>OX104068.1:81762754-81890901 GCA_944474145.2 Dicrocoelium dendriticum | reverse complement strand
TTGTTTCGTTTGTTATACTTTGGCGATTGTGGTTTTCACTGCTATGTTGTTTGTGTTTTGAATAAAATATGTTGGAAGGCAATTCCGAAACCGGATGCCGCCAACCATGTATGTATGTGTGCCCCATGCTGAGGCTGATGTTGCATTCTTGATGCTTCTTCACCGCAGTTGGGCTAAACCAACTTACACTTAAACTAGGTCTTTTTAAGATGGCTAAATTTCATTCCGCTTTATTTGGTTTGTTCTGCCTCCCTGAATAATGTTCTATTAACTGGCCACGTTGCTTACACTAATTGCGCTTATCTTCGGTAATTTTGTTGCGTTTGTAGCATTTTAAGTAACTTGTGGACATTTCTTACTTATCACGGATTTGTTGCTAACCAAATTACTTCATATGGTAATTTAGCGAAGAGTTATGCCACCGTATCTGTATGCATTATTGGATTTATTTTATTTCAGCTTGTCTTTTAAAGTGAATGGCTGTTGTTTGATATCCCTGGTATGGTTGCGCTTGATGTGTATGTTGACAAGGTGCCTACCTGTCTATTACCCACTACATCGTTCATACTGGCTCCAGGAGACAGTTGGTCGTTGCTGGAGGGGACGGGGTGCACGGTTCTTGTGGCCGTGCTAGGCTCAAAGAGCGGTTCCATGCACTCAGTGTGGAGCGGACTACGGTCCAGCTACCGCCTTGTGTGCGCTTGATTCCCCAAATACAGCGTGCTTGTGTTTGCCTGTGAAGGAGTGTGGGCCGGCTCCGTTGATGAAACGTGACTCCCATCCGCATGCGTCCAGGTCTTATTCCTTCGGGTTTACACTGGATATGGGGTATGTGGTTGGAGCTGTGGGTGGTGCAGCGCAAGCCATCCATGGTCCCTCTGTAGGCGCAGGTGTCCTGTGGCTTGCCATAGTGACAGGCAAATCTGAAACCGGATGCCGCCAACCATATATATATATATATATATATATATATATATATATATATATATATATATATATATATTGCGGGAGAGCCTATGGTGCGCTGAGGCTGGTGGTGGCTAGATCCTGACAAATGATCTACCCACTGCTGCTACTGTTGCGCCATTGGCTCATGTCCTGGGCGCCTCCTCGTAGCGACCGCTGGGTTGGAGTTGGGTTTCACCCTTCTCCCTGCTAAGATCCAGGACACCAATCCGCATGAGTCAGTGAACTGACCATGTGCTAGACCCGCTGCCTTTCGGGTGTACATTTAATCGAAGGCTTTGGCTGAGGACTCGAGTCGTTCTCCTATGAGGTGTGGACGCCCTGCCATTATCCTAGTCCATTTTCTTCAGAGGTTAGGAACTGGTCGATGGCCCCCTTTCCGTAAAACCTGGCCATGGGAGACAACAGGTCTACGGGTTATAAGCTCACAGCTCGATTGGCGTAGAGCACGAGCGCCACGCATTGTCTCTGACGGTGGGAGGGCACCTCCGGGTGTTCAATGGTTTTCTACTGCCCGCCTCAAGCCAGTCAGCCCCTGGTCAAATTGGTGCAAACCCGCCAACCCCCCCCCCCTGCGTCTCATCTACCTATGAAGACGACGGAATATCAGCCTGTCAGTGAAAGGTAGGATGCATAACGCTACTGCATGGCCTGTGTTAGTGTGTGGGCTGGATACGTGACCACTTCACAGTGAAGATATTAAGCGATTGATTCTGTTTGAAGACTTGTGCTTGCGGAGTGTTGCTCATATCTGTTGGAACCACCGCGTAAGCAACGTTAAGGTCCGCCACCTGGTTTTTGGAAAGAAGCCTTCTGTTGCCTCACTCGAGTGTTTGTTTTATTGTAACCGCTTTCTTTATTTCTGCTATATTCATATTATGCCCGTTGACAGGCTTCCTCGGCGTGTATTGTACATCATCGCTACATCAAGTTAGACAAAGGCGCGAAGGCTTGCATCAATTGAGAGACTTAATCAGGTTCTTGCATTCCTTCATCTGTGTGGTTCACACCCAATGGTTAGGGACCGTTTCAGAGGGGGCATAGTCGCACAGTCAGTGGTGTTCCTGCATTCGGTCTCTTGCATCTAATTGTTAATTCTGTTTCCATCTTGATTTAGTATGACGCACCTCATTCTTGCTTCCGCTTTCTTCGCGTTTTGCTCACATTCGCCTCCATTATCTTGCCCTTGTCATTTATTGTTATTCTGGAGATGCGAGTCGTGGCAATTGGATCCACCTCACTTCGTTACCCGGATCACGGTTCTACTGAACTGTTAGTCGTTCCAGTCTCACTTGTTGGGGATCCAACACACACCAGCACATTTTGTTGCAAATGATATGTCCAACGACCGTTAACAATGGCATCATCATCATTATACACGTTATCTAGAGGTGGGAAACACCTCAGCTACTGTGCCGCAATACACAAATCATCATCAACAGCAGTACATCAGCCATTTGAACTGCTGCTTCGCTGTCATACAACTATGAGGACCTATGAAATAAAGAATAAGAAAAGGGAGAGAAGGGGACTTACCTGAAAACCTTAATGCCCTAAGTAAACATTCAGGGTCAAGGCGCCTACACCTTGTGTAGACGACATACCGTCACAAACAGCTGGCTATCGTGCATAGATGAAGCGGCATCGGCGAGACAGCTTCCTTGCGGCTTTCACTGCCACGCGTCATAATCAACCATTACCCCGCAGATAACTCACCACCAAACACACTTTAAACAGTCTATCCGATTAGGAGACGGCAGCAGACGCGCCACTGGTGTCGACTGCTAGCCATGTCCTGGAAAGTCTGGAGCCAAGCACAAGTCGAGTCACGTGGACTCCAGCCCGGAAGACGAGACTTACCAACGGTACCCAGTTTGGTCGTCAGTGACTTCATTTCCCTTTGCCAAGTCAACTTCTGTTCACCGCGAGCCTTGCGCCACCCTACACCTGGCAGACTAAACAAGGCCCTCCTAGGTAAACGGTGACCAGGCATACGTAGCGCTGCCCGAGCCAACGCAACTTATTCAGTGCTATATGTTGTTCTAGGGAGCTAGCATGATTATCGCTACCTAGTACTCGCCTACGCACATCATCGTTGCGGACACGCTGGTGCCATCCGACTCCAGCAATGCTTCGCAGACAACGATGATCAAAGACTTGAAGGCGCCTCAGCTCTTCAGACCGAAGGGGCCAAGTCTCACTACCATAGAGCAGAACGGCCCTCACTGTGGCCTTGTATACACGGCCTTTCAGACGGAGGGAAACTCCCTTCTGTCGCCAAAGATGATGCAGGTTCAAGAAGGTAGCTCTGGCTTTTGCAATGCGTGAGATGACGTCAGTTTGTATGCGCCCATCATTGTTAATGCAGCTGCCAAGATAAGTGAAATGATCAACCACCTCGAGTTCCTTGTTAGCAGGGGTCAAAGAGTCATAAAGTGGCTGGTGGTCCTGCAGCAACACTTTGCACTTTTAAGGTGCAAAGTGCATACCAAATAATGGGACCACTCTGGACAGGCTATTCAGGGTTGATTGGGCCGCCCTAACCGTCGAAAAGCAAGACGATATCGTCCGCATAATCTAGTTCAACTAGCCTTTCACCAGGCAGCACTTCAACGCCTACATCGTAGGATTCCGCAAGGGAACACTTCATGATAGAATCCACGACGAAACTGAACAAAAATGTGGAAATCGGACAACCCTGACGAACGTCACTTGTGGTCGGAAAGCTATCCGATAGGACACCGTAAACCCTGACGCGGCCTGTAGTGTTCGAGTATAGAGCACGAAGGATGTTCACATATTTCGTGGGAACACCTTTCCGCGCAAGTATTTCGAACAGAATCGATCGATCGACTGAATCTAACGCACTCTTGAAATCGAGGAACACAGCTATTGTCGGTCTGCGGTATGCGTGGCGCTGCTCTAGCACCTGCCGCAAAGTGAATATATGGTCTATACAGCCACGTCCTGAGCGGAAACCTGCCTGCTCTTCCCTAATCCGAGATTCCCGTTCCACAGTGAGGCGACGAACGATAATCGAGGCCAATACTTTTTGTCACAATTGGCGTTAGTCTAATACCCCTGTGGTTAGAACAGTCTGTGCGACTGCCCTTCTTGTATATTGCCACTATAATCGATTCGCTCCAATTAGGCGGGACGCTCTCTTCTTTCCAGATACATTCGAATAAGGAGATCAGTGTTTTGCATCGGACCTCACCTCCATCCTTAAATAGTGCAGGTGGGAGGGAATCCGGGCCAGCGGCACGAAAACGATTGAGGGTGGTAATGGCATTTCGGACCTCGGCCTCCGACGGAGGCTCTAAACTAACCGTCCATGGCTCGTCCTGCATCACCTGAGTAGGAAGAGGTCCGGGAGCAGAAGGCCAGCTGAACTGATCTTGAAAGTGTTCCACCCAACGAGCCACACGGCGCTCCTTATTGTGTATCAGTGCACCTGCGCTGTCTCTGATTGTCTCACTGACGCCTGGTTTTCTGGGACCAGAGTGCGGATTAGCTGGAAGAGCTTGCGGTAATTGCCTAATGCTCCTGCCTCCTCCATTTTTTGAACCCTACTGGTCCACCAGGCTTCCTTATCAGCACGCAGACTCTGCTTTGGTTCACGCCTAATATTCCGTCTGGTCACATTGTGTTCAGAGCCAGCCGGGAGGTGTCTTCTAGGATTCAGCAGGTTCACCGACCTCTCGGATATTCAGTGACTGGTGCGGTGACCATTGATAGTGCCACAAGCAGATGCTCCTGCGTTGTACATGGCGGCCGAGATCCTATTCCACTGAAGCTCAGCGTCATTATGACAAGACAGCGGAAGTTCAGTATGCAGTGCGTCTTGATAGGCTTGCCTGACCGAGGACTGAGACAATTTCTCAGTTGCCAATCCTATGGGACGCTTGGTGCGCTTCCCGGTAAAGGTCATGGAGAAACGACAACGTACCAAGGCATGATCAGAGTCGACACAGATACTCCAGTACAAGCGGCAATCCAGGATGGAACCACAAGAGCAACAAAGGAAAAAATGCAACAGATGCAAGCCAGTTGAGCTACCGGGAACGGATGGGCATCGTTCCGATAAGCTACCAGCCGGCTACTATGCAGCAAAAAAACTTTATGTTTGGAGACAACCCTTAAACTCCTTTTTCCTTTAAATCGACCGTTATTTATCTTGTGTTTTGTCACCCAACCAGTTGTATTGCAACCGGTCGTGCGACTTTGAAGGCGTGTCAGCTGCACTCCATAACGGCGCTTCGCTTCCCTGCGACCACCGCCAGTCGCACGCGGGCTGAGTATACCGCGAGGACGCCCACCCCTACGCGGATTTGAACCCACGCCGCAAGACTACGAGACAAGCTCGTTACCACTAGGCTGCGGGTCGACGGATCCCAGGTGAACGACTGCTTGACTTGGAGTATGCTGACGACATTACCCTTTTCTGTGGCAGCTCATCATCATCAACAGCAGTACATCAGCCATTTGAACTGATGCTTCGCTGCCATACAACCATGAGGACCTAGTAATAAAGAATAAGAAGAGGGAGAGAAGGGGACTTACCTGAAAACCTGAAAACATTCAGGGTCAAGGCGCCTACACCTTGTGTAGACAACATACCGTCACAAACAGCTGGCTATCGTGCATAGATGAAGCGGCATCGGCGAGACAGCTTCCTTGCGGTTTTCACTGCCACTCGTCATAATCAGCCATTATCCCGCAGATAACTCACTACCAAACACACTTTAAACAGTCTATCCGATTAGGAGACGGCAGCAGACGCGCCACTGGTGTCGGTTGCTAGCCATGTCCTGGAAAGTCTGGAGCCAAGCACAAGTCGAGTCACGTGGACTCCAGCCCGGAAGACGAGACTTACCAACGGTACCCAGTTTGGTCGTCAGTGACTTCATTTCACGCTACCTGTGGCAGCTCACAAATGTGCCAAACGACCCTAGACCTAATAGCACTGGCTGTCAGCCTTTTCCGGCTATGCTTTGCTCCCTCGCAGTGTAAAGTTTTTCTCCAAGATTAGCAGGGACCACCTCCTGGGCCTACCCTTTGTGGGAATCAGTCAAAAGTCGTTCAGATTCAACTACTTCGGCAGTTGTATCAGGGCCGTTGGAATTGAAGATGAGATCACGAACCGTATAGCAAAAGCTCGAGATGCTATTTTAACCTACGCCACTTATGGCGCTGGCGCGACATCACTCTCTCCCTGAAGGGTAGAGTGTAGAGTGCAGCCGTACGTTCGATCCTACTGTACGGTTATGGATCCTAGCCTATTAAATCATGATACTTAAAGAAGCTAGTTACGTTCAACGATCTTCGCAGTTTGATTCAGGACTGGTGGGAACACCATGTGTACAATGAGCGTGTTCGACGCCTCGTTCATGGCACAGGAAGAAGTGAACCGTTGGGTACCGTTATATGTCGCACCAATCTCTAATGACTGGGCCACTTGTGGCGCATGCCAACCCACCGACTACAGCTACTTGCGTTGTTTGCGCACCGGCTCTGTGGATGGAAGAAGTGTGGCCAAGCTATGACTTGATCAAGAGGAATGAAGGCTCTTAGTTTGAAGATGGCCTCGGTTGGAGCGTCTCGGCTCCCTGATTGTTGTCCGAAAGACAATGAACACGTTTGGCTGGATACACTTCTTGAAATGGCTGGGCACCAACCTCGACTGCGTTCTTGATGTGAGTTGTTTGTCCCTCTCCCTCCAACCACGATCTCTATTATATTTATGATATTATACTTCTTTTTATGGCACAATAACCGGCTGTTAGCTCTCCGGAACGATGTCCATCCGTTACTGGTGACTCAGCCGGTGTGCCTTTATTGCATTCTTTCTTTTCTATTGCGTCACAATAGCTGAATTGTTTCTCACCTCTACCTAACGTGTATAATGAGGATGTTGATGAAATCAGATGCAATTTCTCGTGTGCAGTGTAGGGGCAGCGGTTGACTTTGTACAAAAACTAGTTCTCTCTCTGGAACTATCCAGAGTTGAGGTTTGCGAAGTTTACCTCTTTCTGGTTTATGTTCTCTAGTTGCCGCCTTCGAGGATTATTCCCTCTCTTGATTACTGAGTTATAATTAGCCCATAAGATCGACAAACATAGGCTAGTTGCGTTCTAGCACCAGTGGGAACCACGTGAGCAATGAACGCATTCGCCGCCTTGTTTGTGGTGTACTTAAAGGAAGTAAGCCGCTCAACAACGTCATTTCACGCACCAGGCTCTGATGGTTGGGCTATATACATGTCAGCACACTAACTCACACCACGTGGGTTAATTACGCTGCCTGCTTGCGCATTGATGGAGAGGAAATTAGGCCAACCGATAACTTCGTCAATAGAAATGAAGATCCTTACTTCGAAGTCGGCGTCGTTGGAGCGTCTCGACTTCCTTGTTTGAGTCACCCAGACGGTGAACACATTTGGCTGGGGACATTTGTTTACCTAGCGATGAGCGACCCTTCATGGTGTCTGTTGTGAGTTTGCTTGTCTCTCTCCACTCAACTTCCCCTTTCAATCACGATCCAAGTCTCAACGCTGCTATTAAACAGAGCACAATATTATTTTTGTTTTACTTTCGTTTGGTTGTTGTCGTTTCATTCCTCTTCACTACAACCTAATTTGATTGTTACTAATGACTAGGCAGATTTTTGATGTAATTTTACTGATTCATCTCAGCAACTCACAAACCAAACAGTCTAATCCCCAATCCGGGAAAGCACTAGTCGATTGTTTCTTCCTATTGTGACTTCTCAGTGATGCGCATTACTTCGGTCCAATACAGGGAACCAAACCCAAGACCACTAGCAGCTTTTGCTACTGAGTCATGGGGGATGTTGGTAGACCGTCGTAACTTGCAAGCTAACTGGGATATAGCGCGACCTATCCTCCACCACCATGCAGGTTACTATAATTGCAGAGGACAGTGGCTGACCTCCAAAGGTCACGACTTCTACCACACAATAGCTATGTCCGCATGGCATTTCAAGACGGTGAGGGCGTATTTTTGATTACCAACGAGTAGGAGGATTTTCGATGAACTTATACTGGTTCGTCTCAGCAGCTCGCTCGCCACTTAATCGACAAGTTATGACGATCTCTCGTCCTGCATGGCTCACTGGCATAAACTTCTGGCAGTCATGGGTTCGGTTCCCTGTAGAGACCGAAGGAATGCACATTGCTGATTAGCCCTAACTGGGCGAAACGCTCGTCTGACACTTTTCTGGATTGGAGGTTAGACTATCTGGCTTATGAGCTGCTGGTATGAACGGATATACTTTAATTGAGTCCTGACATAATGGCTCAGATGTTTCTCACCTCTAACCAACTTGGTTGTGCTTTTGACTCCCGATCCGCGTTCGACTATCGCCAAACTATGCTGTAAACAATCCAATCTCACCTACCATGCTTGCGCTACATTTATGTCCATAGTGTACAACTAGACCTGTTAAATTCTAATGTACAACTTAGTTGCCACGCTACTACCTATGTTGTAAGATCTTTCTATCATTGCTACCTAGGTACGATAGAAACGCTCGTTCGAGACCCCTTAACTCAAACCAAGTCACCATTAACTCCTAGCATCTGCCATTGTTATTCGGGGTTGATTTCTATGGATATAACCTGTCGCGTGGGTTTTATGTGAGGACTTATTCAATGGTATGAGTTTGTTTTTCCACTTTTTCGGTGATCTCTTCTAGCAAAGGCGCTATTTTTAGTCTGATCTGCAGCCGATGGTTTTCGGACTTCCAATGTCCGTTTATCTTTATCTGTCCCAAGCCCCACCTCATATTCAGATGACCTCGTTGGATATTTGCCGATGCATTGTTGCTCACTGCGGTGTTCAAACGTCTTGATTTATAGACCTTGGTGTTATTACATTATCTGCTATAACATGATGGTTACTAAATGCTAAACGACGTCCATGTACATGTTTCCTGATACATTTTATTTTCCTTCGGATTTTGCTTAATCGAACTGCAGATCTCATCACTTCAGCTTTACTTCCCTTCTTGTGCTCACCTGCAACTGCATAGCAACATTATCACCATCGTCAGCAATAACAGCGACTGCAGCTTAATGCTGGAGACGGTGTTTCGCTGCTAGACAGTTAGTTATGAATAATAGGAATCAGAGGGACATTGATTGAGTAAAAGAAGTAGAGTAACATAATAAAGGACTTGGACGTGTTACATAATCGTTTGTGGCTAGTGCGTAGACTAAATGGCATTCTGGCCCGTTTCATTACTTTCCCTTTAACTTTTCTCAGGTGATAATTAACCACATCCAATCCTTCACTAAGCACTTAACTTCGGAGCTTTCTAATCATCAGTTAAACCATCAGTTCACGATGCAGCACGATTGGTTCTAACTTGAACGCGCGCTACTACGGACGATCGTTGTGAATGTGACGAACGCTGCCTATGGTCAGCTCCTTGAAGGCGGTTGCGAAAACCCCCTTTTCAAGACTAATTTATCAGTGGTTAGTGAATCTCTGGACTATCCATTAGATTATGTGAGGTAATCGCTAGATTTGTGAGAGGTTTGTGTCTGTCAAGCACAATCATGCAGTGTCGGTTGGTATTACGGCAGGAAACGCACAAGGTGAACCGAGTCACCAAACTAATCGCACAGTCTGGACAGCAAAAACTCACAGCAGTGGACCAACTAACCTGCACTGATTAAACTGGTTCTCCAATCGCATTTATAAGCAAAGAGATAGGTAGACCTCATACAGGTGGTAAAGTGAGCGGGTCCGTACGTCTAAAATTCAACCGACATCAATTATTAAAACCTCCGTGAAGATACTCTAATGAAAAATCATTTGAAATTAGTCAGCCCGCAATGTGACAATAATTGGCTGTGTAGGTTTGGCAATGCATACTATATAAGCCTGAAAGCCATCGATTATCCGGATTGGGGTTTATGCTAAAGGTGCAACAAACTTGTTAATCCAATGAGCTACTTATAGTTTATCAGTAGGATCATTTTTGTCGTGCAAATTTGGAGTTCGCATTTTTGCCTATCACTTTCACGGTTTCACGAGCCCATCACTCCTAACACCTACGAGGATTGTGCGCCTAATCATCTCGACTACAGGTGATAATATGTTACTTTTAATAGTCAGTTAACTGGTAGGTTCCTTCTTGGCATTCTCACCTTGCGCACGTATATCGGCAGCTTAACTACTGTTTTGAAACACTTTATGGAATATCGGCTGATAGAATCGTTACCTTATAACTAGTTCAATATAAAATTATTTCCTTAGGTGACTTGGAGAAATTTCAGTTAGCATACCCTCCCATTTATCACGTAGCAGGCCGTCTATAAAACGTGCCAGATACAAGTGATCTCATCGAACGTATCTGCAACACGCATGACTTCCAATTCAAAAATAGAGAACGAACAGTCACGCAACTAAGTGAGGCTACCTCACCCGTCATATATATATAAATATAAATAAATATATATATATGCTGCATTCTTGATGCTTCTTTACCGCAGTTGAGCTAAGCCAACTTGCACTTAAACTAGGTCTTTATATGGTGGATAAATTTCATTCCACTTTATTTGGTTTGTTCTGCCTACCTGAATAATCCCCTATTAACTGGCCACGTTGCTTACGCAAATTGCGCTTATCTTCGGTAACTTTGTTGCGTTTGTAGCATTTTTAAGTAACTTGCAGACATTTCTTACTTATCGCGGATTCGTTGCTAACCAACTTACTTCATATGGTAATTTAGGGAAGAGTTATACCACCGTATCTGTATGCATTATTTGATTTGTTTTTTTATCTTGTCGTTTCAAGTGATTGACTGTTGCTTGATATCCCCGGTGTGGCTGCGCTTGATGTGCATGTTGACAGGTTGCCTACCTGTCTATTACCCACTACCTCGTCCATCCATAATGGCTCCAGGAGGCAGATGGTCGTTGCTGGACGGGACAGGGTGCACGGCCTTTGTGGCCGTGCTAGGCTCGAAGAGTGGTTCCATGCACTTAGTGTGGAGTGGACTACGGTCCAGCCACCGCATTATGTGCGCTTGATTCCCCAAATGCAGCGTGCTTGTGTTTGCCTGTGAAGGAGTGTGGGCCGGCTCCGTTGATGAAACGTGACTCCCATCCGCATGCGTCCAGGTCTTATTCCTTCGGGTTTACACTGGATATGGGGTGTGTGGTTGAAGCGCATGCCACCCATGGTCCGTCTGTAGGCGCAAGCGTCCTGTGACTGGCCACAGCATGCGAATCCGAAACCGGATGCCGCCAACCATATATATGAAAGCTTGCCGAATAAACATTTGGTAGTCACACAACACCTAAGTAAGAATGACGAAATGGAGGAAGGGAGAGTTATCTGAATGGTTGGAAAGTTCTATGTGCTGTGTGGACATTGAGCTTCCCGGTTGCCCAGACCGAGTAATAACGTTAACTTCATGGGCCGCACCCCGAGATTTTGGCCTAGCGACCTGACCGGCAAGGCAACGGGTTGATTCACGAAGACCGTTGAGAGCGAAATGGCTCATTTGCCTTCTTTGTCTTCGGAAGCAATCCACAGCCAGCGAGGTTGTTCGTCCGCCCTCCGTTGGATACTCACCGCCAATTACAGGAGTGGGTGGCCAGTGACCCTAAAGCCGGTCACATTGGCTTTGACACAGTGCCGCACGAGCGCTTGTGGTATTTAATGGAGAACCAGGCGACAAGCCCAGAACTCTCCACGCTCTGAGACGCTGTCGCTGATTCTCCGCGACCTCATTCGTCTCACCTGCAAGGCAAACGGGACTTATTTGCACTTGCCTCCACAAGGAAAGCATTCCCCTATCCGCAGCCTGAGGACGCGCTCGATAGCGTACAGCTCCGGCACGGGTTAAATCGCCTAACTTGTTCACAAACTGCTCCTCCTGCCAATCACTGAGTTAGATCAGCCGTATGTGCTTCACTGTTCAGTCGAAGGTCCATCGAGTAGGACCAAGCCAACACTAACCAAGGTTAATGTAACAAAAAGTTTGCTAACCTGTTCCTAGATCTGCTGCGTTTTATTACATTCCCACGTCCAAACACGCGACAGATCATTTAGGAGATTCTCTACAACTTGTTGGCATAGATCTCCTTGTTTGAACAAGTGTCATGGTTCATTTTGGAATTTTTCCCACTGCCGACCTGTAACCTTAAGGATCACAAGCCTACCTTGTAATCCGAGGGTGCGAGTTCGAGACTGCGAAGGGCGACTTTCGCATTATCCTTAGCCAACGTGCGACCAGTGGTGTTTGCGAAGCAGCGAAGCGTCGGTACTGCCTACCGGCATACTGCTGATGCCCTTTTTATACACCGCTGATACTCTGGGTGACATAAAGAATACTGGAGTAAATGACTAAATCTTTGATGATCTGATTCATATTCTTCGTCCTGTTACATGTTTTATCCTCTGCTTGCACCAGACAACTGTCTGTGCTGAACCATGTGCGTATAACTCCGTGGAGAGTTCACTGGTCAGATCTTTGTGAACATATCTTCGTACGGGGTTACCAGCGAGTTCCATTTAAAAAATGTGCGGAGGATGTCATTGATTGCGAGAAAGAAAACTTGTAATGCATTAATACCCACCACGGTAACAAGAACAATGGCGCAGCAACAACTTATCAATAAATCACAACATGGGTTCCTGCCAGCCAAAGCTTGTCGAACTTGCCAGTTCGAATTTCTCAGCCATTTGACTTATAGCTGTTGATTCATATTAAAACATCGGAATATGTTAGGTCGAATGTGCCAATGGGACGAAATCACTGGTGGAAAACTGAGCGGCACACAGCCGACCGTTTTACCATGTTTGAGCTGCATCCTAATATTCTGCCACAGTTGGAATACGGGAATAGCGCATGTGTACGCCATCAGCTGAAACGCCCCATATCTAAGACCATCGTGTGTACCTCAGATAGATAATTCGGTTTAAAGAGAGCTTATCATGCCGAAGGATCCACCTCTTACTATCGCAGTGAACTATCCGTACTACGATGCTCTACGTCCGGCCTTAGAACACGAAAACAGTCCTGTAGGTACAAAGTTTGTTACATGCTCTAGTACAAGCAATTCTGTCCTTCGCGGTATGCGTACCAATTTCGATCACCACATCCGCCGCATTTTATCGTTTTCGGCTCGCATATCCTGGAGGTTAGATGAACCGTTCGACTGTTCCGCTTCTTGTCATCGAGGATCGGAAGGCTAACATTGAACTGGCGATCCCTTAACATCATTTTGCCGTGTGAAGATACGAAATGGATGTCGATCGGAAACATCCATCTGAATAATTTGCTCAAAGTTGACTGAATTGGTTGTTTAAAATCTGGACGATGTTACCAGGATTGCCCAAATTAATCAGCCTACCACCGGGTTAATCCTGCGTCATGTAACCATCTGATTGTGCCTATCGTAGCAATCAACTGGAAGCGGGAAAATTGGACAACTCCATTTGTCCTCGTAAAGGCATCGGATAACACCCCAACCACGGTTGCAATCTAAGCCGTTCTAATATTCGACACTACACGTACACTATGTCTTATGCAGTGACTAATTGGACTATATCATTTAGTTGCGGGTTCCTCAGCTCGCTCTCCACATCCCATACTCTATTGATGTCACAGTGCAGCTATGAGTTCTTTGGACTAGTCATCGCGCTCATGTACCTTCATGAATTGGCTGGATTGTCGTGAATCTTAGGCATCTTCAGCAGTGCTTTGACATGAAGCACACCGTCGTTGTCTACGGAATTTGGATGCAAACAGATCGAAGCTTCCATATGGCGTATGATGTTTGATCTTCTTGTACTCAATATACATCCGCCTCTGAATGATCGTTTTGTGCGGGGACATTGTCACATTTTTCCTACTAGGAATACGGTGCATCAGCGGAGCAATCGACAGAGTAAAGTGCCCTCTCACTTTCTGCTGCCATAGATCTGGTTGGCATGCGGTACGTGTTATGCCGCTTTGAAATTTAGTTCACTTGAAACACGTGATCCGCGAAGTTCTGTGTCGCCGCTGGGTTCACAGTTCTCCAGAGCACGCTACAAGATCTCGTCCATAGCGAAATCGAACAAGAAGGGGGATGCTGGACAACCGTGTCTCACACCACTGGTGATACAAAAGGGGTGCGAGAGTCCGCCGTACACCCGCACTCGGCTCGAGGTTTGTGAGTAGATGGCTTGAAGTAAGGTGACTTCTTGGGCACTCTCATTCTCAATAGTTAACGCAAGAGAGCAGCTCTGTCGTCTGAGTCAACCGAGGCTCGTATGTCTAAGAAGACAACGCTCGTTGACTGGTTAAATGTTTGACGACGGTCGAGTATTTGGCGGAGTGTAAAGATGTTATCGATGCAACTCCGATCTGAGTGGAACCCAGCTTGCTCTTCACGTATGCTCTGTTCACGTACCAGGCTGAGCCTCCTTAAAAGCAGAGCTGCGAGCACCTTGGCAGCAAAACAGATGAGACTAATTTCCCGGTGGTTAGCGCAGTCAGTTCGGGTGCTCTCTTTGAAGACGGGCACGATATCCACTAGGCTCTGATCAGGTGGCATAACTTCAGTGACCCAGCTCTCATGGAATAGAGAAGATAACTCCTGAACAAGTGATGGGCCGCCAATTTTGATAAGAGCCGGAGTGAGTTCATCTGGGCCAGGGGCTTTGTAGCGCTTTAAATAGCGAAGCTTATGGGCAACCTCAGCCTCGGATGGTGATGAAGCGTCTACACACCAGGGAGCGCTCTGAACTCCAGGACGGGAGCTCATTGGTTCTATTGACCAATTAAACTGCTGCTCAAATGATCGGTCCAACGCTCGAGTCGGCGTTGTTGACAGTGGTTTGTCTCGCCATTGGTTTCTCATCAAACTTCGCTTACAGTCGGCTTATTGCCACCAGTGGATCGGATCAGGGGGAAAAGCTTACGGAAATTCTCCGAGGTGGCGCTTGCTCCATCTCAACAACCCACTGCGTTCATTAGGCCTCGCGATCTTCCCGGGGAAGCTGTTTGAGCTCAGCGTTAATAGTCTTGCGTAGTGAATGGTGTTAAGCGCTAGCATGCATTGCTCGATGGGTTTCGAGAAGTTGGAAGGATCGTGCAAAGATCCAGTGGTTGATGGGACTACTGCTAAAACCACAGACAATGGTTGCAGAGTTGTACATGGCGCCGCAGATGTGTGTTCAATGTGTTTCAATATATGCGCATGAGACAGTCTTCATCCGTGATTCCAAGCCATCCTCAACTGCGCGGAGAACCGGAGCAGAAAGCTTACCTATGTCAAGCCGTTTCTGGCGACGCTGCCGGGAGCTACCAAAACGTAGCGCGACTTTGACACACCTGCACGTGATCCGTAGTGAGATAGGTACTTCCGATTGATTTGCAATCCTGTACGCAGCCCCACCAGCTATAGCTAATAGCGATGTGGTCAATTTGTGTCCACTGCTGGCCAAGTGATGGGGGTCTCCAGGTGGCGCGTTGGCGCCAGGATCCCCGAATGCTAGTGTTCGACAGAAAGAGGCCATGATCAGCGCAAAGCTGAAATAGTCGAACACCGTTGTCAGTCCTGCGAGTGCCGTGTTGTCCACCGAGTTCAAGTTCGCTAACTTCAAGTCTACCGACCTGCCCGTTCAGGTCCTCGGCGAACACCACGATGTCGATACGGCACTTTTTACGGAGGTCGGCCAATTGACCATAGAACTCATCCTTAACGGACTGCAATCTGTGGGAGCGTACGCTGGGACGATGAATAGACAGCGTCTGCTGGCTTCGCGCCTGGACAGTCGTACTGGGGTTTCAAGTCGGATCGCACATAGTCGGCTGTTAAAAGGGATCCAGTCTAGTAGCGCGACTTCAGCACGTGTGCTCAACGCAATCCCCACGCCAGCATAACCAGCGGCTTCGGCGGTTGAGTCTCCAGATAGGCGCCAAGTGAAAATGCCAGTGGAATTCGCAGCCAGTGAAACTAATCGTAGCGTCGTGCTAGATTCCTGTAAACGAGTCGCACTGAGATAGCAGACATCAATGGCCGTAGTTTCTAGAGTACGCGCAAGGACTGCCTGTGATCCAATCTGTATCAGCGTCCGAACACTGAAGGTGCTAGAAATGGCGTCAACACGGCTTGACCCATCTTCGAGCCTACGCTCCTAATCTGTATGGCGAAGACGTTCGTCCAAGGTGGCACAGTCTTGTGAATTCGAATACGGAGGGGGAAGACCAAGAATGGGGGTTGAACAAACATGGAATAAAGCGATTACACGATGGTGCGGTAAAACGTGGTTTGGCAGGTTCAGCCGCCAACACATCGGCCAATGAGAGCAATTCGAGAGATTGAGATCAGAGAGAGTGAGCGAAGAGTTGTTGAGATATTGATCCATAGGTTGTGTGGGCATGATGCTTCCCGGTTGCCCAGGCCGAAGAAGTAGGTTGACTTAGGGGATCTCTCCCGGAGCCTTGGGTCATAAAACACCTACCCCGCAAGGCAGCGGGGCGGTTGACGTATACTCCGACCGTTGGGAGCCGGCTCTCTAGGTGAGGATAAAACGGCTTTCGAGTAGAGGCAAACTAGTCAGGGCGCCCAAAGAGCCCCAGTGAAGCAGCAAGGCCAGAATTCCTTGGACTACCGAACTCACCGCGAACCAAGTAAGTCGTTGACAGCCATTGACTCATGCGCCTTCATAAAAGCCAGTGGCCATCGAGGTTGTTCATCCACCTTCCGTTAAGTACTCACTTCTGTGACCAGAAGTAAGTGGTCTGTGACCCTGTAGCCAGTCAGATTGGCTTCGACATCTCGTCTTACGAGCTCTTATGATATTTAATGAGGAACCAGGTGACCAGCCCAGAACTCCCCAAGCTCTAGGATGCTGCCGCTGATTGTTCGCGACTGCATATCTATCTCGCCTGCGAACAGCAGACACTTATTCACAGTTACCTTCACAAGGAAGGCCTTCCCCGATCCGCAACTTGGGGGCGCACCCGATAGCGTACAGTTCCACCGAACCAACCAGTAGTCAGTTCAATTCCAGCATTCGCATTGGTGTGTCTTTTCTTTATTGGCAACGAAACCACCACCTTTACATGGCTACAGCATGAGAGAATAGCGACCGGCAGCGCAGCATCGACTGCGGCATATGACACTGATACCTCTAAAGTAACCAGCTGTAGTTCATTTGGGGTTACCCCAGCACGCGACAGCTTATGGTCAGGAGGGTAACTTGACTGCTATTGACATAATTCTGCCCTAGCAGCCGGTGCTTTTCCTAATAGTGATTTGTAATGCAGGTGCTGTCGATGATTGCCCCATTGATGGATAACTTTTCTGGATTTATTTAGGCGAAACTTATCCGCCTGTTGCCTTACGAATCAGCCAATTGTCTTGCTCAGCTCCATTTTCGTTTCTGTTTGGCAAAACTTTAGCTTCCATCGTATCTTACGTAAATTCATTGCTCGTTTTTTGACAGCTTATGGGCTGCACTCAAAAGCTCTTGTGTCATGCCTAGCAGTAGCGATTTTACTCCACTAGAATAACTGTCGGAGAATAGTGAAAACATAGTACACAGAGCTTTCCGTTCTTTTTATCTGTGAGTAAAGACATTTTATCAGCTGCCTACCGATGAATCCGTTTGCCGCACCTTGCGATCCAAATTAGTACGAGTCTACAACGGTCCGTATAGTCTCGTTAAAGCCGATGTTCGCGTTTCTAAGTTAGCGTTTGTCAAAATAGAACCATTTTGAGTTCATAGTGTAGTGGTTCGAACGCCTGCTTTGCAGCTGCTCAGCTACAATAGATCTCACTTTCTTCCAGGTCTGGGTTGGCCGACAGATTCACAATTTACTTACAACCCCTTGCGATTGCATGGTGGCGAAGCATCAGTGTAATCTATTGATAGACTGCTTGTGTCTTTTTAGAACCGTTGTGTTTGTGATTTAACGTACTGTGATCTGCGTGCGTCCATCACTGACTATCCGCCTACTGATGACAAGCAGCAAGTGCTTCTTAAACCCGACCTGTGTTCGCTACATAGCTACACCAAAGGTTCTGTTTGTTTGTTATCACGCAACTGAGCCCGTACTTGGCACATAACTGATTATCTAATATGACTGAATGTACTGGTAGTCCGGGTTGATCGTTCTTTGGTTCAACTGTTCGCCGAGCTCGGCGAACAGTTAAACCCAGGAACTGATTATCTAAGGAGTTTAGCTAATCTGCCTTCACCTTCCTATCTTTATCAACGCAATCTGTAGTTGAGCTGGCCGCACTGTGTACTAGCTTGTTACCTTCTTGGTTGGAGTCATATTTAGCAACTACAGCACCGCAATTGTTTTGGCGGAAGTGACAACTACAAACAGGCTGGGTCTAGCACTATCCACGAAGATTTAGCTCCGGTGCTGAGCTTGATATCCATACCAAGTTGACTTGTGATTGCCACACCACTATCTTGGGATGCGCGCAACAATTAGCGAGAGGCTGGGCACGTGTCGTTGACTGATTTAGTGCAGGCGATGAGTTCCAATTTCGGAGACGCGTCAAACGTTATTATTCTGTACAAGTACAAACGAACTTGTCGAGAATTTCAAAAGCTCAAGGACAAGGAATGATCTCTCTACTTTCTCAACAGAATACACAAAATATACTGAATCCAAATTCTTCCGCTGAAAATTCGATTGTTTTTGCGCTTTTTAAACATGAATTTGTTATTGCATGTGCTTCATAGTCCGTTCCTTGAACACACTCAAGAAATTTTACCATCGTAACTTGTTAGGCGATTTTTAGTGACAGGATACCATCGGCATCCATATTTCATAAGTGCAGCCGGAGATCAATAATGTCGCAGCTACTATCCTCCACATTGGGGCCTATGGTAGAGTTAGTGGCGGTTGATCAGTGCGCATAATCGAAGTGTCGATGGAAAGGTAGGAAGTGTGATATGTGCAGTAGCCTTTTTCTGCTTCTCAACCCTGATATGTACGGTGTTCAGTGCAATACTAGTTTGCTTATATCATTCATAGTCGTACATAAAGAAGCTTACTTCCAAACTACCCGTGTCAAGATATGGTAACGCCTACATCTTCCACTCTTATCCTTTGGCTCAAAACTGCACAAGGCAACTGGAGCACTGTGGCTATCCACAACTTTTGTTATCTCCATTTAAATAAATACCGCTGCTTCTCCAACCCCTGATTTAGGGGATCTGAGAGCTAATTTTACCCAACAGTCAATTAAGTTGGTTTGAGTAGTTTCTACTCTACTCATGGATATAGTCAAGTCAAGAATATACTTTATGCAACCATGAAAGGTGAATATTCAGCCATTACATAGCTCAGTGAACCAGAGGTACGCATGCTATCAAATCGTGTCACTCTCCATCCCATTTGCAACGGATGCCTAATCATACGGTTCCTAACAGTTACATTTTCATTTTTCAGGTGAATTGGTGGAAACCCAACCATGGAATGTGAAATATGTGAAGCAAGTTATCTTGCGAATATTTCACATCCTCATCTTATTGTAAGTTGGGATTTGATTTCCTCACTTTTCCAGCTTCCAAACATTATTTCCTCTTGACGTAAGTCTACTTTCTTCCTAAACGGACTCATTGCCCCGTAGTTATTTCGAGATAGTTCCTCAAACCAACGGAGTAACTGGGGTGGAGGGTAACTTGCTCATTTCGTGCGATCTTACTTTATGCTCTTTAGGCCTCCACGGCCCCCAGGAAGGGGCTTCGGTCGGCCATGCGGTGGAGGTAAGTGGTCTTCGACTCGTTTTACCGACTACATATATGCAGCATGAAATACGCGAATGATGTTTCTCTGTACACAGTCTCAACTCAGTGATACTTTTTGCTCTCCAGTTATCCTCTCTTTCTAGTGCTGATGACAGACGACCCTGTGGTTTGAGCACATAGCACTCCTGTACGTCGTCAGAACTTTATCTCACGGAGGATGAATTCTAACTGGCAGTCATCTGGTGTCTTTATCTGCTAAAGCACTGCATTAACTCGAGTTTCACTGATGATTTGCCCGTTGCTTTGCTGCTTAGCAGAAAAGCCCCGGCAAATCCAGGTAGCCTGTAGGATAGTTTCATGTTTTTTAGGATATGGTATTTTGCCCTCCGATATCATTACTATTTGTTTATTTTTGAATCAAAGAGCATAGATTCCAGAGTCTCGGAGTTGTATGGCAAGTTGCTCGTAACAGTTCTCCAATGAGTGACACGTGATAGATAACTCGCTGCTCCGAGTCAGTTGCACAAAATTCGCTCTTTTTGTATGGGGCGCTTATCGTTCTTGCCACTGTTTTCTCTGGACGTGGTCACCGTGTTTTTCTGCATCTTGAAATCACCTGTTATTTTGCATTATTGAATCATTTCTTCTAAAGTTAGCACACGCTATCAAATGTTTCGTCTGTAAGTGGTTGCGGCCCTCAAATGCGCATTAACCAGTAAATACCCCACCGCTTAGTCGTCTAAATTACACCGAGTTTCTTCATTGCTTCCACGATATACTTCTTCAGTTATTGTTCTGTCATCGTTAAACACATGCGATTTACGCTGCTATGTTGCATCGTGGACATAAGCGAGGAAAAGTGTTTAACCGAGTGCCTGAGTGGTCACAAAGGTGGACTTAGAGGTCTGTTATTCTACTCTGACCAGTGACATCCTTTCATCTGTATATGATGACAGCCACGAGAGAATTTTGTCGTTGCATCCTGCTGCTCGAAGTTTCCACACTACCCGTTGATCGATACATCGATCAAAAAATACGCGACTTGAGGAAAAAGCCACTAGTCCCTATGGAGCGCACGATTGAGACCGCACTTGAAAAAGTTCAACTGGTCGATGTCAAAAGAGCGTGTGTCGAGGGAACCGTGGTAAGGATTGTGCGTGTACATCACCAGTAGGTTTCTTCATAGTCTTCAATTTTTGCAGATGATTTGAGTACTCTTGATTCCTCTTCGGTTTTGGGGATTGTAAGTTGGACATCATGTTCAATACGAACGATTGCTTCCATGATACTGGTACGATTCCCTTTTTCAGCTTGAGGGTTACGGGGTGTTATCAATGCGAGCATATCGGCCTTAAAGAGTTGATGCTGTCACTTGACCCTAGTGAGCAAGATTGCATATTGCGTTAATGAAAGTCCCGTGATCGAACTTCGTTTTCTGGTGGACTAGTGGTGTGTGATTGGACAGGCTGCCATTTTCACCTGTGAACATGGTGATATTGTGTTTATTTGTAACTTCGCATTTTGATGCCACTGGTATTCTTCGAGATGAGTCGTTCCATCAGAGCTCACTTGCTTTTCTTCGTTGGGCCTACAGTCACCTCCGCCATCATTCATTTTCAGTAGTATAGCTGCGCAGCTGCCGTTGTGAGTATTCACCAGTTTATCCGAGTTTTTATCCTCGCTTTTCAGTTCGTTGATTGGCGCTGCGTCACGACATCCGTATTGGTGCGAAATTCTTTGTCAGCGACGCAGGGACCAACCGATAGGAAAATCGGTCTACGGGTTTGGTCAGCGTGGACTAAGCAGTTACTGGGATAGCACGGCGGAGCCTGAATGCGTCAAGAATATCGGTAGTGAAAGTGCGTTCGAGGACTATTTTTGTAATCCAATAAGCACTGCTGTATACGTTTTCTACAACGCAAAGTTGAACTAGGCCGGAAATGCCACTCGCTTCGGTCCCGATAAGTGCATTTTAAGTCCATCCATCGATATGCAAACATCATTTTGGTTCATGGCATTGGATATAGGGAAGTGCTGACTACAAACTATCAGGTGTCTTGAGCCCGTCATCGACCACATTCTGCTGTGTGGGTCTTTGTAGGAGCCCATCTGGAACCATCCCAGCAGTTCACTTGTCAACTAGTCTGACCACCAATCGAATTTCGCCTACTTCATTTCGGTGCTTTGTCCACACATCCAATGGGCGCATCGCATTTGCTACACGTAATGATTACTCATGCGAACCTACAAGTCTGAGTAGATTTGGCTTGCCAGCTACGTGAGACGAGTAGGCGCCAGATCACTTTTAAAGAACACGGTTCGTGGTCATACTAGAGCATCAGTCGTTTGCCGATTGACGAGGAATTGGTTTCCTCATCAAACCTTTGTGCCATCGCCGTCGAAGCAATGCGTAGAGCAATTCATATTTCCTCATGCGGCGATTGTTAACTTTAAACCTATTGATTTTGGGGAGCGAACACTAGTGACTGTTTGCTACTTTATCTTAATCTCGCTGACTATTCAAACGGCAGGTGAGAGTATAAAAGCTGTGTGACAGAATTTACTATGTGACTGTTATTTACTACCGAATTGGGTAAAAAAACGGGAGCTTGACAAGTCCCATCAGATGGACAAGTGGATAGCTCCGAAAACAAAGAGCGTTAACAAACTAATGCGTGTTGTTAAACTCACCAGGAATTTCACCTGGACATTGATGCTCAATCAAAAATGTCCCATCGCCTTATGTAAACCTTCTACTACATCACCGATTCGTTTATTGGATATTGGTATCGTGGAGGTCAAATTAACTTACATGGGGCTGCGGTTCCACGGTGAACACGTACTAAATGCAGCGGCGTTGCAACCGGATATATCATATGATGGCCTTTCGGTGTTGGTATTCCTCAGACCAGCACACACGCGCTGATACTGTCCATAGTATATTTTATCTAAGTTGGTAAGGGAGGTAGAACAGCCTGTTTAAAGTCTTACCCACCATCCTTAGTGAAATCTCGAGTGCGGCAAAATCAAGCTTTTGCCAGGGTATCCAAATTTGAATGGCGTACTCCGATTGGGACTACCGTAAGCACTGAGTTTCTTCGCGAATATGGGTTGGTTTTGCTTTTGTGCCATAAGAGGTCACTTGCCTAGTGTTCATGGCTAGGTGCACAGTATATCGCAGTGGGTTCCTTGTGTCATAAGCCTAATTTTTTCTGATAGACTGCTCTGAAGAATTCAATGGGAGGTCGGTTGCGTGTGTTGCAGTTTGTAACAATGTGTCGATTCAATGTGAAACACGTTCCCCGCTCTCGATTGGGAGTTGTCATGTGACCTTCGAATTAACATTCGCATGTATATAACCTCTTCTTTGGTAACATTCAAGCTGTCTTGATTGTTTCTATAGGCAACTGAACTCTTCTACAAAGTATGTGTTATCCTATGGTGCGCTGAGACTGGTGGTGGCTAAATTCTGCCAGATGGCCTGCCCACTGCTGCTACTGTTGTGTATGGGTTCATGTCCTGGACGCCTCGTGGCGACCGTTGGGTGGGAGTTGGGTTACCCCCTTCTGCCTGCTAAGATCCAGGACACCAATCCGCATGAGTCAGTGAACTGACCATGTGCTAGACCCGCTGCCTTTCGGGTGTCCATTTAATCGAAGGCTTTGGCTGAGGACCCGAGTCGTTCTCCTATCAGGTGTGGGCGCCTTGCCAGTATCCTAGTCCATCCTCTTCGGAGGTTAGGAACTGATCAATGGCCCCCTTCCCGTAAAACCTAGCCATGGAAGACAACAAGTCTACGGGTTATAAGCTCACAGCTCGATTGGCGTAAAGCACGAACGCCGCACATTGTCTCTGACGGTGGGAGGGCACCTCCGAGCGTTCAATGGTTTGCTATTGCCCGCCTCAAACCAGGCCGTCTTTAGTCACATTGTTGCAAACTCACCAAAAATCCCCTGCGTCTGGCCGTGGTCGCAGGTGCGTATCCTACTACGATTGCAAAACATATATGAATCGTTCCAGTACCTCCAAGGCTGCGTGTGACGGCCGTCAAGCAGATCCCAGTCTGTCTCTGCAATCACATTCCCGAGTTGTATCTGCTCCTCACTGCTTTGTGGGTCAGGCTATTGAGCCAAAGACCGTGGGTGGAGTCCCTCAAGTAAATCTTCGAAGCACAACGACCATCTCGCGTGCGATTGACCATCAATGCAATCGTATGCCTGCGCGCAAAGCACTCAACATCAGTTGCTGGAACGTGCGCACACTACTGGACCGGAACTCGAGTGAACGCCCGGAGCGACGCACTGCACTGATCGCGATGGAACTGGCGCGCTACCACATCGATATTGCGGCGCTCAGTGAAACTCGGCTCGGTGAACAAGGTAAGTTGCATGAAGCAGATGCTGGCTACACATGCGAATGGGTGGACAACGCCGCCTCAACACCACGTAAACATGTGGTCGGATTTGCATTTTCCGATCGCCTCCATGGCCAGCTGGTGGGTGGACCAACAGGCATCAGCGCGCGACTGATAACTGTTCGCCCACGACTTGGAAGAGGTAAGCTTGCCACTTTTATCAGCACGTACTGTCCGACCATGTGTTATCCTGATGACACGAGTAATCACTTCTACTCTCAGCTATCCTCCGTGATACGGTCTGTGCCGAGGAGCGACCGACTATTTCTGCTGGGTGATTTCAACGCGCGCGTTGGGCGGGAGGCATCGGTGTGGACAGATGGCATCGGTCCGCATAGCATTGCTTTAGCGTGTGCGAACGGTGATAGGCTGCTCTCACCGTGTGCCACTCATGGCCTGACGATCACTAACACACGGTTTGCACTGAGTGCGAGTGATATAGCAACTTGGACGCACTCAAGGAGTGGTCACGCTCACCTGCTCGACTTTGTCATCGTACGTTAGCGTGATATGCGTGAAGTACGCATGACACGTCTAATGTGTGGAGCTGAGCGTGGCAGTGATCACAAATTGATGCGGACCAAACTGTACATATACTTTCGTAAATCTATGTATAGCACTCCCGCCGTGAATCGGCGTAAATTTAACATTATCTCACTCGGTGCTGTGGAGAAACGTATTGAGCTAGAGAAGGCGATGGCTGCATGACTGTGATGTGGAATGCATAGCCACAGTGGGCGACCTATGGCACCACATTCGCGATCATGTGACAGCTGCTGCCGAGAAGACCATCGGGCGCGCAAACTGTAAGCGGCCTGATTGGTTTGATGAGAACAATGCGACGACTGGCGCATTGGTGTTGTAGAAGAATGCAACATTTGTTGCACATGCAGATCTTAGTGACTTGGAGAAGAATAGTCGGTTTCGCAAACTTCGACGGCGTCTGACCCGAGAGCTGCGTCACTTTAAAGATGCATGGTGAACGGAGAAGGCGAAGCAGATGGAATGCTACGCCGAACGTCGCCAACAAAAGGAATTCTTTGACTCATTGAAGGCAGTGTATGGACCGAGATTGGAACCGCTGAGGACGCTGATCGATGGTAGTTCAGGCGCTACCTGCACACAGACTGCGGACGTAATGCAGATCTGGCGGAAACACTTTGACTGTCTCTTGAACAACCGTCCAGACATCGACTGGCCTATTTTCAACTGCCTGAGTCACCACGATGTGAAGACGAGTCTGGCGGACACGCCGACATTGGATGAGACGCAGAGAGCACTTGCTCAGCTGCGAAACGGCAAGTGTGCCGGTGCCGACGGGATCCCGCCTGAAGTTTTGAAATACGGCGGACCCGCGTTATTGACAGCGCTGCACCACTTGGTGCAACGCGTGTGGATTGAGGAGGAGGTGCCTGCTGAGCTGAAGGATGCCCTTGTGCTACCACTGTACAAAGGCAAAGGGAACAAGCAATGTTGTACGAATTGTCGTGGTATCAACTTGCTGAGTTGTGTGGGCAAGGTGATTGCCCGAATCCTGCTCAACCGCCTCGTCAGTCAGGTTGTGAAACCGAACGTGGCGGAAGAGCAATGTGAATTCCGTTCGGGTCGCAGCACCATCGATATGGTGTTTGCGACTCGTCAGTTGCAGGAGAAATGCAGAGAACGACACTAGCCATTGTACTCGCTTTTTGTTGATTTCACCAAGGCATTTGATACGGTGAACCGCGAGGCATCGTGGCTGGTGTTGGGTAAGTTTGGTTGCCCGCGTAGGTTTGTAACTTTACTTGAATGTCTGCACAGTGGTATGCGGGCGAGGGTGCAGCTGAGTGGACAGACCTCGGATGACTTTGCAGTTGTCTCTGGTGTGAAGCAAGGCTGTGTCTTATCTCCTGCCCTGTTTAATATATATATCTTCATGCAATGTTGTCTTGTGCTTTTGATGCCGCTTGTGCTTACGGTGTTCGTGTGGAGCACCGTATTGATGGTGGGTTGCTGAACATCCGTCGTTTCGGTGCGAGAACTCTAGTCTGTGAGACAACTATCCGTATGTTGCTGTTTGCTGACGACTGTGCGTTGTTTTCACACAGCGCGGATGAGTTGCAACACATGACTAGTGCTCTGACTTCAACAGCGGCCAAATTCGGGCTCAACATCAACACAATCAAAACTGTCTGTCTCTTTCAGCCTTCACCGGAGGTGCAATCTTCAATATTGCCGCGAATCAGCATTGGTGCTGAAGTATTGGAAACCACCTCCCGTTTCTGCTACCTTGGGAGTGTGATGTCGACTAATCGGCAGCTACACGTTGAGTTGCATATTCGCGTGTCGAAGGCAGCGGCGGCATTCGGGTAGCTTGAGTACCGAGTGTGGAACAACCATCAGCTTACCGTTGGCACGAAGCTGATGGTGTACAAATCCATGCTGCTGTCCGTTCTTCTATACGGCAGTGAAACATGGACGATGTATCGGCGGGATGTGCGATATCTCGAGCGGTTCCATCAGCAGTGTCTGCGCCGGATTCTGCACATCGGATGCGGCGACAGAGTTGCAGACACGGAAGTGTTGCGACAAAGTGGGATGTATGCAGTGGACTGCATACTTTTGCTGAGACACCTGTGGCTCGGTCATGTGTGGCGTATGGATTCGACACGGATACCGAAATAACTCTTATATGACCAGCTGAGTATTGGGAAGCGGCATGCGGGGAAACCGGAGCTTCGTTACCAGGACGTGATCAAAGTGAGCTTCTCACGTTCTAATCTTGATTGCAGGTCATGGTAATCGTAGGCGGTTGATCAGCGTGCATGGCGCGATCTAATCACGAAGGCACTTGCCAAGTGGCGGGAGAAAAACCTCATACATGCTGAGAAGAAGCGGTAATCGCCGATTACCTGTACTTCATCAACATCGAGCGCATGGTGCTGTAGCACATGCGATCGCGAGTGCCTGAGTCAGGCAGGCCTAGTGAGTCATGAGCGAGACCACTCTGGACCACTACCGAAGCGACGACGGGTCCTGCAGAGAACGTAGGCAGAACCGGCGCAGCGTTTGTAGGTAGGCTGCATTCGATTTACTGACCACTTGCTTGCATGCTGAGTCTCTTTATTTCAGGTGGTGGGTTTGCAATTATGTCCTGATGCTTTTTTTCTGAAATTAATGTCTACCTGAACTATCTCCAAAAGCTTTCACACGTCGCTTAAGCTAACTGGTTAATTTCGGTAACATTTTCGCGTTTGTGTCATTTTCTTAAAATATATTTTCTGACTTCTTCAATTTATCGCGGATTTGTTCTTAACCGATTTATTTTATAGGCTCATTTAGTGAAGAGCTTTGTCACCGTATCTGTATGCATTATTCGATTTATTTCATTTCATTTTGTCGTTTCAAGTGATTGGCTGTTGTTTGATATCCCCGGTGTGGCTGCACTTGATTTGCATGTTGACGAGGTGCCTACCTCGTCCATACTGGCTCCAGCAGACAGTTGGTCGTTGCTGGATGGGAGGAGATTTACGGTCCTTAAGGCCATGCTAGGCTCGAAGAGTGGTTCCATGCACTCAGTGTGGAGCGGACTACGGTCCAGCCACTGCATTGTGAGCGCTTGATCCCCAAATACAGTGTGCTTGTGTTTTGCCTGTGAAGGAGTGTGGGCCGGCTCCGTTGATGAAACGTGACTCCCATCCACATGTCTCCCGGTCTTATTCCTTCGGGTTTACACTGGATATGGGGTGTGTGGTTGGAGCTGTGGATGGTGCAGCGCAAGCCACCCATGATCCTTCTGTAGGCGCAGGCGTCCTGTGGTTGGCCACAGTGACAGGCAAATCCGAAACTGGATGCCGCCAACCATGTGTTATCCTATCAAGTTGTGGTGGATGTCTTGTGGGAATTGCCATGATTAAGTGGTTTCGTTGGTTGGATTTCACTGGTCATCCTGTGCATCTCTAGGCCGTCAAACATTTTTTCCCGTGATTCGAAACTTTGCTCTTTTTCTTCTGCTTTTGCACTCATGTACTAGTTCAGTTGTATCGTTTGACCAAACAGACGCATCCTCCCAACCTCACTGCCACATACAGTTTTTTCTCATCGTGAACTGACCTGTTGCACCGTGAACTCAACCGGACACACTAATGCGTACCTTCCAACGGCAGCTGTGCTGCAGTAAATTAGGTTCATTTGTGTTTCGTTATTACTTATGGGCGATCTCACTGCTTTTCACTTCGCCTAATCTATCGATACATTCTCCCTTTAGGTGGTCCGGATGCCCCTCCTATGGTAGGCGGCGGCGGATGAGGATAAATCCCACCCTTCGCGTTTGTGCGTGTGGTTCGGTAACCACACCACAGGCTTAAAAGAAGGGTGGGCGTGAAGACCGATCTCCTTTTCCCCCTCGATCACAACTGATGCACGGAAATGATGGTCATTCGGAAAACCCTCCTCTTTTGGACCTGTCTGACCTGATGTCTGCATTGGTTTGGTCTCTTCCTGTGATGATACCGATTCTCGACGAGAGTTTTTTGCATTCTTCCCGCAAGAAAAACTCATCATCATGATCACCTAGGCGACCACTGGTTAATCGTATTTCGGTCGTCTGTTAGGAACAACCAACAATCATATGTGTATACGAAAACTTTATTGCATTGTTTCTTCTCTTTTACGCTCATTGATCTCCAAAAGTTCTTTGCTTGCACTGTTGTAACTAAACATCGCTCTGTACAAATATTGCGCACCACTATCCACATACCAAGTCGACAGCGATGAAAGATTGCAACTATCGAATTCTCTAGGTTTTCTAGCATAAGCATTTTTCGCATTGGTCGGCTCCCTGAGTGTTCCGTCCCGGTAGGTTCTAACAGCAGTTCATACTGCTTAGCAAACCCGCTTTAGTTCCATTTTTTCTGCTGACTTCAGCATTCCAGCCACACCACCGCAAATGTAACTGCAAATAGACTCGAGAAAAAGAACACTACTTGCTTGACCTCAAATGGGTTTTTGATGATTGTTCGATTTCTGGGACCCGATGGAGATCTTGCGATTGCGTGCCGTCCAATTTTTTGGCCTTCATCATTGTTTACTGCGTTATCGCGTGCGGTACCGTAGTCGCTAACTAATACAGTCAAACCCGCTTTATGGCCCACCCGGTTTATAGCCCACTTCGCTTTATTGCCCAGTTTTTCAAAATACAAATTCTTTTTCTCATAAAATAGGCTTAATTTTCCTCCTCTACTTACCCATTATCGGGGCCGTCCAAACCGCTTAATTATCTAGCTGCGTGGTTTGTGCTCTTGTCGCTTTATCAATTTTATGTCCTCTCTTTGACTTTTTCTATTAAGATTGCCCCACAGTTAGCCAGTCTGATCGAATCGGTGGCGTTATTGACAGATCAGAAAAGGTTATCTATGTCATTCAATACACGAGCAAGCTAAATGTACAGACGGCTGTGGGCAAACCTTCGGTCCTATTCAAAACTCGAAAGTTGAGCAAAATCGGGTAAACTTTCCGCTCCACATTTGTCGCTACTCTATTGATCACACACAAGTATGCCAAGTAACAGAAAGGCCTGAATTGAGTATTCTACCAGTGGCCGCAGTGTTTTGAGCAACTGTGAACAGACAGGCGGATCAATACGCACGAATGTCATCCGCAGCATGTCAGCGTGTTGCTGTTCAGTCTTTGTCGCCCTCTCAGCTTGTTCGGAGCAGCCCAAGGTCGCGCTTCCGGGTGACCGCTTGCGGGACATGGTCAAGTTTGTATGTGATGGTCAGCTGGTGACGAGTGCGCACAACCGTACACTTCGCCGATTTTGGAGTGACCACTCCCACGTTTTCTTCAGGTTTCATTGCAACGCATCATGATCCCCTGGTTCGATGATCGCCGGCCACATCTCAGCATCATCAGCAAAAATAAAATATCTAAAGCAATAAAACGCGTAGGCACGTCACTAAACACAAGAAACAGACGCGACCACAAGACTGACCGTTGTAGAACTTCAAATTCGACATGAATTGGATCGGATAGCGTACTCCAAACTCAAACCTGCAATTGCCGGTACTGCAGGAAAGTCCTGATGCACCAAAGGACTAGATCCCAAACTCTATAGCTTTCGAGCATGTGAAGCAGTATGCGTTGGTCCAGTCGGTCGAAAGCTTTGAATAAGTCAAGGTAAATGACATCAGACCCTCTATCTGTATCGGCCACTTCCGTCCAACTATTGCTTGTACTCATTAGGTCGGTTATGCATGACGTGTGTTGATGGAAACCGTACCGCTCAGATGCTATGATCTGGCACTCTAGATGGTCGACTAAAGCCTCAAAAAAGTTTGATTCCATTACCTTTAAGAGTGCAGGGCAGAGGACTACTGTGCAATAGTTTGAGGACTGGGAGCGATTGCCACTTTTGCAAATTGGTGTTATTAGGCAATGTTTCTACATGGCAGGCACCATTTCCTCCTCCAAGCATGTTTGGGAGGAAATGTGTCCGGCCAGTGTTGTTGCTGCTGTGTTCCTATACTTTATGTAGAACCAAATGGAGCCTGGTGTTCAGTGTTGTTTTTTCACTTTCGCTACACTTAAATGTAGTCACTTGGGATGGAATTTCTTACTGACGTTGCAGTATGTAATTCCAATCCGAATAGTATTGGAACACAATTTCAAAACGCAAAGCATTTTTGTCTGCGGCTGAGTGGACCATGTACGCATTGTTTTCCTCGTTGCTGCGTTTCGAAACATGCCGATGCGTCAGCCAAGTGGATAAATTGCAATCACCTTTTCCTTTCCATCAATCAACGCACTAAGCGCGTTCGGTCAGGTACACGGTGTCGGCTGACATTGTTTTCCTTTTAGTTGTTATGCGAGGCTTTGCCGAGGCGTCAGGCACGTGCGTACATTGCCAGCATTGGGCGTGTTGTGACAGGCACACGATGTCGTTTGACGATATTTTACGAGTAGTACCATCGTTGCGAAAAACCCCGATGGAGGTCAGCATGCGACCATTTTTGGTGTAGACGGCGGACGCTTGGCTATCCAGCAAACCGGGCTTCGACTTGTTGGAAAGTTAAGCTTTCATGAGCATGGTAGACTTGACACTAGCATGGCGAGTATTAAGACGATGGATGCTAAACCAGGTGCAGCTATCAGACGGAGTAATCAATGGATAGCACTAAGAGCACTCCGTCGAGTGAGGTTAAAATGGATCGTATTCACTCCAAAGTGTGGTTGATGCGCTTGAATTTCTGTGAATATCCCCCTGCAGTTGCAGTGACAGATGCAACAATAATGTGTGCTAGGTAGCTCCGTAATGGTAGATCCACTGGATGGCGCTGGTAAAGCCGAGTCGGATAAGTCTAAGCACAGTAATGTGCGTCGAGATTTGTGGGTGGTAAGTCCAAAACAGAAGTGTCGGTTTAGTAAGAGTTCGTGGTAGACAGTTTACCTACGAGATTCGTTTTTCTACTACTACCGTGTGGTGGTCCTTTAAAAATAGTTTTGTTTAGCTGGTGTTCACTGTATGGAACACAAGTAAAAATGTCTACCCCGTTGTCTTCACTCCTGAGGCGGTATGCTGTCTAAGACACCGCCTCGGCACCATCTGTGAATCCCATTATTACTCCTATGAGTAGGAACTCACTGTAGTGCTTCGCATGATAAGTTACGCAGCCCGACCGGAACAGCGATCCAGTCACAAATGACGTTTCACTGGTTCAGATCGCCCTGTTGTTTACCACTTGATGGTTTTGCCTTAGGTTCAGGAAAGTTGACGCATATAAGTTTTAGGGCACTGTAATTCTGCCTGGTCTTCGGTGATGTGGGTGCATATCTACCGGTGGTGTTGTGAGGTCTCTGCAGTTTGCACCTGGTCTTTGGCACATGTGGCTATAGTGGTTGAAGTTACTGGAGTCACAATTTGAATAACTCGAGCGGCAACTGTTACGTAAGTTGATCGGTGTTTAAACAGCTTAGGTTTAAGAAGCGTGGGTGTTACCGTGGTTAGTCCGGTCAATGTCATAGACAACAAAATGAATAAATGAATAAATATTTTATTCTCGACTATGCGAGGCACCCTCATGGAGGCATGAGAATGTAGAGCCGGGCGTGCTTCGATTGTTCGCGATAACGGGTCAGTTCGGTGTTCTGAGTTTCCGGTAATGAGATTTAGTAAGAACGATTGGCTTCTCTTGGTTCCTAAATTGTATTTGAATGAGCTGCTTTCACCGCTAACAAAGCAACTTTTGCGTTTAAGTTCAGTTTCAGTGCTTAGACTGTCGTTCTTTTGTCGTACCGCAAGAACCCAGTTTACGATGGGAACCGTCGTACATACAGGAGAGAGTAAAAGTGGGCCCAATAAACTGTTACAAAGCTTAATTTGATTTTCGACAATCTAACTCATTTCTAAGAAAACTAACTGGTATAGTGAGTGCGTGTCAGCTCTACCTTCATTACATTGGTATCTGCTTTTTGTGCCACAGGGTAATTCCTTTATCATCACAGTTACGGTATCTATTGCAGTCGAAAAATCGCTGTCTGGGTTGTGGATTGTTAACGTCTCGCCGTTGAGTAAAGTTCACCGGTTGTCCGTCTGGTCGAGGTCAAAAGACTGGTGCGTCTCTGTTTGCCTACTGCGTCTGTCTGTTATGCCATCCCGGATATCACAGCTAGTGTAGGCCGGTCGTGCAGGCTAATAACCTGCAGCGCAGGTTGTTTGATCCTGTCGACTGAAAAAGAAATCTCCGAAGGTTGTTACACGTCTAACTTGGAACTGTCCACAGTGCATACCTAATTTGTTCTGTAGCTGTAACACACCGGAAAGGATAGGAATGATAGCTTGGTAGAAAGCTGATAGGTTCCTCTATCCTGTGAGGCCAAAATGCAAAATGTTCCAACATGCCAAGTACAAAATGGTGTGCGTGCGTGACAGTGAAAATTCGCCCAACGTTGTGATTGCCTGTAGCAGAATACTATCCCTAGTGAATGATCCCGAATGAACGCTTTCTGTAAATGAAGCTCGTCAAACCTAAACAAAACGTGTAAACCCAGCCATGTGTGAGGATATACATCAGAGTAAATCCGAAAAAACCAAGAGTGCAACATATCGCGACCTTCAGGCAGGTGTAAAAGGCAATAAGACCTTTCAGAGTTCTGTATTGTTCCCTAGACTCAGGACGACAAGCAAAGTTTTTACTAGTGGCACAGCGTGAGACCATGAGCAATGCTTAGAGGCGGGTTAATATGCATACGTTTCATGAGTCCTGTTCTGCGGTCTAGCAAGTGTTCATAGGTTATAACAGCAAATAACTCATGCTTGTTCTTCCAAAAGCGTCAGAAATGGTTGCCTGATTTGAACCCACATTTGAATCTGTTATGTTCGCAGGACCCTCACTAACTGAGTTTGCTTCTAATTAGTTGAACACTAAACTGCTCAGCTGAATAGTCATGCTAACCGGTATCCTTTAAGTATGACGGCCTACGCCAATCTAAAAGACTGTAACGTCCTCCCTCTCTTCATCCTCGCGTAACCGCTTGAGGTTAGTGGGTATAACTGTGCAAATGGTTCATAGAAATGAACATCTTATTTCTTGGGTTCAGTTCAAATACGGTAGCGGTTGACAGCTTATCAAATCCGAACAGAGCAATGTTGATGGGAATGTAACCTGCCACATACCGTCAGTTCGTTGATCAATAATGCTGACAGTCTGTGGCGACGAGGTCACCTATATAACGGAGCTAGACGACATGAGCATGACCAGCCGGAATACTGTGCAACGCGACCACGGTAAGTAAAACCACGAGATAAGAGCAAGGTTGGTTGATTTACTTCCCCTATGTCACAAGGTAACCAAATACGACTATGGCGACACGGATAAATGCCAGGCTATGAGATCTTATTCAAAAAGAAAACAGCGCAGCCGAGCTCGAGCATGAATCGGAGTCGAGAACGGCAGAAATGTGTGTTGAGCTATTTAAGCCGTCGCACGCGCGAAGCACACACACGCAACGGGAATTCCATAGGTACATGGTAAACTTGAATAATTTGGATGTACTGTGCCGACACAATTAAAAAAGCGGAGGAATCGTCCGGCCTCTGCAAATTGACCACAACCGCCCGGTGTTGGAACATGGGTAAATGTACGTCCAAACTGGAATCAATGGGCGCAGCAATATCGTAAACGCATAACGTCAAAGAACGAAAGCACTCAGTCAGTGAAAATGGTTTGCAAGCAGACCGTGAACACACAGACAATATCCTCACGTTAGTTCCTTAGCTTCTGGTGAAATCGGGTCACCTTTTATGATAGGAGCAGTGTATCCGTTAAGCCAATGAAAAATGAACAATTATTTATCACGAGATAAAAGCAAGTGGTTGACCAGGGCCCGTAGCATCGTTGGGGTGAATACGGTAAAATCAAAATATATCTGGGTCATCTACCAAACGTCTGCGAGATGAATAATTTGGTAAATTACATCAGAGTAAAAATTTAAAATATCTAACGTAAACGTTCATAAATACACTGGGGTGCAGTGACCATTGATTTAAGGCTTGAGAAAAGGAAAGTATGGTCGCTCACCTCCTTCCTTTTGATACAAAATCCCGTTGAAAAGCACGCTTGGCATAATCCACAATAGAGAAGTCTAGGTAACAATAATCTTGGAGCTAAGTGCAAAATCTAATGGCTTTTTTGAAAACGCCCAAGGTAGGGGAGGATAAACTGAGTCTGGGAGGGCGTTCAGGGTTGGCAAACCCGAAGCGAAAAGTAATTACGTCGACACTCGAGACGGCTATATTGTTCCTTCAACTTTAAGCAGTTACCCCTGAGCTGCGTGTTGTGGCTAAGTTTCAGCAAATGGCCGCATACGTGGTTGGGGTCACCCATAATCGCATAGGATAATATGAGATCGCTGCGCAACATTCGACAGCGTCCGCTGAAAATTCCCAACAACTTCAGCCTTCGGTGGTAAGGGTGGTAGCGCAGGTCCTTTACATTGTTCTTTTCCCTTCGTTGTGGTGCCTGTAACTCCGTTAGATCGCGCTTCAACGTGGTTTCCAAGCTTGGATCGCGTATTCAAGATACTAGCGCACGCAGGAACTGTGCATAATTTGGAAGATTGATGGGTCAAATCTCCCGAATGCCCTTCGCAGCATGCCGACGTGCTGGTTGCTTCCTTTCGCAACTACCTCAGTCTGTTTTGAACAGTTGAGGTCGCTCTGTACGATCACACCAAGGTCACCTTCCTGGGTACTAGTCTGCAATCCGTTTGTCCCAAGCAAAGAGATGCAGTTGTGTCTATGGCGAAATTGTACAACGCGATATTTGTCTACGTTGAATGGTATGGCGTTTTGAACTGACCAGTTCGACACCGTGTTAAGACTGCACTGAAGCCGTTCGTGGTCGTCCGGTCCTCTGATCATTCGCCATCTCTTGATCTCATCAGCGAAAAATGGGAAATCGGAAGCAACTGATCTCACCAAATCGTTAATGAACACCAAGAATAGACGAGGTCCAAGCACCGAACCTTGTAGTACACTACACACCACTTCGATTGCATCGGACAATGATTCTCGGTCTCTCACCGCTAGACGTTGTTCTTGTAGAAAATTGCTAATCCAACTCGGGATAGGGTCGCCACTGCCGTAGTTCCGAAGCTTCTGAAGGAGAATGCGATGGTGTAAGCGATCAAAACTTTTGAAAAGTTCAGGTAGATGACATCGACTCCTGCTCCATCATCAACAGCTTCAGTCCAGCTATTACGTGCAATTAATAGGTTAGTATTCCATGAACGATTTTGACGAAAGCCATGTTGTTCTGGAGCCATTAACTTGTGGCTTTCCAAATACTGCATCAGCTTATCTGCGATGATTGATTCCATTAGTTTGGATAGTAGAGGAAGTAGTGTTATCGGACGGTAGTTGGTAGGGTCAGTGCGGCTACATCCGTTATGGATAGGAGTGATGACTCCTCGCTTCCATGCTGGCGGAATATGGTTTTCTTCTAGACATCGCTGATAGAAAACAGTCAGTGGTTCTGCTAGATCACTAGCTACCGCCTGCAACGCCTTTGGTCGGATGTTGTCGACTCCAGGAAAACTGTGTATACGCAAGGATAACAACTTCTTCAACACAACTTTGGCAGTGAAGGCGATGTTGTCTAAACCCAACGGTGGAGTGATAGGAACGATTAGGTAGGTCAACATTTCCTACGAGGCAGCTGATCAGATGCGAAGCGAACGACCTCGGCTATTAGTCACACCAAGCTCAGCTGATTGGATGACGGTCGCTAGTTGTTTTACAAGTAGATGAAAGAGTACATTTCTGGTTGAAAAGCATCCGCTTTAATGGTACCTGGTGAACAATTTATATGGAAGTGATGTGCGAACGAGGTATACTGCATTTTTTCGCTACTTGTATTTCTCAACAAACCATTTGTCCCCGGCCATCGACTTTGATGACACACTAGAGGGTATAGTTGAGGTTAATTTAGCACTCCAGCATTCATTTATTTCTTTTACGGTATCTACTAAAACAATGATTTCGTTTGTCTTCAGTTCTCATCATGATAATCTTGTCGTTTATTAGCCTGTATAATATATTTCGCAAGCGGGTATCCATGTCCCAATTCTTCCCAACCAATTAAACAGAAAACGTATATAGGAATGAGTAAGCGAAGCGTTCATGACGCCTTCTCTTCAATACAAAAGACTAAAACTGACAACAGTACCAAGGCGTTGCTGCGGGGGAGACGGAAGCGTGCGCTTGGCGAGCATTGCAGCGAGCAGCCACGTCAGTGTACCAATTGGGGTCAAGGTGCGCATCCGTAGTTGACTCAAGCAAAGGTAGTCAATCGTCGTACAGACAAACGATCTGGATCGCCTAGGCCCACACCAAACAAAAATCGCAGGATAATCTGCGCCCCACGTCGCTAGTAAACGAGGCAATCTTCGGACCACCACAACATCACCAGTGCAACTGTTCTTTCTCGATGTCCATTCCGCCCACGTTGTATTCTCTACACTGCAGTTTTCCTGTGAAATTCCCGTAGCTCGCGTCAGAGGAAAAAGGACGAAGATGTACATCATCCTTTGCAGTAGCTAAGCATGAAAACCATTGTGCGCCTACTGTGAAACACTCCCTTACGCCGTCGTTACTAACCTATTGTTTATATGCGATTGACAGATTGTAAGACAAGGTTGAGTCAGGCATGGTCATCTTATTGGTTCGGGTAAGCGTGCTAATAATTTTCAGGAAAAATTACATCAGTTTAAAATTTAAAAAATCGAGCGTAAACGTTCACAAATACACTGGGGTGCAGTGATCATTGATGTAAGGCGTGAGCAAAGGAAAATATGGTCGCTCACTTGGGTCCATTTGACACATAAATCCTGTTGAAAGCATGCTTGGCGTAATCCCCAATAGAGGAGTCTAGGTAACAATATGCTTGGAGCTAAGTGCAAAATCTAATGGCTTTTTTGAAGACGTCCAAGGTAGGAGAGCATACAACTGAGTCTGGGAGTGCGTTCCAGGGTTGGCAAACCCGAAGCGAAAAGTAATTACGTCGACACTCGAGACGGCTATATTGTTCCTTCAACTTTAAGCAGTTACCCCTGAGCTGCGTGTTTTGGCTAAGTTTCAGCAAATGGCGGCATACGTAGTTGGGGTCACTCATTATCTGATACTCCAAAATGCGATCGCCTCGCAACCTTCGACAGCGTCCGCTGAAAATTCCCAGCAACTTCAGCCTTCGATGGTAAGAGTGGTAGCGCAGGCCCTTTACATTCGCAGTTGCTGTTCGTTGTGGTGCCTCTAACTCCACTAGGTCGCACTTCAACAAGGTTGGCAAGCTTGGATGTCGTATTCAACATCCGGGTACAAGTAGGGATTGTGCATCATTAGGAAGATTGATGGGTCAAATCTCCCGAATGCCCTTCGCAGCATGCCGACGTGCTGGTTGCTTCCTTTCGCAACTACCTCAGCCTGTTTTGAACAGTTGAGTTCGCTCTGTACGATTACACCTAGGTCACCTTCCTGGGTACTAGTCTGCAATCCGTTTGTCCCAAGCAAATAGATGCAGTTGTGTCTATGGCGAAATTGTACAACGCGATATTTGTCTACGTTGAATGGTATGGCGTTTTGAACTGACCAGTTCGACACCGTGTTAAGACTGCACTGAAGCCGTTCGTGGTCGTCCGGTCCTCTGATCATTCGCCATCTCTTGATCTCATCAGCGAAAAATGGGAAATCGGAAGCAACTGATCTCACCAAATCGTTAATGAACACCAAGAATAGACGAGGTCCAAGCACCGAACCTTGTAGTACACTACACACCACTTCGATTGCATCGGACAATGATTCTCGGTCTCTCACCGCTAGACGTTGTTCTTGTAGAAAATTGCTAATCCAACTCGGGATAGGGTCGCCACTGCCGTAGTTCCGAAGCTTCTGAAGGAGAATGCGATGGTGTAAGCGATCAAAAGCTTTTGAAAAGTCCAGGTAGATGACATCGACTCTTACTCCATCATCAACAGCTTCAGTCCAGCTATTACGTGCAATTAATAGCTTAGTATTCCATGAACGATTTTGACGAAAGCCATGTTGTTCTGGAGCCATTAACTTGTGGCTTTCCAAATACTGCATCAGCGCATCTGCGATGATTGATTCCATAAGTTTGGATAGTACAGGAAGTAGTGTTATTGGACGGTAGTTGATAGGGTCAGTGCGACTACATCCTTTATGGATAGGAGTGATGACTCCTCGCTTCCATACTGGTGGAATATGGTTTTCTTCTAGACATCGCTGATAGAAAACAGTCAGTGGTTCTGCTAGATCACTAGCTACCGCCTGCAGAGCCTTTGGTCGGATGTTGTCGACTCCAGGAAAACTGTGGATACGCAAGGATAACAACTTCTTCAACACAACTTTGGCAGTGAAGTCGATGTTGTCTAAACCCAACGGTGGAGTGATAGGAACGATTAGGTAGGTCAACATTTCCTACGGGGCAGCCGATCAGATGCGAAGCGAACGACCATGGCTATTAGTCACACCAAGCTCAGCTGATTGGATGACGGTCGCTAATTGTTTTACAAGTAGATGAAAGAGTGCATTTCTGGTTGAAAGGCATCCTCTTTAATGGTACCTGGTGAACAATTTATATGGAAGTGATGTGCGAACGAGGTATACTGCATTTTTTCGCTACTTGTATTTCTCAACAAACCATTTGTCCCCGGCCATCGACTTTGATGACACACTAGAGGGTATAGTTGAGGTTAATTTAGCACTCCAGCATTCATTTATTTCTTTTACGGTATCTACTAAAACAATGATTTCGTTTGTCTTCAGTTCTCATCATGATAATCTTGTCGTTTATTAGCCTGTATAATATATTTCGCAAGCGGGTATCCATGTCCCAATTCTTCCCAACCAATTAAACAGAAAACGTATATAGGAATGAGTAAGCGAAGCGTTCATGACGCCTTCTCTTCAATACAAAAGACTAAAACTGACAACAGTACCAAGGCGTTGCTGCGGGGGAGACGGAAGCGTGCGCTTGGCGAGCATTGCAGCGAGCAGCCACGTCAGTGTACCAATTGGGGTCAAGGTGCGCATCCGTAGTTGACTCAAGCAAAGGTAGTCAATCGTCGTACAGACAAACGATCTGGATCGCCTAGGCCCACACCAAACAAAAATCGCAGGATAATCTGCGCCCCACGTCGCTAGTAAACGAGGCAATCTTCGGACCACCACAACATCACCAGTGCAACTGTTCTTTCTCGATGTCCATTCCGCCCACGTTGTATTCTCTACACTGCAGTTTTCCTGTGAAATTCCCGTAGCTCGCGTCAGAGGAAAAAGGACGAAGATGTACATCATCCTTTGCAGTAGCTAAGCATGAAAACCATTGTGCGCCTACTGTGAAACACTCCCTTACGCCGTCGTTACTAACCTATTGTTTATATGCGATTGACAGATTGTAAGACAAGGTTGAGTCAGGCATGGTCATCTTATTGGTTCGGGTAAGCGTGCTAATAATTTTCAGGAAAAATTACATCAGTTTAAAATTTAAAAAATCGAGCGTAAACGTTCACAAATACACTGGGGTGCAGTGATCATTGATGTAAGGCGTGAGCAAAGGAAAATATGGTCGCTCACTTGGGTCCATTTGACACATAAATCCTGTTGAAAGCATGCTTGGCGTAATCCCCAATAGAGGAGTCTAGGTAACAATGTGCTTGGAGCTAAGTGCAAAATCTAATGGCTTTTTTGAAGACGTCCAAGGTAGGAGAGCATACAACTGAGTCTGGGAGTGCGTTCCAGGGTTGGCAAACCCGAAGCGAAAAGTAATTACGTCGACACTCGAGACGGCTATATTGTTCCTTCAATTTTAAGCAGTTACCCCTGAGCTGCGTGTTTTGGCTAAGTTTCAGCAAATGGCGGCATACGTAGTTGGGGTCACTCATTATCTGATACTCCAAAATGCGATCGCCTCGCAACCTTCGACAGCGTCCGCTGAAAATTCCCAGCAACTTCAGCCTTCGATGGTAAGAGTGGTAGCGCAGGCCCTTTACATTCGCAGTTGCTGTTCGTTGTGGTGCCTCTAACTCCACTAGGTCGCACTTCAACAAGGTTGGCAAGCTTGGCTGTCGTATTCAACATCCGGGTGCAAGTAGGGATTGTGCATCATTAGGAAGATTGATGGGTCAAATCTCCCGAATGCCCTTCGCAGCATGCCGACGTGCTGGTTGCTTCCTTTCGCAACTACCTCAGTCTGTTTTGAACAGTTGAGGTCGCTCTGTACGATCACACCAAGGTCACCTTCCTGGGTACTAGTCTGCAATCCGTTTGTCCCAAGCAAATAGATGCAGTTGTGTCTATGGCGAAATTGTACAATGCGATATTTGTCTACGTTGAATGGTATGGCGTTTTGAACTGACCAGTTCGACACCGTGTTAAGATAGCACTGCAGCCGTTCGTGGTCGTCCGGTCCTCTGATCATTCGCTATATATTGATGTCATCCGCGAAAAATAGAAAATTGGAAACGATTGATCTCGCCAAAACGTTAATGAACACCAAGAATAGACGAGGTCCAAGCACCGAACCTTGTAGTACACTACACACCACTTCGATTGCATCGGACAATGATTCTCGGTCTCTCACCGCTAGACGTTGTTCTTGTAGAAAATTGCTAATCCAACTCGGGATAGGGTCGCCACTGCCGTAGTTCCGAAGCTTCTGAAGGAGAATGCGATGGTGTAAGCGATCAAAACTTTTGAAAAGTTCAGGTAGATGACATCGACTCCTGCTCCATCATCAACAGCTTCAGTCTAGCTATTACGTGCGATTAATAGGTTAGTATTACACGAATGCTTTTGACGATAGCCACTAGCTACCACCTGCACAGCCTTTGGTCGGATGTTGTCAGCTCCGGGAGAACTGTGGATACGCAAGGATAACAACTTCTTAAACACAGCTTCCGCATTGAAGGTGATGTTGTCTAAACCAGACGATGGAGTAATAGAAACGAGAACGTTTGGACTCGTTACCTGCTGGAAAGTTTGGGTGTAATGAAACCGTAGGAGATCGGCTGCTTCCATCGCTGATCGCGTGCACTCATCAGCCGTGACTAGCGCTGGAATCCCCCGCTTCACCTTTCGAATGCCGTTAACGTGCCTGTACAGGAGTTTGCGATTAGTGCGGATGCGCTTCATTAACTCCTGTTGATAAGTGACTTTATCTTCGCAGATCAGTTTCACACAGAAGTTACGATGTGTCACGTATGCAGTCCAGGTTTCGGCATTCGGGCAGTCCTGGTGATTTCGCCATGCCAAATCCCTCCGGGACATACATTTACGTGTTCTGTTCCTCAGAAATGACTTGCGCTTGTTTTTGGGTTAGAAGGACTTTTGCTTCTATGCGTGCTCTACCAGTGTGCTAAACGTCCTTGTAAATGTTTCCCAGGCAACATCTGGGGGGCATTCGGTTAAGAAAGTCCAGGATGTGTCCTTAACAAGTGTAGATAACACATTGTGGTGGGTGAGAGTATGCACTTTGTCATCATCCTTTTCAGGGTACTCCGCATAGCATATGTAATCAAAGAGTAGAGTAACATGATCACTACGACCCAGTGGTGTGCTTGTAACTATCACATCAACCATGAGTTCTTCCTTAATGAGCACAATATCCAGTATCGACGGCTTGTTTTCAGTTCGAAATCTGGTGGAATAGGTTACATGGTTGTAAAGAGGGTGGCTAGAAGTAAGCTCTTGCAAGCAGGCTTTAAACTGCATACCGTCGGTTGCCGGCGTTTCGTTATCGTGCACGTTAAAGTCTCCAGCGATAAGAATGTGGGTGTAAGCAAACTGAAAGACGTGGTTCAGTTTGGAGTCCATTTCCGACGTTGAGTTTGGTGGGCGATAAATCACTGCTAGTAAACATGTGTCCTTGTTTCGCAACCATAGGCGGCACCAAAGCGAATCGGGAGTTTGGATTTCCGGATGATCGCGAACTTCACGTCGGAGGTTTGTATTATAATATAGAATAACACCGTCACCCATTCCGGTTTTATCGGTCCGAACCAGCTACATACCGGGTAAAATGATCTCCGAATCGGTTATCTCAAGATTTAACCAGGTCTCTGTAATCAGCACGATGTCCCGCGGTTGTGAGGCATGGACTTCTCTAAGTTCGGCCAACTTGCTTAGAAGGCCTTTGGTGTTTGGGTACATGCAAGATAGGGCTTTTGTTGTTAGGAGTGCGTTGATGTAGGTCAACTTTGTGTTAGTTTTTAAGCCGGCCGTTAGGTGGCTGGCCATTAATTGTTTTTTGTTTGTTTATGTATTTCAGTCAAGTTGCATGGCATTATTGAGCGTGTCTGAACAGACGTTTCACTTGTGCTGTGCTTGGTCCTCTTGTGTGCCGTGGGCGCTTAACTTCAAATTATATCAGCACTTCGCACTTTGTTTCGCGTATGCCTAATGTGAATGCAGCAAAATGCAACGTAGTCACGCAGCCTTCCGATTCAGTATCAACTGCAAGGTTAACGAACTTACCATTTGGATCCGTAACCGCGGAACATCGGACTTTATAGTGTGGCTTCACAGATAACACAACGTAAGCCTCAGCAGTTTAGGCAAGACGTTTCAATGTGCTCGTCTTGCCCAAGCAATCACGCAATTACCCTCAATCTTACCTGCACACGTGTTCTTGCGTAGGTAGCAATTTGGTGTATGGTTTTATTAGAGAAATGCAGTGATCCACCATCCCGAAGACTGGTACTACGATCCCTCGCTTACCCTTGGTTCTGAAGTATTGTCCAAAAAGGTAGAAAACATATGTTTCCGGGCACCAACGCAGCCATAGGAAATTAATCAACCATCCTAGTGAACTTCACTATCGAAACCGAAAGAGATGGTAAGCTAGCCTTCTTGGACGTGTTGCTAAGCCGAAGAAATGATGTTCATTGCAAAGAAGTTTATTCCCGAAGGTCACATGAGTATGGCAACATACACCTTTTTAAGCTTTGTGCCCTTGTGGTACAACCTAATCTTTTTCGTTGATTGTATTTTTGTGCTACGAAAATTTTGCAGCCAAGAGACACTAGAGGCCGAAAAGATCCGTATTCCCAAAACGCTGTAAGATAAATGTTACCCGACACCATTCATCAAAAAGTATGCAATGATTTGCGATAGCCGTGAAATGTTTACTACTGTCCATATGAAGGATGTGTTCCTATCAGTTCACTTTAAAGGCAATGTTGCCTTTGATCTGTTGATCAGAAGAATTTCCAAAACAGTGACTCGAACTTTCTCCGCCGCCTGCCCACACGTCCTTGCAGAAACCGCTCACTTTATAGCCCAACGCGTTAAAGACAGACTTCCGGTTCAGTCCCAATCTTATATCAGTTTACCTACGTTTGTGGTGCGAAGTACGTGGGACACACAATTAAGCTTCCGTCTAAACACATTGCCGAGCACTGCCCAGCAGCTTTGCGGAAAGGCATCGTCACTCGCCCCAACAGTTCCATCCACACACACGCGTGAGGTGCGTGCTCTCGGGTCGTTTGAATTATTCCTCTCTATCTTCTCTCCATCTGCTCGCAGCGTTGTCATTGTATGCTCATTCGAACCGCATCGACGAGCTCATTCTAACGCGCAACGTATATCGAATCCACGCATTACGGGGGACTATCTCCCGTCGATTTTTACATTTTCCGTTTTCTCTGTGGACGTATACAAGAGAAATTTCTTTCCGTTTGAGTCCTACACCACAAATTATGACCTTTCTAGGAAGCCCAACATAAGGGTTCTCTAACAGCTACACAATTGCTTTTATCGGTAACCGCGTAAGGCAGATACAGACGGCAATATAATGGATCCACCCCTACTCTTTCGACTGTCGCACTCAGAGGTTGCCACCTAAAATCAACGCATCGGCCATACACCACTAGTGCCACACCAAGAGGCGCTTTGACCAGATCGATAGCCTGTGCTTCGTTCCGAGGCCTGTCTGCATTCACTTGCAACTGCTTGTGACCTGTCACGAGGAAAATCAGGAACGCCTGTGCTGACCCGACTGCTAACCGGTGTGTCACTGGAACGGTGAGACAACAACAACACGTTTGGAATTGGTGGAGAGCGCGCTTTTCCAAAGTAACGACGTGTGCTACTCGGAGGCGGAGATTCAAATAGTTCACTGCGTTGCGTTCTTTTTGTTCCTAACTAAATCGCCCAGTTTCCGGGAGTTGCCACTTATACTATATTATACTCGACGTGGATTTTCAGGTAACGATCAGAAGCTAGCACCCACTGTATTAGCTCCTCCGATTTTGCTTCAGTGTATCTTACTTTGGTTTCATTATCATGTCTACAGTAAGGACAGGCTCGATGAGGAAAAAAAGTATTATAAGCCAGGATGCTTCCATTTTAGTTCGAAAGCTGAGACAACGAACTAAGGTACTCCGCACAACGGCTGAAAGCAGTAGTAAAGAAAATACCCAAAGCAGTGTAGGCGTTGGAATGCAAAATAGACCAGGTTTCGCGCATGATTGAGAGGTTGGTGCGCGAAACTTCGAGAACCGAGACACAACGCAATGCGCCCGGAAGACGAGCTAGGCCCCGCTGCTTCCGATGCAACCAGCTGGGTCATTACGTTGCATATTATACAAAAAGAAATTTTTACCGTTGTTTTTCTTTATCTATGTCGGATCGGTGGCGGGTACCATCCCTAGAAATAACAATTGAGGGTGTCGTAGTTAATGCGATAATAGATACGGGAGCCGGCGCTTCCATTACGAAAAGGTTCGAGTGTGTCCCGTTACAGTCATCAATCACAATGCAAACAGTAGGAGGACACTGCTTGAAGGTTACTGGGGCTCAGCGATTACGAGTGAGAATCGGAAAAACGGTCATTATTCACTCCATGTTCGTGGTTGAGGGGGCAACGGAGACAATCTTCGGTAACGCCATCCTTAAGCGGTTGGGTGCAAACATTGATTTGAGGAAGAATGTTGTGATAGTGGACAGTGAGACGATCGAGATGAGCCCAGCGAAACGCGACCACATAGGTGCCGTGACGGTTCTTCCCGAGTGCCCAAACCGTGCAATAAGGGACGTGCTTCAGAAGTATGCACATTTGTTCACGGATGTGAATGATGATTACGGATTTTGCAGCTGGGTAGAACATGGGATACCTCTAATCCCGGGTGGGCAGTGCAAGCCGATTTTCAGGCGGATACCGCAGAACACTGGTGGAGATACAGAAACAGGTGGCTGAAATGGAGGTCAGAGGCATCATCAGACGAACAAACAGTCCGTATTCATCTCCCGTATTGTTGACGAGAAAGACAGACGGAAGCTACAGATTCTGCATCGATTTCAGGGAGCTTAATAGGGTTACGGTGAAAGACGCTTTTCCAATGCCCCAAATGGAAGAAATTTTTTCCAATCTTCACAATGCCAAGCTGATTTCATTGATAGACCAACATTCGGGTTATTGGCAACTCCCCATTGCAGAGGAAGACAGGTATACAACTGCTTTCAGCGTAAATGGCCAACAGTACGAATTCTTGAGAATGCCGTTTGGACTGTGCAACGTCCCGGCAACATTCAGACGCTTACTACTTATGGTTCTGGAGAACCTCAAAAATGTGGTTGTTTATGGGGATGACATCATTATTTTCTCGGAGACGGAAGATGATCATGGTGCCCGACTCTCAACGGTATTACAAAGACTGGAATTTATTGGCAGCAAATATGATAGCTAGGCCTTCCTTTTCAACCTGGGAATAATTTTTCTCTGCTGATGTTAACGACTGTGCCACGTGGATAACTGCTTTCTCAGAACCGTCTGGGAAAGTGTGAGACAACACAGCTCCGATGCCATAGTTGCTTGCATCGGCAGCTACCACGATTGGAAGTTTGGGATCGTAATGCGTGAGAAGGAGATCGGAAGTCAGCATACCTTTAATCCGATCTACCGCTGCTTGACACTGCTGACCAAGTAAACTTGACCTCTTTCATGAGTAACGCGTTTAGAGGTGCTCGCAGTTGATGCATTTCCGGGAGAAAATTAGAATAGTGGCTAACCATGCCAAGAAAAGAGCGTAACGTACTGACATCTGTTGGTGCCGGCATGTTAACCATAGCTGAAATATTGGCTGGGTCGGGACGACGTCCATTCTGATCAATAATAAACCCCAGATATTTAAGTCGTGGCAAAAGTAAGCTGCATTTGTCTGGTCGCAAGCGCAATCCGTACTCTTTTATACGATCCAAAACTTGGTCGAGCCTCACTGCTAGCTCTTCTGGACTTGTTCCGACCACTAAGATATCATCTAAGTAAGCTGCAACGCCGTAAATGCCCGTGAGCATGGTATCCATAAGCTTCTGGAGAATAGCTGGTGCTGTTTTAACTCCGAATGGCAATCGGTTAAACTGAAACAATCCACGGTGTGTGTTAATTGTCAACAATTCCTTTGACTCATCGTCAATGGCGATTTGTAGATATGCATCAGCTAGGTCAAGTTTGACAAACAGTCTACCGCCTGAAAGTTTGGCAAAAATGTCTTCTGGGACTGGTAGTGGATAACTGTGTGTCTGAAGGGCGTCATTGAGACCTGTAGAAGAACCTGCACACATACGAATTGAGCCATTGGCCTTTCGTACCACTACGATTGCAGCAGCCCAGTCCAAGTAAGCGGCTGGTTGTATGACATCTGCTAGCTGTAGGCGATCCAGTTCTAGCTCTACACTGGTTAATGCAGAATAAGGCACCGGACGTTTAGGACGAATAACGGGTTTGACATCTGCTCTCAGCTGCAATTGAGCCTTCCTTTTGCTACAAAGACCAAGTCCTTCCTGGAAAACTAGTGCATATCGCTGAAATAACCGTTGTGGAATGGACTGCTGTAGCCTTGCGTCGATTATTACGGGAGGAATGATGATGCCCAGTGTCAGTTTGCAGAATTTATCAAACGGAATACTCCAAAGATTGAGATTATCTAACCAGTCAATGCCGAGAATATTCAATCCTGGTTGGTTAGTGAGGTAGCATATAGACTCAAATTTTTGACCATTATAAGATACCAAGCAACGTAACTCACCAACCAAACCGAGAGTTGTCCCGGATGCACTGAGAGCTGTCTGTTGAGTGGGTATAACTGGAGGACGTCCGATGGATTCCAAAATCGTTTGCGAAATAATCGTAATGTCCGATCCTGTGTCTACCTGGAGAGTCGCGGGATACCCGTTTACACTCACTGTTAGATAGCGTCTTCGCGATGTCGCGTTGACTTGATAGCTAGCAACAATGCTGCGACTAGCCTTCTGCGGTGGTATCGGAAACCGTTTGTTGGAATTGTCAGCTTTAGTTGAGTTGCGTGGCTTGCAGAAACCATCTTTGTGACCAAGGCGTTGACATTGATTGCACCGATGTCGGCGAAAAGTGCACTGTGAGGCGTAGTGCCATGCGCCACAGTTCCAACATGCTGTTGGTGGCTTTTTGGACTCCTGTTTGTGTGCTCTGACCGGTCTGACATCTGCCATGTTGATCTGCTGCTGTTCCACCATACGGGAATCATGCTTCAAATTGATCAGGCGTTGACATTCCTCAGCCATTTTCTGCAACGTTATGTCTGGGTCTTGCTCCAGTCTGGTGAGAAGACGTGTGCAGATGTCCGCGTCTGACGGAGATTGTAGACCACAAATAAACATGAGACACGTGAACTGTGTCTCGGTCAAGGATGCAAGTTTAAAACGCTCACACTCGCGGTTAACGATACCTGCGTAGGTAATGTAGTCGTCCATGGATTGCTTGACGAGTTTTGAGCAATGATAACGTGTGCTGAAGAGTGAGGAACGTTCGCCAAAAATCTGTATGAGGCACTGAACCGTGTCATCAAAAGCAAATTCGCGTGGGTGTTTGGGCAAAATATAGTTTACGAAACGATCATGCTCCGTGATCCCCAACTTACGAAGCAGTGTTCGTGATCGCCATGAATCCTCCTTCCCACCGAATTCAACACGAAAAATGTCCTCATAGCGCTTGAACCAGGACTCAAAGTAACACCCGATGCAACGTCATGCTGGAAAATCTGAATTGTAGAAACAAATGATTCAATGTTGGTGTGTTCATCCTGCGGTGCCTTGTCCTTGGAAACCAGGGAGAGGTTACGCGTTAGAAAATAGAGTAAACGAAGTTGAGCGGCCTCGAACTGCGACTGCTGTTGTTGAAGAATTGCACGGAGATCGTCTGCTGAAATTGCCATTTTAATTACCAATTCCGTCGCCAGTTGATATAACCCGAACTGTTCTAGTAGGTGGATAGAATACTAGATCGTGGAAATGACCGGTAGTATTGGTACAGCGGATCAAGAGATACTAACAAGCAGAGTCACAAAGTGTCAACAGGAAGTTCACGTGTTTACCAGACTCACTGGGGTATATCGTCTTCGTTGGTTCCAGCTTAGTGCTGATTGACTGGACAGTTGTATGGTCTGATTGGATGAGAGCACTCCATGTTGGGTTGGGCCCGTATACGACAAGATCATTAAAACGGAGGCGGACCGATAGAGAGCCCGATGCAATGAAGGCGATTTGTTGGAGAAACCCAGGCCCAATAGAACTGGAAGAAAACGGGACAGGAGCGGCATCCGTGGGTGAGCCCGAGGCAGGCAAAGCAGGTGGGAAATTTAACTGTTCATTTGTTCTCCGAACTTGGCGGTTTTCTCGCAAACGTTTCACCACCATGCGAGGTGGCATCCTCACTGCAATGATATGTAGCGTGTAAGTTTACTAAATGAATCCTCCATCCATGATCGACCTGCAGGTGACTTTGAACGTGGCAGTGTCGATTTAGGTTCCGTGACCTCTACCCACTTTCCCCAAGACTAAATTCGGCGCCCGAGTTGTTCTGCCTCAAACCGCGTGACAAAAGGTTCTTTATGTCTTTCTGCCGTAGTGGCTCGTATACTGAATCGATGTCCATGCGCATGTTGATTGATTGTTTCGTTGAAAACCAAGCTTCCAAGAATTCTCTTTCTTTTCTTGTTTCACCCCGTGCCGGGACTTCTGCTTTTCTCCAATCGAAGCTATGTCCCTCTTCATCTACATGCATTGAAACTAGCGATGATGCATAATGCTTTACACAGGCTCTCTTGTGTTCTTGTATCCTTGTTACCAATTTTCTTCCCGTCTGGCCAACATAATCCCTTTCGCAATCTCGGCAAGGTATTTTGTATACCACATTGCGTTGTTCATGTGCCTGTAGTTTTTCTTTTGGTTTTGAAAGGGTTTTTCTCAACGTGGCAGTTGGTTTGTGTGCTACGATGAGATGATGCTGTTTGAATAGTCTGGCTGCCATTTCCGATATGTTCTGCATATAAGGCAGAACAACCCGTTTCTCCGTTGTCGTTGTTGTTGTGTTTGTTGTTGCCGCTGTTGTTGTTGTAGGCTGTATGTTGACGTTGTTGTGATTCAGACACCTCTGGATGAAGCTTCGTGGGTATCCGTTGATTTGGAAACATTTAAGTAGGTGTTTTTCTTCCTTTTGCTTTGATTCTGTGGTACTGCAGTGTGTTTGCACTCTGCGAAACAGTGTCCGCACACAGCTTACTTTGTGGCATTTTGGGTGGTTGCTGTTAAAGTTCAGAATTTGGTCTGTGTGTGCCTTTTATGTAGACCGATGTTTGCAGCTCGCCTTCCATAGTTCTTGTTATTAATACATCCAAGAAAGGGAGCTGCCTTTCCTTCTCCAGTTCCATTGTAAATCGGATGCCTTCCATGGCATTATTCAATAGCTGTTGTGCAACTGTTATTTGGTTGCGTCTGATTATCACAAAAGTGTCGTCCACATACCAAACCCACAGTTTCGGGTTGACGAGTGGTAGTACCTCCTCCTCCAATTTCTGCATAACCATCTCTGCCATGAGCCCTGACACAGGTGATCCCATTGGTGCGCCTTTCAATTGTTCATAAATCTTTCCATTGAATGAGAATGATAGTCATCATCATCATCATTACACGTTAACTGGAGGTGGATAACACCTCAGCTATTGTGCCGCAATACAAAAGACAGAAAAAGACAACAGTGGCAAATAGTGGCACGCCCGCTGAGTCCCCAGTAACGGATGGACGTCGTTCCGGTGAGCTAACAGCTGGCTGCCGTAAAAAGAGAATCATATTATGCCTAACAGATGAGATGGTGATTGGAGGGTGATACTAAACAGGAGGGGGATGGGCAAAGGAATTCACAACACAAACGCCATTGGTGCCGGCTCCTAGCCATATCAGCAAGTGTGTCCAACCAAACGTGTTCATCGTCCTTAGGACCCCAGCCGGCAGTCGGGATGCACCAACCGACGCCAACTTCGAAGTGAGGGTTTTCATTTCTCTCGACCAAGTCATCACTTGGCCTTCCCTCCTCCTATTTCAACCGCACCCACAACGCGCAAACAATGCACGTCGCGGGAGTCCGGTGTGCTGGCAGGCGCAACACGTGGCCCAGCCATCGGAGCCTGGTGCGTGATGTAATGGTGCTGAGTGTTTCACTCGCTCTTCCTGCATCAAACGTGCGACGTCGAACACGCTCATTGCTCACGTGGTGTTCCCACCAGACATGAGCTAAGCTGCGAAGGCAGCGATGATCGAACGTGACGAGCATCTTCGTGTCTGTCGACCTGATGGGCCAGGTTTCACAGCCATATAGGAGAGTTGAACGGACTGCTGCGTTGTAAACTCTGTCCTTGAGGGCGAGAGTAATGTCGCGTCTGCGCCACAGGTGGCAGAGATTGGCAAAAGCACCTCGAGCTTTTGCTATGCGGTTCGTAACCTCATCTTCAATCCCACGGGCGCTAATATAGCTGCCCAGGTACTTGAATTCCTGAATGACTTCCAGCAGATCACCACCAAGCATTAGCGCAAGCTTGGGTCTCTGCCAATCTTGGAGAAGTACTTTGCATTTCGATGAAGCGATGCATAGCTCAAAACGATTGACAGTCAGTGCTAATCGGTCCAGTGCTGTTTGGCATGTTTGGGAGTTGTCACAGATTAGGGCAATATCGTCCGCATACTCCAAGTCAAGAAATCGCTCACCAGGAAGTAGCTCCACACCCTCTAGGTCGTGTCCAGCGAACGCTGTTTCCATGACTTCATCAATAGCGAAGTTGAAGAGGAAAGGTGACAGCGGGCATCTTTGTCTCACACCGCTGGTGATACTGAAGGGTGGCGAGAGTTTGCCATAAACCCTCACCCTGCCTGAACTATGTACGTACAGCGCTTTGGTAATATTTACATATTTATCAGGCACACCTATCCTCAGCAGACAGTCCCAAAAGGCACGTCGGTCGACTAAATCGAAGGCACCTTTTATGTCAAGAAACACGATAACGATGGGTCGCCAATAAACATGGCGGTGCTCCAACAATTGACGTAGAGTGAAGATGTGGTCGACGCAGCTCCGACCTCGACGATATCCGGCTTACTGTTTACGAATCTGGCTTTCATGAGTGCCAGTCAGTCTGTGGAGAATGACTGAGGCAAGCTATTTAGAGGCGATCAAAATCAGACTGATCACTTTATGATTGCCGCATTCTAACCGGGAGCCTCCCTTGAAAATCGGGACAATGACGGAGCGGTTCCAGTCTGTCGGAACTGTCTCCTGCTCCCAAAGTTTTAATAGCAACTCGCGTAGATCACCTACTAGAGCAGGTCCCCCGAATTTGAAGAGGGCTGGGGGAATTCTATCTGCTCCTGAGGACTTACGCAATTTCAACAGCCGGATCTCACGTTCGACCTCTGCGCGTGAGGGCGGATCCGAGGAGACGGCCCAAGGAAAAGGCCGCTGAATACCCGAAGAAGAAACCGATAACGCAGTTTTGTTAAATTGCCTTGCAAAGTGTTCGGCTCAACACTCCAAGCGTTTTGACACGCTGTGGATCGGCTGCCCACTCCCGTCGCGTATGGTCTCGCTAACCCCAGGTCTCCTGCTGCCTGTTTCCCGTATCGGACGGAATAACTTACGATGGTTACCAACGGCAGCGGCTGTTTCCATCTCAGAGGCACGATGAGACCACCAGGTTTCGCGGTCCTTCTTCAGGCTAGCCCGTAGTTTTGCCCTGGGATTTTTGCGAGCCTCATTGTATTCGCTTCCGGCCGGAATACGTCGGCGAGCATCCATAAGTTCCATAGACTGTGTAGAGACCCAGTGTCCGGTTCGGCAATTTGCTTTACCACATGAAGACACGCCTGCGGACAGTAACGTTTGACGAATATGCAACCAGTGATCTTCAACGGTGTTTAGTGGGCGCTTACCCAGCCCAGATGTCAGCGCACTATGGTATACATTCAGAACATCTGGCTTCGCCAACTGGCTGGTGTCAATCCGTTCACCTTGACATTGCGGACGTCCACCGAAACGCACCCGGAGGTCCGCACAGACAAGTGCGTGGTCAGAGTCCACGCTCGTGCTCCAAATTGAGGGACAATTCTGGACACAGCCCCTCCAGTGGTAACTGATCGCGATATGATCGATTTGTGTCCATGGTTGGCCCGAGGCTGATGGCCGCCAAGTCACGCTTCTGCAGGTGCTGTGTCGGAAGTTAGTGCTCGCGAGAAAGAGCCGAGCATCTTCACACAGATGTAGCAATCGTTCACCATTATCAGTACGCAAGTCTACATCATGTTGGCCGCCCAGATGATGCTCATCAGAGGACAACTTTCCGACTTGAGCGTTTAGATCACCAGCCAGCACCACAGTATCCGTGCTTCTTCTGTAACGAAGGGGCTCGTGCAGTTGCTGATAGAACTCATCTTTTACCGAATCAGCGTTACAGTTTATAGGGGCGTAAGCCGCAATGACAAACAGACACCGTTTGTCCCCGCGCGACTTCGTAGCACGGAAGGAACCAGATAATCTAACGGCACACATCCTACTGTTTACTAGGATCCAATCAATCAGGGCAGCTTCAGCCCAGGGACTCAAAACAATGCCGACGCCAGCTTGACCGACATTTGAAGCTTCATCATCGCCAGACAGGAGCAATGAGAATGTGCCGCCAGTGTCGCATGCGGGGGATCTCAGGGTAATTACGGAGCTCGAATCTTGCAGACGGGTTTCTGATAAACAGCAAATATCGATCGATAGGGTCTCTAGTGTGCGGGCAAGTGCAGCCTGTTGGCCAAACTGCAGCAAAGTGCGTACGTTGAAGCATTCCAGTCTTAGCGAGACGCGAGGACTCCAAAGGGAAACGGATGAACTGACGTTGTCCGCTTGCTTGAACATGGACTTGTCAACTGGATTGGAGCCAGGCCCTGGGATTGTGTGCGATTTGAAATTAGAAGACAAGCGACTACTGAAGAAAGCTGGGGGAGGGCCAAGAATTGGCGGAATGAAAATGAAGGGATATAAGTAAATTTGGAGCGGGACGATAAGGATGAAGAAGCGCAAGAAGGGGTATAAGAAGACGGGAAAGCCTGAGCAGTAGCATCCATACCCCTATCCACCCTGCTCGATGCAACAGATGGGGCGCCGTTGATTATCCTCTACGACGGCCAGAGCATCAAGAAATTGTTGTAGGAAAGTTTCATTGTATTGCGTGGGCAGAATACTGTCAGGTTGCCCAGGTCTAGACAGGAGAACGATTAGGGTCCTCAACCAAAGCCTTTGGTTCAAAAACCTGACCGCAAGGCAGCGGGTTTTGGCACTGGACTGAGGAGCCCGTTTTATGAAATGAGGAGCCACCCCCATTCCAACACCCAACCAGGAGGCCTCTAACCATTGACCAATCTGGTATGAGTGGCTCTGAAGGTGCAAAAGCATCACCCAGCATAGCTCAATGGATCTCTGAGGCACGCAACACATCGCACCACGGTAAGGTCCAGCCTCATTGCGATAGTGGGCCGATAAGGAGGCTTTGATAGTATTGTTGACTGTAGAAGCTATCCGGTGGGTTGAAACCAACTGTGGGGAGTTAGTTGCAGTGAGCATATGGGTTGTTGGAGGTACTAGAGGGCTGCTGAGAACTCTTGGTGGAATGGGCGAGGTGGGTCGTGTCCCGCTGCATCCCATAAAAGCGGGGCCTTGGAGGGCACGGCCCGGTTGTAGTGCTTGGCATCCGGGTATATTTTTCGTTCAGGAGAGCGTATAGTCGGGGAAAGCGGGATAGTGTTGATCGGGTGGTAGAGGTTTTCAGAAGAGCGTCGGCCTTTGGAGGGTACATTGTTCCCCTGTGTTTCTAGAGGCTGTGGGGATTGGTAGCGGGGCTGTGCCCTTGACGTATGGAGGGGATAGCGCTTTTTGTAGGGCCGACTAGGCGATAGCGTACCAGGCGGATAGCTAGCCTTGTTAGTTATTAGGGGAATCACTGCGTTGACGCTGCGCGGGCTGTTCATATTTCTATTTTGTTGTGGTGACTGGTATAACGTCCTCAGTTTGTGAAAATCGCGGCATTTGTAATAGTTCTGGGGCTTGATAGCACTGTTGGGCGTCTCGAGTATGTACGGCTTGCGCAGTGATTGGGCGGGTTGGGTCAAAACCTGCATGGAGGGCAATGTTGGTGATCGGAATGATTTCGGTCTCATGCGATCCATTGGTACAGACGTTGATTGGTGCTTTTCAGCAATCCGCTTATGCCACGAGGACATTGATTGGGTAGGATTAGCATTGTTAAGGTTATGCATCAGCGGGGAGTGTTTCGTAATACGAGGCGTGTCGGATCTCGGCTGTTGACCTTCGTTCGAGGTCTGCTGTGTTGCGAGGGAGGTTTCGGCTTTGCACGAGGGGGAGGGGAGCAAGTTGATCGACGGAAAGTCTACCTTATTCGTTTCGGAATCTGTGTCACTCACGCCGGAGGCGTTTTACAGTAAAGTGTTAAGTAACTCAGCTTCTGGTATCGTTAGCTGGGACGAATCCAGAACGTTGGTTGACTTTTACCTATTAAGGCTGTGGGGTTTGAGTCGGGATGTACCGCTAACATGGACGCGTGACACAGGGGGTTTGGTCCGGGTCTACGTTAATGCTTGTCGTGGAGCGAGCGGTAGCTCTGGCAATCGGCGAGGAATCAGGTGGCGGTTGTCTTGCTTTGGTATTAATACCCGGAAGGATAGCTCTTTGCAGCGGCGTTGGATCAGGCTTGATAAGAGTAGACCCAATGTTTGCGTTTGCTCGTAGGGTAAATCTATTTTCTGTGAAGCTTGTAGCCAGTTCTTGAGTTTTGAAGGCGATAAGCATGAAGAATTACTACTGCTCTTCGATTTTCTGAGCCGTTTACCCACACACGTATCACAAGGGAGGTTGCACATGGACGTAAGTAAGCGGGTGACTTTCTCCAAAGGAAGCGTGTCAGGAACGTTGAAGATGATGACGTTCCGGGCACGACGGGCGCGCTCGTTAATCTCATTAGCGATGGTAGTAAGAAGGGCGCCGGCATCTTTGCCCTCATCAGTGTTGCTATTTTTCCTTATGTCTGCGAGTTGGGTCAATGTCATGGGTTTTGCTAGGTCTGCTTTGGTAACGGCCATTTCCCTTTTACGAGCAGCTATTTCAGTTAAGAGTGCACTGATTTTGTTAAGGGCATCGTTCAGTGAGTCTGTGAGAACTAACTTGCAGGGGCGCTGTTTAGTCAGGTCGTCCTTAGCAGCAGACCGTTTGGTTGCCTTAACCTCATTTGCGGTGCATGAGGCAGAGCAGTGATCGATGGAAACTGCGGTATTCTAATGAGTGCTCCAATGTTTGCCCCGGATTTTGGCTCGGGCAGCTTTACCTTTTGTTTCGTTTTTGTTAGTCATTACGGAATAGCACAGCTTTCTAATTCTTGTTGCAGGAACCCCGTTTTGCTGTACATATAATCCAAAAACCCTGGAGTGTAGCACGTCAAAATATCTAGGCCCATTGTGGCTAACGTGATAGCTATTTCCTTCTCAACCCGTTCACTAATGGCTAGCTTCTCGGCAGCCGTGCACTTTTAAGCCGTATGAGCCTCCTGGTACTTTTGGTCTCTAGGCTGGGAAACCTTCCACGGTGTTTGCGCGGGTGAAAGCCAATGACTTTCTGGAACAGGTCTTTTTGTGGATAGACGATTAGCCGGCATACCACTAGGACATGAGCACACGGCAAATCCCAAAGCATAATGAATGTGCATTTGCAAATCAAAGCGCCTGCATGTTTCACCTGGAAGGAACGCCAACGAGAGGTGCGCACATTCCAGAACCCCTCTCCAAATCCCATGTCTGTCACTTTGTTTACCGATAGGTGCTTCAGCGGCACATTACTGAGATACATCGCTAAGTAACGCAACACCTCGGTTGACTAACACGCACATAAGGGGGTTTTGACCTCACCCATGTGCGAGTTCGCTAGGCAGCCTTTCCTTGCCTGGTCTAATTCATGGTTCCGTAGTACCACCTGCTTAAACAAGTGAAGAACACTTTCCCTACGGGACAAACCGTGTTTCAGGTGTCTATTCACTACCTCCATTCTGTTCGTGATGAAGATGCCAAAATTGCTTTCGCCCTTTAACATATGGCCTGCCCAGTTTTCCGGGTAGGTGAGCCACGTGCTTTTAAGACACCGAAATGCCACGTTACTCCTAGCACCAATGGCAGCAAGCATTTTGTTGAACTGCGCTTTGCTTTGTGTATACACCAAATTACTCATCCATTGTGCAACTTTACCGCGGTCCATAGCGTCGCAACCTTTTAAATGAATGTAACGTTTTCGCACGTTCCTTAATACATGGTAGGGGCAAAACATCACATGCGCAGTTGGAAAGCATGATTTGAAAGCGTTAATTGGCGCTAAGCAGCGATTTAGCATCAATGTCCTTGTGGTACGGGATTTTGGTAATGCTTCGTCATTCGCTGCACCGCATCATGATAACTGCGGCCACTTTTGTTAGGCACAAGTGCATAGAAAAATCTACGAGCAAACGCGGTTTCTTTAACTAGCATTGCATGCCCTAGCACCTAAGCACCTTCGTTGTGCTGTTGTTTGGCTTCTGCCAACGGGACACCGCAGAAGCGATTATATAATGGTATAACGCTTCGCGGTATAAAAATACATACTACGCTATATCTTCTGTGTCCACCATGTCGCGTATACCTTCAACCTGTAGCAGCCTCCTAACTCGAACGCCTCCGTTCGCGCGCTCCATTTTAGCGTGCAGGGTACGTGTAGATCTAACGTCTGCACGTTCAAACCGCACTTTGAAGGCAACAAAAGCAAACTGCCTTATTTCACGCATACTCTTAAAGCACTGCAGCAACTCGAAACCTTGCTCCTCGTCCTCCTGTGAGAGCCCGCGATTACGCACTATAACCATGGTTTGCTCAAGTGAAAATCATGGCTATGCATCATGGAGTAATCCGTTAGCTTATACAAACTATCGACAAACTCAAGCGTGACAAGTGAGGCAAAATTGCAGTATCCGTAACTAAATGGGCAGTGTTAGCAGGGTAAATGAAATTACTTACCGGCGGCCTTCATCACGTTTCCGGTGGGCGTGAACACCTATATACTTCACGTACCAGTACGCCATCCCTTTGGGTAGCACAATACCGCGGTTTCGGCAGCATCGACCGGCAGGTTCAGAATTGTACAAGCAAACTGACGGACAGCATTGAGCTTGAAATGCCGAGAAGTCTTCCCTGAACGGTTCAATTGTTCCATATTCTATCTTCATTAGCTGCTTGAATAGCTGCTCATCGTCCACCACACGCCGTGTTGCTGACGTTGAGCTATTGCAATCGTAATCCCCATCCGAAGCCATTGATGCCGACCTCTTGACGAACGTGAAGCACGTAGCGTCCATAGGGCTGGCAGGTATGACGGAGTAACATAGCGCGCACCCTTATATACGGATCGACAAATTCATCAGTTACAACAAACATTGCACATATTTCCCTTTACTCATCTTTTGTAACCATTCTATCGGTTTCCAAATGCGCTGGTTACGACTTTAATTTTAGTTTGCGATGTTCTAATTAAGCTGCTTGCCACAGCCGGTAGAAGAGTTGTCCACTACCTACCGTTCTGCTTTCCTGGATGTGCGGGAGCACGTTACCCGTATCTCACTACCCGCTGTCCGTGAACGTAGCTGTCCCCCGGGCATCACTCGTGTTTTGAATTCTCAAGTAACGTTAACCAACCGGTCCTTTCAATGTAGCGTAAGGCTTCAGAAGCCAGAGACTCAGCAGTAAATTAACAGTATTGCGTCGCTCTAAAAGCTGCTACTCCAACTGACACCGTTTCCTTTGCGTAAATTTTATTTTGCAGGTACGGCGACAATATTAAAATGATACTGCATAATAAGGCGTACTAAAAAATTTGCCATTGGCGCACTGGTTGTATTTAGCGGTAAATATTTTCTTGCGGCTGCGCTGAGTTGGACAGTGCCTTATAACAGACCACTAGTCGAGGAATACCAGACCCACCACTTTTAACCAACAAGGAAATTCCTGATCCATTCGTGCCGCGAGGAGCCATCTCCGAACAACCCTAGCCTGCTTAAGCGTACCGTATGCTTCTTCTTATCAAACGCTTCACTGAAATTACTGTAAACGACGTCGACCGACTTGCTTTGGTTAAGTGCTTACAACCGTTCGGACCTCGTAAACAGTAGGTTGGTGGCGCAACAGCGACTTTACAGAAAAGCACGCTGTGTGGGCAACAAGGAGCAGTCAGACTTTTGAAGTTGCAGCTGAGCCTACTTCACCATCTTATCAACCGTTTGCCAAAACGGTGGTCCGACTGCGTTACAGGTAGTTATCTACTTTGCTTTGGTTACCACCTTTCGGTGTTAACTATACGACTGAGCACTGATGGTCAGCCGGTAATGCAACCGTAGAGAGTAATCTGGTGAAAAGCTGTCAAGTGAGCGAGGGGATATTCACCCTAGCATTCAGAACTTGTTGGCTTCATACTGCAAACGCATTCACAAAGATTGGCAAAGATCCAACCATGGGTGGTGCCTTGGTGAGTTTCAAAAATATCCCTGAAATTCAGGTACCTAGGCAGCCACGTCGGCGTCCATAAGATTAACGTTGAACCCCTAGTCACTATTGCAATAGCACGACAAGCTCTTACCATCTCCACCACCTTTAGCATAGGTGCGACATATATATTACTCTGGAAGCCAGTTTATCCCCAAACATCTTTGCAAACCTCCCATGTGGTTGTGGAACCAAGCCATTAACTCGACTGACATAATGAAGCCTCTCACGCTCGGCTATTCCTACCATCTCATCAGCTCCTGGTTGGTAGGAACACCGCGTGAGCGATAAGCGCGTGCGGCGTCCTGTATTTGGTGCCAACAAGCTGGCGAGCCGCTCAGCCTTGTCATGTCATGCACCAGGCTACGACAACTGGGCCAAGGGTTGCGCATGCTAGCACAGTAACGCCCCCGACGCGCTAAATTTGCTTGACCAAGCTATGGATGGAAAAGATGTAGTCCAATCAATGATCGTCAAGAGGTATGAAAGCACTCACGTCGAACTTCGCGTAGGGTGGTGTTTCTTGACCACCTACTTGGGGTCCGAAGGATGAGGAATACTTTAGGTTGGATATACTTGTTGAGGTGGCGATGAGCCCATGGCAACTGCTTTCGTGTGGTGTTTTGCATCTTCCCTCCACAGGCGACTCGCCTTTCAATTCAGCCACGTTCTCCTGCCTAAGGCGTAGTGGGAGATGAGGCAAAATAAATCGTTCTGGTACTTGTAGCTTATGTTTTAATGTTTAGTATAACGCTTTTTTCTGTAAGCTTTTTTGCTTTGCAACACATTCTCTGCACTGTTTTTCACAACTTCAGCTAGTCTGAACAACGCTACTTAATGGTAATCTACCAGTTCACCATTTGCTGTTGAGCTAGGCACCCTGAACGCATAACCAGACACCTGGAAAACCTAAGCAGGTAAATTACACCGAATTCATTGAGCAACCGACAGAGCAGAGGTAATTTGAACGCAATAGCTGAGCACTGCTCAGTACAGTGCATTTTGGATAAACGTAATGTTCAGAAGCATATTTAGGTTGCCATCTTACTTGTAGCCTCAATTAGGTGCAAACTTACTAGCTACCACTGAATTGGTAAACATACAATTGACAAGACCAAGTCATATTTCAGAAATAATTAAATAACTTCTTTCAACGTATTGCTGCACCATCAGGAAGGCGTGAACAATTATTGACACAGGTTGCCAATACCTACACCCCAACCTGCTTAGTTATTGCAAAATTTATGGGTTTTTAATGCCTCCGGCAACTAAAGTTTAACGCTGTAAAAATGTCATACCTTCGGTCGGAAAGTTGTGATGGAGCCTGGCTTGTTAAAAGTTAGCTTATGAAGAAGAGAGAAAAAACAACCTTCCGGCCTGTCCGGTCGTCATTGTAGCGAAGCTCCTAGGACTACCGTGAGATTGCATCGCCAACACATTCCGTGTACCACGCTATAGGCTTCAGTAATTAAAAAACATAAATTTGTTCTCGCGTTTTTAAAACTAGTAACGCTGCAGTGGTATCCAAAAGAAGCAAGCGGATTCTGGCTTCGAAAGATAAAGCTCTGTGCTCTTCAGTGAACCGTGATGGTACAAGCAAGGGAAAGGTATTGGTCGGCATATTTGGGGAAAATCAAGTTGTGTGCACCTGAAAACGTAGGGCATCTTCTGTTCTTTTAACTGCGAAATGTTGACGGCCGATAGCATGTGGTAATGTTATTACTAGGGCTGAACCAAAATGCATTGTCCACTAAGAATAGTAATTTGTTCAGGAAAACGAAACAGAATCCCTTCTGTGGTGTGTTGAGAACAGTGGGTGAAACTGCTACCTCTGTCCAGATGAAAGGTCCGGATAGTGTTTTCTGATGAGCTGGAATTTAATTAATTTGCAACGCAGCTTGTTATGGTGAAGGGAGTCAAACCCAGTTTGCCGTGACACAGTAAATAACTGCAAAGCTGTCCGTGGTATATGTTTGGTTGTTCAAGCATTGAGCAGAGAAAACCTTTCATTCCTAAGCAAGTGCAATATCCCAGTCGTGTCTTCAGGGTACTTCCATGTAAGTGCTATGTGCACAAGCAATTCTGGAGAGATCAACTCCAGCAACGGTGATGACAGTTCAGAATGTTGAATAGGTAACCGAGCGGTAACTTAAGCTTAACTTGCACCTCCTAAGCTTCTACGCAGTTAGGTTAACCTTGCAAAGGTTTCGACACTTACTTATGTAGCATTCCGGAACTTTATGGGATCTGGGATTGGACCGAGAAAGAGTTTTTGCCCGGGACAGGACATAACTCAAAGGGACCTACAAAGAACATGGCTGTACAACAAATGGATACAAATGCACTCACTATCACGACCGTTGTCCAATAATTATAGCTGGACACGAGGCCTTCACACTCCTGAAATGTATACATAAACCTGAAAAATCCAGGCGCAAGAAACTGACATTTTGCTCACCTGGACACTCATAAAGATGATTCTTCGTAAAGTTCTCATCCTCCATGGGCCTCAGCCATTATGGCCGCCCTGACCAACGATACCTGATAAGCTAACGGAGGAAATTGAAAGTCAATTGATTGGGGATAACCGAGGGTGAAATCAGTCGGCAAGCTGCTCTGCCCGTTTTACATTAGTGTACAAACGGATTTCTGACAGTGTTCCAGAATGTAGTGGGTGTTCGCCTGGCAAGCGCTCTCCTTATAAAATGCCACAAATGTCCGCTTAACAACAGTGCGACGTGGCTGGTGTGACTCGCCACTGAATAAAGTCACTGCCCACAACTACATACTAGCAAGTCGAATAGAATCACATTTTAAATTTTTCCTGCAACATTCAAGCTTAAGATTCTCCTTGCCTACACGTATCGGTTTCACTACACATGTAATGCCCAGAATGTTTACACTACGCAAGCTAGAACCCAACGTGTTGTCATACATTGACGACTTTATGCCTCATGATTAATTTTACAATTTCCAAAGTCTGTATAACTTTCGGCTTACTGCCAATTATATACATAGCAACGCGTTTTTTTGAGAAACATAATTGCATATAAATGTTGATCATGCTTGCTTTAGTGTGCCTTGACAAATTCGAGATTATACTGTTTATTTATTTATTTATTTATTTATTTATTTATGTTAATGCAAGGGCTGATCAGAATTGTTGAAGATAATAGGCCGGTCATTATGCTGCTTACCAGGTGCCAAAGAAGGTGTCTATGAATATAACGAATAGAATGGCAGTGGGGAAGTGGCATCTATACAGTAATGAATAAAAGCTCCACTGAAAATTGAACCAGCTTACAATGGAGCATGAGTTGCTGAAAGCTTGGTTGCTGTGTTAATTTATAACCATATACACTGGATACACGAGTTAATATAAAGGAATTCCAACAGAGAAGGCGCAAGCAGATGGAGCGGAACACAGCAGGGAATAGCATCTACGAGGAAAACATTGAGAAGCGGATTGTCTGAACTAACGAGGTGGCGAATTGGGGTAAATAAGCTGAGTAGGTGCAGCCAAACACACTGGAATATGAGTTGGGGAAAAATATAGTGGTGTATCACCACTTTACTGGATTTGGTGCTCCAGTCTAACATGGTGAGCCACCGCGTCGGAGGCTGCTAGTAGCGTGACACCAATGACGATGAAAGCAAGTGGTGAGCAGGTAAGAGAAAAGTGAAATGAGTGAGCACAAAAAAGACAAAATTGGATACCCTTCATCGGGTATCAATATTGCACTAGAAGGATAGCAACTAGAATACAGTGTGCAGCCGAAATTGCTGGTGAGCAAAAGATTTGAGGTCATGGACTACGTAACAAATATGGTTATAACTAAATAAATAGGGTATTTTTTTAGTCCCTCGCTTGGTGTTGTGCCCGCGAGGGATTAGCTTAATCGGTACCCAAATCCCATGAAATTACACGGCGGGTGAGAAATTTGGGAGTGCACTTACCTTGTTTGCAAGTACCATACCGAGCTATAGAGCAGCGGGTAATACAACTGTTGTGACACTTGATATTTTATGGCGCTAGTATTCCAGCCTCAACTAACGCACGTGCCTGTTTGCGTAAACTGTTGAACAGGTTGTGCTTGTCCACAGTAGAGTTCCTCCGGTTCCTCCGGGCGCTTTTTGTACTCCTTGGTTTTAGTAGTGGCGAAGAGGTGCGCAAAGCCGTAGTTATGCACGTGGTTGAAGCAGGAGTCAATTCCTCGGAAACTTTATTATACATTCTTTGGACGGTTTCGGCTCACTCAGTGGTCCCAGTTACTCGTGGTCACACTCAAAGAACTAAGTGCGGCGGGACAGGAAAGGGCAAGCAAAGGTTAAAATAATACCTTTTCGCTTCCCCGAGGTCTGAAGATATCAACAGCAAGGTACCACTGATCCCATCTGGTCTGTGGGTCTGCAACCAAATGAACCTACAAAAACAAAAGTGGATCATATCAGACCTCAAACACACTCACGCCTCTTGTTTTACTAACTCCGGCCAAGTAGATCTAAGTGGACTTAGCAAGGTTATTAGATCAGCCATGACCTGCCTACAAAAGCCTTCAAAACTACTGTCTATCACAACGTACCTGAATCAATCCATATCTACCTCACCTGTGGTCCCGCCTGTCAAGCGTCCAAGCACTTGCTTATGGCTTGTCAGCAATATCAGACTGCTCAGTGGACAACAAAATATGACTTTCCAGCGGCGCCAGCTGGATGGTTCAGGACTACCCCGTTCCAGCAAACGTTTAGCCACAGTGCTCCAGGAAGTGGCGGACTTTTGACTGGCAAGCGTTTTCCCTATAGATAGCTACTAATATCTTGTTAACCGCACTGTAACGAGGCGGATGTGACTCGTCTCCATGGAAAGTCATGGCCCTATGATTACCCAAACAACCACACCCCAATACTGACGTCACTCAACACTTCTCATACTATCCAAGCGATCACGCACAATTGCAGTGGCGGCTATTCAATCTCGAATAACACCTGGACGCATGGTTGGCGGCATCCGGTTTCGGATTTGCCTGTCACTGTGGCAAGCCACAGGACGCCTGCGCCTACAGAGGGACCATGGATGGCTTGCGCTGCACCACCCACAGCTCCAACCACATACCCGATATCCAGTGTAAACCCGAAGGAATAAGACCGGGGGGCATGCGGATGGGAACCACGTTTCATCAACGGAGCCGGCCCACACTCCTTCACAGGCAAACACAAGCACGCTGTATTTCGGGAATCAAGCGCACACAAGGCGGTGGCTGGACCGTAGTGCGCTCCACACTGACTGCATGGAACCACTCTTTGATCCTAACACGGCCACAAGGACCGTGCACCCTGTCCCCTCCAGCAACGACCAACTGTCTCCTGGAGCCAGGATGAACGATGTAGTGGGTAATATACAGGTAGGCACCTTGTCAACATACACATCAAGCGCAACCATACCAGGGATATCAAACAACACCCATTCACTTTAAACGACAAGCTGAAATAAAATAAATCCAATGATGCATACAGATACGGTGGCATAACTCTTCGCAAAATTACCATATGAAGTAATTTGGTTAGTAACAAATCCGTGATAAGTAAGAAATGTCCACAAGTTACTTAAAATGCTACAAACGCAACAAAATTACCGAAGATAAGCGCAATTAGTGTAAGCAACGTGGCCAGTTAATAGAACATTATTCAGGGAGGCAGAACAAACTAAATAAAGCGGAATGAAATTTATCCAGCTTAAAAAGACCTAGTTTGAGTGTAAGTTGGTTTAGCCCAACTGCGGTGAAGAAGCATCAAGAATGCAACATCAGCCTCAGCATGGGGCACACATACATACATGGTTGGCGGCATCCGGTTTCGGATTTGCCTGTCACTGTGGCAAACCACAGGACGCCTGCGCCTACAGAGGGACCATGGATGGCTTGCGCTGCACCACCCACAGCTCCAACCACATACCCCATATCCAGTGTAAACCCGAAGGAATAAGACCGGGAGGCATGCGGATGGGAACCACGTTTCATCAACGGAGCCGGCCCACACTCCTTCAACAAACAGAACGGAAGCATTCTGGCCTGATTGGGAAATCATCCACACCAGGCGTACACGAAGCGGTGGCTGGACCGTAGCCCGTTCCACACAGGTTGCATGGAACCACTATTTGAGCCTAGCACCGTCACGAGGACGGTGCACTCCGTCCCCTACAGCGACGACCAACTGTCTCTTGGAGCCAGTATGGACGAGGTAGTGGGTAATAGACAGGTAGGCACCTTGACAACATTCACATCAGGCGCATCCACACAGGGGTGCCAAAGCAACATCTACTTCTGAAATGCAAGATTACTCATCACGCAGGCAAACGTACCACATACGCCGCCTTATTGGCTTGGATTAGTAATTTGAATGGGAACATACTCATGGTGCTTCTATTCCACATACTATAGTGCCTTCTCCGGCACCTGAGAAACCGCCCTTTTGAGTAGTTCACGGAATTCGCATCGATCAAATTTGTCTTGGATTAGCAACACCTGAAGTCAACATGAGTTTGTCATAAACTCACCTTCCTCATGTTCTGGTAATATTATTTTCGGTTTGCTCGAATGTCTTTCTACTGCACTAAGTTAACCGTACAAAAGGGGTATGAAGATCCTCGTGGAATTCATTCGGTATACATATATACAGAGATTGGCGTCATCTGTGTCCAATGGCAGTTCGAATGCAACATATGTACATGCGTTTATGCAAACTTAAGTGTGAGCTGTCACAAACTGCATAGAAGCACATTAGACATCATCATCAATGGTATGACAAACGTGTATGGGTTCCGTTTGGAGGTCAGGCTAACAACCACTTTCGCAGGTATGAGAATAACTACCCAATACGAACTGTTGATGTTTTCCTCTACCTTTAGACGTGACTGCCTTAAGTTTTGGGCATCCATATTTAAAGAAATCCGATGTGGCAATAGTAAAGCAACTGCTAGGTAAAATGATGAGTAGACTACTGGTACAGCGAAATAGTGTGTACTTAGGTGCTGCCCTCTACATGTACAGTCTGGTTTGAGTAGGTGATGTGAGAGATCACACAGCATGCGGATGCGATACAGTGTCCACTTCTGGCTCTCTGTGTCTCCGACCGGTTCAGTCATGTGCTGCCCGAGGCATGTGCACCTACTCAAAGAACGATTGATGCGCAACCATTGGTATTGACATGTGACATCAACTTAGTCCCGCTGCCCACTGTCAAACATGCGACTTTCCAAACAGTGTTCACATTTATTGTGCAAATGTCCAAGGACTCAACCGGTTATACCTACCGACCTGTACTCTACTGTGGCCATAAGCTATTTGCTAACGGTCTATATAGTACGTTCCAGGTGCAGCCCATTCGGTACTCATAAAACCATTGTCCCTATGCGCCGATTCATTTCCGATGTTATATACTAACACATTGACGTACCATTCCCGTTAGATGCAACCTTTTACTTAATCCATTCAAAAGATTGGCCATGTGCAATGCAAATTCTGGTAGGCGTCTCTGCACGTCTGCCTTCCATCCGGTTAATACGTGTGTTTTCATGGGCCCCGGTAAATTCAGTATGGCTGAGGGATAACTGGAACTATAACTATACTCACTCGCATCACTAGCCTGCGGAGTGGAACATGGAATGGCAACATCGTGATAAGCACTGGTCGGTTAATTGTCGGGATTGTTCACTTGACACAGATTTTCCAGGGAAATTTCTCTTCGAATGCATAATCCAAAGTGGGCACACGAAGGACAATCGTTGAGTATTGTGTCACAAATGTCAATTTTGACATTTTATGCGTACTGTAAACGGCCAAGCGATGATAACCTTTCGATTCAAACGTATCCATCGAACTGGAAACATACACAATAATTTGCCACCCTAGCATTGATCCGTAGTAAGCACACAAATCGCTCGGAAATACCGCACTCACATCAATTACGAATTAGCTCATGGATGGACTGAACCATTATTCTGCGATGCACCGGCTCTCTCAGCATCATGCAAGCTAGCATTGAGCAGCTAGTCAAGCTACAGTTATGGTGAGCAATACCATGGAGCTGACATAGTGATATTAATCGCGGCCGAATAATAATACGAAAATGAAGATGTCATAGCTCACTGTCGGTATGTAACCATACTAGATGCCGCTTGAGGAGATAGCAAGGATAGCATAGCATAGATCATGATGAGTACAATATCGTAATGGGCAACACGTGAAGTCATCGCGAAATACAACCGAGTTAATTAAGTCTAAAAAGGTTAGGTTACCTGTGGCTCATCCGTTCTAGACAGGTGCAATAAAGATACCACATTGCACCGTCAGTAGTTAATCATTCTAAAATGAAGCTGCACCCAAGCCCGACTTACATGCGGTATATCGAATAAGGATGACACCAAAATGAATGACCGAGATGGCGTAAGCAACTTTTCAAGTTAGCAGGGAAATGGTGCGATTATGTCCACTGCAGGCTATCCGTGTCGTAAGGTTAAACCAGAGCCGGTTCTAATCGTCTGTTGTCCGAGGTGAGCGAGAATCAACAGGGAGGTAGAACCATCAAGCAGTCCGTCATGTGTTACTATTTATTTCCCCTTGGTCATTCGTTCGGACCGCTAGCATATCTTGACCAATCCATCAGTGTTTAGGATACTACCTATGCCCATGCATTTCGATTCGGATATCACAACGTATTGCCGCTGTTCCGGGAATCAACCTTGATGACTTGTCTGAATCTCAGTGCGTTTACCTGAAGGCGGCCGCAGTACAATGGGGCATATAGAGACGCTTGAGATGGGATACATTGACCTCATTTTGCAACCCCTAATAAGTCACGGTGTCACACGAGAAGAAATGTAATAAGATTCATCTGTCAAGTGGTAATGTATCGAGACACGAACAGATGTTAGCGCGTTTTGTACTTTAGCCGAGTCCCATTTAGACATCGAGTCAGCAGATCATGGTGTTACGCGAGTGAAGATATCATGAGTCCGTCAGGCTGAATTGTGATGCTTATAAATGTTTCTAAATGGGTTCCACTTAGTCATTCCACGTGAGATATCAGTTGACATACCGAAAGTCCTTGGTTCGAGTGACAGTACCTGCAATGTTGCAAACGGGCATTTGTTCACACTTGCGTATGGACTACCACAAACTGGATGAAAAAATACTAACCGTCATGAACCATAGCACAACGTACGTGCATGAGTTTGGATTGAATGAAAGAAGAACAGTCAGATTGCTCTAGTTTTGGAAAATTGCAAGTCGAATTATAAGTAACCAATACGACTGTCAGTGGTTAGTTAGCGTTTGGATGGGAACCGAAACGACAGCCTTAAGTTTAGTCAGAAGTGTGGGTATCAACAATAGATTGAGACAGATATGGAACTACGAAAGCAAATGCCGTGAGTATGGTTACCAGGTAGAATGATGCACAACTAAATGTACTAAATGCACATGTGGAAAAGTCCGCTGCTCCCTGTTCTATCATCGGCTCTTGAAAGAGTGTGCAAGCTGTTTTAGCATACTTACAAGAAGTACCTTGCCCAACATTTAATAATCTAATATCTCTGAAATGAGTATGTCGCGGGACACCTGGACACGATGATATCTTCACAACGGGATTTGGAGTGGAACCACTTAGACATGGCTGAGAAAGCAGTGAACCAGTAAATCTCTATCCCAATGGTGTGATTTGCAATGGAAACTGTGAGCATTGCATAGTTAATCAAATGAGGGCAGACAAATAATGGGTATCAAGAGCCTCGACAGATAGCGCAGATAAGGTGGTTAACTGAACGTATGATATTCCCATGCGAACTGGATTTCTCATCATAATTTTACCACTTACAATTTACTAACAAACTGTCGGCATACAAATCAATTGTTTCTGTGCTGAAGTTATTTTTCAATTAAATAATTATTTAAACACTACCGTAACACCATAGTTGGACTAATCTACTTCTAAGTCAGTCTAGATGATTGGTCATTTCTAATTTAAATTGTAAAAGGAACGTTTGCTCTTCCGCACCTTATCTCGATAACGGCTGACTTATCCTAACTTCAGTATGAGCGATATTTAGCTGGAAATATAGCTACACCCATTATTGTGACTAATATATGAGACAGAACATGTAGCAACAACATCAGCATGTTAATCGCTAGGCACTGACTTGCCGGGATTATTCAGCTTACATGGACGAGCCAACGTGTGGACACTTGCAACAAAAGTTGTTGGGTCTTGAACACCGATTTTCCAAACTGCATTCCAAAGCCAGGAAGGGTTGTAGAGTACATGAATTCCAGGGATAATTGTTGATCACTACACCCAATTTTTCAATCCAATGTACGGACGAGTGTGGAATATTATCAGCAGCAACCGCTTGGTACCCAGGAGTTAACGGGACCCATGTACGCTAACGACGTCACTATTACCGCTGGTTTTTTAAGATGGGTATGCTTGAGAACGGGCGAACAATCTAAGGGATTTATTTGTTTGCCTTTGAATCCAACACACACACTCATACACACACCCACACACGTTTGTGGCCTTTCTCAACTGGGCATATAGGGATGGCCAATGTGTTGCGGGCATTGCAAATGAGTAACCCTCACATGGAGGCTTGACGACTATTCGAAGTCACTCCCAAAACCACTGGTACTCTGGCCAGACACTAGGTCTGCGTGAATTGTGTGGCCCTGGTGATTGAGATTGCAAAGTACCGTCGTTCGAGAAGAACGAACGTGTTCACATGCAGTTGAACTCCAGTCACTGTGTGGGGATACTGACGCCTAGGAAGGAAAATTCCTAGAGTGCATGGTAACCTGTATTCATGCGTCTGGTTATTGAGGTTGTAGTCAATCTGAGCGTTAACAACTGCGGAATGTTCGCACCAATGCACTGGACTCAGGTGGGCTCACAGTTGTGCATCATACATCACGATCCCAATGGGAGAATATTTATCCTCAAGTACCCTTATAAGGTGAACGTGTAACACTTCCACTTGTAGATAAGAATAACAGCCAACCTTTCCATGTTACGAGCATTTGCATGTCGAATAGTAAGTGCGCAATAAACAACAATTTACCGGCAATCTCAAACGTTACCTCCTTTCCGGCTAGCTCACTACTGGTATCCTTGTTGGTCCACGCATGTTGGCATACGTTTGATTCGCACCATCTATCCATCAGGATGCATGGAACACTGCGTTTGAGCGTCGTAGTATGTCTGCAGCATTCTCGGCCATTGGGAGCACCTCAGGCATATCACTGCGTTGGACCAAGTGTATGTCACGACTAGGCATACGAAGGAGACCGAAGTAGTATGTGCGGCAGAGAGATCGAGAGAATACTGAGCAATTCAAAGTAAACGAAGTCGATATGATTAGGTTAATGGTGTATAGTCATAGGTAACGTGATCTAGGCCAACTGCGGTGAAGAAGCATCACGAATGCAACATCAGCCTCAGCCTGGACACATGTACTCCCACATACATGTATGAACTCACAGCTCCAATGTTCATGGCTAATTTGCACCAATTTTACACCTCCCCACAGTTTGTTTTACCTTTGACAGAATCATGCCTGGGTAGGCAAGACTCACAGTGCCAAGAACAAAGGGTTTATTTATTCGTTTAAATAAAACATTTTTAGGGATAGATAGTAAGGCAGCGCACCTAACTGGAAAATACGAAATAAAGTAAAATATTTAATAAAATATTTTGCAATAAAATGTGAGCGCAAAACTACATAAATCTCCTTAACAAAGAATACCTTATTTAAAGATAGCACGTTGCAAAACATAGCACAAACAAAATAATCAGAACAAGTTTTAACCGCGGGTTACAATAAGGGCGAAATCGATATCCTACTTGTAGTCGTTCACGGGTTTTTCTCGATTGGATGAGGGTCTAGGAATCATGCCACTATTCTTACTTCGTTAACCATGACTTGCTGCGTTATAAAAAGATGCCGAAAAAAAGAAAAAAGCGCCTAAGTGGTATAAGTGTATTACGTCAGTGTGCCACTTTAGCAAATCAACAGGTCGGATTTCGAGCGTAGCCGATGTCGTGCTTGTCACCTCCTCTTCTATTCGTTTTCCCATTTCATCCGGTATCCTTAGAGCAGCCGTTCGTCACGCGCGTTTACTTAACATTCATCTAGTTACCTTACGCTCAGTCCTCTATCGGTAACTGTGGTAACGCCGTCCAGCTTGCCACGAGATGTAACACAGGCCGACCCATCATTCAACTCTAAATCTTACTAGTTGGTTTTTCAGCCGCCTACGAAGTAGGTTAGAGTGCGGCTTATAGTCTCACAGCTGGCATTTCATTGCATACTAATCATATCATATTTGCTAGAATTTAGAATTTGTGCTAGCCGAAAACTCATCTATTTCTCTACTTAAGGATAGGTTAAAAACAATCCAACCTTAAATGAACTGAAAAAGTTTTGATGAAACGTGCCGAAAATTAAAATGTAAGTTTTTGTTACACTGCTCGATAAACGGCCATAGCTCTTGTGGCAAAATGACCCAACTCATTATGCAATGACAATGAAGCTTAGCATTTCGCAACGGAAAAGTTACAGTGCTGTTGTTAGCCTAGTTCCACCAGAGGAGGGCATTGGGAACAAAATCAGGACACCTGACAGGAGTGGATCACTGGTATCTTCCTGCGCTGGGAAGACGGATAATAATCCACCAGATTTTTTTGGTTTTCTCCTCAGAATGTGGACTACCAGGGTGTTGTCAATAGGGCAAGCTTGGTACTTTTCCAATGTAATGGCGGCGTCTTTTTAGTAGCGAAGATACCCAAAACAAAGTTACTTTCTGGAAGCTCAGATGTGTTGGTGTGTTTCAGTTATGGGTTTTCGGAAACGTAGGTCTCTTCCATAAAATAACAACCACCGGTGTCAAGGACACACGCATTTCTGTCAAGGTTAGTTTCAGTCAGACTCCGTTTCTCACAAGGTTGTAAAATGTAGTTTTACGTTTTTAGGCTTTCCACTCCCAACTTTCTTCACTGGAGTGGCAGTGTACACAATGGAGTCACGCTTCCTTCGCTCCTGGCATGGCTTCCGAGGTGGAACCTGTCCAAGTGGTCTTATTTCATGAGGAAATATGCCTGTTCCTAAAATATTAGTGGATTTTCAGTCATTACTGACCGCGGAGTTTATATGCGGTGGAGTTCCTCCCTGGTGTTTTGTGCAGAGCTTGCACTGTAGGTAGGGTCTTTATGTAGTTTGAAAGAACCTGGCCTATCCGTTGTGAATGTTTGTAACTCTCTTGCAAAATTGAATGCTGGTCCAACAGAAAGACACTCGTTGATTGCAACCCAGGTCCGTTGATTAACTAAATAGCTCACATAAAACGTTTATATAATTCATTTAAAGCAAACAGCGACGCTACAATATTAAATGGTGAATGCACACTCAATTCAAAAATACAACCATTTGATAAATTAGAAGTTGCTGTAAACTCACCTTCTTGCAACTATTCATTTCAATGCCAAATAGGTAAATATTAACAAAGGCGGAAAATTTTCTAAAGTACACAATGTGTACTCCCATATTTGCATATAAGTTTCTTATTACCTTTACGAACCAACGTAACTCTTTATTCTCTGTTCTTCAGAGTTAGGTAAAAGGCATGTGTGACATTTTACCCCTAAGACTTTAGACCCTCCCCGCCCCTACCTCTTTCGCTTGTTAGCCTTCGCAATCAAATACTACCAAACTAGGCTCGGGAATCAGAAGCCCACGGAATTCTCGACCGGGCGCATATTAGGATAAGTTCTAACTAGGGATATGTATCTAGAAATGTCCTATATAGCCCAAAATTCGTCGCAATGGCTAGATACAATGTAACTGGCTAAATGACCAGCTTCCTAAGTGTACCTAGTAAAAGTTAAGCAAATAAACGTTCATGCTGCGCGGAAATGCTAGGAAGCCATTGCGGAATATTATATATGCATGAGGCTTCAGGATAACTTGTAATTAACCCACGGTCAGGAGGTTGGGGTGCACCAATTTCAGAGGGTATAAGGCCAGATAAACCTGAAAAATACATCCATTCCTTAGATAAACAGCGCGCTTAATCGCTGACCCTAAGGATCAGTAACCACTACCAGTGAGCTACAGCAGTCAGTCGCTATTAAGAAGGCAATGTGTTTTCGAAAAATCAGCAACATGCTTCGAGGCGTGAACTTCATTCGATTCTGCGTTGGTCGGGCATTAATTACTCTGCTTCTAGGGGGTTCGGTTTGCTTGAACATGTATGGTACACAATATTGTGCAGCACTGCTATTTCCAAGCTTTTGCTCTTTAATGTTAAATTATGATGCAAGTGCCAGCGGCGTTCATCAGGGTGGCAAGCTTAAACAGGACCGTGGTATGCGTCCTGCCGTGGGCTCCGAGCGCCTCTGATTTCGGGGCGCAGGTGGGCCGTAATAGACCGAGGGGGTTGAAACGCAAAAGAGATGCATGGTAGGTGGCTGGACAACCACTTGTTAAGTGTCGGAGCTGGGTAGACGGCGTGCTTTCTACCTCTCATGGCTAGTTGGAGGGAAGCATATATAAGGTGAGTGAGAGGGAGGGAGACAGTTTCCATAGAAGTCCGAGTAGATGGATGTCGTCAAAGTGTACGGTAAGTGGTTACTCCAACAGCACCGAAGACGTAATAAGAAAGCAAAGTGAAGAGAAAACGACGCTCACAACAAAAGCTATTCTCTACAAGAGGTTACCTTTTACCTTGCTTTGACGACACAGGCTGTTAGCCTGGTAGCTTGTTGAGAACTGTCCCGGTTCCTTTAACAGGGAATGATGTAAATCGAGAGCAGAAAAGAAAGCAAAATAATAGGAGCTGGTTGTTTGCCCAACGCTACACATAGAGAATGGTAGGCGTTTAGGCCAGGTAAACAACAAAATTACCCACGGATGGCTAAGCTAAGGCAAGATGGCGGTCAAACTTTGCTGGATGTCCAGCCAGCCCGTATGACAGCGGCCTCGCTTGTGCTGTGTTGACTTTCTTGCCAGTGAAGTAGAACCTGGAAAAATGAACTTTGTGCTGGCAAAAGCTTTTGAAGAAGAGCTGATTTTTTCCAATTCCTCAATACTAGTGTCTCCACCTGTGATCGGCAAATGCAAAACGCAGATAAAGCTAAGTATTTGGCGCCGGAAAGGATGAGTGGTGAGCAAAAGGCTATATACTTACAACTATAATTCTTACTGTGGTCCACTGGTTGACCAGATGGTATATATATACGTATATATTTGCTGTTGTATTAATTGCAGGTTGGAAAAAGCAGAGTAAAGCATCGAGCAATTAGGTCTGATGAAATGCAGCAATTAAGGACTACTAGCAAAAGGCAGTTACGGAAGTTCATAGAACTGCATCTAAAGCTGGCTACTAGATCCAGGCCTTTTGGACAGTTCCAAACTTAAATTTAGGGGCGATATGTGTGTCGAAACTAACTTGGCCTCTGACAACTTACACAAGGCTTAGGTGTGGTGGAATACGTTTACTGGATTTACCACAAAACTCATAGGCGTAATATTTTTTCACGGACCCAGTGGTCCATGTATTTGGAAAGTAGTATTGGGCAAAGCATAAGACTAAAGCATTTAGGTGTAAATAAGATGTGAAAATCGATGTTTGCCTGCGTGGCTGGCTTTGTTATTGCCCTGTGAACTCCTTGATGGGATGTGCCTTCGGATTTGCAAAGCTGTCAGTAGGTCGACTAAGACCGTTATTACAGGGCTGGCACAGCAGTGCAACACACCAGGGTTCCACAGGCGCCAGTACACTGCGATTCAGAACAACACGGTTGCTATACAGAGACCCAAACTGCCCATTTCAGAGCGGAGCGGTCCCCAAAGAAACTGCCGCCGAGGGTCCACTTAGCTGCACAGGTCACAACGGAGTTTTGTTCAGTTAAGATACGGCCAACGTATCCCGCACTGATTCTATTGAACTCGCCCCAGTCTTACTACCGTATCTTCCGGACTCTCCTCAATTTAGCTGTTTGGCTGATGACCCGTATTGATGCCAGTGCCTTAGCCACCGAGCACACGCACCATCTTTGCTGTGCCCGGCGTCTCAACTGCATCAAACCCACCCCATCTCTGCGAGGAGATAGGACCAAGACATGGCGACTCATGTGTCAACAAGCACCCTCCTTCCTTCATGGTTTATGTCATCGCTACTGTTTTAATGAACCCTAAATATAAAGTGTAGTAAGCGCGGGTGACTTGGTTGCGTCAATAAAGCATGCTTACCATTGGCCAGTCTTCTTTCTGCGGGTCACGTTACAGTAGTGCTGCGTTACGATTTCCGTCCACCTTATAGATTGTTAATCTTCGTCTGCCGGCTAAGTCCACTAGATGTTCAAATACGAATCGTCTAGGATAAGCAGCGGGCGGGAATCAACGAGCGGTTGCTCGGCGGGGCCTTTAAATCCGCCGCTGTCTTTTTCGCCGAACAGCATTTCCGCCTCATCTACTGTGTATGTCTCAGTATTGCACGATTACGCTGACAGAGGTTTTGTTCAATCAGCTTCCAAGGTCACTGAGGTTCCTTACTCCATTCTTTAGTCCATATCTATGTAGCACGTATATGTCTATATATGTATGCATATATAGCTTAATGAAGTTAGTAAGGAATAATGGTATGTTCATAAGTTAAAATGCATACCTTAATTGATAGTTGTGTGTACTTCTATGTACTCCTGCATGTTTGATGCATAAAACATGTAAAAAGGGGGAGATTGAAGAGATTTCGGCCATGTTATGTTGCCTGAAAGAAACACTGTGTTAAATTACAAACGCTTTTTTGGTACACAGTTGTGGACGCAGATGAATGTTATATTTCATAGTGGGGACTGCAGTTGTTTGTTATTGTGAGAATCATCCTTTTCTGCTAGGTGTGCTAAATGGAATGATTTTGATGCACGCAAGGTGATTGTGCATGAATTAATGATACGTAAGCATGGAAGTTGATGATTAATCAATTCGGAGCTTAAGCGTTTTTTGGGGAACAACGATTATTTAAACATTTAAAATCGTTTCGTGGAATATTGCCTCGGGAAGGGTAAAGGAGTTACTCCGTTGTATGCGGTGAAGTAGAGAAGATGGAATTCGGTAAATGTTACCGTACTAGATGAATAAGACATAGTGCTGTGTGTACATTAATCTTAACTGAAGATGCAGCCGGGTTTACGTTACTTATTAATGTCGCATTGTAATTATAAATTAACCCGCTTCTGGGTAGACTAATAAAGCGTATTGAGTAGGAAGTGAATGTTTGGAGCGACGGATTTGCAGTAGAATGGGAACCGATGCACATTACGACGTTGTGCTTATACACGCCGTGGTGTATTATTGTATCAGGTGGGCAGAGGGACGCTCAAACCATATGTAAATATTCTCGTCTTTATAGGGAGCGTTGCGAACGCTCATCACCCAGCAAGCAAGAATACTGAAAGGTGGTTCGTCTAGTACTGTTACAGGACGAATTGATGGCGCTACGAGGTAAACATTCCAATGGCTCGGTGAAATAGGGAACCAAGGATTACGAAGAATGTGGGGCTACAGTGGCACATTCCTCGTTGAAAATAGCTGCATAAGATGAACTTACCACTTTCTTAATGTATGAGCATGTTGTTCGCACTGCTTGCAGTGTTTCGTCAAACAGCGAGGTGTAGAAATTGGCCCCTATATTTTCTGAAGATTACGGAACCACCCATTGAACCTGGTGAGCTAGTAGTCCGTCGCCAGGAATGTTCAAACTTTGCACGTTGCCTATGCGATGTGAGACGACAAGGCACAGTACGAGCGGGTGGCCCTTAACAAGTCGTTGCTCCGTTTTCTAAGGAATGTAAAATGTAGACGAAAGTGGAAAGCAAAGGAACACTGGATACGGTGCTATGACAGGAGAGGACTAATGCACGTACATCACAGGGTGACCAAGGGCGGTACCGAGGACAGCGGATTGCTGCGCATGTGTACTATGTCTCCGAAATGGAGGTCCTCATTGCAATTTGATGTTACCTTTGGCTCGCATTCACTAGCGCCTGATATGGAGGTACCAATCGGTGGGAGGAGGGCCAGGGGCAGCGGTAACCTTGACGTTGTGGGCGGCGCATGAAAGGGGTCTCGTCATTCAAATGCAACCTTACGTTTGTAAATTTATCACTGATGTACGCTCAAATGGGGCGAATGCATGGGAAAATAGACAGTGACAGGGTTCACTTTGACGACGGCGCAGGTTATTTTGGCAGTGAAAGGGCTATCATTAATGCAATGAAAAGCTACCTGTAACTAGGTTTCACAGATGCGTCGCATTACGGAGGCTGTACGTTTGAGGAGACGCAGTGGCAGCGGTAAGTAGGACGACGAAGGGCGGCGCATAGCACTGTGGCTCTGAAAGAGAAGTGACCATGGGAAGCAAATGGTACCTACGTCTATGAATACCTTAGGTATTACATGCGGGTAGAAGTACTTGGGAGTAGGCGCAATGGCCGAGTTAAGTACTAGGGCAAACGGAGGCGCATATCACTTGGACTCTGACAGAGAAATGATCATGGAAATCCAAAGGTACCTGTGGCTATGGAGTAATGGTGCATCACTTTCTGGTGGCAGTATGTGGTACGAGGCGCAGTACCGCTGATACCTGATAAGGTGCTAGCGGATAAGCAGCGAGGATGTAGACGTTTCCGGACATTAGGAAACCGTATGCAATAAAGGTGACGGACGTTTGAACCATTCAGAAATATTCACCACCAGTTGAGTGAGAATGTATGCTGCTCGGAACCCATCAAGGGTGAACACTGAGAAATGGTTTCCCCAGCCACCTAAGTGGCCACCGTGGCCGTTCAAAATCAATGTAAACCGGACATTGGAAAAAGAACTGTTGCGGGCCCGTCAATAATCCCCGCAAAAATCGCGCCAGAAACCCCGGCAGAATGGCTGTGGGAAGCGGGGTCCAATTCCTCCCCACAACGCAGCAGAGCTCAGCCACTCCGAGACGCGGCCCAACTACGCCCCTTTTGACAATGGTCTTTTACAAACTACCACCTCGGCATGGTAGAAATTATCCCTTACTTACTAACCCATAGCATCGTCTGTGCTCGCCCTTTGTCGGTCGTAAAAGAGTCTTCAGAGGACCACTTGCCTTTTCTTTCTCGTCGCCTCAGTTGGGAGTCGGTCGGGTCGCGTGATTGCCTTTGAGTCCTTAGCCGGCCAGCCTCCGCGTCTAAGTCATTAGCGCGCGTCTATCGTAACCCCCTCTCGTGTGCGTCCGTTCCGAGGGCTCAGCGTCTATCCGAACACGTGCGGCTAGGATCGTTCACAAGCTCGCTCAATTATCCGCCTCACCGGCTAAGCCAGCGTCATCAGCACAGCGCAATTCCGTTCGAGTGGTCAGCGTAACAAGCAATTATCGTATGCGTGCCGGCGACCCTCTTATCAGGCAATTACGCAATTATCTCAGAGGCGGCGTTCCCTCAATTGTAACAGTGGCGACGCAATTATAACAAACTCCTCAGGAAGTACAAACATGTAATATTGTTGAAAAGATTTGTTGCATGCGAATATCGGGTTTGCAAAATAACCGGTGGTGTTTAGACGCATGGCAAGCTGCGTCAGCCTGTAAGCGACGTGACAGTCACAGCAATCATGTATCGGAATGGAATATGCACGCGTTCTAAAAGCAACATGTGCACGAATATTGCACAAGCCGGAGGCGCGACGAAGTAGGCATGCTGCGTCCCACAACGTGGATGCGGACCACTGAAGTTGGCCCCGCAATTGGACAGGTGTTCTGAAAGAAAGGTTTTGTGGAGGCTGAGCAATAGTGTCGTATCACCCATATAGGTGGCAGACTTACACAGAAGTTCAAAAAGCCACTTGTGAGTAGCCGATACACCTACCGGAGATGCAACGGGGTATATATGCGGTGGCAAACGTTTCGTGGAGGTTGAACTGTAATGGCGGATAACCCTAGGCAGCACGGATAGACATCAGCTCTAAAAGCAACTAATGTTAAAAGTCAATAGACTTACCGGAGGCGCAACGAAGTATATTGGAGGGAGCAAAGGTTTCGTGGAGGCTGACCAATAGCGTGGTACCACCCAAATAGGTGGCGCGCATACACAGCCGTTCAAAAAGCCACATGTGAGCAGCCGATACACTTACCGGAGATGAAACCGGGTAGATAGCATCGGCGAAGGTAAGGTGGAGGCTGACCATTATTGGCGGATCACCTATGCACGCAGCACGGATAGCGAGCAGTTCTCAAATTCACTTGTTAAAAGCCAATAGACTTACCGGAGGTACAACGGAGTAGATAGCGACGGAAAAGGTTACGTGGAGGCAGATCAACAGTGTCGGATCAATCCTATAGACAGCCCGGATAGACAGCAATCCGCAAAGCCACATGTGGACAGACAATACATGTACCGGAGGTTCAACGGATTAGATAGCGGGGCAAACTTTACGTGGGGGCGGACAACTATTACAGGAACACATTTAGGTACAAGCCTTTCAAACAAAATGCATACACCGACACAATGGAACACAAAAAGCTGTTAACAGGCACACAATGAAGCGACACCCACAGTCTTGAAGCCTAGAATGAATCCAATTACAGCTTCACCAGTTCTTTCCCCAGCGCAGTCTCCGGAGGTGCGCAACCAATAACGAGGTTTCCGGTGCACGGCTGTACACTTTCTGAATACCTTGACGTGTCGCAGCGAATGTCGTGATCCAACTAAACGGAGATAACATTCTCAAATCCATGCAAAATATTCAGCTCTTGCAGATACCCGTCAGAGCCGAGACTTTGGACGTTCACGTCGATTTCCGCCAGCAACTCTTGCAACCCACCAATCTTTATGCGCCTGTCTGTTACACAGTTTGCATGTCCAACTGCGGGGACCGTTACAGAGTGACCTCAATCTACCGTCGGTACCTGAGTGCTATGACGGTTAGTCACTGCTTTCGCACAATTAACGACCACCTCGAAAAGGGGGAAGAGCACTGATCATCCGCCGGGTTACGTTCCACAACCTCACTGACGAGCCGGTTTAGCATGAGTAGGGTAATCACCGTGCACACACAACTCAGCACGCTGCTGCCACGATCATTCGTTTAACATTGCATGCTCGCCTTGCCCTTGTACAGTGGTCCCACAAGGGCATCCTTCAGTTCGGGAGGGACGTCTTCCGCAATCCGTAGGCGCTGCACCAAGTGGTGCAGGGAAGTCACCAACATGGGTCCGCCGTGTTTCAATGCTTCAGGCAAGATCCCGTACGCACCGGTACACTTGGGGTTTCGCAGCTGAGTGATTGTGTTCTCTGCGTCCCATCCCGTGTCGGCTTGTCTGCCAGCCTACCCTACACAACATACCGCTTGAAGCCGTTCAGTGTAGGCCAGTCGATCGCTGAATGGGTGTTTCAAGACAGCGCAAGTGTTTAAGCCTCACCCGCATGACACCTGCAGTCTGTGTGCTTGTTGCACGGTAAGTACGCTCCATCTGCGTCCTCAGCGGCCCCAACCTTCGTGCACACACTGCATTTAAAGAGTCCATCTGCTTCGCCTTATCCTTCCGCCATGCAATTGTAGTGCGACGGAGAGGGCTTTTCATTGAACGGCGATTTTTACTAAACGGACTCCTCTTCTCCAAGTCTCAGGAGTCTGAAAAGAATGCAGCAAATGACGCGTTCTTTGCACACACCAATGCGCTGCTGGTAGCATCATTCCCTTCAAACCAATAAAGATGCATACGCTTTGCTTACGCTCGATAACTCTGTGCGAAAGCCGAGCTTCCGCCTTGATCCGGTCAGAATGCGGCTTGCTTAGCTTCATGGGATGACCTCGAAGACAAGTTAACCTAGCCGGGCTAACTAGCCGGCTCCAGTCCGGTCCAACCCCCGTTAAAATGCGGTAACTAAGCATTAGGTCTCCTCGAAGCCGTTGGTAGTGCACTGAACACATACCCAAGCTAAGTAGACGCTCGGAGTACAATTGCCGCCGTAACCTCACAACCAATTTAGTACCTACTCTCAAAGCCTTCTCGAGCTCCATTTTGTCCCGCACAATGCAGGGCGGGCAAGCCTAGACGCAGTATTCCCGATGGTGCCGAACGAAAGCTGAGAGCAGCTTCACAACTTTGCCGGCAGTTAAGACCCCGAAAGTACGGCTTAATTACCACAACATTCTGAAACCCCTACTTACGGTCTTCTTCCAGTTGGCACCGGAATGCAAAGACGAGAAGTGGACGATGTCTAGGTCTAGCTGGTTGGAGACAAGGGGGTGCTCGACCCCACCGCGTACGCAGCGCAAAGGCGGGAAGTGGCTCCTATACGAAGGACGGAACACCTATCTTGATTAATGGGCAGTAACCACAAAGTAGACCAGTCCCAGAGTCTGTCCAGCGCATGCTGAATGTCCACAGAACTCCCATGGACACCTACAACATTCCATAGCTTAACGTCATCAGAAAACTATAGGGATGATACTCCAAGCTCTTCAGGGGGATCGCTTACATAGATGGAGAACAGCATCGGTCCAAGGACCGAGCCCTATTGTACACCGCGAAGGACCGCTTGCCTTAGGGATAAGCTGCGATTCACACGTACGCATTGCTCTCTTCCCTGCAAGAATGCAGGTACCTAGTGATGGGCGTGGCCAGATACGCCGTAGGAGCTCAGCTTTTGTGATAGCCGCAAGTGGGGTACCTTATCAACTGCGTTCCAGCGGTCGACGAAAAGCACATCTACTACGTAGCCATTGTTCATTGCCCCGGCCCAAGCTTCATGAGCAACCAACAAATTCGTCAAACACGAAAACCCCTTCCGGAATCCGTGTTGTGCGCTACTGAGTAAGTTACCTTTCATTAAAACGAAATGTTTTAACATTCCAAAGAAGCTATGCATGTATGCATATTTGATCACGCCTTTACAGGTGTGTCTCGTTTTACCGAGAATATACCATTTATTTAAATCTATGCAGGTGTCATTCCAACGATTCTTTCACCAGCATTTCAAGCAGTTTCACCACGACGCTAGTCGGACTGACTGGCCTATAAATTGGCTGACAGACTCCTGTCGCCATTTTTGAAGATGGGACAGATGGCGGCCTCCTTCCCTTCAGAAGGTAATGTACAGCTGTCAAATGACTTCTGAAACACCATCGTCAGCGGTCCACTTAATTCCACTGCCAAATCATGCAGAAGCTTTGGGTGAATCGAATCAGTTCCAGCTGCTTTAGAAGGATTCAGTTCTTGCAGCAATTTAAGGACTTGCATTTCCATCACAGTGAACTCAGCTAAATAAGAACCCGTAGTTATCATTGGCACAAGTTTAACGCTAGTCAACGCGGCCCCATGCACCAAAATCACTCTATGCTGCTCCCCAAGCACACCAGCCTTATCTAAATCAGCGTACGCACAAGTGCCATCGGCCCGCAGCAAAGTTGGAATTACCGAATTTGAACCACAGCGTCTCTTAACATAAGCGAATAACTTCTTCGGATTTTCCGAAGCTCCATCAATCATTTCCTTTTCGTGCAACAGCCGAGCTATCCTTAAGTGTTGTTTACACCTATTTCTAGCCTCGCGGTATCTACCATAGGTGCTAGTTGATGGAGCCGCACGGTAGGTCACCCAGCACCTAGAACGCTTCTGGAGCAGGTACTTGCCAGTGGTATCTATCCACGGCGGCCGCGCTCAAGTCTCCTTTCTCCTCGCAAGCGGGATGTAGGAAGTAGACACTTCCGTGAAATGAGACTTAAATTTATCCCAAGCCGCCTGAACCGTATCGGCCACTGAAATTTCGCAACGCAATCCAGAAGCCTTGCTACGCATTGCCTGATAGTTAGCACGCCATATGTTTGGATATGGCTCAGCGATGCTCTGGTGACATCTGGTCAGAGTGCAGCTGGATGATAAGCGGACATGATCATTGGCACCTAAGGGAGAGCCGTAAATAATGTCACCTACGAGGTCTAGTGACTTGGAAGAACTAGAACCAAAATAGACGTACTTGGGCATCCATGTACCTAGTGCGGAGGTCCGCGAACTGATACAAGGTACTTGTAGCGTAAGTTCAAGAAGATCTGCACCGGAAGTACCTTCCGCCGTTTGCAAGAAAGGTCTACCCAGAAAACCTCCGGCAGATTGAAGTGCCCCAGTATCAAACACTTGTGCGCGGATTGGGAGCAAATAAAGTCACGCACCTGTTTGGACGCGCTCCCACGGCTTCTATACACAAGTACAACTGTAAGTTGACCTGAGGAAGTGCTAATCATTACCGACAGAGCTTCGATATGTGCGTATTTTCCAGGCCAAAATGTGTCAACTGATAAGAAAGCTCTCCTGTGTTACTCAGGTATACCTGGCTCATGCGGCCTTGATATAAGCTTCAGAAACACTTAGGGGCTTAAAAAATACTAAACTCTATATTCCTAGTTGTTTATGTGGCCCAGCATCCAATGAACATGTTATGCTAATGTCTGCTAACCGTGGGTTGATTATAAGCTCTCCTGGATTCCCATGCAGACATAATAATCCTTACTGGATATCCAGCGTTTTTGGGCAAAATTATACCGTATTCGCGCATATTTGCCATGTATGCCTGCAAAGTGTATTTTCGGCCACCTACCCGGTCCATAGTTGATGCGGGGTATTACGGGCTATTTAGATTATTTCTGGATAGCTATGCCTATTTAAAAAATATATCGCTTCGCTACAATTTACATTTTCTTTTCTCTTTTCTGCTATCTGCTTGCAAAGCAGAAAGCCACTTTTAGCGAAAAAGAATAATGTTCTCATTCGTAGACCATAATGCAATTGCGAATAACCCGCAAACTACTGCACGTATTGCATCTGTTACGGCAGAGAGTATGAGGCTAATCGTATCACCTAACTAACGCACGGTCTGGGCAGTTAAAATGCAGGGCAGTGGGCGGAATGTGTATACTGAATAACCGTGGTTCTACAATAGCAGTAATAAACAAAAAAGAATACAATTAACTCACGAATAGGTAATGCGACTCGCTAATTCGGGCAGCAATTATTCCCGGACCGTGTGATTACTGTAACAAAAAATTGTGTTGTTTCGGGACGTTCCGTGGTACAAATGGTACATAACAACGTGGTTACCTAGCGACGTTGCCAAGGAGGATGAATGTGCAATAGGTGGAAATAGCTGAGTGGTGTGTGGAGAAATGGATTGCGTGTTAATTATGATGGCATCGGAAGTGTTACGTGTAAGGGTAAGGCTGGCTAGCCGAACAACCTCCTCGTGGTGCCAGATGGGTGGTTCGGGTTTAACCCGTTCCAGCAAATAGTTCGGCGGCAGTGTTCCAGGACGTGGTGGGTTTTCGACTGGCAAGCGTTCTCCCTGATTGTTAACGATTATCGCATCGATTTCGAACGTTTCTGAATGTTCTTCTTCTACACGTGATCAAAATCCACCTGACCTCTCGGCAAAAGATATGGGGAACCACTAACCTTGGCAGCTGACCTTCCAATTCTAGAAGTCGAAGGTCATTGGATCATTGGATCATTGGATGATAGAAAGCAGAAGGAAGATCCTTTGTCAGCTCCTTCACTTCCCGATCATTGCGGAGATGGCGTGGTTCATTGCGGTAGAAGTTTCCGCAGAGGACCACTGTAGCTGCCTTAGAGGCAGCAGAATCCCAGCGCGCTCAGGTGAGAATCTAACAGTTGTTTGAAACGTTCCTCTGTCTCAGCATCAACAACAGGATCCGGCAACCGGTTCCAATCATTCACCACGCGAGTTGATAAGGCCGAATTGAGCCGCACACGGAGATTCCTCGGTTTGAACAGTTTCATGCGGTGGCCTCGTGTCGAAGTCTCAGTGTTGAGTTGAAAGAAGTCCTGTAACTCGCAACCCAGTTCTCCTCTGAGAATACGTCGAGTGAAAATCAAATCTCCTCGGTGACGGCGGTAGCCTAGAGAGAACAAGTTCAGTCGTTGGAGTCGGTGTGGATACGACAGGTCTCGCAACTCAGGGACGGATTTGGATCCACGCCGTTGAACCTTCTCTATCATATCACATTCGGATTTGGTGAGAGGGTAGGCAGCGGGTAGTCCGTATTCGAGAATCGGGCGTACATGCGAGCCAAAGAGGAGTCGGAAAAGTCACGGGGTCAGGAGAGAAAACCCTCTACGTATAGAATGGAACATCCTGTAGGCCGCGGCGACCCTCTTCTGGGTGTCTTGGATAGATTTGAGGTCTGATGACACTATCACTCCAAGATCCCTCTCTTGGGTTGCGCTTCTGAGCAAGAAACCACCAATATGGTAAGTTCCAAATGGGTTTGATGAGCCAACGGGGAGAACAGAGCATTTATCACGATTTACTGGCAACTGCCACTTAATCGACCAGTCATGGAGTAGATTGAGCGTAGTTTGTAATCGGTCGGCGTCTTCAAGGCTTGATACTTCCATCCATAGCTTTAGGTCGTCAGCGTAGATTAGGCAATCCGTCTGAAGAGTGGATGGTAAGTCGTTGATGAAAATATTGAAAAGTACGGGACCGAGGACAGAGCCCTGTGGGACCCCGCTCGTCATGAGAACAGGAGCAGAAAATGTGTCATTCACCTTCACTTGCATAGAGCGGTCGTTTAGGAAGTCGGAGATCCAATACAGGAGGTTCCCAGAAATACCGATTCCTTGGAGCTTAAACAGGAGCCGTTCATGCGGGACTTTGTCAAAAGCTTTGCTGAAGTCAACAAACACAACGTCCAAGCATTTGCCGGAGTCTAGCGATTTTGCCCAGGTCTCCTTAGCAACGAGCAAGTTCGAAGTACAGGAGCGTGCTTTTCTGAACCCATGCTGGGCAGAAGAAATGACATTCTGTCCCCACAGATGAAGAGTAACAGCTTGTTTTAGGATCCGTTCCATAACTTCACACACTATTGACATCAAACAGATTGGACGATAATTGGCCGGATCATGTCGACTTCCTCCTTTGTAAATAGGTTTGACAATACCCACTTTCCAAGCTGAGGAAGACGGCCAGCTTCTAGTGAGCGACGAAAGACTTGACATATAGGTGAAGCTATGTACTCCGCCACAGTCCTGAGGAACAAAGGATGCAATCCATCAGGGCCGGGTGAGCTATACGAATCTAACTGAAGAAGAAGTTTCATCACAGAATCAGTGTTAATATCTACTTGGGCCAACGAAGATGGAAATGTGGATACGGCTCTGTCACTAAATGGCGTTTCTTTCGCGTAAACAGAAGCGTATTGTTTAGCCAAGTGACTAGCTTTCTCAGCGTCCTCGTGAAGTAAAGCTTGATGATCACAGGAACACAAAGCAGGGATGCCATTACCAGCTCTAGTGCTTCTTTTCAAATAAGAGTAGAGCATTTTAGGCGCGATGCTGGAGTGTTTTGCCAAGGATAGCTCATATCGTTGGCGTTTCTGGCGCTTCATTGAGACACAAACATTTCTGACTGTCTTGTAGTGAGAGAAGTCGAGTTCTGAATGAGATTGCCTATAGCGGTCCCATAATTTACGCCTTCTATTCATGTTTGACCTCAACTCTCGATCCATCCAAGGTGGACCTCTAGCGAAGGGCTTTCGATGGGAGGAAGGAACGACCTGCTCAATTAGACGACGTCATTTTGGAGAGTACGAGATTCCATGCGTCATCGAGGTGAATGTGTTCAGGGATACCCCAATCCGTAGCGCTTGCGGCCGTTTTCAGACGGAGTGGGTCGGCACGCCAAAAATTTCGACGGTGACCACCGTGGCTATGGATCGTGAGACGGCGAGTCCAGTGGAATGAAACAACACAATGATCGCTCTTGCCTATGGGTTGAAGAACGGTTAGGTTCGTGACATCCGAATCTGCCGGGGAGAGCACGAGATCCAAGATGTGCGGGGTCTGGTCTGGGAAAATACGAGTAGGCGTCAAGACATGTTGAACGAGGCTGCAATCGAGAGCGGTTTTAAGCAGTGTGGCGTCGAAGGAGTCAGATCGGCGATCACAAAGAAGTAGGTCCCAATTGATATCCGGTGCATTGAAATCCCCCAAGATTAAACAGTCTTTGTGCCCACCATACATTCTTATCGAGCCCAACAAGCGTGCTCCGGGACCCGATGGCGCTCTGTAGACGACACCGACCAAGAGAGATCTGCATCCGTCATGAACACGGCACCAGAGGGCTTCGAAATTGTCATCCTGGTCACTGATTGCTTCAACTAGATGTACTTTGAGATCCGTCTTCCAGTAGAGAATTACTCCACCACCTGACCTCACCCCGTGGCGATCGGACCGGGAGTGGTGATATCCAGGGATAGACACTTCCGAGTCCGTGATATCTGAGAATAGCCAGGTTTCGGTGAAGGCCATCAGGTCTGGACGAGTCTCCGAAGTAAGCAACTGAATTTCGTCTAGTTTATTCCTTAGACTGCGTACATTGGCAGATAGCACGCGTAGTCCGTTTTTATGCTTTACTGTCTGGGGGTGACAAGAATCGGCCTCCAGCGGACTTTTGTGCTCTTCCGAACTACACAAAAATTCACGATATGTAGGTCGGTTTCACCACTCGCCCGGCGCGTTCATAGGTCCTCTACAGCCATCTTCAAATTAATTCGGTCCTCGGGAGAGAGGTCTCGTAACACGTAGAAAGGTTCACCTTTGAGACGTGGAGTCCGTCGGAGGATGCGCGCGCACTCTTCTTCGTTTCCGCATACAATCTTGAGGGGTCGAACCTTGGAGGAATTTTCCTGCTTTCTTACCGAGGCGGAAGGCAGAGACAATGTTTATTCCCTGTTCGCCTGCATCAAACAGTAGAGAAATCATCCTCTCGAGCAGTATTTGATCATCAAACATTCGTTCCGCCGAGGTAGCCTTTTCCGATTCCGCCGCGTTCACGATGATGAGACAGCGGTCACGAGATGGCTGAATGCGCTCTGGAATTGGTGGCTTACGAGATGCTGGATTTTCCTTTATCACTTTTTCCAGCTCAGAGATTCTGTTCAGAATTATCTTCATTTGTGACTGATTAGATGGAAGCTCAGGTTTATTCAAAGACTTAGTCTTAGCCTTGTTGACACATGTGGCTGGACCTTGGCCACACGAGGCCAAAGTCGCTTTCTCCTTCACTACGTCCGCATATGACTTCGTCGTAGGCTCAACAGGCCGGATGTGTATCAATGGGTCTGAATGAGAAGTAGACGGGGCGGGGGTGACCGCGACCTTTGGAGCGTCGATGGAAGATGTGTTGCTCCGCTTCCTGGCACGCCTAGCAGAAGGAGCAGAAGAACGTCTTTCAGGATGTTGATGTGGCGGACGTCTTGCCAACGCAGCAGCATCGATGCAATATCGACAAATCCATAGCAAACCCTTGTGCTCAGCATAGGTCTTGAAGAGCGGTTCAGTAAGTTGCGAGCAACGCTTTTGCCCACATGCCCAGAGTTTGCAGGCAATGCACTGGATACCCTTAGTCACCACTTTCGCACAATGCAAACATTGTGAGTTAGACATAATCACTTGATCCAATGATCCAATGATTTTTTTTAGAAGAACAGAAAACACGCAGGAGGTCGCTATTTGCAGCTGTTCCAGTGTTCGTTGGCTTGTAACACGCAAGCACGGAAGAACTCCAAGGGCTGAGAACGAAGTTCTATTACACAACACGTAGCCTCTACAAAAGGTAATAAACATGAGGTAAATTGGAACAAGGGAAGTTACAGTTAACCAATGTCGTATTCTTGTTCTCCTCCGGTAATGGAGCAGGAAAGGCGCTCTGAAAGGCAAACGGGAGAGAGTGCCGTTATGGCAACGATTCAACTTTGAACTCGCGCCAAAACAATATCGATTCTTCTCTACACCACACCCCCTCTAAACAGGCAGCGTCCCCGTTGCCACCCCGTAGCCGCCCTGAGCCGGCACCTCCAGTTCAACTGCTACTTCCCCAGGCGTTTCGTTCGGCCCCTCGACAGATTGGTCAGTTTTTCCTCCGGAATGGCTTGAGTCGATTGAAATGTACTGTCATGGGTTGACTGGCAGGGTTGTTGGGATCTTTGATAACACATGTCACATCCGATATCACCCGCTGTATTATGTACGGTCCTGTCCACTCATGGTGTAGCTTAACCGGTACTCCTGCCGTTGGTACCTGGTGCAAGTAAACTTGGTCGCCAGCCTTTAAAGGAGCGCCGAAAACTTTCTTGTCGTAATAGTCTTTCTGTCGTCGATGGGCGTTCCCAAGGTGAATACGTGCTGCTTGATGTGTTTGATGAAGCAAATCAAGGAGTTTGCTAACATACTCTGTCACCGATGAATGTGGCTGTTGCGGACTGGGTAATCGGATGTCAGACGGTAATCGGACTTCTCTCCCGGTCCACATAAAAGATGGTGTTTGACCAGTCGAAGCGTGCACTGTGCTTCGATATGCCAGCAAGCATTTGGTAACATAGCGTCCCACTCACTTACATTTTGCTCCACAAAGGCCTTCAGTAGCGATTTCAGCGACCGGTTTGTACGCTCAACTTGTCCGTTGCCTTGCGGGTGGTATGCAGTCGTTCGCGTCTTGTCTATACCGAACACACGACAAAGTTCCTGAATAAGCAAACTCTCGAAACCGCTAATTCGGGCAGCAATTATTCCACGTCAGCAATTAAGTCTGCGCAAATGGCGAATAGTCCGTAAAATTGGCACAGTAAAACAAATTACAACCGATGAGACGCCAACCGTAAGTTCACAACAATTAAGCAAAGAAAAAAAGAGATAATAAATGCAGAAAAATTGCAGGGTTTTATCAGTTTGTTAAAGCGGAACATTTGTGCGTGAACAGGTAAACTCGAGTACCACACCGTCCAACGGGAAAAATATAAAGAAATTGAACTACTGGTAAAGGTGCAGTAGTATGGTTCAGAATCGAGAATTTAGAATTCACAGCATCTTTGTTACTTTCAACGTAATCAGCGGTTAAAACTGGTCCTGAGCAGCCTATTTCTGTTCAACTGTACGCCGTATTATAGCCTTAGAAAAGGTTTACCTGTTTTCTGAGAATTACTCAAGTTGACATTTCGCGTCAGAAAGCAATATCAGTGCAAGGAAAGCTTGGCTATATTTTTTTGTTATTTTGTATTTTTCTAGTGAAGCACGCCGCCTTGGTATATCTCTTAACAAATCCTTTTTCTTTTCATCTGCATTTCTCGAAATTATTTTTTAACTTTTCTTATCCCTTATAGTTCCGCCACTCTCATTTTTTCCATGTGCGCAGAAACAATTGTGACGACTGAGCGTGCCAACAAGTGTCCAATGAATTTAAAGTGAAGTTGTGGTGAATTGGATCCTGTTCCAAAGAAAAACGGCACAAGTACACCTCTGCGCAGCTCTCACAACAAAAGAACAAGGAGCGCAATATCGCCCAAAGGAACGAGAAAAATGTCAAGGTGGGCGCCTGCAACCCAGTACCTGTACACCAAACAAGGCTAATGCAATTTAATTGCCAACGAGGAACATATACTCGTATTTTGCTTACTTCCATGCAAGAGCATGGGATTAACGTAAAGATTGATCTGAACCCTTAAGGGTGCAGCCTCTAGCCGGTCTACAAACATACCTATTTATTTATTTATTAGTTTTGTTTGCCCACTGAAACACGTAGGTACGTAGAACGTCAAGTCCACAGCCAACGTGAGGCGCAACGCCCCCGTCTTGTCGGCCAACGAAGCGAGCACATCCAAATAGTGTGTAGCCAGACAGATGTATTTCGCCGTTCGTGGTGTCCTGAGACAGCCACGTTTCAGTGGGTGCAAGTATACCGGGATGAGTCCCAACTACAAGCAGACCTATCTCGCACATCTTATTCCTTAGGCTGCGCACATTGCGTAGCACTATCTGAAGGTACTCATAGTGCCCAGCCCTGGGTCCGTGCGCTACCATTACTAGCACTGGTAGGGAGGAAACAGACCGCCGGCTGACCACCCGAAAACCCACCATCCGGAGACCTTGTTTACCGGCCGCTCAAGTGGTTTCGAGATCTTAAATGGCCTCTTTTAGCTTCCGGCTATCCGCTAATGGGAGGTCTGGCTGAATGCTAACCTTAGCACTCTACAACTTGAAGGAAAACCACAACAGCGCGTTGCGTTCCTCCGGGGTGGATAGAACAACACGAAGTAAGCGCGGTCGAGGGTTTGTGGCGTTAACTGGAACGTTACCCAATCTAGTCAGTTTCCTGACCATTTCTTCGCAACAGCTGCGTAACCTCCTCTACTTCCGTGACACAAGCGTTACGATAACGCCGCCGTATGCTATACAAATCACGCCTTGTCAAACGAATGTTATATTGAAGACGCACAAGTGCAGGCAACTTCTGCGTCCGACGAAACGTTTTCATTAAGTTAAGCACCATGCTTTCCTGATCCGCTATTAAACGCCGATTTTTAGCATACAGCCAAGGCTTCCCCACGTGAAAACTGTGCGAGTGCCAAAGACAGTCGTTTCCAATCTCGTAACATCCCCTTAAAACCGCTGAGAACCGCGCAGGGCAATTGTAACACCGGTACCTGTTAAAATATATTCATCAGGCGGATACACCACACTTACCGCTTTCCAGCAACATTCGATCGCTTACTATGCACACACACAAACTGCATCGATAGGTACTGGCATCTTTCCGGTAGAACCGGTTCAGTCTCCCATTGGTAAGGTTTCGCAGTTTCAACGCTGCGACGAGTGAACTATGTCACCGTTTCCATCTGAAGAAATTTCAGATCCTCATTCATTGATGAAAAGTCCACATATGGACCCTTGAAGATACGGAGGAATGCACAAGCGTCATCTACCATGGCTGCCTTCGCTAAAAGCGGGAAAAGGATTAACCACCGTAACCCATTTAAACCGTTCACTTTATTGAGTTCTAATCCTCCTCTTAGCATATTAACCACGACATTAACACACTAATGCACACATACATGCGTCGGAAGGCCCAAAATTTTCATTTAGCTACATACAACTCTGTGTACTACCATCACGCTGCCAAGAAAGCTCTTTGATCACCATTGGCGGATCCGACGCTCCGACTTTGAACAAACAAGCGAGAAACCGCGCACGGTCCGCGATCGATTGTCTTTCGAAGTAAAATTCTACGTCGCTTGAAACGAAATTTGAACGTATAATTTTTTGAAACCTTTTCTTTTGCAATGGATACAACTCCCGAAGCTTTTGTCCAGATTTTGGGAACCGGTGCTCGATCCAACAATGACAGTGAACAATGAACAATGAACAATGAACAATGATTTATCACGAGATAAAAGCAAGTGCTTGACATGTCCCGTAGGATGGTAGCGGTGAATATGATGCAATTAAAATATGTGTGGGTCATCTATCGAACGTCTGCCGAGATGAATACTTTGATAATTAACATCAGTGTGAAATGAAAAAGAAATATCGCGCGTAAACATTCAGAAAGACACTGGGGCGCAGTGATAGTTGAGGTAAGGAGTGAGAAAATAAAATATGGTCGCTCACTTAGGTCCATTTGATACATTAGTCCTGTTGAAAACATGCTTGGCGTAATCCACAACAGAGGAGCTTAGGTAACAAAACGTTGGGAGCTGAGAGCAACATCTAATCGTTTTTTGAAAACATCCAGGGTAGGAGAGGATACTACTGAGTCTGAGAGTGCGTTCCATGGTTTGCAAACTCGAAGGGAAAAGTAATTCCGTCGACACTCTAGATGGCTATATTGTTCCTTCAACTTTAAGCAGTTACCCCTGAGCTGCGTGTTGTGGCTAAGTTTCAGCAAATGGCGGCATACGTGGTTGGGGTCACTCAATATCTGATACGCTAATATGAGATCGCCGCGCAGCCTTCGATAACGTCCGCTGAAAATTCCCAGCAACTTCAGCCTTCGGTGGTAAGAGTGATACCGCAGGCCCATCACGTTCTTTGTTGCTCTCCGTTGTGGTGCCTCTATCGCTTCTAGGTCGCGTTTCAACCAAGGTTGCCAAGCTTGGATTGCGTACTCAACTTGCGGGCGCACGTAGGAATTGAGCATCATTGGGAAGATTGATGGGTCAAATCTCCCGAATGCCCTTCGCAGCATGCCGACGTGCTGGTTGCCTCTTTTGGCAGCTACCTCAGCCTGTTTTGAACAGTTGAGGTCGCTCTGTACAATCACACCAAGATCACGTTCCTGGGAGCTATTCTGCAATTCGTTTGTCCCAAGTCTGTAGGTGTAGTTATGTCTATGGCGTAGTTGTACTACGCGACATTTGTCTACGTTGAACGGTAGAGCGTTTGAACTGACCAGTTCGACACTGTGTTAAGATCGTGCTGGAGCCGTTCATGGTCATCCGGTCCTCTGATCCTTCGCCATATCTTGATATCATCAGCGAAAAATAAGAAATCGGAAGTAATTGATCTCGCCAAGTCGTTAATGAACACCAAGAATAGACGAGGTCCAAGAACCGAGCCTTGTGGTACTCCACACGTCACGTCGATTGCGTGAGAAAATGATTCTCGGACTCTCACCACTAGCCGTCGTTCTTGTAAAAAATTGCTAATCCAACTCAGGATTGCATCGCCAATGCCGTAGTTCCGAAGCTTCTAAAGGAGAGCTCGATGGTTTAAACGAGCAAACGCTTTTGAAAAGTCCAGGTAGATGACATCGACTCCAACTCCATCATCAACAGCTTCAGTCCAGCTATTACGTGCAATTAATAGGTTAGTATTACACGAATGCTTTTGACGAAAGCCATGTTGCTCTGGGGCTATTAAATTGTGGCTTTCCTAAATATTGCATCAGCGCGTCTGCGACGATTGATTCCATCACTTTGGATAGTACAGGAAGTAATGTTATTGGACGGTAGTTTGCAGGATCAGTGCGGCTACCTCCTTTATGGATAGGAGTGATGACCCCTTGCTTCCATACTGGTGGAATAAGGTTTTCCTCTAGACATCGCTGATAGAAAACAGCCAGTGGTTCTGCTAGGTCACTCAATTGATTACCCACTTTAAACGTTGCATTTTCAATGGTAACTCATTAGTAAATTTACAATTGATAATGTAAAGGCTGAAAATGCACCGTTTTGGACACGTAAAGCTTATACTGACTTGACTTAACTTGAATACTTTATCCGCTCCGACTAGGACAGTGGAAACCCAACCAGGACATTTATAATTGTTGTGCTACTTGTTAAGCTTTTTGTACAGGGGTAAACTGGCCTGTGAAGCAGTGAAGTCATACGCGTTGAGATACCGGTTTGGTCCCTGTAGGTTGTCTAGGGATAGCTCGTACTAATTCATAACCCCACCCAGCATGCCCGACAAAATTCATTTTTTGCCGTCAGCAAATCGTCAGGCCATAACGATTAACAAAGATCAATACACAACAAATGTTATGCAACAGTTGGTGACAAATAGAACATAATTGGTGTTGTGTTCTAATAATGGTTATAATTAGGCTAAATACTTAACCTTAAATTGCTCATCTGCAAGGGTAATAGTTTTTTAAAACTATCGTATATAGACATTTAAACCGAGGCAGATCGTTGCCAGCGGTATCCGTCGCTGATCATGCGCGTTTTGTTGCTGTTGTGCTACCTATACACTTTAGTCTTGAATTCATTAGGTATGTTAAGCTCGTCGTATTTTACATGATAACCTGTAATATGTATAGGGGTATGAGTTTCCGGGAAACCCATCGCACTTTCTGTTACATTTTGTTTAGCAAGAAACCCTTCAAATAACATCCTAGCGGCAGTTAAGTCGCCTGTTAGAAATACATACTCGGGCAAAAGTTTTCATAGATGAGATGACTAATACTGCTTCACTCAACCAGAACGAGGATTACCTAGGTATGATATTTCTTAAATGTTATAAATATAGTTGTGGAATAGTTGGCTTATTTAGCTACCTTAGTGGACAGTTCTAGTAGAATGCGTTCCTTATGTTACCCGTATTGTATAGGCGATCATAAATTACCCATGGCGGATAAATCGTAGGCCGTTCATGAGTAATTCTCATTAGAAACACGTTGTGTTGTGTGAATGAGTGTGGAAATGCAAACCACCCACGACATTTGTGAACAGGGTGCTGCAAGGGCTGAATCCGCTGTAAGCAGGAATAACGCAAGATTACTGTACATTAATGCAAAATCTTAGATCCACAGAAACTGTTGCAGTGTCAACAGGTACGTACGGAGACGGGTTTACGGAATATTTTGAAGAACATTTTACGCGAGGAACGCATGCCTTCCAGCGGTCGTATTTGTATTCAGTTACACATAGCTGGATTTAGGCCTTTTCCAACATGAAAGCTGCACGTTTAGCTCATCAGGTGCCGTGTTATTTACCTCGCAACCCCACACCTCTTTGTCATCGGATCCTACTCTGGTGAATGCAAGCCAGACAGCGACCATGATTTGCTTGCTCCAATCCTCAACGTGTGCACGGAGGTGTTGGCTGATGGATTGATTTTGTGCGAATGCGATGCCGCTTTCACAGTTGATTGAAAAGCTGTTATATGTGCAGCGCCAGCACGTGCATTAGTGGAGCGGACGAAGTATCACTCAGAATATCGCAGTTGTGACAAGTGTGTGCAACATGGTAGTATTTTGAAGTTAAAGTAACTTTCCCAAAAATCGAAGGCCGTGAGCGAACCGACCTGTCATCTCGTTCTAAACCACTGGCAGATGAATCTTTTATGAGTGACTAGCAATTGTCATGCTAGCAGCATCCCCACGGACTACATGCAAGCCGTGTGTTTGAGTGTGATGCGTCGCATGATTTACTCATGATGACATGACTTTTAAACGGAGATAATTCCTGGAGGGTGTTGGTATGGACACTGTTAATTAGCTTCTAACAAGCATAGATATTTGTTGATCAAGAAAGTTTTGCAGGCGATGCCGTAGAGTGGAGAAGTTACAGCGCCGGGAAGCAACTGAGTTTCGTAATTCCTGATGTATACCGGGCCTGCTGTGCTGAGGTACTTTCTAAATCCCCCGTACTACTTGAATTTCCTAGATTTGCACCTTGGAATTTAACTGTTCCGCCCTCCTGTGATAAACAAAAAGCATATACACTTTGCAGTTGATGCGATGAATGTATTTGTGCGTTTGAGAGGAAGAGTTGGATTTTACTGTGGTACGCCAAATGCCTCAGGTTTATCGCTTCGTAAAACACCCAGGCGACGGCGGTGAAAACATCATTTGTCCGGCGTACTACAAGCTGTACGACCTACACAGACGTGGCCTAAAATAATCGGAAATGGGCATTTACGTAGTCTCTGACTTGCAACCATATGTCTGCGAACTGCCGCTACTGGAGGTTGTTTGCAAGTGCATGTACATTAAGGTTGCACGAAGCAACATTCTAATTACTACATTGCACATTTTCGACCTTAGACCTACCGCGCATATTATTTTTGCACCGTTTACTTTATTTTTACTTTAGCATCGCCTTTAACCTATATCAAAACCGCAGGCCATCTCTTTCTGTGAACTTCGTTCCCATGTCCATCGCATTTCTAATGTCCTGCCTTTTCCAACAGCCAGTGTCCCAACCGCAGTAACACGAGGTAGCCTTACAAGCCGTACGTTGTCCCGAGGTTACCGTTCTTTGCAGCGAGTGGCTGCAGAACGATGAACATACCGCCATCATACCTGAACTACAGCACGGAGTGTACGATAACGCTGTCCAGCGTCACGTAACACCCGCACCCGGGGACCGCTTGCACCCTGTTCGAATGATTATGCAGACAGGTTTGTTATGTTCGGCGAATTCATTTTTCAAATGATTGGCAGTATGCACACTACGTGTCTCTTGTGTATGTAGAACGGTTATTGGCGGATGCCACGGATGACATAGTGGCAATAAGCACGCCAAGCAAACGAATCCCGCAGTTTCATTGCTCGTTTTTAATTAACATTCCAGCGGGCAACATGCCAGACTACCTTCCGACTATAAAGAGGAAGAATCTTTTGCACTGCCTTGAAAAAACACTTACCTGCCGACGCAGTATATCGAGCTGCGCCTTCCGCAAGAATGTTCGTCTTGGCATCAGGATCAACTGACACAATCAATCAACCCGTTCCATCCTACAGTTACACATACCCTATACAAAATAATTCCAAGTCAAGTGGTGGGAAAGCACTGGTTGTAGACGTAGATGTTCAAACTACTGGTAAGTTACCCGTGGTCCGCTACAATACCGTTCACCACAGGAACTACTACGGCCTCCCGTTTGCCTTCCGTAAACACCAGAATAACCCTTGACTGTAAGTTTCTTCCGACCTCGCTACTCTACAGTTGTCAGCGTTGAAAACTGCTTTCGTGATTTCACAAGCCACCATTGAGAGCAAAATGTCCGTAGTAAAGAACAACGGTTCGTTTTCCAATCCCAGGTACAGCATGCGCCTTTCCGGTAGATAGTACTCGCCGCTGAAACTACCTGTTTGAACAGCTGTAGGACACACCGAAGTTCTTGACAGAGACACTGCGCCCATTGCGACTGCAAACTACTCCAGACTTAAAATTTCCGTGCACCACCGTGCATACTTTGCATTTATATGACGCAGCACTACGACATAAAAATCGTTTGAATGCCCTGGTAGGAAGCAACTATTGTCAATAACCACTGCCAAAGCGCAATACCTTAATTGCATATGTGGCGACAATGTTCATCACGTCACCCGGGGCATGGTGTCCGCAAAATGCTTTCGAGGTTTTGGACCCTTATGCAGTTTCTCCGGTGCCCAAGGTACGTACATTTTAGAAATGCGCCGTTGTACACCGTCATACACAGTAAGTTACCTCCATTTTAACGTGACATTTTTTACAGCAACTCTATTGACCCCTGTTGCCGCATTTGGTGTTTCACCCGAAGAAGTTGCCAAGGCAGTAAAGAAATGGTTACACACCGTGCAACACGATACGGCACCACAAGATATCTGCCGAACACTGACTTCCACGAAAGAAGTTCTGAAGCGCAACATTATGATCGATTATTGGTTTCCAGGTCGCAAAGTGGTTGATCAGGACCAAAGGAACATGCAGTCATGACACCCATGTGCTTAGTTGCACCTGCATTTTGTATGCGCATATTTATCTATATATATTTGCTTCCTTCTGCACGTTCGTTTTCCGAACCTACCAGCTCGGTAACTGTGTAAACATAAACCTTGCTTTGCGAAAGTCCATACCCAGCCTAAGTGAACATTCAAAGTGTTTTCGATGTAGACGAGATTTATTTCCTACTGGCGAGTTTACCGCCGCTTGCAAGATTTGTGCGCCCTGTACCAGCAGTAAGCGGCACCGAGGAAGGATAGTTTTCCCCTTGTGGCTTGCGACCATGTTACTTGTAAGCGTAGGGAACTGTACGGGTCCTCAGGGAAGGTGAAGCACCGCAACCGCATGAGGGAATCAGCTCATTCCTCGAGTAGCTTGTTCCTTACCCGGCTGATGCCTCAATCAGCTGTTTGGCGTGGTAACGTGACCAAAGTGATGATTGGCACCAACCAAAGTCAAAAATTCGTAAGGTCACCCGAGAGTGCTTCAGAACAAATGGACGATTATATGACGCTGGTCGGTATGGGCTGAATGCTGATGCAAATACGGCAGTTAATTATTTAGCCGATAGCCTGTGCTGGGAGGGCGCAGCATTTGGACCAAAATATCTGTGTTGGAAAAAGAAGCAATTCAGAAACTAATCAGAGATGGTTAAATTGATCTTGTACTCAGATTTATAGTCATAGCACCCGTCAGGTGCGTGCAACTGCTCCGGTTGAAGTCGCTTAGGCGCTGTGAAAGTGGTAATGGACAAGGTGGTAAGAAAGGGATGAAAGTGAAGACAGGATGTAGGGAATGAACTTTGCCTTCGCGGATGTGCTTGTTAGTGCCCGCGGTACATGGTCTGTGCCACCGGATTTGCGAAACTTTCAGTCTAAAACAAAGGCTGTGTCATTTGTTAGTTTGGTTGAACAGCGGCAAGGTGGCCATGAAGGGAGACAATTCATCGGAATTGACATACCGATTGGTTCTTACCGGTTAATGATGTTGTTTCGTCCATTATCCCAATAGTCCAGTCTTCATGCGGAAGTTGTAGTAAGAGAAGGCGAAGCAAGTCAAAGCAAAACAGTGAAAAGTATTCTCACCTTGTACTCAGATTTTTAGTCTTGCAACTTGGATAATGCACGCGAACCATGACACTAAAGTCACATAGGTGCAAATACGACGTCTGCAATGCATGTGGAATTGTGACCTCAAGGTTCCAACTGTCCTGTAATATGTCTTACGGGTCCACAAGCCACATTAAGGCCAAACTCGAAGAACGGTCTTGTAAATCACAAAACTTGACGTTGCAATGCTTTTGGGCAATAAACGAGAAATTTCGTATTCCCTGCTTGAATGGGTTTCTCTTTATCTGGTGGGTAGCATGACCCATTTCATTGCGGGCCCGCCAAAAATCCCCGCAAAAACGCGCCAGCAACCCCGGCAGAATGGCTGTGTGAAGCGGGGTCCAGTTCCTCCCCACAACGTAGCAGAGCTCAACCACGCCGATACGCGGCCCAACTGCGCATCTTTCGACCATGCTCATTTGCAAACGATCACCTCTTCGTGGTGACTGTTTTCCTTAACTTAATAACCCATAGCGCTGGCTGTGATTGCCCTTTGTTGGTCGTAAAAGAGCCTACAGAGGACCGCCTGTCTTTTCTTTCCTCTTCGTCTTACTTGGGAGTCGGTCGGGTCACGTGATTGCGTGTGAGTCGTTAGCTGGCCAGCCTTCGAGTCTAAGTCATTAGCGCGCGTCTATCGTAACCCCTCTCGTGTGCGTCCATTCCGAGGGCTCAGCGTCTATCCGAACACGAGCGGCTAGGATCGTTCACACGCTCGCTCAATTTTCCGTCTCACCGGCTAAGCTAGCGTCATCAGGTCAGCGCAACTCCGTTCGAGCGGCCAGCGTTACAAGTCGTTATCGTAGGCGTGCTCCAACCGTGCCAGCGACAATCTTATCAGGCAATTACGCAATCATATCAAGAGGCGTCCTTTCAATTATAACAGTGGCGACGTAGTTGACGAACCATGACTGACGAATACGCCGATTTAAAACTGATGCTGCAGCAACAGCTTAAGTCGATGTCCGTTTTAACCGAAAAGCTCTCCAGTTCTTCCCTCCACGCAGGTTCAAGCGCTAATTCTCAGTCAGTGGACTATGTGGTTAGCGGCATCAGCGAATTCCTATACGACGCCAAGGCCGGGGTAACGTTAGAATCTTGGTACAAGCGGTACGAGGACCTGTTCACCATTGACTTGGCTTGCCAGGACGACGCGTGGAATGTCCGCCTGCTTCTGCGCAAACTTGGTAGGCTCGAACACCAACGCTACACCAACTTCATCTTACCGAGGAACCCACGCGACGTTATCTTTGACGAGACGGTCCGAAGGTTGTCACAGATTTTTGGCGAGCAGTCCTCTCTGTTCAATGCTCGTTATCAGTGTCTGCAGCTGTCCAAACGTGATACCGACGACTTCATCACATACGCGGGCGTGGTCAACCGGGGATGTCAACGTTTTCAACTTGGCTCGCTCACCGAGGACAAATTCAAATGCCTGATCTTCGTCTCTGGCCTTCAGTCTCCAAACGATGCCGATATCCGGACGCGCCTCCTGTCCAAGCTACAACAGGATAGCTCAGTCACACTCCAGAACCTGGCCGAGGAGTGTCAAACGCTGCTCAACCTGAAGCACGATTCTGCAATGATCCAGAACGCCGCCGCACCTGGTATGGTCCAGGCAGTCACAGCACCGAGGGCGCAATCGTCCGCGCGCCCCACCCAATCCGACCGAGCGAAGTCCCCACCCTACGCATGCCGATTCTGTGGTGCCTGGCATTTCCACCGCGACTGCAAGTTCCGCCAGCATCGTTGTCAACGTTGTGGCAGGGTGGGGCACCGGGATGGTTACTGCCATCCTCCATCTCCCAAGGGGGCCAAAACTGGGCTGGCCCCCACCCGCGATCCAAAGAAGAGGTCCCGACCCAGACGCACACCCAAACCTGGTCCGGTTGGCAGCTCCCTGAGCCTGCTGGCCACGTTCCAAATCAACGCTGCGGATCGGAGAAAGTTCGTCGACGTCTTGGTCAATGGTCAGTCGCTCCTATTGCAGTTGGACACTGCGTCGGACACCACGATCATCTCAGAGGATCTCTGGCGATCGCTTGGCAAGCCACCATTCGAACAGAACTCCCAATCTGCCACCAGCGCCTGTGGTGGTTGCGTGCAGCTAACTGTGCAGCTGCACTGCTCCGTCTCCTTCCGGGGCGCCACGTTCAACGCGATCTGCTATATCACAAAGGCGAAGCTAAACCTACTTGGTCTCGACTAGCTCCAAACCATTGGCTTGGCCGATTTTTCTGTTCGGGCCATCTGCAACGTGGTACGTTCTCCGACAGTACCAAACGACCGAACCGACGACAAAGCCAGTCAATCCGCCCCCGTGTTCCAGGATTGTCAACAAGCCTCAAAGATGCCACCACAGCAATCAACTGTTCCTTGGCATCCGCCAGCAAAACCGTGGTCTCGAGTGCACATCGAGTAGGCTGGTCCCATCGTTGGCATTTCCTTTCTGGTGGTGGTCGACGCCTATTCCAAATGGCCGGAAGTGGTCGCCGTCAACCCACCAACCGCATCCGCCACTCTGGCTTGTCTCCAACGAATCTTCAGTCAACATGGCCTTCCCGAGGTCTTGGTGTCCGAAAATGGTACCCAGTTTACCTCTTCCATCTTCGAAGACTTTTGCTGCCGACACTGCATCGAACACCACCGCCCACCGCCTTACCATTCCCAATCCAATGGTCAAGCGGAGCGATTTGTCGACACATTCAAGAGGGCGCTTTTGAAATCGCGCGGGAAGGGGACCGTGGATGAGTGTCTTCAAGCCTTTCTGCTCTCGTACCGGTGCAAACCGAATCCAGCTACACCAGGATGCCAGCCACCAGCTGAAGCCTTGATGGGCCGCAAGCTACGTACCATCAACGAAGCGCTCATTCCGACTGAGAAGCCACCTACTCACTCTGGTGAATGCACCAAGCATAAAGAATTCGTCGTTGGAGCCCCGGTCTACGCTCGCGATTACCGAGCAGGTCATCCTCGCTGGATCAAAGCAACAGTGACGGCCAGGCGAGGTGACATGCTGCATGATGTCTCCGTGGGTGATGACACCTGCGTTCGCCATCGCAATCAACTTCGTCCGCGCCACGGAGAAACCTCCAAGCCAGCCAGTTGTCCCGTGCGCCTGCCGCTGCACATCCTGCTGGATACCCTTGGAATGGCTACACAACGGGAGACCACGGTCGAAGCCGCTCAATCGCCGCCGCGTCTGGAGAACCCGCCTTGCCGACGAACAGGAAGAATCCGGAGGTCACCGAAATCCCTCCAGGTCAATCCTCGCCAGAAGCGGTACGTTTTCTCTTCAAAAGGAGGTGTTGCGGGCCCGTCAAAAATCCCCGCAAAAACGCGCCAGAAACCCCGGCAGAATGGCTGTGGGAAGCGGGGTCCAATTCCTCCCCACAACGCAGCAGAGCTCAGCCACTCCGAGACGCGGCCCAACTGCGCACCTTTCGACAATGCTCATTTGCAAACTACCACCTCTTCGTGGTGACTGTTTTCCCTAACTTAATAACCCATAGCACTGGCTGTGATTGCCCTTTGTTGGTCGTAAAAGAGCCTACAGAGGACCGCCTGTCTTTTCTTTCCTCTTCGCCTTACTTGGGAGTCGGTCGGGTCACGTGATTGCGTGTGAGTCGTTAGCTGGCCAGCCTTCGCGTCTAAGTCATTAGCGCGCGTCTATCGTAACCCCTCTCGTGTGCGTCCGTTCCGAGGGCTCAGCGTCTATCCGAACACGTGCGGCTAGGATCGTTCACACGCTCGCTCAATTTTCCGTCTCACCGGCTAAGCTAGCGTCATCAGGTCAGCGCAACTCCGTTCGATTGGCCAGCGTTACAAGTCGTCATCGTAGGCGTGCTCCAACCGTGCCAGCGACAATCTTATCAGGCAATTACGCAATCATATCAAGAGGCGTCCCCGCAATTATAACACATATGTTAGATACACAGCTAAGAATAACCGAGATCGCAGTATCGTCTTCACCCTTAGTGGAGTAATGGAGTGGAGTGTATTCGGAATTTAGGTAAGAGCCATGCTTAGTATCAAGCAGGCGAGATTACTATGCGGCTTTTTTGAGCTAGCTTATGCAAGAAGCACATGGTAAGGATAACGCCTGCTGGCCATAGGGCTGATATTTAAGATGTTTACATCTTGGTCGATAAGTCAAAGCTTGCTATGATGGAGTCAACCTCTCCGTTATGCGCCGTTTAACTATTTTGATCCCAGCACGGGGCGAATTTCTTAGGTTACTGCATAGGAAGGTGCAATGTTTCAGATGTGAGTGTACAGGACTCCTACAAAGTTTTAGACGTGTAGTTGAGGTGTTTATGTAACGGAAACTATAGAAGGCTACTCTCCTTGGGACTTGAGTTTGACCTTGACGCGGTAGCTGGTGAGAGGCTTAGATACCACATCGTGCAAACTAGTATCCCTGAAAGAGGAAGTTCGAAACCGAGCACTTCAAATTATTCTTACGCTTCCTTAATGGTCAAAAGAAACGTAATGCAACATAAAACCGGCTGTGTGAAGATACGAACAGAACGTAGGACTGCTACGTCGAACCATTCCGCTTCCGTCGACTAAGGTTTTGTTCGTCAAATTGGCTCTGTAACAAAAGCTTCAGTCGTTACATCATTGACGAATGCGACCCAGTCCCTTACTAAAATAACTGAATCATTCACTGCAATGCTGGAAATGGCAGGGTAGTGTTGTCTGATTCACCGATAGGGTTGCACGCAAAGATACAGTTCTTAGCAAACCAGCTGACCAGGCTGAAAAAAGCACTTACTTCTCTCAGCGAGACACTAGCGATAGTGGCCCCATTCGCCTGTCTCATGCAACCACCCGAAACCTGTAACCCCAATATACTTAATGCTGCAGGTAATTTATTGTACTCTAGCGCATCGAAGGTTAGTGAACAGGCAAAGCGTCTGCTTAAAGTAATGATCTTTAGTGTCTCAGCTAGACTTTCCTTAGAAAAAATCAAAAGTTTGTCGCTTAATAGCTGTAACCTGTTACCTGACACGTGCAAATTATCGCCATCTTTCGCAGGCAAGAAGTGGCTGCAAGTTTTCCTATGATTAAACGCGCAATTAACCTTGGCCGCCACCATGGACCAATGCCAATAAAGCTAGATGAAACGCCTTTACAAGCGGCAGCTGCGGTACCGAAAATTGCCGAAAAGTCAAGTCAGGTAAACGCGCAAAGGGACCTACAGCGGTTGCGACAGCCAACACTGACCTACACTCTGCAACACTACCTGGTGTAGGCTTTGACTTGTCTTCTCCATAACGTTCAACAGAAGTCCCATCAGTAACAAACTGCCTCCAAGGATCATACAAAAGTCAAAGTAGGAAGTGACCGTCCCTACGCTTAAGGGTTACTGCAATTTCACGACTTACACCAAGGGCATATAGTCTCACATCGCCACCTATGAAAAGCGTGAAAATGATCGCCTGAACTTAAGTGCGTCTGTAAGTTATGACCTTGATATGCTGGGCGTACCACCACCCATATCAACTCCCATCCGTAAGTGGCTATCAGCTAACTAACAGTGTCGCACTACTGCTTCTGTCCTGACACGAACGGCTCAGGCTACCTTAGTACTATTCTCTTAGCACCCAAGCATGAGTTGATAATCTGCGCGCCGCTACACTTTAGTCTCACATGCTCTGACATCTCTAACAACCGTACTGTAGCTGGCATCCGCCCAGTCGCTGCCCTTTCATAAATTAAACTTTCTTAGCCCTCTTCCAGCAAGCAAACTTGACTCAATTGGTCGGCACACAGCCGCTGCTTAGCCTCTCCTTTCCAGGTTTTCACTTATCGCTTACTTGTTGCAACGTTTTGGACACTTGCTCATGTAGTAGTTTCACTCCATATGTCTTCCCCGGCTTCGTCTAAATTATCACTATTCATTTAGCATCTCAGTATGATTTGACTATCCGTGCCACTGCGCTTTAGCCCGCTATGCTTCTACGTGCACAACAACCTCATTATATGCTTCCATTCCGTCAGTTGGCTGTCTTTTCATTAATGAACCTTCGTTAGCGTGCAGTTATATTACAGTTGGTCAGCGCACAGCCTCTCCTCTTCTGGTGTTCAGTTATCCCTTAATCACAGCAACCTCGCTTGTGCTCTTTATAGCTGCGGCCAGCTAAAGGCAACGACACAAGGTAGCTCTTCTGCACCTCTTCTTTTCCTGCGCACCTGATTTGCCTTGTGCTCTTGCATGTTTGCATTTAGAACCCACTGCTGTTTATGCCTTACGTAAGTTTGTTGCACGACAGACTCACCATTTGGTATTGTGGGTCTCCACTTATGATTAAAGGGCTTAATATTTGAGGCAAAGCCACTACTACAGTAATCCTCCTTTAGGAGTAACTCTGCACACCTCTCCCGCGCACCGTTGCATCTCGCCTTTATATAACCAGATCCATTGAACAATTGCCTTCCGCACCTGAGTCCTACCTTCCCGCTGCCTTACCACCAATTAACCTCCTTTGACTAGCACCCGTCGCAAGCTGTTTCTGCTTACTTATTCTTCGCTCCCTAGAGAATTAGGCGGGCTACCAGCTGTTCCTTCACCATTTACTCGCGGCCATTCTTCGGACCCCCACATTTCTCTCTCTCCACGCAATAATCACATTGTAGTAAACCGTCACTGTGTGGATTGCCTTCAGATGCAAGACTCGTGTTCACTTGGTAATTGACAGCAATCTACCCATGCAGCCATTGCTTTTTGTTACCTGTTCAAAAGACAGTTACGGCATATGAATTGTTGCACATGTACATCAGTTGGTCTCTAGTCTAAATGTCATAAGTTAGGAGTTTAATAATGCTTGGTTTCAAGCCTGTTCTGTGCGATCTTCTCTTCGTTTGTTCCACAAGTTCCCTTTTACCTAAGATTGTGAACTTCTTGGAGATCCGGGATTAGGCTGAAGAACTGCCTTTCCGCCTGAGACGGGAGCAAATAACCCACAAGGACCTACCTCGACCATGGCCATACACCAAAATGATTCAACGGCATTCACCATCACGACCGATGTCTACTATGGACAGCTGGACAAGATGTCTTTACACTCCAGACAAGTATACATAAACGGAAAAGTCATACCCTGGATACTTTGAAAGTTTTACTCACCTTGACCATCATCAATCCGACACTTCGCGATTCGCCCATCGTCGACCGGCCTCAAGGAATATGGCGGCCTTGAGTAAGCTGCTTGGTCAGCAAACGGAGGAAATTGAATGGTATTTGACTTCGAATACCGAAACGCAAAATGGGCCTGCAAGGTGCCTTGCCGGTTGTACATTAAAGTTCACAAGTATTTATGACAACTTCCCAGGACGTGGGGTGTTTTTGCGTGACCTACGTTCTCCCTATAAAAAACCACAAAGTCCGTTTAACAACACTGCGGCGTAGCGGATGTGACCTGCCTGTGAATAAAGTCATTGTCAACAACTACACATTGTCAAGTTGACTAGCGTCATATTTCACTATCTTCTCGATACCCACAAGCAAAGTATGCGCTCTGTCTACACCTACCATCTCCGCTACACTTGTAGTAACTTTAGGGCTTGCACTATGCACGTGTGAGCTCAACTTATCATCATCCATTGACGACTGTGTTTCCTCATGAGTAATTCTTCCATTACTGTAGCCTGTACCACTATCGGCTACTGCCGCTTTCATACACAGCAACGTGTCTGTTGTGAACCATAACTGCTTGTAAATTTTGATCATGGCTGACTTGGTGTGTCTTGTAAATTCGAGAATACAATATTTATGTACTTAATTATTTATGACAAATTCTTGGTTCTGCCTGTTTTGGGATTGCTTGCCCTACGTCGGCAATAGCTTACCTACATTTTATCTCCTAATTGTAAGACACAACTTGCTACGACGCATAAGTTATAATGATCCACAACTTGCTTGCTCAAATGCCAATGATCCCATCAAGACCCGTAGTCCGCAACTACGCGAGTCGGATGACGTACTCAACTGCAAAGCAGCACACTTCAAACGAACTGCGATCAGCGGGCGCTACAATTTGCCTTGATGGCGTCTACCCATTGTCTTTAGACTACGCGCAAAGATAGTCTGTTCCCGTTATTATCAAGCGTTCAGAATACAAGCTGCAACCTCGCGCCCGCAACAGTCACATGGTGGATGAACTAACGTCCACGCATAGAGCTGACGCCTCAAACACGTCGAAAATAAATAAATAAATAGTACTCACGAGTAGCAGGATTTTTTAGTTGTATTTCTGATAAGGCTTTTATCACACTAGTTCACAAGTTACATAGCAGAGCCTAGTCCGGAAAAGCGCCAGACACGTTTCGCCCTACTGGAGCTAGTCAGCGACGCGCCTTCCCTCGGTCGTCTAAGGAGGATCGAACCCATGACCGCTAGAGGCAGATGACAACTAGCCAGCAGCTTAAGACGCTGGGCCATAGGGGACTTTGGCTGGACTACGTAATTTGCAGACTAACTGGGATATAGCACCACCTATCTACCACTGTCACCGACAGTTGTTTATAAATTACATAGTCCAGCCAACGTCCCCCATGGCTCAGTGGCTTAAGCTGCTGGCTAGTTGGCATCTGCCTCTAACCGTCATGGGTTCGATCCTCCTTAGAGGACCGAGGGAATGCGCGCCACTGACTAGCTCCAGTAGGGCGAAACGCGTCTGGCGCTTTTCCGGAATAGGCTCTGTTATGTAACTTGTGAACTAGTGTGATGAAAGCCTTATCCGAAATAAATAGATAGTTAATTCTCATAATTATAGAGACACATCAAATCATGCATGATCAAGGTTTACAGGCATTTGTGTTACACAACGGTAGTTTGGTTTCAATTGTGCGTAGTGCAAATGGTCAAGGCACTATAAGTGCATTGAAACGGTATATGTAGACGGAGAGTATCATATTCTTGCACGTGTCGGGAAAAAGTTAAAATATAACTCCCGTCGACTTCCCAGTGTGTAGTTGTGGGCAGTGACTTCATTCAGTGACGAGTCACATCCGCCACGTCGCAGTGTTGTTAAACAGACACTTGTGGCTTTTTATAGAGAGTGCACTTGCCAAGCGAAAACCACCACTTCCTGCAACACTGCCGTAAAGCGTTTTGAACACTAAAGTATAAGTGACAAAGCCGCTTGCCGACTGATTTCATACTCCTTTATTCGCAGTCAAATGGCTTCTAATTTCCTTTGTTGGTTGGACAGATAGATTGGTCAGGGCTGCCATAATCGTTGAGGCCGGTTGAGGATGGTAACATCACGAATAGTCGTCTTGTTGAGTGTCCAGGTGAGCAAAGTTTCAAACTTTCTGGAGTCTGGATTTTTCTGATGTTTAATTTTTGGGAGTGTGAAGACGCGTCCAGCTCTCCATAATGGAGGACGGTCGTGGTGGTGATTGCAGTTGAGTCCCTTTGGTATTCAGCCGTGCTCCATGTAGGTCCTTGTCGGTTATTACGTCCGTCGGGCGAAATCGGTTCCTCAGTCCAATCCCAGATCTTCAAGAAGTTCCGGACCTCGGAGAAAAGGGAAAGGGAGGGAGAACCGAGAGAAGACCGCAAGAAGAGGCGTGGAATTAAACGTTGTTAACGTCTTTTGTTACAAATTTAGAGGTGAGACAAAATCACGTAAGGTGTGCAAGGATGCTTTTGCTGAAAGTGCTATTTGAATGTCCTATAGAATCTATAGCTGTAAGAGTAGCTTGCCAACGTCTACGTAGAGACAAGAGCATTGTTTTAGTAAGTAATCCACGAAGTATCAGCTTAGTATAACGCAGCAATTGCGTGGGGAAAGAGAAAGGAAAATTAGAAGACTGGTGGTGATTGAATGGTGAATGAACAGCACTTAGCCAGCTTAATACGATGGGGAGCGCTGAATAGGAATTAAAAATAAATAGTTTGCCACGAGAGAGATCCAAAGGTCAGTTGGGGGTAACGCAGAGAAAAGATTGGATGCAGACATTCTAAGCGAATAAAGGTTATGGAGCTAAGGAGTGGCTCTTAACAAGCTCCGGATATGCGTAGAGATGCATGGAGCCTACGACCACTAGCAGCTGCTGAACAGAAGTTCCGAAGTTAAGACGATCGACAGATGATGGCGCTAGGAGCGACTATCAGGGCCCAGATGTAACCAATTCAGTAAAACGTTTGGGCACTAGTGGATACCTACAGTGTCACAAAATACATCAGGATATATCCGATACAACGCACATTATCGACCTCCTTTCCTGCCCCCATGCATATACCAACCAAATCTCAGGCACAGCTGTCTCCGAGGCAACACACTGCCACCCGCAATTTTACAGTCGCCCGAGCACAAGACGTCCAGCAGTCGCAGCCTCTGCGAAACCAAACGCAACCAGCGAGTTTACTGCAAGTGGTGAGTGATATGCCAGTGCCATTACCGACTACACAAATCAACCGCACACATTTCATTGGCAGCTCACTAATAGCACAGCAATGATTCCAACCCTTAGTGTTGGGATACTGTGGGACTTGGCCCACACCTCAGTATCAACCTTTGCAGTAACTTGCACAGTTTCACCTTTCAAATCTCTTAAAACTATCCCAAGCAACATCACACTGCTGGACTATGCTTCGCTTTTGCCTCCCACTGAATCTAAGTTGGCGGCCTGCGAACCCATTCCCGCTATGTGGCTTCCAAAATGTTCTTACCACCCTGCGTCAGATAAAACGCCACAGCAAGCATCAAATCGCACCCTTGAACTAGAGTACTGAGCGCCCACCTTCAGCCTGCCGCGCTGCACCCGCCGACTCCGGACCTATAGCCACCTTGTCGGAGTCAGGTCCCTTCTGGGTGCATCATCCATCTGGATACATCAATAGTCACCACAACTTACTGCGCCTTCCTATACCGAGGCTGATCACCTGCTTCCAAAGTTTCTCCCAATTTTGAACCTTGCGTGGTTACAAACAAATCATCCGATGGCATCAATCTCGTAGGCTCCGTTGTTTATTAATTAATTTATTTATTTATCCGACTTCAGCAGCACACAAATTGATCAATGCAATGCTGCAAGTCCACCTGTGACGCCACTTGTCCTACCAACTTTGAGTACGCCTGCTCCGTGCCTAAATTCAACAGCAGCTTTAAACAGCCCTACTGACACGGTTGAGTACGCAGTCAACATAAGGATCCACAACGTTGGACTGTCCCAGGTCACATAAGCTTGGTAGCAATAAATCCCAGACAACCATGCTGCCATATCGGCACTTAAGGATGCTTCGATCTTTCTACAAAGCCCGTCAGGAAGCTCGAGCTGCCGGAGTAACCATGTTGTATACACCATGCTCCTAATGAATGCTATGTCCCTTGTAACCACGATCCATATGCTAGGTCCATCGATAACCTTATCTAATACACCAATACTGCTCATCACGGAAACCTGGTTACTAGAGTAGTCAGCTGATGCCACGCTTCACATTCCCGGTTAAGGGATATTTAGCAAAGGACGCGCGGACCAGCTTGGTGACGGTCGTATAATATTGGTTCGTACCGACTTTAATGCACAACAGGTTGACTCTCTCCGTTTTAGTAACCAACATGACTCACTATGGATCCACACTAAGATGAGTGCTCTGACCTCCTTATCAGAGGTGTATACAATCCACCGCACGCTACCAGCGCCAAGATGGAGGCGCTAGCCCAAACTATGCTTGAGGATTCGAATATTTCCTCACGTCATCAGATAAGTGGAGGGGACTTCAAAATGCCGCAGACCTCCTGGTAGGATCAAGCTGCACCTCGAACCTATCAAGGATTCGTCGAGGATACTGTAGCAACTGGTCGGACTCAGCACTTCCTTACATCCACTAGGGCCTCCAACACCCATTGTCTACTTTTTACAAATGGAAGCACCAATGCGACAGCCAGTGTAATTGTTAACATTGCTGGTAGTGATCACAATGTGGTTCAGCTCACCTTTAGTCTATACGTCCTACAGTCCTAGATATATTGTTAATAGGCGACCTCCAGGCCACTTCACCGAACACATTATGAATGTTTCTCTTTACTCACTAGATCTTTGGACTGGGATGGCTTTTTTCTGGATACGGACGTTTATACAACCAAGTGCGAACTTTATAAACGCTTTACTTACTGTCTTAATGTGCTTGCTTCAATGCAAAGAAAAGGTAGGACCCGGCCAAATGGTACCGCTAGCTCAAGTAAGACAGTCGCCAAACACAAGAAGTTGCGCTCGAAATATAGTCCAGCGTACTACTTTCAGCCCCTACTACTAATGAATGAAAGTATGGCCCAGTAGAAGCACACGGAACACAAGGTGCACATGTCAGTAATACCTGCTACGTTGAGCACAACAAATAACACTGAAGCCCTCACGAAGGTAATGCGATGTCGTAGCAACTCAGTACCAAGCTCCCTAAACTCACTATTACTTCCTGCTTATACCGTATTCCATGGCTCCATAGCAATATACAAAGTCTTCAATACACACATTTATCCATCCTTCACAACTATCCAGTTGGCACCGCCAGCTATGCTGCATAGACAAAATGATGACGAGAAAGACACTATAAGCTTTACGTGTGTACTATCAAGCGCGTCCAAAATACAGTCAAATTGTTGTACTGCCCCGGCCCAGACGGAGTCACCTCAGCTAAGCCTATCTCAGGCGGTCCGGAAATACCTCTCCTCATCCTCAACCTGTATACTCTCCATGAATAATAGGACCTTCCCACCCAAGTGGTAGTATGCGGTGATTTTGCCAACAAAAGCGAGGTTATCGCCAACATGTGGACAACTAACAACCTATCAGTCACAAGGCTATATCATCTAGAGTCATGGAGCGAATTGTTAAGGAGGTAACGCACACTTTTCTGATGCGGCACAGCATACTCCACAACTCCAAACATGGATTTCTACCTCAATCGTGCCAGATGTGTCAGTTCGCATTTCTGAACGACGTGACACAGCGTGGATCTCGGACGTGCACTAATAGTCATATGCCTTGATATGACCAAAGCCTTCGATCGTGTTTCTCATGCTGGTCCCTTGACAAAACTTGCCTCCTACGGGGTTTCAAACAACCTACTTTCCTGGCTCTCCTCGTAACTCTTAAACCAAACACAACTTGTCAGACTTGATACTAACAAATCGCAGCGGACACCTTTGATTATTGGAGTAAATCAGAGCAGCGTTCTTGGCCCATTACATTTCCTAGTATTGGTTAACAGTATAAGTCCGATAGTTAAACACGGAAAGCCATATCTGTTCGCGGATGATAATAAAGTTGTCTTCTCCTTCAACACGTCAGACGTATCGAACAGTCGTGCTCATATCCAAAATGGCCTCACGGCAATGGATAGCCGGAGCAAACTCTGGAAGCTGCGATTCTTGCCGGTAAAGACAATGGTAAATACCACAAATGCCACGTACCCCACAGCTTACTGACCCTGAACGGCAAGACACTAGGTTACTGCACCGCAGTAAGAGAGCTCGGAGTAGCCACGTAGCGTCACGTAGCTTTGGGGAACATGGAAGCTACAGCACTCTAAGGGCTAGGTCATTAATTGGAGACAGCTTTAAATGATGTCCTTGGCATCATCTAGGGCCACACTTTACAAGGTCTGTGCGCCTCCCCTTTTAGAATACTGCTTCATAGTTCTTTGCCATGCAAAGAAATGTGACAAGCTTACAGTGGAAAATGCCCTGCCTACGTTTTCACGAAACTGCTGTTAGCCCCCGCCACACTAAATTACCCTGAGAGGTGCAGGCAGCTTCAGCTGGATGCCCATGCCCTAGTGCGCATCAAGCTAAATTTCGTGTTTCTGTGTCAAATCCTTAAAAGCTCCGGAACCCCTAACCTTGGTTTCACTCAAAGGACCGTTGATCACCGATATCTCCTTGCAGTGGACCATACTACTTCCTTCTACCAAGGTCCAAACGTAATATGTGAAGTCACCTTTTCCTATATAAGTCTGCGTTTGCATGCAACCGACTACCATTAACAACAACTAGGTAAGTTGTATATTCACGATAAAACGAAGCACATCAGTAAAGGCGTACTCAAATATGCATACAAGCATAGCTGTTCGTAATAACAAAACATTCTGTTAAAAAATTGAAAGCGAACCTTTTACAGTTCATATATGTGAGAATATTGTCGGCTAATACTGGGATCCAGGAAGTCGCACGACTCCCGGTTGCTTGGAAGTTGGGGACCGTTAAACCTATATACAATGGAGCGTATGGTCAAAAACCATGTCAGCTATTAACTTATATGCCTAACTGCTGTAACGCATAAGTTAGTGGAATGGGTTCTTAAGCGGCCTCTTTCTCTTCACTTCGAGAAACTGTCCATCATCTATTGTGCTCATCATGGCTTCCGGCGGGCACGCTTATGTACCTCGAATCTGCTTTGCTAAAGCGAACTGGGCGAGGTCATTAGATGCTGGGAAAAGCCTGGATGTGATTGCTGTAGACTTCAGCATGGCGTTGGACAAGGTCTCCTATAAAAATCTTCTTCTTTAACTCCGTGGTACCGGTGTATTCGGGAACGCCTTAACTTGGATCGCTGATTTCTTGTATGGCTGGACTGTGCAAACCAAGCTGAGCGCAGCCTACTCCGCTCATGTGCTCTTGATTATTGGCGTTCTGCAAGGGTCCGGGCTTGGTGCAGAACTGTTCAAGGTATTCATGAATGACCTGGCAAATCGTCAGCTTCACTGCCTGATTTACGCCGATGACATTGCGCTGTAGATTGATGCATCCTGTCTCCAGAATGCTTACGGCTTTCAAGCACAACTGGACATGCTACACGAGTGGTCAGCGAACTGGCGATTTCCCTTATATTGTAAACAATATTCAGTTCTCCCCACAGGCGCCCCTGAGCCGTTCGGGACATACCATATTGGTGGGTGTTACCCAACATCACCATTTTTAAGCAAGATCTCGGTGTGCTTGTCTCACCTGATGTACGAACCACAGAAGTCACAATAAGGAGGGTTAAAGCTGCCAGCGGAATGTCCCATGCCATGCGGAACGCTTTTTGACGACTGACTCCGGAAATCTTCAGCTTCCTGTTTAAAACCCATGTGCGCCCGATCCTTGTATACGGACTACCCGCCACCTGTCCTCTTACCAAGTTTGAGTGTGGCATGATTGCGAAAGTCCACCACCGTGCTTCGAAATCCGTAAAGAGGTTGAGGGAATTGCCTTGCGCACCTGTTCTCCCTGCAGTGTCATCGACGTAGAGCTGGTCTGATTTTTACTAGGCGATTTCTGAGGGGGAATATGGGGATGGAGCTACAAGCGTTTTTTCAAGTCAACACTAATAGTTCGACTCTGGGGCAGACCCAATAACGGTTTAAACCCAGAAGACTCAGAGTCCGCTCCGCTCTCGCTCTAGCAGCCCGCGTTGTAAATGACTGGAACGACCGGTCTAAACAAGTGTCGATTCTCAGACTGAGTAACGTTTCAAGTGACTTTTAGATTCTTACTTGATGAGTAAGCTAAGACCTTGTTTCTTCCAGTGTATTTGTTACTGCGAGTTGTGGAATACCATGTCGTAACGATTCACGGCTTCCGCGCAATGATCGCGAAGTGAAACAGCTGACAATGCACTTTCCTTCTACATTCTATAATCCAATGATCCAATGAACATGATGGCGCTGTTGTGCGGAGAAACCAGGGTTAAGACTGCGGTGGCGTTAGCCAAGGTTTGGCGTGCTTTCTCCATGCGGTAATCCATGGTTTCATGAGTACATGTGCCAAACTGAAAGGTCAGTACAATTGCGTTTGTTTGAAAGATAAGAATGTTTGAGGCTTCGTCGGGACAATCTTCATAACAAAGTCGGTTGGATATTCCAATCCAGGAAGGGAATGCTGAAGTTGCATGTAGAAGTCTGATGGTTGAGCTTGTTGGAAGGGGGTAGCGGTTTCGTTGTGCATTTGTAAATTAGGAATTCAGGTGACATCCTCGAGAAAACTCACGTTAAGTATTTGTGAGTATGTGGAAAGCTGAACCCATATGCTTAGTCCTCAGGTGAGTGACATCTGTCCAAACTGTGGAATAGTATTACCACCCGAAAAGGTAAGCTATAATGTCAGCAGGGTAATCTCGTGTTCTGATCCGAGAGTCTCTTGATGGTAAGCTTAAGGATGTCGCTGATGGATAAACCGGTGTCAGCAAAGGGCCCTTCGTATGTCTACGTCTCTGTGGAAATCCCCGACCAACGAGCAACAAACAAGAAGCAGACAAACAGACAGGCAAACGGAGATGCCAGATAAAATGTGAAGTACTTGCTAAATGCTGTGTGAACCATATGCTTGTAAATGCAAGCCACATATATACTTGTATCATGGTCCGACATGAAAAAGCTTTTACAGCTAATCGGTAAAAAGCGGATGCTCATGGTGGAAGTGGAATAGACCGTATACTCGGCCTAGCTTGAATCGTTCGAGTCTGAGTAGCCAGGACGCCCGAGAGAATATTAAGACAAACGATCAGCCGCATTAAATCCTAATTTGATCAAACAATGGGAATACAGCAAGAGGCATATATCAATGAGACATACGTTTGCCGCATGTGTGCAAAGTCCAGCTAGCCGACAGGCACTACAAAAGTTTCTAGTTGGAAGAGACAAGAAAGGTTGTGGGTGTAAAGTGCTATGTTAGTGAATGATATATAAGGCCAATACATATAGGGAGATAAGAAGAAAAGCGTTTGCCGGACCTAGATCGTTGCGATGCAGTAATTTGGGAAGACGGTCAGAATTCTAGAACCGAGCGGCGCTTTGGGAGTAAGCAGCCCAATGAGGTGGAAAAGAATGAGAAGGATGCAATTGCATAGTTTTATTTTCGAGAACAAGTAGCTGATATTGCTATAAAGCCAATACGAATGGCATCCTGTGGAGGAAAGGTAAATAATAGGCAGGGTATGATGATTCTAAAACATGTAAGTCTCACGTCGTTAGGTGTGCCACCGGACGCCACGGACTTTTGCATTACCGTGCTGGATTCCACGTATTCTCTCGGATGATTATGTTATACTTGATTTCCGCGTTTGAATTGTACACCAATTACTGTTGGTGTATTTTTTAAGCTGTGCAAATTTGGAGGATGTTCTCTGGCTACTTCGAAGTGCACATTGATTAGCCCAACTGTTGTCTGTGTCCGCCATCTTGGATTCGTTGCACTCTGGACACGTTCGTTGAATTATGGCCAATGTCGACAAACGTAGCCGTGAAATCTAACCCACCTATCAAATTTCAACTTCGAGAAACCACACAAGGTTGGTTTTCATTTCATCATCATTTTACCTCTACGTCTGAGTATGAACCTTGACAAGCTCAGGTTGCAATGGCCCCACCGAAGTCTCCCCGTATTCGGCAAGCTAAGCGTAGTGTACTTTTCACGCCACCAGCAAAGCGAATAAAATGCGAGGCCCCAGAAGCAAGCGAATCTTTTCCCCGTCTAAAAGTAAACTCATCGCAGAAGTGAGTGATAAATTGCTTGCTTTGGAATCACAACTTAATGGGATGAGAAGAATGCGGGCACGCTTTGAAGTCCTCAAATATCCTCGGATTACGCTGGGCTACATCAATAACCCATCGGAGAAGACTGATGCTGTTATAATGAGAAAAGCAAGGCAGTTAATTGCCTCTGTAGTCTCTGAAGTTCACAAACGAATAGGTAGAGCAAAAGTTTGATGGTTTTACTGTTCTGGACAGGTTGGGTCTTGATACACTAAAATCAACGATACTGAAGGCTTGTAACGTGTCTGAAGTTGACTGCATATGCCAAAGTTTACAATAGAAGGCACCGAAACATTGTTGGCTAATCATTTTCAAATTTTGTGCGGGGAAGTCGCGCAGCGATGCCTCCATTGTGGACCTATCCTAGGCCAGCGTACCCAATTCAACTGTAGTTTGAGTAAACCGAGATACGACATCCCTACAAAGGTCCGAACTTGGCACTGTCCTGCGAACGCCGGAAAAAACAACTAAGCTCTTCGAAAACTATCAGCCAAACGTCCAAACGACCAGTGAATCCATGGTGAATACCGGCTGCATTGGTAATTAAACAACGTCTTCAGGTAGCTCCAAAGCCGTCCTTCCTTGGTCCCCTGAAACCCCTCTACACAAGGAACGAATAAAGCGGGTTCTCTGATTCCTGAAAACAACACCCCCGTTATATCGAACTCTTCATGCGTAAGGATTACATAAAAGTCTAGGTGCATGGAATAGTGGAGTAATGCGAACCCGTGGAGTATATCACAACCCGGTCCAAACCAACAAACCACGTCCAAGGATTGATAACCTGGTATAATTCATAATCCACTGTCGCCCAAAGACGACTTCTCCAATCCACGGACCTGTGACATCAAAAAACGTATGGATACTAAACATTTGGTGGCACCCAAAATGCCCTATCGATTAATGTCCTAAAACCTCCAGGGCAAGCAACCTTCCATATTGAATAAGACCAACAACAACAACTGTCTCTTGGCCACACCTATTTGTCATCTTACACTGCATGACAATCACTGGAAGTGCCCAGATAATGAAAGGACATCGGCCAGTAGGACAAAGTTACCACCCGCTCCGTTCCATGTACCTTCAAACTCTCAAACGGCTTCTTCCAACAATCATTTCTTAGCGGTGAAGTGGAATGGACTTGCACACATTCCTATCGCAGATACATCCGACGGAGGTCAACATCTTGATCCCCGTCTTCCTCCAATTTGTTCAGATGACAAGGCTAATCCATTACAAAAGCAACAGAAACCTAAGCATGAGGCGCCGGTTTCCTTCGTGCCCCCAACGGTCTTGATATCCACACACGCCATGCTACCATTAGCAACGAACGTTCTAACGTCTAACTCATGTCCACCCTACTCGCACTTACCTACCTTGTGCACCACGCTCGAAAGCAAAGATCCAGATAGTCACACAACGGACCTCGATAATTCCCTAGTAATTAGTAGCTTTTCAGTGATTTTGCTTAATGTAAGATCCATCAGCAACAAATTTCATTTTATATACACACTTGCACAGTTCAACGTGCCACAAGCGCTCCTCGTTACTGAAGCAAGGTGTTCTTCAGATACGCTTGACTATGCGATATAGAAGCAAATGTTGGTAGCTCAGGTTGTTCAGTTGGTGGTCTGAGTGTTCGCTGAGCTCGGCAGGTTGACTGCAAACGTTTCGTCACCATACCAGGTGACATCGTCAATGCGCGTTTATTTAGCAGAGCGGCGCGTACGAAGCGTCAGTGAGTGTAAGTGATCGATCTCCTAGCCGCTAGTCTGAGTTTGGATTGTTCGACGAGCACATGACCATTGCAATCGATCTCTGATTCTCACCTCGTAGTGTACGCGCGCGTTGTCTGGCGTTCTGTTCCGTTAGGTTTAACCTAATAATTCGGTGCTCTTTCATCCGTAGCGCTGTACATATAGTATCTAGTTCAACCCGTCCGTTTATTGAATTGTCAGTAGAATACCATGAATCCAAAAACTCTAGCTTGCCTCGAATTTCCATGGGCTAGGATCTTAACGTTCCCTAGGTCCAAGTGGTGACCTTCTTGGTCTTCATGTATGGAAACCAGTGAATTCGGGTCTTGTCTCCGGATGGTCATTCTGTGTTCGTTGATCCATGTTGAAGGTTTCCTTCCAGTTTGCGCGATGTGGTGTTTGTCTCACTCCTTGCAATTAATTTTGTAGGTGACATCATTCTGACTGCCTTGTTTGACTTTGTCCTTCGGTCTTGAATGCAATCTTCGCGAAGTACCAGTTGGCTTGTGGGCTACTAAGATTCTATGTGGTCGTAGCAACCTTGACGTTAATTCAGATATATTCTCAATAGACTAAAAGCAAGGCGCAACAGACAATACGAGACGATATCATTTCCGCGATTTGAGATTAAACCACTTAATTGCATTGGGAACGCGAAAAAAAAACAAAATAATTAGGATAGATTATGGATCGAGGAGACTACAATGACAAACCTTAAATAAGAACAACAATGCTCCCATGAAAACGGATCGTTAACACCTAAAAATATTGATGGAGAGGGTCGGCAGAAATTGACAGCTTAGAGATTAATGTGGCTATAAAAATAAAGTGTGAGCAAGTGTAGCAGGCTCTCAAGGTGAGTGGAACATGGCGGGAAGTCTGCAGAGCCCAGGCAGTTTACGTCTCGGTAGTATAGAAGCAATCAGAACGAAAAAGACTGGTCAGATGAGACTAGGTCAGGGCAGGGTAATGAGGGTTGGTCGTCTGATTGAAGAAGGAATGAAAGCAGAGAGCGCGATAAGGGAAGGAAAGGGTCGGGATAAAATGTGTTTATTGATAATGTGGAAGTGCCAACGAGGCTCTCCATGTAATGTGAACCGATCGTTGGGTTTGCCAAAGTGCGGTCGGTAACGTCTTTGAAGTCTGAGCGAACTCGAGCATAAGGCCGATCAGGCGAGACTGGATCGGTCGGCACATTGTGGGTAAGTAGTACACACAAGCTGGGAACAGGGGCTGTAACAATAAAGGGTGAAAAATTTCCAGCAACTTCACTTGGTGAAGGAAACCTAGCGTTCAGCCTGAATTGCGTTGACCGTTTACGTCTCAGTAGCCTACAACTTGTCAGAGAGAAATAGGCTAGTCAGGTGAGACTAGGTCAGGACAGGGCAATGAGAGTTGGCCGCCTGCTTGAAGAAGGAATGAAAACAGTGGGCGCTGTAAGAAAAGGACTGGGTAGCGATGAAAAAGACGTTAGTGATGAAGAGCGAAGAAGCTGGCGAGACTCTCAAAGTAATGCGGATATAGCGTTCGGTCGTTCGCATGTCGACCGGTAACGTCGCTGTTGTCTGAGAGAAGTCGGTGAGTAGGAGACTGTTCAGACAAGACTGGATTAGTCGGCGCCTTGAGCTTAAGTCGTACAATGAAGTCGGGCCGACAGGTGAAGGTCAGCAGGCATACTGTGTTTAGTGATGGAAGAGGCTAAATTACTAAAGGTTCAGAAAGTCCAGCAAGGATCCCGAGGAGAGGGAAACAATGCATTGGGTATGCAGAGCCTAGATCGTTGACGTCTCCGTAAGCTGGGAACAGTCAGAAAGCAGGGGACTGGGCAAGTGAGGATGGATCAGAGCAGAACACTGAGAATTGGCCGTCCGACTGAAAGGGAATAAAAACAGAGAGCACGACAAAGAAGATACAGTCTCGGGATGAAAATTGCTTTATTACTAACGATTGGAAAAGCCAAGGAAGCTCTCGATGTAATGTGAACAGATGGTGTGTCATCCAAAGCAAGATCGATAACGTCTCAGAAGTCCGAGGAAACTCCGAGATCAGAAGTCCATCGCGCAATTTCTCTCAACCCTACATAGATTCCTCAGTGTTGCTACCATAGCGCAGATTATCACAAGTAACATCCCGGAAGATCAGTTGTAGGAACAGGGGTCTGACCACTTTTAATCAGACAACATGCGGCAACACACGATAAGTACCACATCAAAAGTAAAGGAAACTATGAATATTAATTAACGTGTGCGACTCAACACCACAGCATTGCATTTCCATTAGTCTCCCAATACTTATCTTGCTCCAGCTTCCTTTCGCTATCAATCTAGCACCCCTTATTGACCTTGCGCCATGCAGCTTATTAGCGTTTCATGACTTGACTCTGGCCTATTGCATCTTGTAATCCGCACCCCCCCGGTTTTCAGTCTTACACCTGTAGCCAACTTTCCCACTAGTCTCCCAGTACTTAACATGTTCCAGCTTTCTCTCGCTAGCAATCTAGCACCTCTTACTCCGCTTGCGCGATGGATCGTATTAACGTTTCATTATTTGTCTCTCTTCTACTGTTCCTTGCAAGGTTCCTCAACCTGGATTGTCGCTTTTCCTCATCCCTTCCTTAAAGCCATTTTGATCTGGTCATTTGCTTATTGTCCTGAGCCTTTTATACAATTCCCACCTCACCTGGATTGTTGGTTGTTTGCCTGCCACATTGGGTTCGTATTGTCTGAATTACCTCTCTTGTTTCCTGACGGCCCTAAGACAGTAGGACCTTGAACGCCTGGTTTACGACAGACACATCACTACTTTCGCTTATTCTAACCTGGCTAAGGCTCTTTCTCACTGCCTTTCCAAGCCCTCCTGTACATATGCTTAACCGCCTGACTACTCCTCTGGTATTCCCACCTCACCTGACCCATGAACCTCTCCTTGTCATCTTGGTCTACTCCAGCCTGGCCTGTCTCTCCTACTCGGACTGCTTTCAAATTATTTAACTCTAAGCGCGTCGGTTTTGACAGATTCAGCACACCTACCAGGTACCTTGCCTCTCTATATGGCTTTTCCTGAAAATCGTCTCTCAACTTTTGTGTCCTGAATCTCTGCTTGCGTCCTCACTTGTCACTTCGCTTTGGCTGGGACGGATAGTCGCTTCTTTCTGCCCAATGCAGTCTCGTCTGAGTTGTCTCGCCTGCTGTCTCACAGCTGCTAGGCTATTGACGTATACAGTCTCATGTTTGGCACTTCCACCGATCATTTTGTCCTCTTCAGCTTACATTGTTGCTCCTCCACACTTTTTCCTTAAAACTATTCAATCCGATTAAACGCATATTTGTTTGAGCCAGTTATCCAAGTCCCAGTTCATCTGGACTGCTTGTTGTTTGCGTGCCGTCTTTGGCGCGTATTGTCTGATTCACCTCACTTGTTTCCTGCCCCCCCCTAAGACGGTACAGGCTTTAAGGCCCGGTTTACGACAGACCCACCACTACTTTTGCTTTCCTTAACCTGGCTAACGCACTTTCTCACTGCCTTTCCAAGCCCTATCGTCTTGTACCTATGTTTACCAGCCTGATTGCTTTTCCTGATCCCGCCTTACACTGACCTATTTATCTCTGTATGCCGCCTTGGTCTAGTCCAGTATGACTTGCTCCTCCTACTTTCTGACTGCCCTGACACCATTGAGATCTAAAGACGTCACTTTCGGCTGATGCACCGCAACTTTCACGTCCCTTACCTCTGCGTGCTGCTGTTCCTGAAAGAGTTCCCTCTGAAGTTGTGTCCAGCACCTCTGCTCGCGCCCTCTTCGCTCACCTCTACTTCGGCTGGGCTGCATAGTCTCTACGTCCTGGTTAGCCCAGTGTCGTCTGAGCTGTCTCGCCTACTTTCTGACAGTCGCCAGGCGATTGAGATATGACTCCTATTTGGCACTTCCACCGTTCCTTTCCTCTTCCTCAACTTGGATTGTTTGTCCGCCTCACTCTGTTCCCATTGCAATCCGAGCAAATGCCTAGCTGCATGAGCCATTTATTCAACTCCCACATGCTCCATTCAATCAGAAACATAGATAACAGTTTAAAATCCTCACCCTTCCAATTATGAAGTATTGCAACGTAATTATATCATTATGGGGAAATCCGACAGTGCATCTATAGAAAGCTTACGATGGTCATTTACTAAAGGTTTATTAGGCATAGATTCTACTAAGAACTATCGGTAGCATTGCCAGCAGCTCCAGTTCGAGTGACATTGACTGTGAAGATTGAAGCACTGCTTATATTGTTATACAATCTGTCACATTACAATGCCTATTGCAGTTTTCTTGCACTAGAATGGAAGCATAATTCCTCCGGGGACCTTCTTACTAAGGACCGTAACGTGGTTCTACCAAAGTGGGAGACAAACATGCGCCCAAAATTCCTTTTATTCAGTTATGCTGCTTTGTGGAATCTGCTTCTAATCCCAATCAGGTTGAGTGGGAGCTCAACCGCATTTCTCAATAAGATCGGAAACCACCTGGAGCTGACGATGATTTTGACCCTGTTCTCCTGGAGCACTTTGTCTACTTAACTCTTCCTAGTAGGCTCGTATGATATCTAATAGGTCCAATAGAGGAAATACGCGCTCTGTAAGCAATCTGCAGTGTTTCCAATATTTCCAAAGTACACTAATGCCCTCCACTTGATGTCGAAAGTAAATATGTGAGCCAGATACATAGCTATAAACACAAGTAAAGACAACCACACAGCCGCCCACTTTCCATGCAAGAGCATGATATCATCTGTACACATATGGTATGGGACAAATATGGCTGTTATTACGCAACAGATATGGTTGGCGGCATCCGGTTTCGGATTTGCCTGTCATTGTGGTAAGCCACAGGACGCCTGCGCCTACACAGGGACCATGGGTGGCTTGCGCTGCACCACCCACAGCTCCATCCACACAACCCATATCCAGTGTAAACCCGAAGGAATAAAACCGGGAGGCATGTGGATGGGAGCCACGTTTCATCAACGGAGCCGGCCCACACTTCTTCACAGGCAAACACAAGCACACTGTATTTGGGCATCAAGCGCACACAAGGCGGTGGCTGGACCGTGGTCCGCTCCACACTGAGTGCATGGAATCACTCTTTGATTCTAACACGGCCACAAGGACTGTGCGCCCCGTCCCCTCCAGCAACAACCAACTGTCTCCTGGAGCCAGTATGGACGAGGTAGCGGGTAATAGACAGGTAGTCACTTTGTCAACATGTACATCAGGCGCAGCCACACCGGGGATATCAAGCAACAGCCAATCACTTGAGAGAGATAGAGAGACAAAGAAAATAACTCGATTAATGCATAAGGAAACTGCCAATGTGGAAAGGTATCCTTTGCCCTGCATCGAAGATTTGTACGCTACATTGTCCGGTGGTGAAAAAGTTTCTATTTTTGATCTTAGTCACGCATGTTCTCAACTTGAACTTGATGAGAACTCACGTGAACTAACCACCAGAACTACACATCTTGGACTATTTCAGTATACCCGTTTTCTTTTCGGCTTAAACTCTTCCCCCCAACGTCTTCCAGCTGATTGTGGATGTGCTCGTGAATGCCATACCCATCACTTGTGCTTATTTGGATGACACCCTGGTTTCTGGCCGTGGTGATGTCGAACACCTAAAGACATTTCGGACGGCGTTGGAACGTTCGAAATCGAATAGATTGAAACTGAAGAAATCTAAATGTGCCTTTTTGTCCGAACTTGTTGGTTATCATGGCTATAAAGTTGATAACAGGGGTCTGCATGCTTTGCAGGATAAAATCTCCCCAATTATACAGGCAACGCAGCCAAAGAATGCTGATGAACTCCGATCACTCTTAGGAATCTTATCATACTATCGTTGTTTTTTAAGGCGGCATCAACTAGTAGTGCTCCTTTGAACACACTTACATAAAAACACCCCATGGGTGTGGAATGATGGGCATCAGTCCGATTTCTTTAGTACTAAAACTGTTTGGTATCGGCACGTTTTAGTTCATTACGATAGAAAAAAGCTTCTGATCATTCAGTGTAACGCTTCTCCACACAGAGTTGGAGCGGTTTTCATCTTAAATTACCTAATGGAGATTACTTCCAATTGCTTTCGCTTTGACTGCCCGCTGAAAAATATTACACACAACTTGATCGAGAGGCCGTATCAGTTATCACTGGTGTCCAGAAATTTCACCAGTATATTTGGGGCAGTCATTTTGAAATCCAAACTGATCACAAACCATTGCTATCATTATTGGAGGAATCTAAGGGGATCGATCCGATTGTTTCACCTAGAATGCAACGATGGACCCTAATCCTTATTCCGACTGATACGGGAATCGGACAGCAGGAGACCTGGTGTTAGCGAAACAATTTGTGACGTGAGTGGATAGCCTATCCACAACTTGTCAAAAAGCTTGGATCGTTGGGCTGAGCAATTCGAATGGTAATTTAATCAGCCGGAATTGTTAGATTTTTCACCGGCCACTGATCGCCTCGCTCCCTGGGCTGTCCCTTTGGATCCACCCTCTCGCTCAGAAGTCGAACGTGAGATCGAACTGTTGAAGTTAAATAAAGCCACGGGACCATATGATCTTCCTCCAGCCCTCTTCAAATTCGAGGGATCTGCTCTTGTGGATGATTTACCCGAATTAATAGTCAAACTGTGGGAACATGAAACTGTCGCAACCGACTGGAACCGCTCCGTCATTGTCCTAATTTTCAAGGGAGGCCCACGATCGGAATGCGGCATCCATAGAGGTATCAGTCTGATCTCCATTGCCTCCAAATTACTCGCTTCATAATCCTTCACAGACTGACTGGCACGCGTGAAAACCAGATTCGTGAAGAGCAAGCCGGATTTCGTCGAGGTCGTGGCTGCATTGACCACATCTTCACCTTGCGTCAGTTGTTGGAGCATCATAACATATATTAGCGGCCCACTGTTGTCCTGTTCCTCGATATCAAAGGTGCAGTCGAATCGGTGGATTGACTTGCACTTTGGGACCGTCTACTCAGGAAAGTTGTACCTGAAAAATATGCAAATAGTATCCGAACATTATATGCGAGTAGCTCCGGCAGAGTGAGAGCTTACCGCAAGCTGCCTGTTGGAGGTGAAAGAAAAACACAGGTATACTTGTGTAACCGTTCATAACTGTAGACTAGAGTTTTTTCTGTGTTGCAGAACATTTGTTACTACCGCTTGTTACATACCCCTCACACGTCCCGTGGTTCTTTGAGATCGATAAATTCAAATTAGCCCTCAGCCGTGATTGGAACTGGAATTAGAGTGTTTTCATACCCACGCCGGCCCGTGTAGTGTTCTGCAAATATACCTCCTGTCCGGTGCGTTGTCTTTTTGACTCGTGGGGCGCAATCTAAGAAGTCGAACGCCTGGGGACACAACAGATTTTCTGGCGACGGAGGTTCCGGTAATCATGTCAATTTCGTTCGAGCAAATGCAGATGCTTCTTCAACAGCAACAACTCCAGTTTGAAAAATCTCAACGACAGTTGATCGAGTTGCTATCTCAGAAGCTGAACATCCAAAGCGAATCCCCGACGACAACCGCACGGCCATCGGTGGACGCCCTTGCCGCTTCAATCACAGAATTTGTTTTCGAGGGATTGAATAGACTGACATTTGAATCCTGGTTCTTAAAGTATGAAGATATTTTTCGAGTGGAAATTGCGGACCAAGACGATGCCTGGAAAGTTCGTTTGTTGTTGAGGAAACTTGGCGCAGTCGAACATGAACGTTACACAAATTTCGTGTTGCCGAAGAATGCAAGAGACTTCAGCTTCGATGAGACGGTGAAAACGTTGACGCAGATATTCGGTGAGCAGGCCTCTCTCTTCAGTGTTCGCTACAATTGTTTGAAGTTAGTCAAACGCGATGCCGTTGATTTTGTCACACATGCCGGGATCGTAAATCGCGAATGTGAACGATTCAAACTGGGTCTGATGACACCTGATCAATTCAAGAGTCTTATTTTCGTGTGCAGTCTCCAGTCCCACGCAGATGCCGATATTCGAACACGTATTCTCCACAAGCTCGAACAAGAACCACAGTTGACGCTGCAAGAGATTACAGCCGAATGCCAGCGACTGATTAACTTGAAGCACGACACAAAAATGATTGAAACTGCTGACCACAGGACAGAACCGCAGATTTGTCGCACAGCTATCCGTGGTAAAGTGATGAACCAGAATCGGTCAACTCAGAAGCCCCCGACCGCATGCTGGAATTGTGGCGCTTGGCATTTCGTGAGAGACTGTATCTACAAAGGGCATCAATGTCACAACTGCAAGCGGTTTGGTCAAAAGGAAACTCACTGTCGAGTTGCGCACAACTTCAGACGTTCGTTTCCCTCGAGGTTGCGCACAAACATCAACTTCAGAAGGGCGAAATTTCGTGGACCGGCCACAAAGGTAGTTCTCGCTGCATTTCGCACGGAAGTCGCAGGCAAGAGGAAGTATTTAACAGTAAAAGTCAATGATATTTCAGTCACCTTGCAACTAAATACGGCGTCCGACATCACAATCATTTCGCGATCCACTTGGAGGAAGCTTGGGCGACCATCATTCAAGCGCACAACTCTGACGGCTCAGAATGCATCCGGGGAACCGCTGAAATTGGATAGAGAGATTGAATGTGAGGTTAAGTTCAAGGAACTACAACTCCGCGGCACAATCTACCTAGTCTCATGCACCGACGTCAATCTTCTCGGAATCGACTGGATTGAAAAGCTGAACTTGTTTAATGTACCACTGAATCGTGTCTGTGCAGAAAGGAATGTCACGGTGCACTATACAGCCATACCGACTCCTCCGGGTCAAAGCATCTCTGAACAGCTTCAAACGAAGTATGCGTGTGTTTTCCAGTCGGAACTTGGACACTGTAAGAAAATGCAGGCAAAACTTACTCTGCTTCCGGATGCCAGACCAGTGTTTCGACCCAGACGTCCTGTCCATTATAGTTCCCAAGCACTTGTTGAACAGGAACTTGATCGATTGCAGCAAGCCGGAGTGATCGAGCGAGTCAATTTTTCACCGTGGGCTGCGCCTATTTTTGTGATCAGGAAACC
>OX104068.1:81729359-81762255 GCA_944474145.2 Dicrocoelium dendriticum | reverse complement strand
TCCCTCCTATAAATAAAAACAGTGCCTGCAGTGGGCCTGCCTCGACTTCTGTACTGTGTGCTGCACCTAGTAGTCTGTTCACTACACTCTAGACTGTAAGCTACAGTCAACCAGCCATAGTGAACAACCCAGCAACGTACGCATCGGTTGCCGCCAAGCAAACACCGGAAAGAGCAACGGTAACCTTTGTGCCCGGACTAGAGAAAACAAAACTGACGCAGCACGGATGGCACACACCAATGTCGTTCACAAATTCAACAAAAACACCAGAAACTAAGCCTCGAAATCCAAAACCAGTAGCCACCAGGCGCAACCATGGTGTCCTAAATATTGTATGCACTAATGTCCCCGAAATCAAATACAATACAATTAAGGGTAAGTGGACGGACGATCGAAATCAGTGGGTTTCCATCTGTACGTCGATCGATGTCCATGCTAATCCCACGACATTAAAAAGAATCTCGCGCCACCCAAACGCGTTGCACTACGGCGAAACCCGGTTACTTCGAGTAACACTAAACTCGGCGGACGAGACTGAGGCCGTTCTGCTGTCCGCGAATCGTCTGCGCAACGACTCAAGTGGAGTGCGCATACTACCCGAAATCCCGTGGAAAGAACGTTCAGGGGATCCCGCCAACAAAGATAGGTACAAAATAAGTCAAGAAAAGAAAATAGTGATTGCTCACGGTGTTCCTGATCTTACTGACTCCTCTTCTGACGATGCTCAGATGCATGACCGCGAGCAATGACACTACTTCCGGGAGGTTCTTTCTCTCGAAAATGTGGTGGTCACCTCGTTGACAAGGATCTCCATATCACCAAACTATAAAGAATGCGGTCCCAGGCTCTTACAACTTGTGTTACAGTCGGAACAAATGGCACAAACCCTACTAGCGAACTGGATCAAATTCCGTTGCAGATTGCCAACGGAAATTCGTCTGAAAGCAGCAAGAACACCAACACCTTTTAATGACAATTCAGTAGAGGCACAACTCTTAATGAAAACGCCAGCTGCAGGACCCGACTCGGGGACGGTTTCAAGAGTAGCCATACTATCCGGAGGGGCCCAGCAGAGCACGAGCAAACACCAGGATTCGGAGCATCTGATACCTGCTTATATATCAAATACTTCTCGAGAGTATGCGACCCATCCAAAAAACGAGTAGTCGCCGACCCTTTAATGGTCGGCGTAAACTCATTTGCTTCATCCATCCATACAGTCGCCGGCCACTCACTGGTCGGCGAAACTTCACGTATGAGTTGTACAAATTCTGAAACATTGATTAAATCTGAGAAACTTTCATGTATGTACACCAACGCCCAAGGGCTCCTCAGTAAAATTAACGAACTTCGACTGCGTCAGGTTGCGAATGCTTGGGACCTAATTTCTATTACCGAAACTTGGTTGCATCAAGAAGTGACTGATGCTGAGGTTGAGATAGCCGGAATGTCAATCATCCGGAACGACCGCCCCAGCAGAGGAGGTGGGGTCCTACTCTACTACCGCAGCGATCTACAATGTACAATAGTTGAGGACCTGGAAACACACGTTACCGACTCACTCTGGTGCCGTCTCCGACTGAGACACAACGATACATGTCTCACAGCCATCGTTTACCGCCCACCAACGTCCACTCCGGAAATGGATTCCTGCTTGATCCACTAGGTACAGCCACACTCTCATCTCCGGGCACTTCAATCTACACAATCTGGAGGTTTCGGCATCGCCCAGTGAGCAGTTCAAAGCAGACTTGCAGGAACTGATCGGTAATATCCCTTTGTACAATCATGTCACCACGCCCACTAGATTCAGGACAGCAAACAAACCGTCCATATTGGACCATGTGCTCACAAATGAAGAGCTCATGATTGAGAAGTTATTGATGGATAGTCCATTAGGTCTCAGTGACCACGTAGTAATAACTTTTGACTATGTGTGTTATGCAGAGTATCCATATCAACACTCGGAACTAATTCAATCACACTACCACGTATGGAAAGAACTCGCCGACGAAGCTGCTTCGGAATTCTCAAACAAAAGTCCCCTTGACAACGTTTGGGCAGAGTTCGTTAATAAGCTCAGCGACATCGTCAACAAAGCATCAGAGACCAAACCCCTTCGTCCCGCGAAAATGCCTTCAATTATAAGGAGTAGGACTCGCAAATGCCTGGCGATAAGGGATGCAGCATGGCGTGCCTACAAGATTAACCCCGACTCAGAGACTTGGGGAAATTTCCTGACCCATCGCAGCCATTGCACCGCACTTGTCCGTGAGGACACAGTAACTTATGAACAGTGGCTAGCCAAAAAGTTCATGGCAAACAACAAACTGCTATTCAAGAATGTCAATAAGCTTCGTAAAGTGAAGCATGGAATTCCCCCACTATTCACGACAGGCGGTAGAGTACAAAGCGCCGAAGAAGCAGCTAATGCCCTGCGGCTGCACTACGCCCCAATTTTTGAACTCGCAACATCTACCTGTCCCATAATATCAAGCTCATTACCGGCACCTATGTTTACAAATGTTATTTTCAACCCATCAATTGTGCTAAGGAAGTTACTCTCACTGCGTGAGCATATTTCTCCGGGAGCAGACAACATCCGCCCGAAGGCACTGAAGGCTGTGGCTAATAAGCTAGCTGAACCGCTGTCACAGTTCTTTCAAAGGTGCTTTGATGAACAACGAGTCCCCACTATGTGGAAGTGTGGCATTATAACCCCTATTTTTAAAGGCGGTAGCCGTTCCGATCCTGCAAACGATCGTCCAGTGACTCTCCTCCCTGTGCTCGCGAAGGTGATGGAAGCAGTCGTCGCTGAGGCTTTAATGGACTATCTGGAAAAATGCAACATCTTGGTAGTGGAACAGCATGGCTTCCGTCAACACCGGTCATGCACCACCAACCTACTTATTGCTCGAGGTAGTTGGACGGAAGTGGCCGATGATGGGGTCGGAGTCGACGTCATCTATCTGGACTTCTCCAAAGCTTTCGACCGCCTCGAGCACTGCATCCTACTTCAATGGCTTCAGAGTTACGGAATCGGAGATCCTGTACTTGGTTGGATTGGCAACTTCCTTTACCAACGAAAGCTCCAAGTACGTGTTAGGGGACCACTTTCTAACCCAATTGAGGTGGAATATGGTGTCCCACAAGGCTCAGTGCTGGGACCGCGCTTATTCCTGGTGTTTATCAATGACCTGGCAAGAGTCATCTCCTCAGATTTCCTGCTTTTCGCCGATGACGTCAAGATATGGCGGGCGATTAGTAACAAGGCAGATCAGGATCTGCTCCAACATGACCTAGATTGCATTTCCGAATGGTCAAAGAGTAACAAGCTTCAATTGAACATGGCTAAGTGCAAAGTGATGCATCTGCGTCACCAGCCGGTGAGCGCTTACTAGATTGGAGACCACACCTTGGCGAAGGTTTCTCATGAGCGGGACCTGGGTGTATTGGTACAGAAAGATCTCGGGTGTTCCAAACAAGCAGAGAAGGCGAGGAGAACCGGAAATCAACACTTCGGCCTTCTTCGCAGAGCCTTCGGTCGGTTTGAACCATCAATATTTCCCCAAATGCTTAACACCTACGTGCGACCTCACGTGGAATATGCTATTCAGGCGTGGCAGCCGTGGCAGAAACAGGATCTCGTTGCTCTCGAGACTCCTCTACGACGGGCAACCAAGAACGTCAGCGGCATCTTTCATCTGCCCTATCAGCTTAGACTGAAATCTCTAAGAATGTACAGCAGTCGATATCGGCTTTTGCGGGGGGATCTCATAATGGTTTACCAGATTCTGAAGAACCCAAACCACATTTGCCGTCCACTGCTGGAATTGAACCACAACACTAAACTAAGAGGTCACCCTCTGAAACTGACAATTCATTATAGCCGGCTTGAATGCCGTAGAAATTTCTTTTCTCTCCGCGTGTGTCAGCCCTGGAACGCCCTCCCTAATTATGTCGTCTCTGCTCCCAATCTGGCGATATTTAAAAAAGGTGCTGACGATGCATTGTCTCACTTTCATTTCATTTTACGACTTGTTAGCCAGGGGCTACAAAACGCAATCAAACGGTGTCTTGCCAAACGCCTAACCAATGGATTTATGGATTTTTATGTTTAATACGCGAACATCTCCGCTATTTCACATAAGTCTATGGTGAGTCCACCACAACGCTTTTCACTTTATTATGCAATTGGTTTTCGCAATAATTTCCATCTCACGGGACTTGTTAAGCGATGCTTTTTTACCCGTAATAAACCATTGTCCATTGTCCATAAATGTTCAAAACGCCTATCGTCGCTCTGCGTGCACAGCAACATTCGCAGGAGGTTATTGCCTAGCACTTTCAATGATGTGTCCACCGAGATCCCGCGACATTCGTTGGCGATACTCCTTTGCAAGTCATACAGACATGTGAGTTTGGATTTCTAAATTCTACTTTTCTAGTCCGCGCATAGGAAGAAATCCAGTGGTTCAAATCCGGTGACCGTGCATGCCACTCCAAACGCCTTCCCAGACCGATCCAACGAGGACCGAAAGTACCCATTTAGGTACTCACGTGCCGTTTGTGCAGGCTGTGGCTTCGCAACATTCGACTGCTATCAAACAGTACTCAATAGTTCTTCCACCTACAGTCGTGGAAGGACACAGATCTGCAACATAGCTTTGCCGAAACATCCTAAGAAATGTACTGCATTTACACGGTTAAACAACAAGTTACCCGGCATATTCTTAAAAAAGAAAAATCCGTTCCACAAATTTTGGCCTCTCAACACCGCCCATGCCATGAGCTTGTAGCGCTTATGATTAAATTATAGTTTATATTTGTTTTTCCCACTTTTGTTACCGACTATTTTGAACCATTTGTTTAAATTCACAAATTTTGGATACACAAACTTCAACGCGCTCGCGTCGTGCTGGTTTCGTTTGCTGCTTCCTGTGCTTGTGCTGCCGCTACTTCTCTTCAGTAATCGAGTATATATCTTCGAATCGCTATTCGGCATCGGAATAACGGCAACTGAAGGATGAACTGTAACGCAAGTACACTTGCTTATTCTTCTATAGTGAGTTTTTGCCTAAAAGTGTCTTTGGCCCCCGGACTCGGACTTATTAGGTAATGGCCCACCACACTAATTGGTGAACCCGTGTATTTTATTGGAACACGTTATATTTTCTTCATCATCCTTGCGCAGCATTTTGTGAACAGTTATGTGAAAATTCCGTTACATTTTCCTTGCCAACCTTTAAACTTGCCAAATTCACGTGTCTGCTTTATTCAAATGGATTCTCTCTTTCGTTTCCGTAAGATCACCTCGCAGTATTCAATCCTTTCATGTGTTACTGCCCATTTACCTACACACGTGGCTTCAGTAGTCATCGATATCCTCGACCCTATGTCCACTGACTCACCTTATGACAAGCTTAAAACAGCTATCTTAATACTCAACACCTCATCTGATGAGGCATGGCTCTAACAGCTACTCTTTGGTGTCGAGCTTGGTGATCGTACACCGTCTCAGCTCATCCGGCACATGCGAGCACTTGTCGGTTCATCAAACTTAGATGATTCCATTCTTCGTCAACTCTGAATTAGGTGTATTACAGCCAACACGACAGCGATAGCAGCTGTTTTGGATGCTGACATTCCACTAAATGAGCTGGCGGAATCTGTAAAAACGCTGTGAATTCTGTGACTGAGGCATCCATCGAAAGCACTTCAGTGAGTGCCACACTCGACTCCATTAGTGAGAGGCACTCAAATTTGGACCTCAGTATTTCGCACCTAAGCCACGGTCGAATACGGAACCAAAGATCCTCTTCCAGAAGCAGACTTCGTAGCAGCTCTCGCAGACCATAATTGCGCTTTTAGTACTACTTCCATTACCGCTTTAGTGATGTCGCACGAAACTGCCGCCCAGGGTTTACTCACTCAAAGGCTTTCGCTAACTCTAAATTGGGAGAGGTAGAAGCTAACCGGTAATAATGACGGCTGCCGCTGGCCACATTATTATTCGCCAACTGTACGTATTCGATTCCACGACCAAACTCCACCTTTTGATTGACACCGGTGCGGTGATAAGCGTTATGCTCCATTCCTTGGGAAAACGTTTGCTACAGCTGGCTGGAGTGATGCTACATGCTACCGACGAAATGAAGGTCGTGACTTAGGGCCAGAAACTTCTCACGCTCAGCCCTGGACTATATCTTGGCTTTCCTTTCATTTTGACGATCCTCGACGTACAGAAAATCATCCTCGGTACCGATTTGCTTAGCAAATTTGGCCACCTAGCAGATCTGCGTTGTGGAAAGATGCGTAAAGTCACCGCTTCGCTAACTGCTCCAGGCAAGCTTACTGCAATAAATGCCATCGGACTTCGAATCCTTAGGTCCGATCGTTCGAAGTATTCCTCATTGTTGCAGCATTTTCCATCGCCTGTCGGAGTACATAACGTTGCGACGGAACCCAAGCACGATGTGCAATATCACATCATCACAACTGGTCCACCCGTGACGGCGAAACCAAGACGATTTACACCTGAATTACTACAAGCCGCTAAGAAGCAGTTCGAGCACAGGCTCAATCTCGGGATCATTCGTCCTTCAAGCAGTTGTTGATCATCCCCACCGCATCCTGTGCTTAAAAAACCGGTACTTGGTACCCTTGTGATGAGTACCGAGCACTAAAAAACGCAGCAGTTCCTGACAGATATCCAAATCCGCACATACATGAGTTCTCTTTGGAATTGGTTAGAAAGTCGATCTTTTCTAAGATTGACCTTGGCTGGGCGTATCAACAAATTCCAATGGCCCCGGAAGACATTGCAACAACGGCTGTCAACAGTCCTTATGGCTTGTACGACTTTTTCCGTATGCCATTCGGTCTCCGAAATACCGTGTGATCTTTACAAAGCTTCATGGACTAAGTTCACCGTGGTCCCGACTTTTCTTTGTTTGCATTGATGATGTTTTAGTCCCAAGTGCTCCGACCGACGAACACGTAACACATCTAGGAACAGTTTTCGAACGTTTCATATATTATGGCATCACCATTAACCCTGACAAATGCGTACTTGGCCAACCCTCCATTGACGTCCTAGACCACAGATTGACGTTAATGGCATTAGTCTCTTGACTGATAAAAAGGAATGCATCATGGATTATCCATCGCCACAATCCGTTAAGAGCCCACGTTGTTTTCTTGGCATGGTTAACTACGACGGATGATCCATACATGGTTGTACTGCATTTTTTCCATCTTTAACTGATCTGCACAAGGGCAATCCCAAAATAGTTAGGTTCACTCCAGACGCCGAAGGAGCGTTTAACGCAGTCAAGCAAAAGCTGGGCCACGCCACTTCACTTGCCTACTTGAGAACAGACGATAACCTCACTCTCGTTCTCAAGACAGACGCTTCACAATGCGCCGTTGGTGCCGCATTTCAGCAGCTCATGGGTAACGAAATTCAGCCTTTGTCTTTCTTTGCACGGAAGCTTCAACCTGTCCAGATTAGCTACACTACGTTCGGCCGCGCGCTCCTTGTCATGTACCTAGCTGTACATCATTTTCGTCAAATCCTTGACGATCGACGTTTTGTCATCTTGACAGATCATAACCCCCTTGTGTATGCATTTCTTGCAACTCCTTGTCGTTAATTTCCATGGAGAGACTCGAAACCTTGATTATCTTTCCAAGTTTTGTGTTGATATTTGCTATATTCATAGTCCTAACAACCTTGTTGCCGATACACTATCCCGTGCTCAAATTTATCAGGTTTCACGCACGCCCCTCGATCTTGAAGAAATGTCTGTTGCTCAAGCCAGTGACTCAGTAGTAACACAGATTCGAACGAACGTTATGTTAAAATTCTTGCAATTGTCCGTGCACAGTTCTGACAAGACAATCTACTTCGATATTTCCACCGGTAAACCTAGACCTTTTGTTCCACAGTCCTACGTGCGAATGATTTGTGGCCACCTCACTAAATTTTCGAAGCCTAGATTTCGAATTACTGTGAAATTAATTACCGACCGTTATATTCAACCCCATATGCGCACAGACCTCAGACAATGGGCCAAAACTTGTCGTAGTTGTTAAACCAGCAAGATCCACAGGCACATTGTCACAACTCCTGGTACTTTTCCACTCCCTGAAGAACTATTCAAACACCTTCCCATTGATGTTGTAGGACTGCTACCTGCTTCTAACGGTTTCACTTACCTGATTACTTTTTTTAATCGTTTTACTCGTTTTTCCCATGCGATCCCCTTCCTTGATATTTCCTCCGAAACTGTTGCTCGTGCTTTCGTTGAACTGTGGATTTCATTCTTCGGTGTACCAGCCACTATCATTACTAACAGCGGATCTCAATTCAGTTCCAGTCTTGTTCGTGACTTCGGTCGATTACTTCGTTCTACTCACCTTTAGACGACTGCGTTTCATCCATCTGCCAATGGCCTGGTCGAACTAGTTCATAAACAAACGAAAGCCCCCATTGCAGTTAGTTTGCCTGACGCCCGTTGGTCTGAGCGCCTTCCAGCTATTCTTCTTGGAGTCCGCAATCCCGTTAAACAAGTGCTCGGATGCTGCCTGTTACATGCAACCGAAATCAGAACAACAGTATTGCAAATGGAAGTTTAGTAGAAGCAATGGCAATAGTACATCAACAGTCAAAACTGGGTACAGAGCAACTGTTTAGTTATTAAGCAAATCACATGTTTTAGCTAAGCACTTGCTTTTGAACCAATCAATATGCACCGCTGGTTAGTCGGGAGATGGACACTCACGCACTAGCGCGCACAATGCAACTCCACAGGCTAGGTTGTGTAGCATGACCTTGACGCGCTCAACGTCCGTATCACTTTCCCCCCTTTAGCTGGAGCTATCCAGCTTGGAAAAGATCAACCGGTCGGCGTCGGCGCACAGAGCGCCGCAATTGTGACTCCGCTACCGGTTCGGAATCACACACGTGCATGTCGTTCGATGCTTGAGCTGGCTGCTCTGTCTCGGCAACTGTTTCTGTGTCGGACAATCTCGGTCGCACATTATCTAAATGGCGTCGAACGATCCTGCCATCCTCAGTCTCTGCTTCTACTATCTGTCCGTTAGTTGTTTTAACGACGGCTGGCTCCTACCCCGAGCCTGTAGGTAAGCGGATGTAGATGGGATCTGAATCTGTCACATGCTTGTCTCTGCTACAAGTATCAAAACGCTCTTTCACTAGTTGTTGTTTTTCCGAAACTTGTGGCTCAATAGATCCAGGCAAAAAATCCAATCGTGTACGCAGTCGACGACTAAACATTAACTCTGCGGGGCTTCTGCCTGTGGTCTCGTTTGGCATGTTTCGATATGTGAACAAAGAACGATCCAAACGCACGCGCAGCGGAGCATTTGGTTGTTTTATTAGCAGCTTCTTCACTGTTTGTACGGCTCTCTCCGCCAACCCATTAGAAGAAGGATGATAGGGTGCAGTTGTTATGTGTTTAATGCCGTTCGAGTTGAGGAAGGTAGAAAACTCAACACTGGCGAATGCTGGTCCATTGTCAGATACTAATGTCTCGGAAGGCCAAATCTTGCGAACGTTGTGCTTAGTTTCTCTATGGTACCAGCGGAATTTGCTGAAACAAAAATATGGGCATCGATGATTAGCAAAATCATCCGACCTTCGTAGGGACCGAAATAGTCTACGTGGACTCGTTTCCAGGGTGTTTCTGGCCACTTCCAAGGCTGCATTGGCGTATGAGGAGCGGCGTTTCGTGTCTCCTGGCAAGGTCTGCAACTTCCAACCTTCGCCACAATATCACGGTCTAATTCAGGCCACCACACATAAAATCGAGCTAACGACTTCGTCTTTGCGACACCTGGATGCGCATCATGTAGTTCGTCGAGGATACGTGACCGAAATTTCTTGGGGACAATAACTCGTGCGCCCCACAGCAAACATCCATTCTGGAGGCTGAATTCAGACATCCTGTTACGGAAGGGCATGAGTTCTTTGGGGGTGTTGTCCGGCCACCCAACTTGGACATAACGTTTGAGCAACGATAGAACGGAGTCTCTGTCAGTTTCTTGACGTATGTCTGTACAGCTGACTGGGGAATCATTAAAATGCTGGACCAGGTTTACGAGCTCTTGCGGGATAAATACTTTCGATGGTGACTCTGGTAAGGGAAGTCGGCTAATAACATCAGCGGTGGTATTCTGTTTGCCTGGAACGTAATGAATTTCGTATGTATATGCAGAAAGAATAAGCGACCAACGTACCATACTAGGTGAAGGCATTCGTTGAATACCTTTCTCGTGGTCGAGGAGGAAAGCAAGAGGTTTATGATCCGTATGGATCACGAAAGGTCGCCCGAGTAAATATTGGTGAAATCGAGTGGTGCCGGATATGACAGCGGCTGCCTCTCGATCAAGTTAGGATTTGTAGCAGTCTGGAGATTCCCCGGTTAGCTTGTGTAAATTTCTAACCAAAATTCTATAATTGTACACTTAGGCAACCGGTGTGATTTGTTGAACTGATTGCTGAGTTCGAATGCTTTACTTGCTCATCGCCATTTTTTGCTTGGCGCTCGTTTCGGTTGCAACGCGCAATTGCCCTGTGTGTGTGCTTGATCCGTTCCCCTAGCTAGAGCGTCCACGGTGTCGTTCATTTATAGCTAGATAACAGGGAATCTTTTACTGTACCAATAAAAGTTCCCTGCAACTCAATCCGTCTTCACGAATCGCTCTCTGGGCTCCCGGAATAGGCAACCCTCTAAAGATTAGTTCCGTTCTGCTGGTGTCAGGGTTCTTGAAGCATAAGCAATGGGACGCTGAGAGCCATTCGGTAATTTGTGCATTAAAACAGCTCCAAGATCGTAAGGTGAAGCGTCACAAGAAAGAACAACAGGCTCCTGCGGATCATAATGCACAAGAACATCTGTAGATGCTAAGAGCTTCTTGACCGCTTTGAATGCATTTTCATGAGTGTTTTTCCAGTTCCAGCTTTGGATTTTAGGTAGCAGTTGGTGAAGCGGATGCAGATGAGTTGCTGCCGTTGGTATAAACCTGGAAAACTGAGTGACAACACCGAGGAACGACCGCAATTCCTGAACATTTTCGGGTGCTGGCGCCTCAAGTAGCGCCTTTGTTTTTCCTTCCAGTGGGCACAATCCTTCACGTGACAACCAATAGCTAAGATACCGTACACTCGGAACAAGGAACTCACACTTTTCTCTATTTAGAACCAATCCGGCATCCGATAATCGCTTCAGGACGACGTCCAATGTATATAAGTGCTCGGCGGTAGTTCGTCCAGTAATTAAAATGTCATCTAAGTACGCACATGTGTTTGGTATATCTTTCACGAGTGAGTCAATAATACGTTGAAAAATAGATGGAGCCGAGCTTATTCCAAAAGGCATGCATATATAGCGGAATAATCCGAGATGAGTATTAATGGTGGTGTACGTGCGTGATTCCTCATCGAGTTCAGTTTGTTGGTAGGCATGACTCAGATCTAGTTTTGTAAATAGATCACCACAGGAAAGGGAAGCATAAATGTCTTCAATCTTTGGTAGCGGATATCGGTCTAATTCTAACGCTTGATTTATCGTAACCTTGTAATCCCCGCAGATTCTTATCGTACCATCGCTCCTTAATACGGGCACAATGGGGCTGCCCAATCTGAAAACTGGATGGGTTCAACGGGTGCCTTCTAACTGCAGTCGGCGCAGTTCACTTTCGACCTTATCACGGAGGGCATAGGGAACAGTGCGAGCTTTCCAGAAACGCGGTTTTGTCTGTGGTTTCAATACTAGATGTGCACTGTAATTCTTTAAAAATCTTGATCTCGACTGATCAAATAAGACTGCATGCTTCTGCAAAATCTCGGATAACTGCAGATTGTCTTTCACAAGGCTGACGTTCGACATTATGCCAGGAAGGCGCTTAATTCCATCGCGACCCAGGATGTTCGGACCCGGTCCTCCAGAAACGTACACACACATATGACTTGTTGAATTACGGTAAGAAATGCTTGCATTGAAGGTACCAAGCACATTCACCATCTGTCCAGTGTAAGATCGCAACTGTATGTTCGGTGGACACAGCTTCGGAAGTTGGGATAAGGCGTCTGGTCGGATCAAAGTGACTGCGGAACCGGTATCAGTTTCAAACTCTACCGGTTGTTCGTTTACTTGGACGGATACGACAAACGGTTTTCCTGCTGTAATGGTGTGATTAAAAACGGTTGTGGTGTTAATCCAATTTTAGTGCAATTCATCAGTAATGCAGTTTGTAGCCTTAGATTGTTGCTGGACGAGTGATTTCCGCTTGGAAAGACACACTTTCTGAATATGACCCATTTTCCACAAAATCTGCATAATGAATGAATGTGCGGACAGTCAGTCGGGGACAAGTGATTCTCCCCGCAACGGTAACAACGGCATTCCTTGCGCTGTACGGGGCGAGGTAAGGCATGTCCACGGTTAGTCTGGTAGACCTTGTTTACGTCATGTGAGATTGATTGATTTGAAGAGGGAAACGTGGCTAGTTCCTGGACGAGGTTGGCACGCTGTCGGACTATATCACATGCTTTTCCCCACTTCAGTAGCGTTTCATCTTCAGAGGGCAGACGTTCTCGTGCCTTCTCATCGAAAACACCCACGATTAATGCCTGTAACAGCATCACTTCTTCGAAATGGGCTGGTAGGATCTGATCATAGGCGCAGTCAAGAAGAGTAGTATGGAGACGAGAGATAAACTCATTTACAGTCTCATTTGGTTGTTGTCGCATGGTGCTGAATTTATACCGAGCAGTAAACACATGGGGCTTTTCCCCCATATTCGGTCCAGGGAATAGAACACAGTTTTTAGGTCTCGCTTCGTATGTAATTGTAAACTTTCGAAATGTCACTGGCCCTCGATGCCGAGATGGTGGAGTAGTAATATAATTTTCGCTGCATCATCAATCGTGCAATTTCCGCCAAGGAGCAAAAGCAAATCAACGTAGTTAGTAAATATAGTTTTCCACTGCAACCATTGTTGCGCAGTAGGCCTTTCAGTAGAAGAATTCCAAAGGGGTTGGGGTGCCGTTATTGAATTAGCCATGAGCAATCAGAATAACCTCCGTCACCAAATTGTTACACTCAACCGAAATCAGAACAACAGTATTGCAACTGGAAGTTTAGTAGAAGCAATAGAAATAGTACATCAGCAGTCAACCCTGGGTACAGAGCAACTGTTTAGTTTTTAAGCAAGTCACATGTTTTAGCTAAGCACCCGCTTTTGAACCAGTCGGGAGATGGACACTCACGCACTAGCGTGCACAATGCAGCTCCACAGGCTAGGTTGTGTAGCATGACCTTGACGCGCTCAACGTCCGTATCACTGCCCAGCCGAACTTGTCTGTGGCACAACCTTCAGACTTCCAGGCAAGGTAATATTGTACTCACTAATCATTTTCGAATTGAATCCTACGTCATATGCTGGATGACTGAAGCATCAATTTCGATCCATTAGACCGGTACCACCTCGACTAATCACGCGCGAGCTGCATCTACATCCTGACTTACAACCTGAATTCTATACTTGTCCATTCATCTTTACCCGAATCGATGCCGTTCGAAGACCCTTGACGCCGACTTATGCAAGTCCATTCCAGGTCTTATCGTGAAAACCGAAGTACTTCGTTCTGGATGAGAGTCCGTGAGCGTTGCTCGTCTTAAACCCGCATGGGTCCAACCCACGCGGGTTGGTTCAGAATCAACTTCCAGCAACACAATCCTCCTATCTTTCGCTATTGCCCACTAACAAACGCCATACCGCTTCCTTTACACCGGAATATCTGTGACCCCAATAAACAATCCTAACCACACATCTTTAGATGGCGCTCTTCCGCTCCCTCCAAACCAGCACGATATGTTCCATGAACGTTATATAGAGTTACCAGTGCATGCTCTAGGGTGGGAGTTCTGTAGCCGCTGTGATTGCACTGTATTGTTCTTTGATTTCAGCACTTTCGTTACCGAGAATTTTGTACCATTTTTTAAATGCACAATTTTGAGTACAACAATTTCTACACGCTCGCGTCGTGCTGGTTTCGTTTGCTGACGCTTGTGCCTGCGCTGTTGCTGCGTCTTTCCAGTAGTTGAATTTATATCTTCGGACCGCTATTCGGCAGCGGACTAAAGGCAACTAAAGGAAGAAGTATAACCCAAGCGTGTTTGCTTGTTCGTCTATTGAGTGTTTTCGCCTAAGTACGGATTTCGTCCCGGACTCGAACTTATTAGGTAACAGTAATCTACACGCTGTGTGCCATGTTGCAATGGGGAAGCGCTGCATTGCCGTTGGGGTGTTGGTTGCCCAAACATGCCGCTTTTCGGCGCCAGGCAGACGGAAATTTGCCTGACGTGTAAACAAGTTGGAAAGTACGTCCACGGTGTTCAACTACCAGCAAAAAATTCCAGAGGCTTCTCCGAATTGTACGGCTTCAAATGGTGTGCATGTAGTTCGCAGTACCTTCGGAATTTTCTTTCTTTTTATATCCGGTGCGCAGAAGATGGTATGGCGTCACAATGTTGGACAATTCCCTTTAAGGCTAAAACCACTATTTTGGAGCACTTCAGTATCACAAGATGAACCGCATTCATGGCGGTACAGGGCTGCGCGGTTCTTTTGGTGTTGAATACGCTCCCTGGTTTATCAAATTGCTTCACAATTCGAAGCACGTACCAGTTGTTAACGGACCTCATTTTGCAGTGGGCAGCATTGTAGTGGCGCACTGTTTTGCCGCGTTTGTTTGACAATCACCATTGAGTCGCATAAGGACCACGCGCTCATCCAAAGGCACCTTAAGGGACTGCGATTGCAAAAAACTCGATGACACCGGAGGATGCCCTTTCTCCATTGCTAAGATAGCGAACAGAAAGGGGGCGCTTTCGCCAGCTTATTAACCTGTCGCAGAGCGGTGTATCCATCATTCGTACCAAGAGCAATCCATGGGCTGAATCAGTATGGCGAATGCTTTTCTCATTGACGTCATGCAGATTGTTCTGTATACCCATCCATCGTCACGACACTTGGTATGCTGACCTGGTATTCCAAGCTCGGTGTGGCACCACACGTAAGACTTGATCTGTCTGTCTATTCATCGTCAGAATCCCGTCATTGAGGATGCAGTCCTGCTGGCCTGGCATTCTGCCGTCACTGCAGCGCGTCATATCCATGCGACTGGGTAGGCGAAATTTTGGTAGACCAGCATATGCCATTAGACATTTGGCAATTTAGTGCGCTCTCATGTCACGGTGACGCGCGCGGGCGGTTCAACGAGCAACTGCAAAAATCCGACCATTCTTTTGAAACATACGGTATATGAAAACGGATTGCGCATGTTTTGTGTGCTCAAACACGGCTACTGTATTTGGTTTGGATAGATTACCTCTCGCCTCTTCTCTTCTGTTGTAAGGCTAATGTTAGTGTACGGATCATCCGCCTGTTATCTGATGTCCCGTGACGTAATGCAAAATTGGAATGTGTTCGGCGTGTGACTACCAGTTTCATACTTAATTACGGGTATATCGTACAAAGACCGATGCAGACAACTGGGGCCCCGCGCACCATATTGTATCGACGGTTTCGATTTGGCCTCAGTATGGCGAAGCGGAAGCTATTATCCATGCTGTGGAAACTGCTACACATGCATCCAACAAGAAGCACTCGTTGCTACCGAAATAAGCTTTTGGTGTCGGACCTGAAGCAAATATTTCAGGTGGTGAAATACTAACAATTTGCCCGAGACAGTAGTCGAGGCGAAGCGAGGATCCAAAATTAAGCGATTCTTAGCAGCTCATTATGTGTCTTACATATTTATGAAGCGCATCGCAACCGAATAGCATGTTCCGCTGCTGAAATATGTTATAAACCCGCAGTAATCTATGAAGTGATTCTGCTAAGGTGCCCGATCAATTTAGTATGGAAAAGACAGCTTTAAGTCACCTAGCTCTCTATACACAATATTCGGTATTCCCATATGTCTGTTTAAGGAAAGCCGCTTTTAGCTGTGGTTGTGATGGTTGTCTTCAACGATGCGCATTTCTACAGCTCAATACCACTGTTGACATCTATCCGGTTTGAAGCGTCACTTTTATACTCGTCGGGCCACATTCGTTGTAAGTTGGCCATTTGCGTAGCCTCCAGAACGATCGCGTTATAGCGCTTTCAAGAGACAGGGTCTCACGGATGTAGGTCCACTGCTTCTAATTTTAAGTCGTCGCTTTGTGCTCATTATGCCCTTCGGCCTCAGGAACATTGTGCACAAGGATGTAAAAGAATGCTCCTCGCTACAGATTCCTGCCGGTATTCTTCCAAGCCATGTTTGGGCTGTTTTCACTCGTTCCACGGAATATCCGAGAAGATGCGCGTGGAACATTGCCCATCCCGGAGGCGAACGGTCGATAAAAGTACTGTTTCTGCTTCATCGGCAGAAGTCAATGTAACTCGAAATGGGTCAGATCAGGTCAGGTCAAGATCCAAGGACGACACAAGCTTCCTTCCAACCAGCATCCAGCTTCTGGTACCGGTAAGCCATTTCGACTTTTGATCGTCTCTCCTTGCTTCTACAAAAAGAAATGAAACAAGAACATGAGCAATCCTTATATTTTCATGCATGTAGTAGCAATTCTACTAACTTCGGATAATATTACATTAATTCCGGAAAAAGATGCGACCGGCACTTCTCCAAGCCTGCTTTAAAGGCCGTTAGAATTTCGAAGCGCACCAACTCAATGGAACAATGGTTTATTACGAGCAAAAAAGCATCGCTTAACAAGTCCCGTGGGATGGAAATTATTGCGAAAATCAATTGCATAATAAAGTGAAAAGCGTTGTGGTGGACTCACCATAGACTTATGTGGAATAGCAGAGATGTTCGCGTATTAAACGTATAAATCCATAAATCCATTAGTTGTACGTATGGCAAGACACCGTTTGATTGCGTTTTGTAGCCCCTGGCTAACAACTCATAAAATGAAATGTAAGTGAGACAATGCATCGTCAACACGTTTTTTAAATATCGCCAGATTGGGAGCAGAGACGACATAATTAGGGAGGGCGTTCCAGGGCTGGCACACGCGGAGAGAAAAGAAATTTCTACGGCATTCAAGCCGGCTATAATGAATTGTCAGTTTCAGAGGGTGACCTCTTAGTTTAGTGTTGTGGTTCAATTCCAGCAGTGGACGGCAAATGTGGTTTGGGTTCTTCAGAATCTGGTAAACCATTATGAGATCCCCCCGCAAAAGCCGATATCGACTGCTGTACATTCTTAGAGATTTCAGTCTAAGCTGATAGGGCAGATGAAAGATGCCGCTGACGTTCTTGGTTGCCCGTCGTTGAGGAGTCTCGAGAGCAACGAGATCCTGTTTCTGCCACGGCTGCCACGCCTGAATAGCATATTCCACGTGAGGTCGCACGTAGGCGTTAAGCATTTGGGGAAATATTGATGGTTCAAACCGACCGAAGGCTCTGCGAAGAAGGCCGAAGTGTTGATTTCCGGTTCTCCTCGCCTTCTCTGCTTGTTTGGAACACCCGAGATCTTCCTGTACCAATACACCCAGGTCCCGCTCATGAGAAACCTTCGCCAAGGTGTGGTCTCCAATCTTGTAAGCGCTCACCGGCTGGTGACGCAGATGCATCACTTTGCACTTAGCCATGTTCAATTGAAGCTTGTTACTCTTTGACCATTCGTAAATGCAATCTAGGTCATGTTGGAGCAGATCCTGATCTGCCTTGTTACTAATCGCCCGCCATATCTTGACGTCATCGGCGAAAAGCAGGAAGTTTGAGGAGATGACTCTTGCCAGGTCGTTGATAAACACCAGGAATAAGCGCGGTCCCAGCACTGAGCCTTGTGGGACACCACATTCCACCTCAATTGGGTTAGAAAGTGGTCCCCTAACACGTACTTGGAGCTTTCGTTGGTAAAGGAAGTTGCCAATCCAACCAAGTACAGGATCTCCGATTCCGTAACTCTGTAGCCTGTAAAGTAGGATGCGATGATCCAGGCGGTCGAAAGCTTTGGAGAAGTCCAGATAGATGACGTCGACTCCGACCCCATCATCGGCCACTTCCGTCCAACTACCTCGAGCAATAAGTAGGTTGGTGGTGCATGACCGGTGTTGACGGAAGCCATGCTGTTCCGGTACCAAAATGTTGCATTTTTCCAGGTAGTCCATTAAAGCCTCAGCGACGACTGCTTCCATCACCTTCGCGAGCACAGGGAGGAGAGTCACTGGACGATAGTTTGCAGGATCGGAACGGCTACCGCCTTTAAAAATAGGGGTTATAATGCCACACTTCCACATAGTGGGGACTCGTTGTTCATCAAAGCACCTTTGAAAGAACTGTGACAGCGGTTCAGCTAGCTTATTAGCCACAGCCTTCAGTGCCTTCGGGCGGATGTTGTCTGCTCCCGGAGAACTATGCTCACGCAGTGAGAGTAACTTCCTTAGCACAATTGATGGGTTGAAAATAACATTTGTAAACATAGGTGTCGGTAATGAGCTTGATATTATGGGACAGGTAGATGTTGCGAGTTCAAAAATTGGGGCGTATTGCAGCCGCAGGGCATTAGCTGCTTCTTCGGCGCTTTGTACTCTACCGCCTGTCGTGAATAGTGGGGGATTCCATGCTTCACTTTACGAAGCTTATTGACATGCTTATACAGCAGTTTGTTGTTTGCCATGAACTTTTTGGCTAGGCACTGTTGATAAGTTACTTTGTCCTCACGGACAAGTGCGGTGCAATGGTTGCGATGGGTCAGGAAATTTCCCCAAGTCTCTGAGTCTGGGTTAATCTTGTAGGCACGCCATGCTGCATCCCTTATCGCCAGGCATTTGCGAGTCCTACTCCTTATAATTGAAGGCATTTTCGCGGGACGAAGGGGTTTGGTCTCTGATGCTTTGTTGACGATGTCGCTGAGCTTATTAACGAACTCTGCCCAAACGTTGTCAAGGGGACTTTTGTTTGAGAATTCCCAAGCAGCTTCGTCGGCGAGTTCTTTCAATACGTGGTAGCGTGTGATTGTATGAGTTAGTTCCGAGTGTTCAGATGGATACTCTGCATAACACACATAGTCAAAAGTTATTACTACATGGTCACTGAGACCTAATGGACTATCCATCAATAACTTCTCAATCATGAGCTCTTCATTTGTGAGCACATGGTCCAATATGGACGGTTTGTTTGCTGTCCTGAATCTAGTGGGCGTGGTGACATGATTGTACAAAGGAATATTAGCGATCAGTTCCTGCAAGTCTGCTTTGAACTGCTCACTGGGCGATGCCGAAACCTCCAGATTGTGTAGATTGAAGTCCCCGGAGATGATAATGTGGCTGTACCTAGTGCGTGTTACTCTGTTTAGGCCACGGATCAAGCAGGAATTCTTTTCCGGAGTGAACGTTGGTGGGCGGTAAACGATGGCTGTGAGACATGTATCGTTGTGTCTCAGTCGGAGACGGCACCAGAGTGAGTCGGTAACGTGTGTTTCCAGGTCCTCAACTATTGTACATTGTAGATCGCTGCGGTAGTAGAGTAGGACCCCACCTCCTCTGCTGGGGCGGTCGTTCCGGATGATTGACATTCCGGCTATCTCAACCTCAGCATCAGTCACCTCTTGATGCAACCAAGTTTCGGTAATAGACATTAGGCCCCAAGCATTCGCAACCTGACGCAGTCGAAGTTCGGTAAGTTTACTGAGGAGCCCTTGGGCGTTGGTGTACATACATGAAAGTCTCTCAGATTTAATCAATATTTCAGAAGTTGTACAGCTCCAACGTGAAGTTTCGCCGACCAGTGAGTGGCCGGCGACTGTATGGATGGATGAAGCAAATGAGTTTACGCCGACTATTAAAGGGTCGGCGACTACTCGTTTTTTGGATGGGTCGCATACTCTCGAGAAGTATTTGATATATAAGCAGGTATCAGATGCTCCGAATCCTGGTGTTTGCTCGTGCTCTGCTGGGCCCCTCCGGATAGTATGGCTACTCTTGAAACCGTCCCCGAGTCGGGTCCTGCAGCTGGCGTTTTCATTAAGAGTTGTGCCTCTACTGAATTGTCATTAAAAGGTGTTGGTGTTCTTGCTGCTTTCAGACGAATTTCCGTTGGCAATCTGCAACGGAATTTGATCCAGTTCGCTAGTAGGGTTTGTGCCATTTGTTCCGACTGTAACACAAGTTGTAAGAGCCTGGGACCGCATTCTTTATAGTTTGGTGATATGGAGATCCTTGTCAACGAGGTGACCACCACATTTTCGAGAGAAAGAACCTCCCGGAAGTAGTGTCATTGCTCGCGGTCATGCATCTGGGCATCGTCGGAAGAGGAGTCAGTAAGCTCAGGAACACCGTGAGCAATCACTGTTTTCTTTTCTTGACTTATTTTGTACCTATCTTTGTTAGCGGGATCCCCTGAACGTTCTTTCCACGGGATTTCAGGTAGTATGCGCACTCCACTTGAGTCGTTGCGGAGACGATTCGCAGACAGCAGAACGGCCTCAGTCTCGTCCGCCGAGTTTAGTGTTACTCGAAGTAACCGGGTTTCGCCGTAGTGCAACGCGTTTGGGTGGCGCGAGATTCTTCTTAATTTCGTGGGATTAGCATGGACATCGATCGACGTACAGATGGAACCCAACTGATTTCGATCGTCCGTCAACTTACCCTTAATTGTATTAGATTTGGATTCTGGGACATTAGTGCGTGCAATGTTTAGGACACCATGGTTGCGCCTGGTGGCTACTGGTTTTGGGTTTGGAGGCTTAAAATCTGGTGTTTTTGTTGAATTTGTGAACGACATTGGTGTGTGCCATCCGTGCTGCGTCAGTTTTGTTTTCTCTAGTCCGGGCACAAAGGTTACCGTTGCTCTTTCCGGTGTTTGCTTGGCGGCAACCGATGCGTACGTTGCTGGGTTGTTCACTATGGCTGGTTGACTGTAGCTTACAGTCTAGAGTGTAGCGAAAAGACTAGTAGATGCAGCACACAGTACAGAAGTTGAGGCAGGCGCGCTGCAGTCACTGTTTTTATTTATAGGAGGGAGGGAGAATGGAGTCGAAACTGCTGGAGGCTGAGTCGTTGGGGTTCGGTTGGGAGGCCTGGCTCGCTTCTTCGGCCTGACTAGTGAGTTCGAGGTGTTATTTTCACTCACAAGTGCAGGCCCGTTTCCTCCCATGGGAGTAACTCTGGCGCTCACCAGTTGCTCGACCGCTTCGGTTAGTCTTTCACACCTCTTCAGTAGCACAGATAGACAGCTAACAAATGGAATAGACTTGCATACTTGGCAGAACCAAAACGCTTCTGCGGTTTTTGTTTTCGTCGACGCCTTCCCAAGACAGGTAGTGTGGTATGTTTTCAAACACATGGTACACACCAGACCACCTTTTACCACTTTAGCACATGATTCGCATTTGCTCTTCATATGAGACATGTTCTCCCAGAAGGTAACTTATTCCAGCTGCGAACCACACGGCTCGTGGTAAACCTGGCCCTGCTGTCCAATCTAGCCCTCTGTTGCCTGAGCTTCAAATGATGTCCAATCAAGTGAGCAGAGGCAGCTATCTCAAACAAATCAGTAGGCTTGATGTAACTAAGGCCTTTCATATTCTTAAACTTTTCTATCAAATCGCCTCTCAGTCTATGCAGCTCCAGGGGAAACAACCCATAGCTCTTTAGCAGATCTTCATAGGACTTTCCACGTTGGCCCTCAACTACCCTGGTTGCCAGTTTTTAAATCTTTTCCGCGCAAACGACATCACCACGGAGATAAGGCAATCAAGCCTGAACATAATACTCCAGATGTGCTATAAGCACTGTTTTGTACAATGGTAGGAAAACTTCTGGCTTGGTGTTACAGTGCTCTCCTGAGGCGAAACGGTTCTTGTCGCACATTGTTGACAGCATATCGACATTGTGCCGAAGGCTTAAAACTGCTCGCCATAACGACTCCTGAATCACGTTCCTAGTTGATGCACTGTAAAGAGAAAGACTCAGAGGAAGCTTGCATCGCAATCCCGTCTCTACGAGTGGTCAATAAGTGGCATTTGTTGGCATTTAAATACAAATCCCATTGCTTCGACCAGTTATTCACACTGATGATATATCTGGTCATTGTTGCTTGGTTATCCATACTGACCAGCTTTAAGTCATTTGCAAAAATATAGTGGGGGTCTTCAAGATGTAGGGCCGAGTAGTTTATTAGCATAAGAAACAATAGTGGACCTAGTACCGATCCTTGGGGAACGCCACTGTAAGCGATGCCCATTCGAAAATTCACATCCCCGATTCCAGCCGAAAGATTCTCTTACCTAAAAATGCCGACATCCAAGACATAAGTTTGGTTTGCAGACCAAACCATGTCAATTTCTCAAGTAGGAAACGGTGATTTACTGAGTCCAAAACCTTACTTAAGGCGAGATAACACCCCCACCGGGATCCCTTCATCAAAACATCGAGTAGTCTCAACCAGAAAGTATAGCAGGTTAGTGAGGCACGACTTTTTTTTACTGAAACTATGTTGTTCAGCTATAATTAGATTATGTTCTGCCAATTGCTCACAAATCCGGTTTATTATGAGTTTTTCTAAACACTTGACGCAGACCTGGTTAGACCGTCGGGTCTATAGTTAACAGGCTCCGATTCGATTCCCCCTTGTGGAGCGCGACTGTGGTTGCCTGGTTCCAGTCTCGTGGTAAATTGCAGTCCTGAAGTGACATGTTGAATAGTTCCGTAACAGGATGCTGAAGGATGTCAGCTAGTGGCTTGACCATTGCTGGATGTACAAAATTAGCACCGGCTGATTTGAAGGGGTTTAAGTTAGGCATTCCGGTGAAGACCCCTTGTACAGTCAGAACCATGCCTCGCATTGAAGGACTGCTTACACAGTGTGACTGCGATGCTGCAGCACATCCACTATCCCTCACATGCAGAATCTGGAAGACCTGTAGCAGCACTTCTGCTTTATCGCCGACTTCTACAGCCTGACGGCTATCTTCCATTGTTAGACAACCAACTTCCTCTTTTAGGGAGGCTCTAGACCGGACAAAGCTATAGTAACACTGCATTCATTTTTGCATACCGAGACAGGTTAAGCTCATATGAGTATTTAGCCTGCCGTTGCAATTTGATAGCCGTATTCCGGCAGTATGTGTACTGTAGCCATCGTCGAAAGCCTCTGAATTTATGGAATCTTTAGCACTTATCATTACGCCCGTTATTGCTCTATCGATCCTCCTCCTCCACCACGGAGGCTAACTGAATTTTCTGGGAGGAGGAAGATGAGTAAAGTCGTACAGTAGTTGCTCAAGACCAGTTATAAACAGTAGCCATCTTTGTTCCAAATCTGGCCGTTCCTGGTCAGGAATCCAGTTGTCCTAGAGGGTACTGTCCCTCAGTTTCATGTAGTTACTTCGACTGAAGGTCCTCGCTATTCGTAGAATACTTGAAAGCTTCGGTGTGCTTAAGGATAAGCTGAGGACACAATGATCAATTCTACTTACAGGTGCTTCCAGTTGCTGCTCTGCCAATCGACCATGTTTGGTGAGTACAACATCAAAAGTGGATGGGACACTTCCGATGTGACTTCTGGTTGGTACACTGACGTATTCTTCAACTGCGTTCCCATGCATCCAATATGTCAGCTTCCGTTCCAAAGTATCCACCCTGTTTACGGTGCCCTGCCACTCAGCATGAGAAAGGTTTAGATCACAGTCGATTAGGAAATTAGGGGCAGCAACCACCGCCCGCCTCAATAGTGCTCCAAGCTCTTGCTTCTCCTCTCGTATGAAAGATGGGCTGCGGTACACACATACCAAGGTCTCCAAGCTGCTTCTCATCCTTAAGTAACCAGCTACCACCTGAACCTTCGCTTTACTCATGATAAACGGAAACTCGCAATGACCGTACTGGCATTTTATAAAGCAACGGTGCTACTACACCAGTTTGATGGTAAGGCCCATCTGCTGGATATCCAACAACATCCACCAGCAAGTCGCTAATCATGTCGCTCAGAGGAAGCCATGTATGTGTCACAGCAGCCACAGTAGCACGCTCACAGCGCCTCAGCAAATCCCCCCATTTGATTCTCACACTGCAGCGATTGGAATACCATACGCTTAGTCTCGGTTCGCCGTAGTGCTCTGAGGTTGGGTGACGGGTGACTAGGGTCAAGTTGACGGGTCTAATTACAACATCTAAGATGTCACAGCTAAGGTTCCGCTGAGTCACATAATCGAGCTGTTTTCCTATTAACTGCTTTGATTTCGATTCTGGAACCTTGGTGCAGATTACCGATGATAAACTATGTGGTCCCTTTATGACCATTTGTGCAGTCTGGGTTAAGTTCGACATGCCCTAAGATTTGGATATAATAGTTGGATTAAGTGCAAGTATACGTTTGTCCACTTCGATTGGTTTGGATCCATTTGCATTAACTGAAAGGTTAAGTTTCCCGGTGCTTTTCGCAACAACAGTGATCCAACTAACATTTATATCGACGTCCTACTGAATATTCGGAAAACTTTGGAGTGTGAACGAGGCACTGGTAGTGCTTGTGTAAATCAGACTGCTGGTGATGGGTTGAGCTTACTTGGGACGTACGTGAGAGCGCCGTTCAAAGCTACAGGGACCCATTTTAGACGTGCTCTTCAGCCTTTTTCCTCAGTTTTGTATCGTAGCCTAGTTAGAAGGATCAGGATTTACACTCTGGCACGCTTTCTTCCATTGAAGCTAAATTGGTGTTCCTTGATTGTGCAGTTGCTGGCACCAGTCTTTCGTATTTATCCGATGGGTCACATGCTACCTTAATTAGTACGATGCCCGTACGCAGTGTACAGAACGGCATTTTCAGCTAGATCATTGGGACCTTGATATATTTAACAGGAAACTTGCCGAGGCAACAGGAACATTGGATCCCTGTTCGTAACTTTTTGTCAAAATGGAGTGCCACATACTACATTCATTTTGACCGCGTTGAGCTGGGATTCTTTCGAGGTCAAAGAGGATGCGACTGCACAGTGTGAGGGAAAGCGGCTCACCTGGTTCGCTCGGTGTTTACGATATACGCATAGATGGTAGGACGGAGTATGTGACCGGACGGAGAACAGACCATCCCGTGGGCAGGCTATATTTAAAGAGAATAACGCCAACTTCCACCAGAAACGACGATAGCTTTCGACAAAAAACGAGTCTACACCACTTGCTGGTCGGGAAGGATCTAAACGCGTGTGCGCAATCGTTGCCACTTTACATAAAACGTAGACTCTGACATCGCCTGTTGCAAGTACCTGCTCCTCTACCCATCCGATAGTAATACTTCCGGGTTTTGTGATTGGGTCGTACACACAATTCCGCCAGCATGTCAGCTTTATCGGCAGCATGGACCCAGAAGTAGGCCAGTTCACTTGGAGGCTGCGCTAAACAGACGTACAGGAGGTTTCGACTGTTAGTGTAATCCAAAAGGCTTGCAGTCAATACTAATCCTCAGTTGTTTTGAAGTAAAACAACGGGAATTACTGCTTTCGCGTTTACTTTCGAAGGTTAAAGTATGTCTCGTGGACTCGTTTAGTCCTGGGGTTAGCAATCGCAGAATCTTTCGACAGACCGCAAAATAATCCCGGTATTGGACTCTAGGTTCGACTAATAGCAGTTGGCGATCAAACACGTACACCGGAAGAAGACCGTTTTGGATGTCAGCGAGAAGCTGTACCGATTTAAAAGGATGCGTTGGATTTTGTGGTGCCGCATTCACCTTCCTGCGTCTGCTACCTCCTTCTGGATGGGTTAGAGAATGTAGCCGCGTATGGAGACGATATTGTGATATATGGTGAATCGGAGAACAGTACTATCAGTTGGAAGCGATTTTTTGACAAATTCAGCAGTCGGCATTACTAGTAAAGGAGTCTAAATTTCAAATGGGGAAAACCTCTGTGCCACGGATGGTCAAAAGCCGATGCCGGAGCAAATATTGGCCATTTCAGACATCCCATTTCCGACCTCCAGACGCAGTTTTAGGGCATTGTTGGGCTACACCGATGGCTACAGTAAATTCGCAGGAATTTCGCTAGCTTGTCGTTACCTTTGTGTGATATGTTGAGACAGTTTAAGGAATGCACTTAGACTGTAGAAGCTCTACAAGCGTTTAATGACATTCTGAACAAAATGGGATGCAGGAATTGAAGTTGAAATTGTCGATCTCCGGAGAAACCTTCACAGTGGTCACAGAGGCAGACAAACTCGGAATCGCTGCGGTGCTGAAGCAAAAGCAGGGGACGATTGCATACGCAAACAGAATCCGAACACCGTAGGAATGAAAGTATTCGACAATACAGGAAGTGTATTTGGCAATTGTTTTGGCGCTGGACAAATGGGTAACATACTTGCTGGATCAACGGTTGCACGTTAAAGCAGATCACAAACCGCTGGAATGGAGTAGGTCCTACCAAGATTCCTGAGGCAAGTGTACGACATCAGCATAAACCACATATCAGAGAGAGAGAGAGAGAGAACGGAACGGCGGAGCTTTATCGCGCAAAACGGGCAGGGATGCGTTGCTGCCGAACGTTGCCATCCATGTCAGTTGTCTAGGGCGGCAGCAGGATCCGAGAAATTTTTAGGGGCTGAACAGCAAAAGGATCGACTTCTGAACAGAGCGACAACAGCATAACTAATGGATCAAGCTTCGAAACCAAAATCCAATGTTACCAGTTCGGTCCATTCGCGTGGAATTTGGAAAACATGCATGTAAATGAAGTCGGAATTTTGGTTAAAACACAGGGAAGCGGTACTACCCACTGCAATTGAGGACAAATTCGGTGATCTCTTGTTACGATATGGCTCCCGCCGGATGCATCAGGATGTCTGATTTGCTCAGACAAAGAACCTAATAGCTGAACTTAAAAAAGGACGTCGATACAAAATTTCACTACTGTCAGACGTGTCTGCTGTTGAGAAGAGGCAATCCAGGAACACCACAAGATTTGTTCACGATTACTGTGTCCGATAGTGGCGAGTTGCGGTCAGTCGACCTGATGAGACCGTTCCCGTTAACAAGACGGGACGATCATTAGATGGACGTGATGACGGAGCATTTTACCCGCTAGAATAAAGCCGTAACAGTTTCAAATCAAATGGCTGGCAAAGTAACACATGTCTTGATAAAACCCATGACGGTGATCCAAGCTATTTCCAAGGCCTTATTGACAGAGCAAATCCCATACATTGAAAATGTTGAGTTCCGGACATTTCTGGCGAGACAAGACATTAAGAAAACGCGAACCACTCTCTATCATCCACAGACAAAATGATTAAAGGAGAGAATTAATAGGACGATTGATTAATGGCTGACAAAGAATGAGACGGAACAGACGAAGCATTACCAGTATTCTTGCTGGCTCACTGGACGTCTAAGCAAAGAAGCATCAAGTGATCCCCATGCCCGTCAATGTACGACGCCAGACATCGTCTTCTTGTGGATCAAGAGTTGGGAGTGTGGACGAACTGCCAGTTAACCCTGAGAGAAGCAAAAAATGACAGGAAGGTAGCAAATCGAAATCTGGGGACAGCTCAGGACTGGATGCTGGAAAATCCCAAGTTAACATGAGAAAACCATCCAGAGACTTTCCAGTCAGTGCGAAATCGAAGTGCAGCGACCACCAATGTGCGACCACATGTTGTCTAGAGAAGAAGATTCTCCGGACGGCGTGCAAGGGACCGAATGACGTGATCAGTCGACGGTAGACCATAGAAACCATCGCCCGACAAGGCGATAGGCGTCGTTTTCACGCTTGCAAACAACGGGAAGAAAACACGGCGTACATGGAGTGGCCTCCAAGGTCGGATGGACTATGTGCGAGACCGATGGCTGAGAAAACTTTGGTGGGGTGGAAGTGTGCTGCACTACTACTGAGTAACGGGGGTACACAGAGGCAAGGGTGAGGAAGTCAGCGAAATCATGGATCGTTGCGGACGATGTACGCGTAGTGCACAAATCAACCACTACCGATACGTGAATGAAGGTGCGCAGGGGAATGGAGAAACAGAACGGTACTACGAATTAAGTGCGTACATGAACTTGACTTTCCACGTTTGAACTAATGCGATACTTGGACGTGGGTTCTCTAACGTGAGAATCCTCCGCACCACATTGGGTTCTCGACAGTAGTAGTAGCAGTAGCAGTAGTAGTAGTAGTAATAGTAGTAGTAGTAGTAGTAATAGTGGTAGTAGTAGTAGTAGTAGTAATAGTAGTAGTTGTTGTTGTAATAGTAGCTTTAGTAATATCAGTAGTAGTGGTAATAGTAGTGATAACGGAAACAGTGGTACTAGTAGTAACCGGTGGCTTTATCCTATAGGTTGGGCACGTTCTTGAATATATACATCAGCCAGGTGCGTGGAAATCGATCTGCACGGATTTCTGATATTTGTATGATGAAGCTAAGGCAGCTGTATTCACACCGTTCTACTGGTGTTGTGGACATGACAGGCACATGCTCTACACGTCCAAAGTCTGCTGACCCCCAGGGGATGGACACTGTTGGACTACCCGAGTTCTGAAAGTTACTTGCGTGCTGTCCATTCTTTGGGGACTAACATCTTCCATGATACGCCTGTAAGGGGCTTGATAATTTTCATCGTCGTTGTATGCCAACTAGTTGCAGGTGCTTGGCAATGCAACCCTCGAATCACCTGGTTCACTTGGTCACTTTACCCGCAAATCTTCAGCTCATATGTGAAACCCATTGCATAGTACCTGATTCAGGCTTGGCAACCCCGATTAAAGACCCTAGAGCAGAAAGCAACCAAAAAGGTGATGAGTTTGTTCCACCTCGCATACATTTTCGACGGAAAGCCTTGGGAGTGTACAGCGGACGTTGTCGCCGTCTATGGAGTGACGTGGTTCTGCCACATCAGATATTGAAAGCCTTGGTCATGCTTGCCAATGCCTACTAAAACCTAGTCGCAACACAAAACGGAGGGGCCACCAGCTGAACCTGATCACCCAATACAGTCGGCTGGCATTTCACAGGAATTATTTTTCCATTAGAATTTTTTGGCCGTAAAACGCTTTTCCGACTTTCGTCATTTGTGCACCTACGCTACTATTTTCTTGATAAATCGACAATGCACCACACCATCAGCATTAGCTGATTTGTACTCCACTTTTCGAGTAACGACAAGACACAGAAAAATAGTAAGCTCAAGAGGAAATCGGAGTAGGTGGTTATACCTATGCGTTAACACGGATATTATGGTGAGTCCACAGACGCCCGTTTCACTTGACTGTCACATTTGTTGAACATATCCAATTAACACAAACCATCCCACGGGACCTGCCAAATCTTGGCTGTTTTTTTATCTGCATTGTGCCATGTTTCCTTTTTACTATATTTCCAACAGACATTGCTGTTTTTGAGTTCCGTTTAAAGATGCCAGCATACAGGGCACTGCTTCGGCTCCTTTCCTCATCGAATACATCTAAACAGTAGTCTTCCTTCTGCGGAATTACGCTACCCTTTTCTCATGGATCCTTGTCAGTCATGGCGGTTGAAGTGTTCACTGAGGCTGGGTAAGTGACTTCTATACGCTATTCTATTCTACTGCAAGCCACTCAACTACGCACTGATGATGTCACCTCGATTGATGAGGAAACGTTCGCAACAAAATTGTCAAGCTCAGCGAACATTTCAACCGCCATCCGACAACCTGAGCTACCGAGTCTTCAATTCTATTGTCAGTTATACTCAAACCCAAGTGAATTGCCAAAATTCGGACACTAGGTAACTAAAACTCTCTATATCAAAAGCGAGGAAAGAGTCAGACCTCGGAACTTGGTACATATCTCGTTTGAAGACATAAGAATGGATATCGCCAGGTCAAAACCGACACTGCAAACGACCCGACAAACCTACTTAGCTAGAAATTTTATATGGAGTTGATTGCCTCCTGCTTTCTTAGCTTCGGGCGCTTTCACATACCACATGAAGCGACTGGCAACCAGATGCAATTGGGCATGATGTGTTTCTGGTTTCCTCCGGCTCGAATGCGGGCAGACAATTAAACCACACGTATACCGTAATTACATCCATCGAGGTTAACTGACCTCTAACATCCTCTGTCTACACACCCACACACGTGCCTCCTTATTAACTTCAACGGACTAGTGCTGAATCATCTCATCCATTCCTTTGTCTGTCCAACATCAAGTTAAGTTTTCAATCCACCGGCCGAGTGTGGGATAACTCTCCCCTTATTTTCAGACTCTTATCGGGGATACTCTACTCCCGACAACAAAGGAGGCTGGGGTGTGGCTTAGTTGCATAGATCAATTTCCGGCTGTATTGTATTCGCAGAGGTAGAGCCAAACGACTGTGAGTCACGCACAACCATTAAACTAAAACTGAAGCAATGGATACGACTGGTATATAAGAGTCAAAGGTTTTAGTTGGAATACATAGCCTATCCACAGATATACAAAACAACATTTTCGGCTTCCTGGGATTTGTCTATATGTCGCGTTCTACGGCATCCCCATATTCCGGAGTGCTTCTGCACATAAATTCAGAGTTTACACGGAGATGTAAATCTGTTGTAGGTGCAGTCCCTGAAATGCAGATAAAAGTCTGCACTGTAGTCGAATTTCGTCTTTAGTAGACGGGATGTACATCGGTACAGTATATAAGTTTGGATTACTGGGCTATTGGCTTTTCATCTAATCACTTTTTACTTCGAGCTTCATTCGCCAATTCTCTTTTTGGTCAAGGGATGCTCCCAGCCAGCTACTGTTTCACTCAATCCACCACTTCATTTTGTGAAATAGAACTACACCTAGCTCGATCGGTGCGGCGTGTACCAACAAGGACATACAGTTAATGACAACTCTCCACTTCATCGGTAAACAGGCTGTCTGTGTTTGATTCGTTGGCCCCTACCAGGTTCTGTAACACTTCACGTCACCTGATGTATCAGGTACCATGACATACGTGGTACAAGGTGTTGTACAGTGAGCGCAGGCTGTCATCCCATACGACATACACCACCTTCTCTCTCTATCAGTGGTTCAATATTCGACCTGCAAAATGTTCCAGTGCCTTAGTTGGCCTAGATTTCTGTCACTGGTTACAGTTACATGATGAAAACTGGGATTAAACGGATAGCAGTTCATGCTTGATGATCTCATTGTCGTCTGATTTCTGAATTCGGCTAAGAACTCCGGTATCAGCAAAAGTGCATACCAGATCAGTACTAAAAAGCAGCTCATTTCCATGATGTAAACCCAGTTCTTGGTACAAGGCTGTGTTTGAACTACTAGATCCAATAGAGCCAAAAACGTTAGGATGTATGCTGTGGAGACCTTAGGATACCTGAATAACTTCACATCGAATATCCTCCTTCACCTTCAGTGTTGCAGAGGGACATATACACAATCCGTTATCGGTGACTACCTATCATGTGGTAAGTATATCTTTTCTGCCCAAAAGACCATGCAACCATGTCACCGATTGAGGGGTCACGGTGATACTGCTATCTAGTAGCAAGTAGGTCACTCTGACGACAGCCTTCTTTCCCACTATCAGGTGGCAACTGCACCACAAGATACGCCAGCCGTGATATAAATAGCAAAATGTACTGCTCGTGAGTCGCCTTTGGCTTAAGCCGTAAAAAGCACTTTCAATGATGGGCACTGTCTTTCCTGTTTCTCGGCGATCACCGGTAGTTGCGCAGTGTCCTTTGTTCGTCTCACGTACCTGTCTAAAGTACGAAAGCCATTTGTTCGACTAAGTCCCCCAGAGCCGTGTTAATCCACATTCCATCAGCGACGCTTGCCTGCTCGGGGGACACATTGAGTAAGAGGCCTCGCATTTCCACGGCTCCCGACCTAGGAACACCGTACCAATCGAGGGACGGTCTAATAACGAAGCGGCACGAAAGGTTATAATGAATGTGGCCATGGTTGGCAGAGTGTACACTATAAGTTATATAGCATAGCTCTTCTTCAATCATATCATCAGCTGCGATATCCGACGAAGAAGCAATGTGTAAATAGTTTCTTCGACTCAGGATCCGAGTCCGCGGACACAAGCTCTGGACACTTTTACTGAACAATGAAGTAGCGCTTAACTGCCACATCCTTTAAAGTAATGATACCGATCGCAAGATGCGCAAACTTTTCTAGAGTAATGCATACACAGCAGGTGACATATCATCTTTAGAGAGGAGAATCAGAGAACTCCCCCCCCAAAAGCCGTTGTCGACTCTTTCCGTGTTTCCATAACTCTCACGTTATCCAATGGACCCAAATAACAAAAACTCGTGAGTTTTACGTAGAAGGCTGCTCGGTTCCATTCAATCTCTCGTTCCGTCAGTTTACTTGGAATAATAGTTGTGAGCAATCTACTTCCTTGTGTTGTTATAGCTCCATCACACTAGCTCCACTGCATTATGTCGATAAAGTAGGAGGCAAGTTTGAAGCAAGCGGGAAGCTATAGAAAAACAACAATTGACATATTTCGTGCAGTGGTAACAATAGTTATTCTTCAAGGCAAGTTCCCACCGTAATTATGCACAGTTCAACCTTCCATTAATGCACAGAAAGCTGTCGCGTAAAAGATTTGTTGGTACACCTGAACAAGGAAGCAATTCCTTTCGTAAACTCTGTGGAAAAGTTGGCTTCAGAGGAATCTTTCTGAGAACGCAAACGGGTGGAATTCATTTGGTGCTAAATCAGAAATATAAGCATTGTGTGGCAATCACTGTCAGCATGTTCAAGAAGTACTGGCCTTCCATGTCATAACGGTTTTTCAATTCATTGCAGACTATTACACACACGCGCTAGTCAAAAGTTGGAATCTTTGGTTTTAGATAGCATTACTTTTCGGAC
>OX104068.1:81419096-81728863 GCA_944474145.2 Dicrocoelium dendriticum | reverse complement strand
CTGATAAGTGCAGCATTGGCCTTAGCATGGGGAACTCACCGAGATGTAGAATTCGGTAGGTCATAATGAGGTCGACTCGCACCCGACGGTAGGACAAGGTGTAGAGTCCTAGTTTCTCGCACCGGTCTTCATACCCAAAGCCACGTAAACTCGGGATGAGCCTGGTAGCAACGTGTTGGACCCGTTCGATCTTTTGTGCCTCGCCTCGGGTAATCGGAAAGTAGGCGGGCGAACCGTACTCTAGCATTGGTCTAATGATAGAAGAGAACAGGCGAGTGGCAACCTCTTCAGACCATGTGCCGAAGCTACGTTTGAGCGCCCAAAGCATGCGCAGTCCGTTCCGATATAGCCTGTTCGTGTTGTCCACGGACTTCAAATCGTAGCGTGAGAGTACACCTAGGTCCTTCACGGAGGGTGTGGGATATAGCGTTTGGCCGTCAAGAGTGTAGGTTCGGCCGTTAGCACTCTTCCCCAGGCTCATAAATACAGACTTGGCTGGGTTGACCGGGAGAAGAACTTCTGCAGACCATGTGGATAAGCGGTTGAGATCTTGCTGAAGTAGGCCACAGTCATCGGGAGCGTCGATTTCTCTCCAAATCTTCATGTCGTCCGCAAACAAGGCACACGGCGACCGGAGAAGCTGCGGTAGATCGTTGATGTGGATCAGGAACAGAGTGGGCCCCAGCACAGTGCCTTGAGGCACGCCACTTGTAGAGGGGTACCAGTCAGTTAGATGGTCGTCGACCTGTACTCTCCACTTTCGTCCAACAAGAAAGTCGCGGATCCACCGGTGCAGTGAGCCACCGACGCCACACATGCTGAGTTTGTGAAGGAGAACCTCATGACTGACCTTGTCGAACGCTTTACTGAAATCGATGAATATCACGTCGACGGATTTCCCCTTGTTTATTGCCTTCAACCACTCATGCCTCGTCACAAGCAGGTTCGTAATGCATGAGCGACCTTGCATAAAACCGTGCTGTGCGGGCGTCAGGACCTCGTTTGACTGTAGCAACTGCAGCAATCTCTTCTTCACGATTTTCTCAGCAACCTTTGCCAAAATAGGTGTCAGACAAATTGGCCTGTAATTGTCTACTTTGCTAGGGTCGCCGCCTTTCGGAATAGGCTTCACCACCGCACATTTCCAGTCAACCGGCAACGAACCTTCGGACAGCGACCTGTTGAAAAGGTCAGTCACGACAGGAGAGAGGATGGTTGAGAGTGACTTGAGAACCAGTGGGTGAAACCCATCAGGTCCGGCAGGTTTGGTGCCGTCAAGGTTGGCGAGTAGTTGAGCTACCTCTTCAACGCCGCAATGCAGACTATCGAGTTCGGTAAAAGCGGTACACGTCGAACTCGGAACAGACACCTGGTTATTCGCAAATACAGAAGCGAAGTGCGCCGCCAACGCGGACGCACGCTCAGTGCTGGAGGTTAGGGGCTGTCCATCCGTGCCATCCAGCACTGGCACATCACCTGCCGGCTTCAGGCGTCGCTTCACGTATGCAAAGATTCTCTTGGGGGCGGTCTTCGCGGCTAATGCGAGCTGCACTTCAAAGTGTCGGCGTTTATTCTTTTTCGCACTGTTGCAGAGGTTCCGCTGACATTTATACCCTTCGTAATCATTGGCAGAGCCAGAGAGAAGGAATTTGTCCCACAGTCTGCGCCGCCTCCGAGCCAGGTTTCCATACTCCTTGTCAAACCAATGAGGCTTAATCGGTCCAACCTTTCGACATTTCAATGGCACAAATTGGGAACACAATGATGTCAATCTCTCTTTTATAAATATCCAACAATCTTCCACAGATGCAGCTTGTGACAGAGACCAATCCAGTTGGCTCGCGGCTCGAGCAAGACCATCGAAGTCCGTTTTCCAGTAGTTGGGAGCTGGTTGCAGCGGATGTGAATACGGCAAAGATAATTCCATATCAGCTATCAGTACTGAGTGGTCGCTCGTAGCCAGGGGCTCCAGGATCCTAACGTCACGCACTCGTTGTTCGTAGCTCGTTAACATCAGGTCGAGACAGGACGAGGTTGAACGTGTTGATATGCGTGTTGGCTGGCATATGTGTTGCGATGCACCAGTTTCAAGTACCAAATCCACGAACTTTGCTTCAACCTCACTATGTCCAGGCATCAAATGCACATCAGGCCATCGTATTCGAGGACAGTTAAAATCGCCCATAAGCAGAAAGTGTGGACGACTCATGTGGGCTTGAAGATGGGGCAGCCAATCCAAACAACGACTCAGGGGACTGCGATAAACTGCGCCCACAAGCAGTTCTCCGCGCCTGAGGCGGATGGAGCACCACAGTAGCTCACACAGGCCATCGTCACTTCGGTAGGTGCTCACAAGTCTCCCACGCAGGGAAGACCGGATGTAAAGTAAGACACCACCGTGGGCATTCTTTAGTCTATCGCATCGGAAACACGAGTAACCGTTGAGTTCAAGTTCTTGGGTGTATAACTCTGCATGCAGCCATGTCTCTGCGAGTCCCACTACGTCTGGCCGCTCAGACGCAACGAAACAACAAAGCTCATCGCGCTTATTCATAATACTGCAAACGTTTGTGAAGGCTACTCGCAGGCCGCAGCGGGAGCCACCGGGCGTGCTTGAAGTGTGAGCAGCCTGTTTATCCTGATTCGCGGATGGTTGGAAACCACCCGAAAATTTACGATACGAAGATTTGTTTCCCCCTCACCAGCGCGTCTTTTCAACTCAATGATGGCAGACTTGAGCCGCTCCCTGTCTACTGGGTCCAGGTCGGGACGAACATGGATCTTCAAACCTTTCAGCCTACTTAGGCGAGACATGATCAGTCTTGGACTGGCTTCGTCCACAAAAGTGATTCTCATAGGCCGATTTTGTTGATCACCTTGCTTTCCCAGACGGGTAATCTGCCTCACTTTTACTGAGTCCTCACCAGCGTCGAGGAGTCTATCAATTAGACCCTGTAAAAACTCGACATCGTGATCGTAGCGCACTTGGGGTGATGGATCACTGGACTCCGGTGCGTGAAATATCACGAGATTATAACGCCTCTGGTAGGACGAGATTGGCTTTGCTGGGCGAAGTATACTACCAGCCTCAAGTGGTTTGGCTAACTGTTGACTTACAGAACGTAAACGCTCAACGTTCCTTCGTAATTTCGTCCTCTGTTCTTTCCACTGGTCTTCAGCACTCAGACTTTCACCTGCTGGGACATCAGTGTCCGGTGGACACAACAAAGGTAAACAATTTAGGCCAGGTGCAACTGGGCTTCTCACAACGGTTGGACTTGGTGTCGGTGAGTTTGCACGGGTAGAGGAGGACGACTGAGCCGAAACCTGAAGGCTCTTCGCGCTAGGTTGTTGGGCCAAACACACGGAGCTGTTCGCAACGAAACGCTGAGGCCTACACGTCGGCTTTACTCTTTCTGGCTGTATCTTATTTCGGCAATTTTCACATATAGTTTGGATGAAATCGTGTTGGATCTCGCGAAGACGATGAAAATGCTCAACTGATAATCCAACACATGAAATGTGGTATTTAACTTGGCACAAAATACTGTTGATGAAGTCATGGAAATCGCGTTTACAGGACACGACTTAGAAGGTGTTGAGCTACTCCCAGGAGAACGACTTCTTGATTTGGAGTATGCTGATGATATTGTCCTAATCTGTGACAGTTCACAAACGTGCCGAGCGGCACTAGACAGATTAGCCCTAGCTGTCCGTCACTTCGGGCTTTGCTTCGTACCCTCGAAGTGCAAAACGTTCCTCCAAGATTGGTCTAAACCACCTCCTACGCTGACCGTTGGTGGGGATCTGCTAGAAGTCGCACAAAAATTCAACTGCCTGGGAAGTTGTATCATCGCCCGTGGGATTGAAGATGAGATCACGAACCGTATAGCAAAAGCTCGGGGCGCTTTTGCTAACCTTCGCCACTAATGGCGCCGGCGCTACCTCACTCTTGCCCTGAAGGGTAGAGTGTACAGTGCAGCAGTACGTTCGACCCTACTGTACGGTTGTGAAACATGGCCGCTTAAAGCAGCGGACCTGAAGAGGCTAGTTACGTTCGACCACCGGTGCCTTCGTAATTTAGCTCACATCTGGTGGGAACACTGCGTGAGCAACGACCGTGTTCGACGCCTCGTTTACGGCACAGGAAAAGGAACTGAACCGCTCAGCACCGTTATTTCACGCACCAGGCTCCGATGGCTCGGCCACGTGTTACGCATGCCAGCCCACCGACTCCCGCGACGTGTGTTGTTTGCGCGCCCGGAGGTGTGGATGGAAGAAGAGAAGGGGTGGCCAAGCGATGACTTGGTCAAGAGGAATGAAGGCTCTTACTTTTGAGCTGGCCGCGGCTGGAGCGTCTCGGCTCCCTGGTTGGGGTCCGAAAGACCACGAACACCTTTGGTTGGATACACTTGCTGATATGGCTAGGAGCCGACCTCAGTGGTATTCGTGCTGTGAGTCTCTGTGTCTCACCCCATCCATCTTAGCCTCCCCCTTCAATCACGATCTCACTATTTAACATTATAAGTCGGCCGGTGGCCAAGTGGTCTGCACGTTCGCTTTGCAACCATAAGGTCACCGGTTCGAATCCGCGTAGGGGTGGTCGTCCTCGCGGTATACTCAGCCCGCGCGCGACTGGTGGTGGTCGCGCGGCAGCGAAGCGCCGTTACGGCGTACAGCTGACACATTATTATTATTATTATTATTATTATTATATTAGCCTTATATCATTTTGCATAGAACTTTTATTTGATGCACTGTAGCCGGCTGGTAGCTTACGGGAACGATGCCCATCCGTCACCGGCTTGCACCAGTTGTATTTGTTTCTTTTTTCTATGTATTGAGGCACAGTAGCTGAGGTGTTTCCCACCTCTAGCTTACGTGTATGAGGATGATGATGCTGAATCGTTATTGCGTATGAATACAAAATATCGGACCTCCCAGGTTCTAACAATTGTACGGCAGATGCCCTGAGGCGGTTACCGCACGCGACCCCCGCAGAGCCAATAGATGAACAGGTGGAGGTTAGTCCATTTGACGCAGTGACCAGTGACGTCATATGTCGCTGGACAGATCGGGATCCCAAACTAGCCTCCGTGACACGTTTCACCAAACTGGGATGGCCTAGTAGAATTCCAGTACACAGTAGCTGAGGTGTTCCCCACCTCTAGCTAACTTGTATGATGATGATGATGAGTAGCATACCAGCTAATTTGAAATGTTTTGGGCTTCGGAAACCTGAGCTGTATACACATGATGTTTGCTTATTTGGAGACTCACATTTGGCTCCACCGTTGAGGGCGCGCTCGTTCATTCTAAATGTACTTCCGAATGCACATCCAGGTGTTGCCCCAATGAAGGCCCTTGCATCCGGCATACGCTGCTGGCCCGGCTTAGATGCCTAAATTGAAAACTACCTGGAATCGTGGGATCGCTACCAACAATACCAGTCGATTTAAGCTCCAGGTCCAATACATGCCTGGAATTGGACTTAAAAGCCATGACAGTGTACCCATGCAGACTATTTTGGTACTTTGAAGGATGGCTTTCCAAAATGGATCTACGCATATCAAGTGTCTCATCCCACAGCTGAAACCACCATTTCAAAGTTGCGGTCAGCGTTTGCAGTTTTTGGAATAACTGAAAATGTTTACACAGGTTATGGGACCTGTTTCACTAGTAAGGATTTTGACAGCTTCATGCAACTCAATGGCATTCAACACGTGCGTACAGTCCCACATCATCCTGCTTCAAATGGATTAACTGAAACGGTGATGCAAACGGTAAAAAGAGGCCTGTGAAATCAGTTATCAGGAACCATCCAAAAGCGATTAGATCGATTACTTTTTGCCTACAGAATAACTCCGACAAAAGCGACGGGTAAATACCCCGCATAACTGATGTTCGATAGAACACTTCGTACTAGACTACACCCATCATTTCCTAATCGTCGAGCACAAATAGAAGCGAAACACAACAAGGCGGCTACGTTGGACAGTAATCAAGATGTCGTTTTCCAAACGGGGGGATCATGTGTGTACACGACTTCCCCCCGAACAGTCATGGCAGCCCACAACCATGGTCGCAAGTGATGGTACGCAGGCTGACCTAGAGTTAACTAGTCGCGTCTTGAAGTGGCATTCAGATCGCATACGTCCGCGTTGTGTAGAAACATGAGAAAACGAGGAAAATATAGCTGACACAGTCCAGCGGACGGTAGAAAAAAACACTCGGGACATGGCGCGAACAACAAACAGCCTACAACTTCGCAGATCTTAACGTATACCTAAACCAGTTGAATGTTTCATTCTCAGTGTATGACTTCCTTCAAGAGAGGAGGGGATGTTACATTCCTCCTCGACATGGATTAGTTGCTTCAGCCACACCGCATTCTTATTAATTTGCCTCACATTGAGTAATCAATAGTCCTTCACGACATGCTTTAACTCGTGTGTCATGTGAGCCGTTTTGCAGTACTTCGCCCGATACTCTGTGTTACGTACCATGCCTTGCATTTGCTTAACTGCGGTCTGAGGGCGTACTTTGCATGGATTCGTTACTACGTATTATTACCGACGGGATCCAGATGAACGCAATTATTAATACACCAGCTAACTTTTGCTCTACCGCTGAGGACAAAGTGAGCTCGGATCCTAGTTAGAGGAAATGATGAAGCTGTTGCTGAAAGAAGACGTATGATTTTCAATGCGGATATGATCGTATGACTGGATTTGGCAACATGCTCCATTCAGGCACTATTAATGGATCAATCATCTAAAAGCATTTAGGTGGCCTCTCCAACGAGTTCGTCAGTCCGCCGCATCACTGCTCGAAAAGAGTCAGTTTGTTCCTATTTGTACGATATTTAACATACATGGTTATATAGAAGCATGACATGATCATTCAACCTCAGGGGACTCTCTATCGTTGACTTCTCCAGCAGGAATTCTTCGTTCATGACCACTGAGTGAAACACGGATGGTTTGTCATGAGTCTGGATCAAGTGGGCAAACTAACCCGATTAAAGAATGGTATGCTTTCAATAAGCTCTTGCAAGTCGTCCGCGATTTGCTCGCTGAGGGATGCAGGAAGCTTCAGACCGTGGACAGTGAAATCCCATGAGATGAGAACACTGCTGTAGGGAGACTCGCCGAGGCTACTGTCAGGCGGGAGTCCATCTCTGGATAGACACTGAGGACGATAAACAACTACAATTTACGTGTCGTTGCGTCTTCGTCATTGACTGCACAAAAGTAAGACTATGATACTTGGTTCCGGCTTGTCCATTGGTTCGCACTGTGGGGCACTGCGATAATGTAGCCGTGTCCAATCTCCCTTGCTGGGGGGAACGTTTCGAAGAACGGATACGCCATGCATTGCGACTTCCTCATGATAAATTCTTCATGCAACGAATATGCAGTTACGAGAGTGTGGTCCCGTGCGTGTTATGCTTGCTGTGGCCGCAGTACCACAGGCTTGCTCAGGAGACCTTGTTACTGCCATCAGTAGTGAGTCGGGGAACGTGTGTCTTGTGTATGCGGTTTCGCGGATTGGTGTATATTGTATCAAAAAGGCAACAGAAAAAGCAGGATGGTTATCGACGCGCAATTTATAGGTACGACAGGGGTAACACTCAGGTTAGGCAGGTTTTAACGGTCCGGATTAAAACCAATGCCAAATGAGTTGCTCTGTTTCAGGCGGCCAATGGAACATGATTCAGGACAGACATCGTGTGGAGTCGATTTCAACAACCCCCCCCCCCCGTATTTTCGATGAGCGGCGTCAATCGAGCTGGGACCGATCGACACGCTTCGAACATCTGGCGGACCGGCGAGACTGACTTCGTGGTAGCGGCGATTCGGCCTGATGTTCAGGCATAGTCTGAGAATGGGTAGCTGATCCATGGGCCGGGTGCAACCGACACGGGTTAGAAATTAGGCCCTTTTCCAATCCATAGGTCCCTAGACCTAGTCTCCAGGCGATTCGCAGCGGTACGGATAGAGCTGGGAGGCACTTAGACGTAGCCCGTTGTTTAACGCGAACGTATGCTTCCGGCTGCATAGGAATTGACGAGCTGGCGTTGGAATTTTGGTGGTAGTGTGCTATGCGATTTGTAACTTCTACACGTTCCGCAGATGACAGGCTATGGACATCATTTAGTTCGTTGCGTAAGGGCCTTCTTAACATCAGCTCCGTCGACGTTCTTCCGGCAGCCCAGTGATCACAAGTTCTGTAAGCAAATACAATAGTTAAAACGGCATCTTTCCAATCCAACCCTCTTAATTGGATGACCTGTATGGATTCTTTGAGGAGTCGGTTAAGCTGCTCGACCATGCCATTGGCCGCAAGGTGCAATTATGTTATGACACTGGAGGAAAACTTCAAATTCGTGACTACAAAATTGTGCTCCATTGTTCGTGACTATTTCTTTCGGTAGCCCAAAACAACTGGAACCGGTATTTAAGCCAGCTGGCTTGCCGAACAACCTCCTCGTGGTGCCAGCTGGGTGGTTCGGGTTTTTCCCGTTCCAGCGAATGGTTCGGCGGCAGTGTTCCAGGACGTGGTGGGTTTTCGCCTGGCAAGCGTTCTCCCTATAAAAAGCCACATATGTCCGTTTAACAACAATGCGACGTGGCGGATGTGACTCGCCACTAAATAAAGCCACTGCCCCTTGCCCCTCCCTGAGAGGCATTGTACTTTAAGGGTGAGTTGGGCCCCTGGTCCTTCACGGACCGAAAGGCGTATGAACCATCTACTTGGTCACTGGCTCCCAACGGGTTGCGACACCCTCACATCGTCCTGCTGCCTTGTAGGTTAGATCTTTGATCAAAGGCTCGGGGTGGGGCCCCCTAAGACAACCCTCTACTTCGGCCTGGGCAACCGGGTAGTATCACGCCCACTGACGAATCATGGACTACACCGCTCACTACTACTACTGCTATGCCGCGCTTCTGTCTTAACTCAACCGCTCAAGGTCCACTCACAGACCACCCCACCTCCCGTCCTTCACCTACATGTACTCTTGTGTCTTCTACGGTCACCGTCACAAACGACCCACGTCTCGCAGCTGATGGAAGTAACAGCCAAACTCCCGGTTTACAATGTCCTGCGATCGCAACCACCTCTCACTCCACCGAAGCTCCAGCTCTTCTCCGACCTGGTTCTCCATTCATCCTCGCAGCGACTAATGTTCGAACTTTGATGCAGATCGGACGACAAGCATGTCTGGCCCGTACTCTTGAAACGCTATCGGTAGACATCTGTTGTCTTTCAGAGACCAGATTACAAGACTCTAGCACCGTCATCAGAATGGCCTCTCCGGTAAACTCTGACGCCAAATACTACTTGCGGCTTTCCAGAGACCCAGAATTTGCCGCCGCTGGTCAAGCTGGTGTTGGGGTTGTATTAAGTGCCAGGGCTGAATCAGCTCTGCTTGACTGGATCCCAGTCAACAGTCGGCTATGTGCAGTCAGACTAAGAGGTTCATGTAACGTAAGCAGGCGTCGAGATGTTAAGCGTGCCTTGTTTGTCGTCTCCGCCTACGCCCCTACAGACTGCAGCCCGGATGCAGTCAATGATAGCTTTTACCAACAACTACATGAACTTCTGCGTTCCTACAAACGGACGGATATAGTCATTCTTGCCGGGGACTTTAACGCACGGGTTGGCCGCCTTCTACCAAGCGAGCACCACATTGGGGGTAGTTTTGGTCTCCGTGGCAGTCGATCAGACAATGGAGACAGACTACTTGCTCTTTGCTCTGATCATCGCTTGTTTCTTTCGAGCACTAGTTTTCGACACTCGAGGAGACAGACTGCTACCTGGCGCCCGCCCTCACAAACGCAAGAGTGCTCCCAGCTTGACCACATAGCAATCAGCTACAGATGGCGCGGAAGCGTAATGGACTGCCGATCGTACTGGTCAACTTTTCTGGACTCTGATCACGCATTGGTTCGTGCTAAGATTTGCATGCGTTTTGGAGGATCACCTAAGCGCGCCCACTACCGACCGGACGTCGCGAATCTACAAAACGCTGCGGTTTTAACCAGGTAACAAGCCTCACTGTCAACTTTGCTTGGCTCAACTATTGACGGTGATCTCGATTCGCAGTGGGTGCATATCAAAGATGCTTTAGTTTCCGCCAGTATCGACACTTGTGGAGTTACCCGTCACCCACCGAAACATTGGATTTCCGCCGACTCCTTGTCGCTGATGGACAGAAGCCGCTTGATCCCATCGGATTTCAGACACGTTGAAGAACGCCAATACCTTGGTCGAGAGTTGCGCAGGAGTCTGCAAATGGACCGCGAAGCTTGGTGGTGTGAACGTGCTAGGGAGATGGAGCTTGCTAGTCTCTGTGGTAATACCAGGAAACCCTTCCATCTCCTTCGAGTCACCGAAGGTATTTGATCTGGTATAAGTGAAACAATATGCGAAGAGGATGGCACCTTAATCACCAATCTTCAACGACGGTTGGAGCGATGGACCGAACATTTTGGCTCGCAGTTTTGTTGGCCACCAGCTCCATCTGCTACCTCTGGCGCTCGCGCTGGGGCCGAGTAGTCTACCCAAACAGACCCTCCCTCTTCCCAGGAACTCGAGCAGGAGCTCCGGCATCTGAAGCGTTATAAAGCTCCCGGCCCTGATGGTCTTCACCCAGCTCTATTTAAAGATGGTGGCGCATCGCTGATCCGAGAACTCACCACTTTGTTCTCGAGAATTTGGTCGAAAGAGAAGGTTCCATCATCTTGGGGTGAATCGATAGTCGTACCCATCTTCAAAAACGGCCTGCGCACAATCTGCTCCAACTACAGAGGGATAAGTTTAGTCCCCGTCGTTTGCAAGCTGCTGGTGTCCATCATACTTCGCAGGCTATCCCCAACACGCGAATCGTTGCAACGAGAAGAACAAGCTGGGTTTCGCCCTGGTCGCGGCTGCATCGATCAAATCTTCACACTTCGCCAGATCCTCGAGCTCCGCCATGTGTATCAGAGGCCAACAATTGCTGTGTTCCTGGATATCCGTGCAGCCTTCGATTCTGTCGATCGTACAGTACTATGGCAGTGCCTGCTGAGGAACGGTGTCCCCGAGAAGTTCGTCTCCATACTGCGCGCTCTATACAGTCTGAACTCGGGCAGGGTTAGGGCTTATGGCATGCTTTCGCCTACTTTTGTGGTCTCCAGTGGAGTTCGACAAGGATGCACCATCTTTCCGTTCCTATTCAACTTTGCCATTGAGGATGTCCTGAAGAACGCTCTGAGCGATTCGTTGAACGCTGGCGTTGAGCTCCTCCCAGGTAGTCGAGTTGTTGATTTGGATTATGCTGATGATATCGTCTTGCTGGGTGACGATCCACAGGTCGTCCAACTTGCATTAAACCGCTTGACGATTGAAGCATCAAAGTACGGTATGTGCTTTTCGCCATCCAAATGCAAGGCTCTCCTTCAAGACTGGCAGGTGCCTCTGCCTGCACTCACGCTTGCTGGTGAGACACTGGAGGTTGTGGAGAGCTTTGTCTACTTGGGAAGTTGCATCACTGCTGGCGGGGTTGTTGGAGACGAGATTTCGATGCGCATCTTGAGAGCACGCCTCGCTTTTTCTAGGCTGAGGCATTTGTGGCGTCGCCACGACATTGGTCTCTCCATCAAAGGGCGGGTCTATTGTGCAACTGTTCGTGCTGCACTGTTGTACGGATGCGAGACCTGGCCCATTCGTAAAGATGACTTGCGCAGGCTATCCGTCTTCGATCACCGCTGTCTGCGGTCCATTGCCCGTGTGTGGTGGCAGCACCACGTAAGCAATGTGGAAGTTAGTCAGCGTGTCTTGGGACGTGGAAGCCACTCGCTCGAGGAGCTCATCTCACTGCATCAACTGCGGTGGTAGGGACACGTATTGCGCATGCCTGTCCAGCGTTACCTCCGTCGTGCGTTGTTTGCACTTGCTGGACAGGGCTGGAAGAGACGGTCTGGTGGACAGCCTACAACATGGAGAAGCCGCATGAAAAAGTTGACGAAACAATTGGCCTCGGCCGGTTGTTGTCGACTACCTGGTTGGGGTCCGAGAGATGAGGATACCTGCTGGTTGAAAACCTTGGAAGTTATGGCTCAAGATCGATGTCAATTGCGGACGTGTGCATCAGTGTGTTGCGGTGTCCCTTCTTCCTCCCCCTAAAAAAGAATAAACTGAAAAAATTTCAAAAACTGTGAGTGGTAAACTTGACAAAGAAAGCATTTCTTGTTGCACTTATCTTATTATTCATATTGTTTTCCTATTCAGCCATGATTCCGATGGCACAAAATCTGTACCACAGATTGTGTATTATATATATATATATATATATATATATATATATATATATATATATATATATATATATATATATATATATATATATAAGCCAGCGTAACAAAACTGAGGTGGTCACTTGGTCGCACATGCGGACTTCAGGCTACTTACTGTAAAAACATGTGGCATTATCTAGGGTTCTCATATTGGTAGAAGCGGGGGCAATAGGACCTATAATATCAATGGCGACCTTAGCCCACGACTTCATCGGGTATGTAATAGGCTATATTGGGGCTTCAACTGACATGGAACTTTTGTCCACTAGGTGACAAGCGTCACAGTTCATCACAAATGTCTCAATACTAGATGCCATTCATGGCCACGAAAAGTAGTGTTTCGCTCGGTTTTGGGTTCGCACGACTCCCTGGTGGCCCTCATGTGCACAAGCAATTTTGTTTACAAACTGACGTGGAACTATAGACACCGGAGCACGCATCAGACAAGCATCTATCACTGACAGTTTAAGTTGAATTAAGTAATATGGAATGAACTCACCGGGGACATCGTTGTACTTAGGGCTTCCCTGTTGCACACATTCGTTGAGTTGATGTAGTAACGGGTCATTGGCATTTTCTGTTCGTAATTCATCGATAGTCAACGCTGTTAAGTCGGAACCAAGGCTGGAAACTAATACTGTCTCATTGAGTCTCTTTGTCAATCTCTAGCCTCACGGGTAAGGGAGCTAATCCATCAGCAGCTTAGTTTTGCAAACTCGGCGGGCACTTAATTTGAAAATAATAGTTAAGGAGTCTAGCATACCAACGATTGATCCGGATTGGAAGCGATCTTTTAGATCCATTGCTGAGGAGGGCTGTAAGGACGGAGTGATCAATTCGCAGAGTGAAACGACGACCGAATAGGAAAAATGCCACTTTGCACAAGTCCACACACAAGCAAGGGCTTTTTCCTCCCTAAATGAATAATGGCGCTCAGAACCTGAGAGTTCCCGGGATGCGTAAGCAATAAGCTTTTCCTCTCCGTTTTGTAGCAGTGACAGAACAGCACCGAGACCAGCATCAGACACATCAGTAGACACAAAAAGTGCGGCATGATTCAGCAAAAATAGCAACTAAGAGAGCATATGCAATGTCCCTTTTCAGTTCATTGAAAATGTTTTGCTGGTCGCTTCTCTAAGTGAACAACGCTCCTTTCGTTATTAGTTGTCGTAATGGATCTGCCAGGGTCGCAAAATTTTGCAAACAACGCAGATTGTAGGAACAGATGCCCAAAAACGACTTCAGTTCTGTCACGTTCTTGGGTGTTAGCGTTTCCGTGATGGCCCGGATGTTTTCGTTGCTTGGGCGAAAGCCGCCACGCGATGTGTCCCAGAAAGTGAATCTCGGGGACATTGAATTGACATGTTGTGCGTTCAGACGTAGATCAAGATCAATGAGATGCCGAAGGAATTTGGGTAAACGTTCATCATGCTCCTCTTGTGAGTGACCGAAAACACAGATATCATCCATGTATGCAACTTGCCCCCCAATACCTGCCAAGGGGTGAGTCATGAACTTTTGCCAGGCAGTGGGCGCACAACTCAAATCCATTGGAAGCACTTTGTACTGAAATAAACCATCGGAAGCAAGTAAGACAGTAAGATGCTCCGAATCGTTGTCTTTCTAAATCTAGCCTGGACAATACGATTGCATCGGCTAAAGGTACAGTGAGTTCTTCGTTGGATGGCAACATGAATCGCTCTATGACGATCTACTTATTTAGCCCATGAACATCGTTGCATATCCTGATAGTGTCATCATTTTCCAGGACACTTACCATTGGATGCACCCATTCAGAGCAGTCGATGGGTTCAATCAAATCTTGCAGCTGTTGCAGGATCGTTGAGGCAACTTGACGTTTTGCTAACGGAATAGGCAAAGGTTGACCAATGGCAACGGGTTTTGCATCTTGCTTTAGCTAAATGCGGTACACACCACATGGAATATGTGCGATGGACTTTTGAAAAAGCTCAAGATAACGTTCATGCCAGTATGTCACGTTGATGGAAGGGACAAGCATGTGGTCGTAAGATGGTATCACTTGCAAAACCACCATGACGTTACTTCCAACTTAGGGTAGTCTGTTTGAAGAAATGTATACTGATGCATCCGAAGCTACCGAATGCAGCTGTAAAGGCTCGATAATGAAACCCAATATGGTTAATTTGCTTCGACTGTAACTCCAAAAGGAATGCGAAATGGGCTGTAAAGTATGTTGGGATAGGTAACATTTGTAAAATTGGAGTGATACCATGGTAACTGGATAGGTAGAATCTAATTCCATTTCAATTGAAACAACGCCTTCGATGGCAAGGAATGACAGTACGAATATCAACGGAGGGAAACCTTGGTTCAATAACAGATATTGTTAGGCTTTTTGTAGTGGTGATGGAATAAGTGTTCTCCTGAGATGAATCAACAACATGACCTTCATGTGTAGTATCGTCGTTGATAAGTGCGATGGCTTGCGACCGACAACATCGAGCTCAGTGCCCAATTTCGCCAGAGCTTTTGCACCTAACATTGCATGCAGAACAACTGGGAAAGTTAGCTTTACGAGCAGCACTTCCACAGCTATAGCAAAATGGCCTATCCGCTGGTAATTGTCGGTAAGATTGCACCTTTGTCATCTCAGCTGAGTTGGTCGAATAGAACTGTTTCGATTGCAGTAAAATTTCAGTTTCATTCTGGCTAACTCGCAAGCTCGATGCCACGTTAATGTGCATGCCTCTTCCTGCAACAGCGTCTCACGTATACAATTGTCAGTGATTCCAGAAATCAGTTGCCATGTCAGCATACAGCCTTCGAGCTTTTTCTGAGGAATGGGCGAATAATCACAAGGTTGTAATGCGCGACTTAACCAGGCGATGAAATCGTTCAAGGGCTCGCCTGTTTTCTGATGCACACAGGAGAAAACGTATCTTGCAGTAAACACCCCATCTACGATCAAGAGCGCTGAAAGCTTCTTTAACGGATTCACACCCTTGAAGGCCCAAACCGCCAAAAATTCGCTGCCCCTCATCTCCGAGTAGATGTTAAAGCAGCTTCAATCTGTTTTCCTCTCTAAGAGCAGAATGAAAATCGATGATTAAATACAGATAGTTTTGGAAGGGCGTTTTTTAACTGAGGCAGGCACCTGATGTTGGTCTGCTTCTGCAATCAGTCCAAAACGGAGATGGGGGTCGAATGGAAAGGTTCATCTTTGGGCTCGCCACGCCAAATGTTGTATCAAGAAGGCAACAGAAAAGCAGGATGTCTATCGGTCTCAATTCAGAGGTTTAACCATGGTAACACACAGAATAGTCATGTTGTAACGGTCCGGATTATAACCAATGAGAACTATGTTGATCTGTTTTAGGCAACCAAGGAAACATGATTTAGGAGAGACATCGTGAGGAGTCGGCCACAACAGTGCATAGTCAGTCATTAAGTGCTTTTTTGTTGTGGCGATGGTGAACTTACTTGTGTCAGATCTAGGGATCCCGACATTTGCCGCTTGCTCACCTCTTTGTATATGACGTATGGGGTGTGTTCATCAGTTTCATCGGCTAGCAGAGTTATGTTATCCGAACCGCTGTATGCACGTGCTTCGATTACTTTGCTGTTTGGACTTGAGGTGGACTAGTTGCGAACAGCGTGTGCGTGATGTTCTGGTTCGGGAGCTTTTAGCAGTGTGCGATCACTCAGTGATCATGACCAGGCTTGCGCTTTCGTTACTATACTCGCGTCCGCAAAAGAAATCCAACAATCCTTGGAAGTCTGATTTCGATAGTCTCTCTCTCGATCCGTTAGTCAAGTGAACTGGTCGTTGCCGCATAATTCATCTGTTGAAGCTAGTTGGTCTGTTTTAAAAGTGGGTGTAAAATCGCTGTGCGCTCGTTTTGTGTCCCGCAAGTATCAAAAAGCTGGGTCAGTGAAGCCTCATTGCTTCGGCGAAGAGTATGACCAATTTGTTCGATGGTGACGTGTAGTGTGAAACAAATTCCTCCTGTTTAACACTTCTGACTCTGCTGAGTGGCTGAACATCCTCCACGTGGTGCCAGCCGGGTGGTTCGGATTAATCCCGGTCCAGCTAGTAGTTCGACGGCAGTGTTCCAGGAGGTGGTGGGTTTTCGGCTGGCAAGCGTTCTCCCTACAACAAGCTACAAATGTCTGCGTAACAACACTGTGACATGACGGATATGACTCGCCACTAGATAAAGTCACTGCCTTGCCATATCGGAGGATCTTACACATATAGCGAACGTCAGCCACTTGAAAAATTTCATGTGCTCCTTTCCTATATTGACGCATTCACCGAACGTACTTAAAAATTCACAGTAGGAATAACGAATTTGCAAAACCCGATGACTTACACATGTACCCACATATATACTACACAAACATACACACATACATCCAGTATGTACTGGTTAAATCGTAACATTTCTGTACTATTACTGAGGTTACGCGTTTGTATTACCATGATCGTGCCTTCGAAAGCTTCTCGCGCTGTCGAGAATAGATCCTTCATTTGTTTATTTAAGTGTACAAACGACAGTGAAATCTATGCAACATTGCGAATGCACAGAAGCGTCGGCAATTTGAAACGAAGCCTGTAACCGTAGCGAAGATGACCCCAAATGAATTTTCGCTTGAGTGAAACGACGCCTATGGCTGGTAGGTGACAACATTGTTAGAGGGCTATGACAGACAGCCTCCGACTTCCAGCGTTGAAGGTGCATTCTTGTTGGCGACGCCCTTCGCCTCTGCATTTGCAATTGCACATGAGTCTTTACCAAGCTTGACGTGTGTAGTCCCTACAGAACATGGGAGGCTGGATTCCGATTTGGAATATGTCCCTAATCTAATTGCTACTCTTGGCAGCACAAAGCTGTCTGTCCCAATGGGCCCAACATGCTGCTACTGAATTTGTTATCATCAGCTCGCCCACCGCGACTTATCTGCTTAACGAAGCGCTGTCTGATTATGCATTGTCGAGCGACTGGAAATACACAGTTGTGAAGCAGACGACCTGAAGATTTGGAGATGGGTTGGTGTTATCGACGACTGCGACGTGCCTCAGCATGACATTTTCTGCATGTCCATGTGGTCTGCAGTGGTCGATCTGTCCGTCAACCTAGTGAAATCGTTATTAATGGGCCTCGGGAAGGCTACAGATGGACGTAAGTACATTCTGACCTGTCCGCCGCTGGGTCTCACAGCTTCTGTGAAAGATCTCGGCATACTCACAAACTGCGACTGGAATTCCTTAGATAACACGAAAAAACTACCGTATGTTTCAAAAGAATGTTCGGATTTTTTCAGTTGCTCGTTGAACCGCCTGCACGCGTTACCGTGACATGAGAGCGCATACATTGCCAAATGTCCAATGGCATATGCTGAGCTACCGAAATTTCGCCCGCCACCCCCCCCCCCCCGAGTCGCATGGGTATGACGCGCTGCAGTGATCGCAGAATGCCAGGCCAGCGGGTCTGCATCCCCAATCCCGGGATTCTGACGATGGATAGACAGACAGATCAAGTCCGACGTGAGGTGCCACACCGAGCTTGGAATACCAGGCCAACATGCCGACAGGTGTTGTGACGATGGATGGGTAGACAGAACAACCCGCATGACGTCAATGAGAAAAGCATTAGCCGCCTCTTCTCTTCTATTGTAAGACTAATGTTTGTGTACGGATCATCCGCCTATTGTCTGATGTCCCCTGACGTAATGCAAAATTAGAATGTGTTCAGCGTGTGGCTACTAGCTGCATACTTAATTACAAGTATATCGTACAAAGACCGATGCAGACGACTGGGGCCCCGCGCAGCATGTTATATCGACGGTTTCGATTTGGCCTCCGTATGGCGAACCGGAACCTGTTATCAATGCTGAGAAAACTGCTACACTTGCATCCAACAAGCAGCACTCGTTGCTACCGAAATAAGCTTTTGGTGTCGGACCTGAAGCAAATATTTCATATGGTGAAACACTAACAATTCCCCCAGACAGTAGTCGAGGCTAAGCAAGGATCAAAAATTAAGCGATTCCTAGCAGCTCATTATGCGTCTTACAGATTTATGGAGCGCATCGTAACCAAATATCATGTTCCGCAGCTGAAATATGTTATAAACCCTCAGTAATCTAGGACGTGATTCTGCTAAGGTGCCCGATCAATCTAGTATGGAAAAGACAGATTTATGTCACCTAGCTCTCTATACTCAATATTCGATATTCTCATATGTCTGTTTAAGGAACGCCGCTTTGAGCTGCAGATGTAATCGTTGTCTTCTACAATGTGCATTTCTACACTTTAATACCACTGTTGACATCTATCCGGTTTGAAGCACCACTTTTGTACTCTTCGGGCCACATCCGTTATAAATTGGCTATTTGCGTCGCCTCCAGAACGACTGCGTTATAACGTTTACCAGAGACAGGGTCTCGCGGATGTAAGTCCACTGGTTCTAGTTGTCGGTGGTCGCTTTGCGCTCACTATGCCCTTCGTCCTCAGGAACACCGTGTACAAGGATGTAAAAGAATGCTCCTCGCTACAGATTCCTGCCAGTATTCTTCCAAGTCATGGCTAGCCTATTTTCGCCCGTCCCACGGAATATCCGAGAAGATGAGCGTGGAACATTAACCATCCCGGAGGCGAACTGTCGATAAAAGTACTGTTTCTGCTTCATCGGCAGAAGGCAATGCAACTAGAAATGGGTCAGATCAGGTCAGGTCAAGATCCAAGGACGACACAAGCTTCCTTCTAACCAACATCCAGGTTCTGGTACTTGTAAACGAACGAAAGCCCCGGCACTTCGACTTTTGATGGTCTCTCCTTGCTTCGGCAAAAAGAAATGAAACAAGGACACGAGCCATCCTTATATTTTCATGTAAATAATAGCAATTCCACTAAATTTTGCTAATATTGCATTAATTCTGGAAAAAGAAGCGACCGGCACTTATCCCAGCCTGCTTTAAAGGTCGTTACAGTTTCGAAGCGCACTAACTCAGAAAGCAACTTATTCCAGCTGTAAACCACACGGCTCGTGGAAAACCTCGCTCTGTTGTCCAATCTAACCCTCTGTTGCCTGAGCTTCAAATGATGTCCACTCAAGTGATCAGAGGTAGCTAGCTCAAACCAATCAGTAGGCTCGCTGTAATTAAGGCTTTTCATATTCTTAAACGTTTCTATCAAGTCGTCTCTCAGTCTATGCAGCTCCAGAGGAAACAACCTCTAACTCTTTAGGTGATCTTCATACGACTTTCCACGTTGGCCCTCAACTATCCTGGTTGCCAGTTCTTGAATCTTTTCCATGCAAACGACATCACCACGGAGATAAGGCGACCAAGCCTGAACACAGTACTCCAGATGTGGCCTAACCACTGATTTGTACAATGGCAGGAAAACTTCTGGCTTGGTGTTACAGTGCCCTCCTGAGGCGAAACAGTTCTTGTCGCACATTGTTGGCAGCATATTGACATTGTGCCGAAGACTTAAAACTGCTCGCCATAACGACTCTTAAATCACGTTCCAGGTTGGTGCACTGTAAAGAGAAAGACTCAGAGGAAGCTTGCATCACAATCTCGTCTCTACTAGTGGTCAATAATTGGCATTTGTTGGCATTTAAAGGCAAATCCCATTGCTTCGACCAGTTATTCACAATGATGATATATTTGGTCAGTGTTGCTTGGTTAACCCTGCTGACCAGCTTTAAGTCATTTGCAAAAATATTGCGGGGGTCTTCAAGATGTAGGGCCGAGTAGTTTATTAGCATAAGAAACAAGAGTGGACCTAGTACCGATCCTTGGGGAACGCCACTGTAAGTGATGCCCATACGAGAATTCACATTCTCGATGCCAACCGAAAGATTATCCCACCTAAAAATTCCGACATCCAAGACAGAAGTTTAGTATGCGGACCAAAGCATGTCAATTTCTCAAGTAGGAAACGGTGATTTACTGAATCCAACGCCTTACTAAAGGCGAGATAACACCCCAAACGGAATCCCGTCATCAAAACATCGAGTAATCTCAACCAGAATGTATAGCACGTTAGTGAGGCACGACATTTTTACTGAAACTGCTGTTCAGCTATAATTAGATTATGTTCTGCCAATTGCTCACAAATCCGGGTTCTTATAAGTTTTTCTGAGCACTTGAGCCAGACACAGTTTAGACTGACGGGTCTACAGTTAAGAGGCTCCGATTCGGTTCCCCTTGTGGAGCGCGACTATGGTTGCCTGATTCCAGTCTCGTGGTAAATTGCAGTCCTGAAGTGACATGTTGAATAGTTCCGTAACAGGATGCTGAAGAATGTCAGCTAGTGGCTTGAGCATTGCTGGATGTACATTATTAGGACCGGCTGATTTGAAGGGGTTCAAGTTAGGCATTCCAGTGAAGACCTCTTGTGTAGTCAGAACCATGCTCTGCATTATATGTCTGCTTGCACAGTGTGCCTGCGATGGTGCAGCACATCCACTATCCCTCACATGCAGAATCTGGAAGACCCGTAGCAGCACTTCTGCTTTATCGCCGGCTTCTACAGCCTGCCTGTTATCTTCCATTGTTAGACAAGCAACTTCCTCTCTTAGGGAGGCCATAGGCCGGACACAGCTATGGTAACACTTTGCATTCCTTTTGCATACCGAGACAGGTTAAGCGCAAATGAGTATTTGGCCTGCCGTTGCAAGTTGATGGCCGTATTCTGGTAGTATGTGTACTGTAGCCATCGTCGAAAGCCTTTGAATTTATGGAATCTTTAGCACTTCTCATTACGTCCCTTCATTGCTCTATCGATCCTCCTCCTCCTCCTCCCCACCACCGAGGCTTACTGAATTTTCTGAGAGGATGAAGATGAGTAAAGTCGTTCAGTAGTTGCTGAAGACCGGTTTTAAACAGTAGCCATCTTTGTTCCAAAGATGGCCGTTCCTGGTCAGGAATCCAGTTGTCCTAGAGCGCACTGTCCCTCAGTTTCATGTAGTTAATTAGACTGAAGATTCTCGCGATTCGAAAAATCCTTGCAAGCTTCGGTGTGTTTGAGGAGGAGCTGAGGACACAATGATCACTTCTACCTACAGTAGCTTCCAGTTGCTGCTCTGCCAATCGACCATGTTTGGTGAGTACAACATCAAAAGTGGATGGGACACTTCCGATGTGACTTCTGGTCGGTACATTGACGTATTATTCAAATGCGTTCCCATGCATCCAATATATCAGCTTCCGTTCCAGAGTATCCACCCTGTTTACGGTGCCCTGCTAATCAGCATGAGAAAGGTTTAGATCACAGACGATTAGGAAATCAGACGCAGCAACCACCGCCCGCCTCAATAGTGCTCCAAGCTCTTGCTTCTCCTCTCGTATGAAAGATGGGCTGCGGTAGACACATACCAAGATCTCCAAGCTGCTTCTCATCCCTAAGTAACCAGCTATCACCTGAACCTTCGCGTTACTCATGATAAACGGAACCTCGCAATGACCATACTGCCGTTTTATAAGCAATGATGCTACTTTACCAGTTTGATGGTAAGGCCCATCTGCTGGATATCCAACAAAATCCACCAGCAAGTCGCTAATCATGTCGCTCAGAGGAAGCCATGTATGTGTCACAGTAGTCACAATAGCACGCTTACAGCGCCTCATCAAATCCTCCCATTTGATTCCCACACTGTAGCGATTGGTATAGCATACGCTTAGTCTCGGTTCGCCGTAGTGCTTTGAGGTTGGGTGACGGGTGACTAGGGTCAAGTTGGCAGGTCTAACTACAACATCTAAGATGTCACAGATAAGGTTCCATTGATTCACATAATCGAGCTATTTTCCTATTAACTGATTTGATGTCGATTTTGGAATGTTGGTGCAGATTACCGAAGATAAACTATATGAACCCTTTGTGACCATTTGTGCAGCCTGGGTTAAGTTCGACATGCCCGAAGATCTGGATATAATAGTTGGATTAAGTGCAAGTATACATTTGCCCACTTCGATTAGTTCGGATCCATTTGTATTAACTGAAAGGTTAAGTCTCCTGGTGCTTTTCGCAACAACTGTGATCCAACTAACATTTATATCGACGTCCTACTGAAAATTGGGAAACGTTTGGAGTGTGGACGAGGCACTGGTAGTACTTGTCTAAATCGGACTGCTGATGATGGGTTGAGATTATTTGGAACATACGTGAGAGTGACTTTCAAAGCTACAGGTGACGTATTTTAGACATGCTCTCCAGTCTTTTTCCTCAGTTTTGTATCCTAGCCTAGTTGGAAGGATCATGATTTACACTCTGGCATGCTTTCTTCTATGTAAGCTAAATTGGTATTTCTTGATTGTGCAGTTGCTGACACCAGTCTTCCGTATTTATCAGATGGGTTACGTGCTACCTTAATTAGTGCGATGCCCGTACGCAGTGCACAGAACCGCAGAGAATCTAGTCTCCTAAAAGGCATTTTCAGCTAGATCAGCGGGCGCTTGAGATACTTAACAGGAAACTTGCCGAGGCAACTGGAACACTGGATCCCTGTTCGTAACTTTTTGGCAAGATGGAGTGCCACATACTACATTCATTTTGATCGCGTTGAGCTGGGCTTCTTTCGATCAGCCATTACAACCCACTGCATCAATGGCCTGTCGACCAAGGTCTCTCAACCAATGGTTGAGCGTTTGATTTTAGTACGTAGTCAGCGCGCGGCTGCCTGTCTGTCTACTGCACGAGGAATTGGCAGCGTCCGCTGACAGCACTTTCGTAGCACATTGCGATGCTTCACAGGGTTTTGCAAGGCATCGATATGTTACTGGATCGTTCTCACAGAATTCGCTCTGAGATGTAGACAAAGCGACTGAGCAACACAGGACACGAAATGTCTGGGGGTTTCTTCATTTAGCAGTCGATAGCTGTGGTCAATGACTAGTAGTATAGACCTCAGATTTGGCCTTGGTTTGCGACTAAAAATATTTATGTGCAACTCGAGATCTGATGGAGCTCTGCAAAAGCTGTGAGGTAAGCGTAATAAGCGAACCGCACAATTTAGCTCCGAGTGATGGATTATGCAAACAGCGCTTCTCAAGCTGCATTCAATTAGTGTATGCACACGTATGTGTGCTGAGAACTTCGGGAGGAACTCCGGTCTGAGTATGAGTTCAAAGAGGATGCGACCGCACAGTGTGAGGGATAGCGGCTCACCTGGTTCGCTCGGTGTTTACGATATACGCATAGATGGTATGACGGAGTATGCGACCGGACGGATAACAGACCATCCTGTGGGCAGACTATATTCAAAGAGAATAGCGCCATCTTCCACCTGAAACGACGACGAAAACGAGTCTACACCACTTGCTGGTCGGGAAGAATCCAAACGGCTGCGCGCGATCGTTGCCACTTTACACAAAACGTAGACCCTGACATCGCCTGTTGGCAAGTACCTGCTCCTCTACCCAGCCGATAGTGGTACTTACGGGTTTTGTGATTGGGTCGAGCGCACAATTCCGCCAGCATGTCAGGTTTATCGGCTGCATGGACCCAGGAGTATGCCAGTTCAGTTGGAGGCTGGGCTAAAAAGACATGCAGGAGCTTTTAACTGTTGGTGTAATCCAAGAGGCTTGCAGTTAATACTAGTCCTCAATTGTTTTGAAGTAGAACAACGGGAATTACTGCTTTCGCGTGTACTTTCGAAGGTTAAAGAATGTCCCGCTGACTCGTTTAGTCCTGGGGTTAGCAGTCGAAGAATCTTTCGACAGACCGCAAAATAATCCCGGTATTGGACTCGAGGTTCGACTACTAGCAGTTGGCGATCAAATAAGTGCACCGGAAGAAGACCGTTTTGGATGTCAGCGAGAAGCTGTACCGATTTAAAAGGATGTCGCTGGGTTGTGTGGTGCCACATTCAATTCCTGCGTCTGCTACCTCCTTCTGGATGGGTTAGAGAATGTAGCCGCGTATGGAGACGATATCGTGGTATATGGTGAATCGGAGAACAGTATCGTCAGTTGGAAGCGTTTTTTGACAAATTCAGCAGTCGGCATTACTAGTAAATGAGTCTAAATTTCAAATGGGGAAAACATCTGTGCCACTGATGGTCAAAAGCCGATGCCGGAGCAAATATTGGCCATTTCAGACACCCCAGTTCCGACCTCCAGAAGCAGTTTTAGGGCATTGTTGGGCTACACCGATGGCTACAGCAAATTCGCAGGACTTTTACTATCTTGTCGTCACCTTTGTGTGAGATGTTAAGAGAGTTGAAGAAATGCACTTGGACCGTAGAATCTCTACGAACGTTTAATGACAATCTGAACGAAATGTGAGGCAGGAATTGAACTTGAAACAGTCGATCACCGGGGAAACCTTCACAGTGGTCACAGACGCAGGCAAAGTCGGAATCGCTGCGGTGCTGAAGCAAAAACAGGGGACGATTGCATACGCAAACAGAATCCGAACCCCGTAAGAATGAAAGTATTCGATAATGGAGGAAGTGTGTCTGGCAAGCGTTTTGGTGCTGGACAAGTGGGTAACAGACTTGCTGGGTCAACGGTTTCACGTTAAAGTAGGTCACAAACCGCTGAAATGGAGTAGGTCCTACCAAGATTCCAGAGGCAAGAATACGACATCATCATAAACCACGTATCAGAGAGAGAGAGAGAACGGAACAGCGGAGTTTTATCGCGCGAGACGAACGAGGATGCGTTGCTGCCGAACGTTGCCTTCCGTGTCAGTTGTCTAGGGCTGCAGCAGGATCCGAGAAATTTTCGGAAGGTGAACAGCGAAAGCATCGACTTCTAAACAGGGTGACAACAGCATAACTAATGGATCAAGCTTCGGAAAACAAAGTTCAAGATTACCAGTTCGGTCCAATCGCGTGTCGTTTGGAAAAAATGCATGTAAATGAAGTCGGAATTCTGGTTAAAACACAGGGAAGCTGTACTACCCCCTGAAATTGAAGACAAAGTCGCTGGTCTCTTGTTACGATATGACTCCCGCCGGATGCACCAGGATGTCTGATTTGCTCAGACAAAGAACCTAATGGCTGAACTTAAAGAAGGACGTCGACACAAAATTGCACTACTATCCGACATATCTGCTGTTGAGAAGAGGCAATCCAGGAACACCACAAGATTTGCTCATGATTCCTGTGTCCGATATTGACAAGTTGCGGTTAGTCAACGTGATGAGACCGTTCCTGTTAACAAGACGGGACAAGCATTAGATGGACGTGATGACAAAGCATTTTACCCGCTAGAATAAAGCCGTAACAGTTTCAAATCAAATGGCTGGCACAGTAACACATGTCTTGATAAAACCCAAGAAGGCGATCCAAACTATTTCTAAGGCCTTATTGACAGGGCAAATCCCATACATTGAAAATGATGAGTTCCGGACATTTCTGGAGAGACAAGGCATTAAGAAAACGCGAACCACTCTCTATCATCCACAGATAAAAGGATTGAAGGAGAGAATTAATAGGACGATTGATTAATGGCTGACAATGAATGAGAGGCGACAGACGAAGCATTACCAGTACTCTTGCTGGCTCACTGGACGTCTAAGCAAAGAAGCATCAAGTGATCCCCATTCTGGTCAATGTATGATGCCAGACATCGTCTTCTTGTGGATCAAGCGTTGGGAGTGTGGACGCACTGCCAGTTAACCCTCACAGAGGCAAAAATTGACAGGAAGGTAGCAAATCGAAATCTGGGGACAGCTCAGGCCTGGATGCTGGAAAATCCCAAGGTAACATGAGAAAATCATCCAGAGACTTTCCAATCAGTGCGAAATCGAAGTGCAGCGAATACTAGAGAAGAAGATTCTCCGGACGAAGTGCAAGGAACCGAATGATGTGATCAGTAGACGGTGGACCATAGAAACCATCGCCCGATAAGGCGATAGGCGTCGTTTTCACGCTTGCAAACAACTGGAAGAAAACACGGCATACATGCAGTGTCCTCCAAGGTCGGATGGACTATGTGCGAGACTGATGGCCGGGGAAAATTTGGTGGGGTACAAGTGTGCTGCACAACCAGTTGCTGGTGAATGGCAATGCAACCCTTGAATCACCTGGTTCACTTGATCACTTTACCCGCAAATGTTCAGCTCATATGTGAAACCCCATGCATAGTACCTGATTCAGACCTGGCAACCCCGATTAAAGACCCTAGAGCAGAAAGCAACCAAAAAGGTGATGGGTTTGTTCCACCTCGCATACATCTTCGACGGAAAGCCTTGGGAGTGTACAGCGGACGTTGTCGCCGTCTATGGAGTGACATGGTTCTGCCGCATCAGATATTGAAAACATTGGTCATGCTTGCCAATACCTACTAAAACGTAGGAGTCACCACCTGAAGCTGATCACCCAATACAGTAGGCTGGAATTTTAAAGGAATTATTTTTCTATTAGAAGTTGTCGGCCGTGAAACTCTTTTCTGACTTTCGTTATTTCTGCACCTACACTACCTATTTTCTAGCTAACTCGACAATGCCCCACACCATTTGCATTAGCTGATTTGTCCTCCGCTTAACGAGTAACGACAAGACACAGAAAAACAGTAAGCTCAACAGGAAATCGGAGTAGGTGGTTATACCTATGCGCTAACACGGATATTATGGTGAGTCCACAGACGCCCGTTTCACTTGACTGTCACATTTGTTGAACATATCTAATTAACACAAACCATCCCACGGGACCTGCCGAATCTTGGCTTTTATTATCCGCAGTGTGCCATGTTTCCTTTTTACTATTTTTCCAACAAGCATTGCTGTCCGTGAGTTCGGTTTAAAGATGCCAGCATACAGGGGACTGCTTCGGCTCCTTTCCTCATCGAATACAACTAGACAGCAGTCTTCCTTCTGCAGAATTACGCTACCCTTTTTTCATAGATCCTTGTCAGTCATGGCGGTTGAAGTGTTCACTGAAGCTCGGTAAGTGACTTCTCTATGCTATTCTATTCTACTGCAAGCCACTCAACTACGCACTGATGATGTCACCTCGATTGATGAGGAAACGTTCGCAACAAAATTGTCAAGCTCAGCGGGCATTTCAACCACCATCTGACAACCTGAGCTACCCAGTCTTCAATTCTATTGTCAGTCATACTCAAACCGAAGTGAACTGCCAAAATTCGGACACTAGGTAACTAAAACTCACTAAATGAGAAGCGAGGAAAGAGTCAGACCTCGGAACTTGGTACATATCTCATTTGAAAACATAAGAATGGATATCGCCGGGTCAAAACCGACACTGCAAAGGACACGGTAAACCTACTTAGCTAAAAATTTTATATGGAGTTGATTGCATCCTGCTTTCTTATTTTCGGGCGCTTTCACATTTTACATGAAGCGACTGGCAAGCAGGTGCAATTGGGCATGATGTTTTTCTTGTTTCCTCCGCCTCGACTGCGGGCAGACGATTAAACAACACGTATACCGTAATTACATCCATCGAGATTAACTGACCTCTAACATCCTCTGTCTACACACCCACACATGTGCCTCCTTATTAACTTCAACGGACTAGTGCTGAATCATTTCATCCATTCCTTTGTCTGTCCAACATCAAGTTAAGTTTTCAATCCACCGGCCGGGTGTGGGATAACTCTCCCCTTATTTTCAGACTCTTATCGGGTATACTCTACTCCCGACAACAAAGGAGGCTGGGGTGTGGCTTAGTTGCATAGATCAATTTCCGGCTGTATTGTATTCGCAGAGGTAGAGCCAAACGACTATGAGTCACGCACAACCATTAAACTAAAACTGAAGCAATGGATACGACTGGTATATGAGAGTCAAAGGTTTTAGTTGGAATACATAGCCTATCCAGAGATATACAAAACAACATTTTCGGCTTCCTAGGTTTTGTCTATATGCCGCGTTCTACGACATCCCCATATTCCGGAGTGCTTCTGCACATAAATTCAGAGTTTACACGGAGATGTAAATCTGTTGTAGGTGCAGTCCCTGAAATGCAGATTAAAGTCTGCACTGTAGTCGAATTTCCTCTTTAGTAGACGGGATGTGCATCGGTACAGTATATAAGTTTGGATTACTGGGCCATTGTCTTTTCATCTAGTCACTTTTTACTTCGAGCTCCATTCGCCAATTCTCTTTTTGGCCAAGGGATGCTCCCAGCCAGCTACTGTTTCACTCAATCCACCACTTGGCTTTGTGAAATAGAACTACACCTAGCTCGATCGGTGCAGCGTGTACCAACAAGGACATACAGTTAATGACAACTCTCCACTTCATCGGTAAACGGGCTGTCTGTGTTTGATTCGTTGGCCACTACCAGGTTCTGTAACACTTCACCTCACCTAATGTATCAGGTACCATGACACACGTGGTACAAGGTGTTGTACAATGAGCGCAGGCTGTCATCCCATACAGCGTACACCACCTTCTCTCTCTATCAGTGGTTCAATATTCGACCTGCAAAATGTTCCAGTGCCTTGGTTGGCCTAGATTTCTGTCACTGGTTACAGTTACATGGTGCAGACTGGGATTAAACGGATAGCAGTTCATGCTTGGTGATCTGTATGTCGTCTGACTTCTGAATTCGGCTAAGAACTCCGGTATCAGCAAAAATGCATACCAGATCAGTACTAAAAATGCAGCTCATTTCCATGATGTAAACCCAGTTCTTGGTACAAGGCTGTGTTTGAACTACTAGATCCTAAAGTGCAAAAAACGTTAGGATGTATGCTGTGGAGATCTTACAATACCTGACTAACTTCATATCGAATATCCTTCTTGACCTTCAGTGTTGCAGAGGGACTTATACAAAATCCGTTATCGGTGACAACCTATCATGTGATAAGTATATTTTTTCTGCCCGAAAGACCATGCAACCATGTCACCGATTGCGTGGTCACGGTGATACTGCTATCTGGTAGTAAGTAGGTCACTCTGACAACAACCTTCTTTCCCACTATAAGGTGGCAACTGCGCCATCAGGAACGCCAGTCGTGATATAAATAGCAAAATTTACTGCTCGTGAGTCGCCTTTGGCTTAAGCCGTAAAAAGCACTTTCAATGATGGGCACTGTCTTTCCTGTTTCTCGGGATCACCGGTAGTTGCGCAGTGTCCTTGTTCGTCTCCGTACTGTAAAGTAGAAGCCATTTGTCGACTAAGTCCCCCAGAGCGTGTTAATCCTCATTCCATCAGCGACGCTTCTGCTCGGGGAACAGTGAGTAAGAGGCCTGCATTTCACGCTCCGACCTAGGAAACCGTACCAAGCGAGGACGGTACAACGAAAGCGGCGAAGGTTATAATGAAGTGGCCATGGTTGGCACAGTGTACACTATAGTTTATAGCATAGTCTTCTTCAATCATATCATCAGCTGCGATATCCGACGAAGAAGCAATGTGTAAATAGTTCGTCGACCTCAGGATCCGAGTCCGCGACACAAGCTCTGGACAGTTTTACTGAACAATGAAGTAGCGCGTAATGCCACATCCTTTAAAGTAATGATACCGATCGCAAGATGCGCAAACCTTTTCTAGAGTAATGCATACACAGCAGGTGACATATCATCTTTAGAGAGGAGAATCAGAGAGTCCCCAAAGCCTTTCGACTCTTTCCGTGTTTCCATAACTTCACTTTATCCAATGGACCAAATAACAAACTCGTGAGTTTTACGCAGAAGGCTGCTTGGTTCCATTCAATCTCTCCTTTCGTCAGTTTACTTGGAATAATAGTTGCGAGCAATCCACTTCCTTGTGTTGTTATAGCTCCATCACACTAGTTCCACTGCATTATGTCGATAAAGTACGAGCTGAGTTTGAAGCAAGCGGGAAGCTTTATAAAAAGAACAATTGACATATTTCGTGCAGTGGCAAAAGTAGTTATTCTTCAAGGTAATTTCCCACCGTAATTATGCGCAGTTCAACTTCCATTAATGCACAGAAAGCTGTCGCATAAAAGATTTGTTGGTACGCCTGAACAAGGAAGCAATTCCTTTCGTCAACTCGGTGGACAAGTTGGCTTCAGATGAAGCTTTCTGAGCACGCAAAAGGGTGGAATCCATTTGGCGCTAAATCAGAAATATAAGCATTGTGTGGTAATAACTGTCAGCATTTTCAGGAAGTACCAGCCTTCCATGTCATAACGGTTCTTCAATTCATTGCAGACCATTACACACCCGCGCTAGTCAAAAGCTGGAATCTTTGGTTTTAGATAGCATTACTTTTCGGACAGCAAATGATCTTGGATTGTTGTAGTGACTCTCCCAAACCGAAGAGCAAATACGGTTGCAGCTTCACGATAAGGTATGCGACGATTGTCAATACCAAGCTGTGCAGCGCATTTAATGTGACCAGTAACTTCATCTTTCTCAGCCGGTATTGTAAGTGACAAACATAACAGCTTTTTCGAAGAAATTATACTGTTTAGATGAGTTGCTACGAAGCAGACCTTATCGACATAACAACAAAATAACAATGTATCAGCTGTACGCCGTAAAGGTACTTCGCTGCCGCGCGATCACCACCAGTCGCGCGCGGGCTGAGTATACCGCGAAGACGCGACATAGCGTGACCGAAAGCATAAGTAAAATTCAGCTGGTTTTATGCTCTTCTCCTTTAGAAATCTAAATACAACCCGCTGCCCCCTGTGCAATTTTCTCGCTTTGTCCGCCATCTTGAATGGTATTATGTTAACTTTGGCATGGACGTTGTCGTTTCCAACAGTAGCGAGACACAGCTTCCAATTCAAACTGAATACATTACTTCCACCTTCATTTTCACATTCGAAACGAGACAAACAGAAGTTTCGGATTGATCTGAAAGACCGACTAAACTAAGTACACCGAAGAATGGTGGCCCATTCCAATGACTTAAGGGATCTACCTAATACAGGTTGCCGACGGTTGATCATGCATCGGGTTCAAAGCATGTTGTGCAGGAATAGCTATCCGTCTTGAAGGTGTTCTATGGAATCATAAACGCATTCCTGACTGCGCGATTGATACTATTATTGACATATATCCATGTTGCAAATTATACGGATATTGTAGGGTAATGGGTTATCGTTTCTATACATCGAGTAACCTTACGACGCAGTCCAAGACGAATTTCATGGACACGCTATGAATATGGGTTGTTCAGAGGTAGCCAAGTTCGGTATCCTTTTCATTCGCTAGTTAGGTAGAAATTAGTCTCTGAAGGGTAAATGGAATGCGCTGGAAATATGAAGACTCAAGGTCAACTTGCGTGCCACGTCCCTTGGTACATCGCTACTGGCTATTCGCAGTCTAGTTGCAATGGTGTCTCCAGGATCACTACCACTGCCACTGCTGCTCCCTTTTCACCGAACCGACCGAATCATGGTGTTTGAACTGTACATCATGAGTTGGTCAATGAGATTATTGAGTTCCTTCTTTATGCAGTAGGCGGCGTACACTGTAACTGTAAAAGTCATGGTACTAATTGCGTACGGCGTAAAATCGTAGTACCCCTGGCATTCATCGCGTCGCAAATATATCAGTTCACTCACACTAAAAGGGATGCTAGAGATCTTTCCAGTAAAATATCTGTTTGGCTATTGATGAAGGATTACCTGAATCAGACGCAACGCATCATTTGCGGAAGCAATTCGAACAGTCCAACAATGAGTTCCCAATGATTGCGGTTGTTGCGCTGTGAGTAGTTGAGGGTTTAAAGACATAAGCACTACTTTTAAGGACGAATCAAGAAGGAAGCTTGACTAGTGTAGGCGTGTATTCTACTTCGCCATTCATGCGGACATCCAGGTAGCAAGGTGTTCCACACCTCAAAGTTGCGATCCACTGATGTTTACGGTAGTAATTTGAGTGATCTACCTGTCTGTGGTGTGTCACCTGTTCGTAAACTGTCAAGCAGCTGGCATTCCTCAACACATTCGTTGACAGCACTTGACACCTGTTGAATTCGGACAGTCAAGATTAGGTAGGTCTCATTGTGTTTACCTGTTGATCAAGTACTTTAGCGTCTTACTTACTAGCATTACGCATGGTATGGTATGTCTCAAGTCTGCCAACCGGCATTCAAGTAGGAGGGTGCGTCGTTTTCCTAGAAAGGTCCACCAGAATTTGGGCTTGGGACTCTCTCCAACACTACGCAATCGGAAACCTTAATGCTGCTCTTGCATTCACGACAAAGTGTTCCCTTCCCTTTCTTTTTATTTTTAGGCCCTTGTCGTGACGAAGCCTTTCATGGCAACTGGGAATAAGGAGACAGTTCCTGTATTAGGTTACTCATTAAGATATCTACATAGACCACAGCGCAGGTTTCCTCATCGGTACGTTACAAAGCAGGTTGGTGAGCCCGGTATTGGTTTCATTATTTCGTCCTCTAAGGGAAACGGACTACCTCAAGTAATGCAAATGGAATAACGTGTCGTCAGGAGGTTTCTTGGAATGCTTTACTTTTGGGACAAAAATGACTTGAGTTAAAAGGGCGTATCGTATTCGGGATACCCGAAGGGATAAATGTTTCGCAGGCCAACAAGTTGACTTTATTGCGTGACAAGTTTGAGCTGGTCGCCTCTCAGATTATTATTGTGACTGAACTGTAAAACTCGCCTCAGGCGTGATTGGGTTTCGCTGGTATTTGGTACATCATGATGGGATCTCCTTACGGACCTCGATACTCACCGTTCTACAGGCCAGGGATTTGTAGTCTGCATTGGTAGGGAAGGTGCAGCAAGTTCCTAACGATTTTGGTCGCTCTAGGTTGTAAAGCTTCCATCGTATCAATATCGTGTTCACGCCAGTTACACTATGTTTGCATCACGTACTCCATGTGGGAGCTCATTTAAGCTTTCATAATTTACAGAACGATAGGTGACTCGAACTTCCCGGAAGCCCATCGCAGGAGAACAAAGTGCTGACTAGCTCATCTCCATACTTTGCCAGTCTGTGTTGAGCACCCTAAATCGTCTTGCAAGATTACTCCGAGGTCGCTTTCCTGGGAAGCATACTACAGATTCTGGTCCTCAAATCGATATTCATAGGTATGCTGATGGTGTGCGCTCACCACTTGGCATTTCGCCACTTGGAACTGGAGCCGTTTTTCGGATGGTTATGTATAGCCTATGTTCAGATCTCTGTGCAATGCCATGTGATCACCCACCGTTTTGATGTCGACCCTGATTACGCAATCGTCTGCAAATAGGGGGACGTTCGTCTGGAGGACCCTAGCAAGGTCGTTGATGAACCCTAGAAATAAACGTGATCCCAGTACCGATCCTTGGTGTTCACGACACTGGACTTCAATTGGGGCGGAAATGGATCTGCGACCCCACACATTCAACTGATATGGAATAAGGACGTTGCTTGTCGAACCCAATACCGGGTCACCGACTCCATTGTTTCAAAGCTTGTGAAGGAGGATGCGGTGGTCTAGGCTACTGAATGCTTAGAGAAGACCAAGTATACGACGTCGACGCCCACTCTGGCATCTGCTTATCCCGTTCAGCTTGCTCGGACAAGCAGCAATTAGGTAGTAGCTAACCGATCCAGCGAAATCCATGTTGCTGTGACACCATGATGTTACTGCTCTCTAGGTATCCAATGCGCCCCATTGTGATACAACTTCCCATTAGTTTGGATAGCTCCGGGAGAAAAAGTTAATAGACCTTAGTTTGATTACTCCGCACGATTTCCACTCTTGTAAATAGGAGGGACTATTCCATGTTTCTACACTGGGGTAGCCTGCATTTCATCAAGGTTTTGCTGTAATAATCCAACTAACAGTTCGGCGATATCCATGACGGCTGAAGTTAATGCCTTTAGTCTCATGTTGTCCATGTCGGGAGAGTTGTGCGCGAGCAATTGTGGTAACCATTTCATCGCACTAGCTGCAGTGAAGGATACGTGGCTTAACACTAAGGTAGGTGTGAGCTGCACAAAAATCTGGTGAGATGGCGATTCAATATGGATAGTGCGGACGGAGTGTTAGCAAAGCGCTCTTGCAACTACTTGTGTAATTATCACCGGACCACCTGTTGCATGTGAAGCTGGGATTCCGCGCTTCCCTCCGCGATGCTTGTTTACCGGCCTGTACAGCATTTTAGGATCAGTACTTAATCTCAAGGTTAAGTCCTGTTAGTGTTGGGAGCAGACTTCGCAGACAAACTTTCTGCACTGTTTTTATTGAGTTATGCATGCACCCCAGGACTGCAACCCTAGACTGGTTAGATAAACGCGCCAGGCTACGGTTGGGAATTTTTAAGTCCGGCTACCCAGAGAAACCTTCGTTTGTCTCTGGCGAAAGACTGGTTTCCGACGCATTTGCCACTAGCCCGGTAAACTGGTTGACAAACTTGCTCCAGTCGACGTCGGGTGGCCGTTCGGCTGAGAAGGACCGTTTGATTTCTTGAACGATAACAGACAGGATTTCATAACTGGTATCCCTAAATCGAAGGCCAAAGTCACGCTTGCTAACAGCCCGACGGCATATGCGCCACCTACTCCGACAGTTACTAACCCTTTAAGTAAGCAAGACACATCCAGTGTGACTGCTATTAACTCATCCCTAGACGCCATATGAGTTGGTCACAATGCCGACACCGACAGTCCAGAGCCGGGTAGCATTTGCATCAAGCGTCTCGATAAAAATGCCTAAAGTGACACCCGTAGGTACATTTTCTGGACCAAGCACGAGCGATGCGACGCCGTTTTCACAACCTTCTTTAGTGCCCGCCAAACAGTCCAAGTTAACAGCCACAACACTCAAACCAACATTCGCTAAACGGAACCACAGTGCGTTAACCGTCATATGCACCAAGGTTTCTGAGTCCAGTTCTGGCACAATAATGGGCAATTAGGTAGATGGTCGCAACCAGTGGCTTTCCATCTGCCATGCGATTGGTATTCGGGTTGACCTAAATAGGCTACGAGGTGTAGCGCGTCACCCAAATTCAGTGCACTACAGCGAGGCCCGATTACTTCGAGTAACCTTGAATTCCACTGAGGAGACAGAGATAGCCCTACTCTCAGCAGTTCAACTTCGCAACTCATGGAGCTGGGTACGCATACTACCCAATATTCCTTGGAACGGACGGTCAATGGGAAAAGAAAACCATGGCGGCCGTTCTACGAACGAAAGGCGGAAAACCGTATTGGTTCATGGTGTTCCTGAAATACTGGGCACTCCTGAGCAGGAAGCGCAAGAAAATGACCGAGAGCAGTGGTGCTACACCCGCAAAGCATTCTCTATGGACCACTTTATCGCTGAATTATTAAGGAAAATTCCTTCACCTCCAAACTACAAGGGCTGCGGTCCAAAAATATTGTAAGTCGTGCTACGCTCCGGTGGAATGACAGAAGTCCTATTGGATAGCTGGTTGAAGCATCGCTCCAGGTTGCCTACCAAGATTAGGCTAAAGCTAGCAGGCGCAAGGCCACTAGTTGTCAGTAATTCATTGGAACATGCAACCGCAATAAAATATTTGCCTCCACAATCCTGCAGAGTTGTAGACAACATGGCAATATCGACACCTGACGGGACAGGGAGACACACGAGGGGACATCTTGATCTGGGATACTCCATGCTACCATGCGGCCTGACTGAAATTCAAGAACTAAAGACCCACGCGAAAAACAATTAGTGGCCGACCGACGAACCGTCGGCTTAAGACGGAACAAGAATTTGTTGTCCATCTACACAATTCTAACATCAAATCATTATCGTGTTTGTATACTAATGCCTAAGGTCTTCCTAATAAGTTGGCCGAACTTAGAAAACCCCGGGCATCACAACCGCGGCATCTCATTGTGATTACTGAGACCTGAATAATTCTTGAGATTGTAGTTCTGGAAGTTTATTTACCTTGTATGTCACTGTTTCGAAATGACAGAGCTGGAAGAGGTGGTAGCGTAATTCTGTATTACAAGACTAACCTTCGATGTGAAGTCATTGACCACTCAGAGATCCGTGCCGCAGATGCGCACTGGTGTCAGCTATGGTTAAGGAACAAAGGCACATGTCTTATAGCTGTGGTTTACCGTCCACCAAACTCTACGGGTGAAACGGATTCCAAACTAAACAACGTTCTTCAAGTTGCTTTGAGCAACACTTACATTTACCTTCTCATTGCAGGCGACTTGAATGTGCACGATCTGGAAATAGCGGTGACCGATAGCATGCAGTTCAAAGCCTGTTTGCAAGAGTTAACTTCCAGCTAGCCTCTGTACATCCACGTGACTTCTCCCACCGGATTTAGAACTGCTAACAGTTCGTCGATACTTAAGCTTGTGCTCACCGACGAAGAACTCATGGTAGCCAGAATAATTACAAACACACCACTGAGTCGTAATGACCATGTGATTCTACTGTTTAACTATGTATGTTATGCGGAATATTCCGAGGAAGAGGACGATAAAGTATATACGGTCACTCACTACAAGGTGCTATCCGCGTTTGTTATGGAGGTATCTTGGAGTTTCTTCACCGAAAGCCCCCGAAATCGCCTGGGACACCTACACAAGGACATTCAGCACACTGCTAATGCACACGTCTGAGTAGAAATCCTTTCCATCATCAAAGGAGAAGGGAGTCACTGTTGAGGAGCATAACACGCAAATGCATGTCCTTGATGGACTTAATCTTTTCCATTCGTGTCTGTCACTCGTGCAATACTCTCCCAAAATCGGTCATTTGCACCGACACTAACGGTATTTAAAAGACGGTTGGACGATGCACTCATCCACTTACACTTTGTTACTTAACACTACGTCTCCGTCATACACCTGGAGTTTACCATGGAATTATTTGTTGTTAACTGTGGGTGTTGTGAATCTAAGTGGATCGCAGGACTGCAGCGAAGCAAACGATAAGTCCTTATTTTCGTATTTAAAGTGTTAACTATTTTACTATCTTTTTCATCATAATTATGTTGATATCCCCACCAACTATCCAACGGGGCTTGTAAAGCAACGCTTCTTAACCCGTATAAATTCATTGTTCATTGTTCATCTATCTGTTGTTAGTTTGCGAGTGAACAGATAACACGAAATGGTACCATCTCGCAATACCAGTCTTCTTATTGTCTTATTTAGCATTCAGTGTTGTGTTGTTAAACCTGGGAAGCTGTGACTTCGATTACATGCCGGTTGAAGCCCATCACATGAAAGACGTGACCATTTGATGGTGTGACAACTCGATTCATAGCATCACTGAGGTTGTGTACCATTTCCAAGATGGACCTTGGAGGGCAGTAGACTGTTGCCAGTAAACACACATCAGGTCTCAAGTGCAGACAGCACCACAGAGGATCGACAACTTGCGTACCTGGTTCGCCGATAACATCGATATCCAGGTAAAATCGGTAATAGCAGGTTAATCCTACTGCTCCACTTGGTCGATGGTCTAGTAGAAGAATCATGCCGGACAGCACCGGTGATGTTAGTGTTCAAACATGCCTTGGTTACCTTGACGACTTCGCAATGCGTTGAGACCTGACGAGTACGGGCTCGATTTACTTACTGAGATGACTGTGTGCGCTGGTCTACAAACAGGTGACGGCGTCGGAGATTAGGAGCGCTTTTGCGGATGCGGGTTTTAGATGGGAATCTATAACCGGCCCTTGTTAGGTCAACTACCACTCGTCCTTTTCGTTAAACCGTGGGCGCAGGCCCCAGTGCCATTCACCGTTATTGTGTCAGCTGTCGGAGTGTCTTGACAATTATTTGGTTCTGAGCCGCATGCTGACGAGGTTGCACATATGACCTACTTATTCATTGTTACCTTGTCCATATGTGCCAAGGAGTCCTTCGTCATTAGAGTACCTCGGACGGCAGCATTTTGTACCACATTTCGATCGCTATTTCCCCATATTTTCAAATTGCAATGTTACTTTTATCACTCGTAGACCGCACTCTCTGCAGTTGGATGATAACGGTAATCTTGATGTCGAACTTACGACCAACTTTTCGAGCCAGAGTTCTTCACAGATGTGATGCCAAGCATCCCATTCATGTGATTAGGATCGTTTGAATTATGACGCTCGAAAGTACCATGGACGAGGATAGATTTTACGTCTTGTTGTTTACGTACTTCATCTAGTACGTTTGTGTTTCTGGTGTTCGCTTCAAGGAACATATGGCAAATTGCGAACAGTGCTAGGGGAAGTACGGTGACGAGTGTCTGATAATCGAACTGCCTCCGCATCACTTCCTGACTTAAGCGTTGCTTGGAGTAACCTCGGTTCACCTTAAGGCACCGAGCTTAGATGACAAACGAGGCACGCCATTCTAGGCGGCTTTGCTTGGACCCTGATTAATAGACACAGGACGTCTCACTGTTTCTGGTCGTCTAGCAGCTTGCCTTTGAGGAAGTTTGTCTCTGAATCAGGCATACTGGAGCATATAACAGTCGGAGAGTTATGATGCTTTTTGATGTTCCCGTTTTTGGAGAGATATATGGATGCTTTCTTTAGTCGGGCTTTCTAGGTCCCGTGCCAGACTGCATATAGTTATGCGATCTTAGAAACCCTGTTTGTTAGGCTTAGTTATCGAGCAGTCCAGCGGAATGCAGGTTCTTGCACCAAACTTTCAGATGGTCAGAAGCAAGCAATGTCTTCAGGTCACCTAATTACGGCTACCATGTCTTTGAGTCTTGAAGTGAGTTTGGCAGGTCGGTGGAAGACCGCACAACCCTCGCTTAATTAGTTGGGTTCTGTAAGTCCGCAGTGATCTAACGTCTGAAGAAAAATATTCCCCAATTCTCATTTTGGCATCTCCGCCGCTATAAATTATAAAATAGAGGAAACAAAGCAAGGTAAAAAAACACGAACAAGCAGATAAGTTAGTTGGAGGAAAATGCAACTTCACGGAAAGATGTACAGACAAGTTTTCTAAACCACGAGCAGCAATACTACTGCCTGGATGTTGCACTAGATCTGTTTAGGTCTCTGACAATTGACCTGATTAGTCTGGATAGTAACTCCTAGGATCATGTTGCATCCCGATTCATCCTAAGCATTTTGACAATGTCCTCCTATCTAGTTGCAGAGTTTATAACTGATCATGCTGGGACCTCACGCAAAAGGCGTAGTATCAGCCTACGACACGCACTGAAACATGTGAACAGCGTCTCGCCATTAATATGTCCTATGCATGTTAATTACCTAGTAAGTAGAGGAACAAATATCCATCTCCAAACTTCAACCGACTGACATCCTTACATGTGGGTGGTGACTGGTGGGCCTTTTAACTCACGGCTCTCGTACATCAGTGATGCGTATGCCATTGACGACCATAGCTCCTTCCAGCATTGGGAAGCAACAACTGTTCCATCTTGTACACCAGACGAGAGACATCCACAAGGGAAATGAAATAAAAGTCTGGGAAGTACGTCCGTATTCACAAAGTCTACACCATCAAGGTATCAGCGTTGGAATTTGAATTTGGGTGGCTGTTCATGACTTGGATCAATGTCGTCCAGCGATGTAACAAAACGCAACATCCACAAAATAAACGGGCTCGGTTGTATCATGCACTTTTCTTCCACCACTGTTGATATCAACAGTTATTAATAAGGAAAGCCAGTGCCAGTATCGTTTTCTGGTTCTGGAGTAATTCTTCACTGCCATGCTACTGCTCCGGTTATATTTTGGAGTTCCTCGTTCCGTATCGTTGGATTTATATTGCAATACAACGGCGCTTGTCGTGTGTCACTTGCGGTTGTTTCCAGAATCAGTACCCCGGCTGTTGGCACTAGATTAGATAAGACTAACACATGAGGCACGCAGACTGATTCTCGCAACAGATGAGACGTGGTTTGCCCTCTGCAGATCTCTCAACTCTCGGTCTCGCAGTTGCGACGCTCTTACAGGTGAGTCGATCGTACAAAAGCACTAGTTGATATACAGCTGATGAGAATAAACCGGCCCAGTAATGCTACTTAATCGCCTAACTTTTGTCGATTGTCTTACGAGAGTCCAGTTGACCACCTCGATTCTGGATCTGAGATTCGATGAAGTAGTCACGTTGAAGATTTGAGCTTGAGTACCAATTACACCAAATGTTCTATATTCTTAGTAAATTATACAGATGACATCCTTTTGTCTTTTAGAAAAGTAGTCGGCGTAAAATGTGAATGTTAGGCTTATGAGACATTATCTTGCACAGAACTTTCAGTATATAGCGTTAACAGTAACTGGAGCGTTGGCAGTCCGGAAGATAACCTCTGAACTCAAAAAACTCCGAAGATGTGACATGGGTCGTTTCCACCTCACCCTACTTCTTCACCAATACTTACTAATCCTACACAGGATTTCGAACAGATCTCTTTTCGGTAATTCGCATCGAACGAACATGCTACATCTGTTCAAACCGTCCCATCCGTCCTCATTTTTGCCTTCCCCAGCCTAGTGTTGTAGTTACTGTCCTATAATTTTCTTAGACCGATGTGAATTACCAGAAAAGTGGTCTCTTTGCAAGTCTGTGTTTTACTTTTCCATGGACTTTCTAATAACTAGAAGCGCAAGTGCACTAAACCGGTCGATCCGATTAGTGTTGGAGAAGTCCGTCGATATTAGGAGGGGTAATTGCAGAGCTCTGGCGGGGGCGTGCTTCAGCCCTCTTATTGGACACACAGCAGATAAGGGGACACCTAGCGGGATTGGAAGGTTGAGCGCCTAATGCAGCCCCTTCTTTCCAGCCTGACGCCTGTCCTGTGCTTCGATAAGGAAACCACTTTTCGGTTTATCATCAACAATCTCATAATATACTTACTAACGCTAGTGCCACTCCTATCACCGGTACTCGTGTGAGGTCATTTAAGCGCATCTGCAAACTGCCAATATAGCACCCTCAGTATACAGGTTACGACAATGAAACAGATTCACCTAGCCACTGCCTGAACTATGTGATGCTCTGGTGACGAGTGCACCTGTTAACCCATCCTTTTTAAGGGGTTTCAGTGCTGACTTTGGTGAATCGGTGAGATTCTAGGAACTGCTGTAGTCTTATCAACACCTTCGTCGATCCACCAAATTCAAGACAATTATGGGAATGAGTGATATGTGGTCACGAAAAAATTGCACCGTAACTTTTGGCCATCAACAAATGCGGAGGTCAACAGGCGGTACGTAACCGATTATATTATGTGGCTTTTAGCCATTCAAACATTGTAGTTTTACGGAGGTCATTGTAAGCTTCAGTGTGAACACATTCGACAAGCTAGTCTCGGCCTAATTCAATGGAGCAATGAAACAGTGGATTTATCACGGATAAAAGGCAACTGCTTAACATACTTCGGTTACTTTGTCATGTGTCCCAGCAACTTCGATTAGATCATGTAATGCAGATAATGTAATGCGTCATCATATCGTGCATGAATTCAGACAACGTGGCAGCAAATATGACGAAATGCGGCAGTAAGTTCCACGGCTGAGATACCTGAAATCATAAACAGTTCCGACAGCATTCCAACTGGCTATACTGTGGCATCAATTTCGAGTGGTGACTTCACAGTGAGGTGCTGTGACTGTGTTTTAACAGGTGTCGGTACAGGTGGTTGGTATTCTTGAGGATCTGATACACCAATATGAGATCACCTCAAAGCTGACGATGTTGTTCACTGAAAACCCCTATTCTTTAATCTAAACTAGAAAGGAAGGTGGAGCAATCCCTTAACACATTTTGTCACTCTGCGTGGTGGCTTCTCAAGAGCAATGAGGTCATGTTTCTGCCAGGGGTACCACAAATGAATGGGTATTCTACAAGTGGCCTCACGTAAGCGTTGAGCATTTGCGAAAAGAAGGTAGGAGCAGACCGGTGAAAAGTCCCCCACAGTGGGCTGGCTTTTTTCATTACCTTCTCGGCCTGTTTTGAGCATCCGAGACTGCTGTCATGAAAAGCGCACTGCAGGACGTGTTCTACCAGTTGATCTTGGTAGTTGTGCTGGTGGTGTATGCTCATTATTTAGCACTTGACCGGATTAACCCGTACGTGCTGGCGGAACTCATAAGTACCTCTTTGTTTACATTGTAATATTGCTTAAATGTAAACATCATTCCTGACGGTACTCGCGAGAATACGTACAATAGCCTTTTATCAACCACTAGTAAATGTCCAGAACTCTGATACTTTGCTTTCCAGTGTGTGGACTTGATTTTTGTAGTTGATGTCGAGCGTGGTCGACACTTGGTTTCAGGGAGCCATGAGTAGTTACTCTGTTTGTTACAATTTAGTTGGTTTTATTGCAGCTTGCCAGTCCTATTAATCTTTATTCGTTGTTGTAGTGGACATGCTTTGATTCTGTATATATATTTCACAATTTTAAGCATATGCTGTATTATACTGGTCCAAAATGTATGTTGGTACCAGAAAATACAGTCAAGCCTCAAGCATACTATTAACAATTGGAGCGTTTACTGGGTCGAACCATGGGGTGCGGTGCAGGAAACATCTTCCTACACTTCAAGAGGACAAGGAGATGAGGAGTGGCGATTTCAATTATCGTTCAACGGATCAGGGAAGTGTGTTTTTCAAGTGGAAGGAAAACAAGTGTGACTATCTGTTGTCCAAAGTGTTGTTCAAAGGTTTAAACTCAAGCATGTTTTGCGCCGACCACCCGTAAAGCCTGTCGAGATCAAGTTGCGGTGCCTGGTGGTCGTCCACTCCCTTGCATTGCCCGCCAAACCCTGAGAATGTCCGCAAAAAGTAGAAAGTTAGACCTCCGCGCTCCGGCTAGGTTCTTTATGTACATTAGTAATAGTCGTGGTCCTAGTATCGACCATTGATGGACGCTACAGTTAACCTGTTTCGGGTCGGACAAAGTGCTAGGAACCCGCAGCTTCAAGCGTCGTTGAAGTGGGAACGAATGAATTCTTGTCAAGATCGGGTTACTGATTCCTTAGCTGCAAAGTCTGTGAAGAAGAATTCAGTGAGTTAGGCGATCAAATGCCTTTTAGAAATAAACGTACGCGTCATCGGCTCCTTCCCCAGCAGCAACGGATTCCATTAACCTAACACAGGATAACATAGGTTTGTGGTACATTAGCGGTTTTGACGATCATCATGTTGCTCCTGCATGAGGATATGACATCTCACTAGATATCGCTTGAGTGCTTCTGCGATGGCAGATTCCGTGACTTTAGCAAACACAGGACGAAGAGTAATCGGGCGGTAGTTCGTGGTCAAAGTGCGATTGCCTCCCTTGTTAGCATGGCGAATATTCCACTTTTCCACATAGTCGTGACCTTCATCCCGTCGAGACGGCGCTGGAAAAGCCGAGGTAACGGTACATCCAGGCTAGTGACAGTTGCATTTAAAGAATTGGGGCGGATGTTTACCCGACCAGGTGCATTAAACGTAATGGCATCTATCGCTTAAGCACATCTGCGTCATTGAAGGAGATGTGGCTAAGTGCTGATGGATATATGTTATGGATGAGAAGGGTTGAGACGGTGTGCCTTTTCGAAGGTAGAAACGAATTGATGCCTAAGAGCCTTAGCTGCATCATTGGTGGTTTGCGCTTATCCACTTGTGGTGTTAGAGTGTGCCTGCCTCGCTGTACCTGGCGAAGTTGGTTAAAATGTCTGTGAAGTAGCTTGAGATTGCAGTAGAACATCTCTACCAAATCCTGTTAGTGTTTCAGTTTCTCTTCGTCGACCATTATGACACTTTGGTTTCGCTCGGTCACGTAGGCATTCCAGTTTCTGGCCCCTTGATCGCATTTGTATACTTTCCAAACCGAATCTCTCAGGGTCATTTGTTTCCTCGTTCTGCTCCTCAGAAAGGACTTTACCTTATTAAATCTAGGATTTAATTCTCTGATGCTTTTTTAACTAAAGTGCTGAACTGATTTACGAAATTTCCCCAAGTGCCGTAGGCTTGTCCTGTTGGAACCGACCAAGCAGTGATCTTGATAAGATCGACTAAAATGCCGCGATGTAGACCTCTTCGGTATGCTTGTTGACCTCTTCTGCATAACAGACGTAACGGAAAAGTAGGGTTGCATGACTACTGCGCCCCAGAGGACTACTCACTGTTACTGTGTCGACCATAAGTTCTTCATTGATAAAGACAAGGTCAAAAATACCCAACTTCTTCCCCGTTGGAAATCTCGTAGGGTAAGTAACGTGGACATGGAGTAGTTGCCCAGCGACTACTTTTTGTATTTCCGCCTCAAACTGCTCGCCGGTTGGAGCCAGGACATTTAGTGGGTACAAGTTGAAGTTCGCTACAAGGCTAACGCGGATGTTAAGCTGAGCCAGAACGGTTTTTAGTGCAGAAGATAGATGTTTGTGCATTTCCAGATCAACATGCAAGGACGGTATACCAGGGCGACTGAGAATGTATAACCACGTCTCATTTGCAGGCGACACTAAACCTAGTCCACAAGTTGAATCTCTGGGTTGCCAACGGCATGGGAAGTTAGGTCACTGCAAACTTAGAAAAGTACAACAGTGATACTAGGTCGATCTGTACATAGGACGGATAAACCTGGTAGGGCGATCTCCACCTCCGTGATTTAATCGTTCAACCAAGTCTCAGTTAGTTTTATCAGGTCCATAGACATCGAGGCTTGATGAGATTGAAGCTCGGATAAGTTGTTGAAGAGGTCATGAACGTTGGTATACACACATGAGAGTACTTCGAGTGCCAGAAACGTATGTGACCGTGCGAGTTTCAGACTGAGCGCTTGCTGACCATTTTGAGGTCGGCAACTTATCGATTATGTTGGTGAATGGCTAACATTGATCTTTGGGGCACTTCATATTGGCCGATAGAATGACCATAAGATGAACTTCCGTTTTCGGCCGGCATTGGGTAATCGGCTGTTTCTTTAACGGATCATTGCGCCCATCAGTAATCCGTTTCTGAAGTAAGACTCACTGGAAGTATTGTTAAACCACGGTTGCTTTACTCTAGGTCGTTTGAGGTCTAATGTTGATCGCCTTTAGGCGCAGTTCCGAGGGGAACTTGTTAGCTAATTGCGCCATATGTCAATTGCGTTTTCCGCGATGTGTTTGGATTGGAACAAAACTTTTAGCACCTTGCTGTCACACCCTCTGTACTTTAACAATGAAAGTAGTCCATTGATCGAGTTAGCGAGCAAGTTGTTGAATGAGAGCTACTGACGTTGACAGATCCATTCCTTCTACTAATGGGTTTGAGCTTCACGATAATCAGAGGTTTGAAGCCCTGGTACTCCATGGACAACGATAAAGTTTTGTTGTTCCGACTGTGGTATTCATTTGAGTCCCTTTTCCTTTGCTGGCGCACCCGACAAGAGAGGTTTGGAAAACTCCGAATGCCGTATGAGTTAGTCCGAAGACGAGTGGCCGACACAGGAAATACTTCAGCTTCATTTGTTAATTGTAGCCTTACCTATAACAGCCGTATTTCCTCGTAATGAGCCGAGTTTTGTTGTCGTGCGATGTGCGATCGTCATCGACTTTTAGGCTGGTCTAGGAGTAAGCAGTTTGTGATGGGATGGGATCGGAGTTTTTGGGGGATTGGTGGGCGCATTTTTAGCAATTCTGACACCTTGTGTGATCACCACAAGTTTAGCTACAAAATTCTCGCCTGGTTCTTGGACAGAGGCAGCAGACCGTATGTAGCGGTAGCGTGTGTGTTCACGTGTGCCGTTATAGAATGCTCCAGATTTGTTCTCATGCATATCGCCTGGTACAGGATGGGAGCCGCCGCAGCAGGTGGAACCAAGTTGCTTGCAAGGTTTCCTATTGGATTTGTCCGTGTATATAACCACGGTTTTACCCTCACAGTTGGTTCAGCCACGATGTTCAACTGCGCAACCTTTTGCTTTGAGTCCAACCGCGGTTGAGTCCAAAGGGTGAGATATACTAAGTCCACATTCCGCGACCATCGCCGCTGGCTTATTACATTTCGGCGCCAAAGTAACCATGCATCTAACAAGTGGGACAGCTATACAGTAAAAGAAGCATCAAAAGCGTTTGTGTTATTAATTAGGTGCTTCATTTCCTTTTCATTTGACCAAGCACAGTAAGTGTGAACATATTTGCTGCATCCAGAGCACAAAATGACAGTTAGGTCCGTTTTCCGCGACTGCAAATGCTGCTAGCATGTGTTCCGCTGGGCTTTGTTAATAAAGTTGGATATCGTTCTGCGTCAGGTTCCCAGTTCTGTCTAGGCCCAGAGATTGAGTGGGCAATGGTTATCCACCCGCATGTACTATGCGACTGGTTCTAGGAACTCGGTATTGGGGCTAATGCTAGACGTGACGCAAGCTAGTCACACAAAGCTGGAACAGGCGATGCGCCTGTTTTTGATCAGTAGCGATTACAGTGGCCACCGCAAAATATGGGACTTTTCTGGCTTGGCTGTTGGAACAGTAGTGAATCGGCGGCTGTAGCTATGATCGAGCGACAAAACCCAGTGTTGGATGAGCGCGAGTTTAGGCTATTTGAACAGCTGGAACAAATGCTTTCGAGTAGAATTAAAAACATCAGTTGGAATTTTAAAATAAAATACTTGCGCAGTGAACTTAATTAACATTTATTTCAAAATTTCCTAAAATAAATATGATATTTGAGCACTAAGAAAAATCAGACGATGTAATATCCGTTTTTAGAGTTGATAAATCCGAATGGGATGAGCGTGGACTCGATGATGAGTAGCAAGATGGCGATGGAAAGCCCCCAGAAACCGCCTGGGACACTTTTACAAGACGACTCACCACACTGGTAACGCACACATCCGTGCACCGATCCTTCCATCATCAAAGAAGAAGCACACTACTGAGGAGTAGAACACGTAAACGCATACCTTTGAGAGAACAATGAACAATGAACAATGATTTCTCACGGGTAAAATAACATGTGATTGAGAAGTCCCGTAGGACGGTTGGAGTAAAAAGTAAAATTTGGAGGATCTTCCTCAAGCGTTCCCTGCGTTAAATACACTACTGCATAACGATAGTTTTAAGTGGGAATGAGATGTGCATACACAAACTATTATACAGAGGTGTTATAGTTCAGTAAGTGCGTGAGAAATAAAAAACGAAACGACAACACTCACTCGTTTGTTACTTCATTTGACAGATGTGGTATGTTAATTCAGTTTAGTTACATCCAGGCTAATCACATGGACACTAATGCACGTATCCTCACCACCACGTTACAGAGAGGGCCGTTAAGCACATGGTTAGTTTTGCGTTGTTTCGTCCTCCAAGTGGAACGGATTATATCAACTAATGCAAGTTTGCAAGCACTTCATCAAGGCGCTTTTTGAAAAGCCTTAATGTAGGTGCAAGGATAACAGGAGTCTGAAGGGCATTTTGCGTACGGAACGCACGGAGGGAGAAAACGTTTCGTCGACAATCAAATCGACTGTAGTGCGTAGCCAGTTTGAGCTGATGGCATCTCAGATTGGTTTTTTGGCCCAGCTGCAACAGATTGCGACATGGGTGAGTTGGGTTCGTCAATATTAAGTAAACCATGATTAAGTCTCCTCGCTGATGTCGATATTCCCCAATGTACAATCTCAGGGAGTGCAGTCTGTGTTGGTAGGAGAGATGAAACAATCCTCTAACGTGTTTGGTCGCTCTACGTTGTAGAGCTTCAAGTGCATTGAGGTCGCGCTTGCGCCAGGGACGCCAGGCCTGGATCGCATATTCCACGTGAGGCCTCACGTAGGCGTTCAGCATTTGTGGAAAGATCGATGGCTCAAAATTCCCGAAAGCCCTATGTAAAGTTCAAGATGTGGACTGGCTCTTTTCCATGATTTATCAGCCTCTCTCGGGCAACCAAGATCATCCTGCACGATCACCCCGAGGTCACTTTCCTGTGAAGCATGTTGTAAATGCTGGTCCCAAAGTCGATACTCATAGATAACCTGATGGTTCATGCTTATGACCTTGCACTTGGTCACGTTGAATTGGAGTCGGTTGTCGGGTGACCACGCATAAGCTCCGTCGAGATCGCTCTGCATTGCCATATGATTATCCGACGTCCTGATATCATGCCAAATTTTGATATCATCTGCAAATAATAAGAAATCGAACTGCAGTACACTGCCAAGCTCGTTGATGAATGTGAGGAATAAACGTGACCCCAGTATCCATCTTGAGGCACGCCAAACTGGAGGTCAATTAGATCGCAAATGGAGCTGCGAACTCGCACATTCAGCTGAGGTTGAGTGAGGAAGTTACCAATCCAACAAACACAGGGTCACCGATTTCAAGGCTTCGAAGCTTGTGAAGGAGAATGCGGTGGTCCTAACGAACGAACGCTTTCGAGAAGTCCAGGTAGACAACGTTGACTCCCGCTATGGCATGGGCTGATTCTGTCCAGCTTGCTCAGGCTAGCAGCAAGTTTGTACTGCAGGATCGATTTCGGCGGGATCCGTGTTGCTGTGACACCAGGATATTGCTGCTCTCAATATATTCCATGAGCACCTCTGCAATTATACATTCCATTAATTTGGATAAAACTGGGAGAAGAGTGATTGGACGATAGTTCGAGGACTCCGAACGATTACCACTTTTGTAAATAGGACTGATTACTCCATGTGTCCACATTTTCGGAACATGCATTTCGTCGAGACAACATTGAAACAAGCGAGCTAATGGTTCGGCAAGGTTTTTGGCCTCTGTCTTCAAGGCCTTCGGTTTGATGTCGTCCACGCAAGGTGGCCTGTGCACGCGCAATGACATTAGCCTTTTCATCACATTGGCTATTGCAGATGAAACATGGCTTAATCATGTTGGTGATGGAAGCTGTGTAAACGGCGGATGAAATCAAGTTTCACTCCGGAAAGTGTGGATGAAGTGTTAGCGAAGCAGGTTGACTGCGTCTTGTGCGGTTTGCGCAAGGCCATCTGTTGCATGTAAAACCGGGATCCCAAGCTGCAATCTGCGGAGCTTGTTGACGTGTTTATACAGAAACGTGTGTTTTATAAGGAATTTCTCCACTATGTTCTGTTGATGCTGGAGTTTGTCTTCGTGGATCACCTTGACGCAGTGGTTTCGTTGAGTAGTGTAAGCACCCCAGTTCAGGTTACTTGGACAGACGTTGTAAGCTCGCCAAGCTGAATCACTTAAGGCCTTGTATTCTCAAGTACGGCTCCTCTGAAAACGAATTTATTTGCCTTGGGCGAATGAGCTGGCTTTCTGACGCATTTGTCACTAGCACAGTGAATTGGGTGACAGACATTATCCAAGCAATATCGGGCCGTTGCTGGGTCAGGAAGGACTAGTCGGTTTCTTGAACGAGCTTGTACAGTTTATCGTGATGTGTAACGACATAGGTTTCCACGTTGTTCGCACTGATATACTCCGAGCAACAAATGTGACGAAACAGCAACATCGCGTGATCGCTACGGCCAAATGGCGCATCTATGGTCACGGTGTCGATAATTAGTTTTTCGTTGGAGAGCACAAGGTCCAAAACAGAGGGTGTGTCACCTGTTCGGAATCGTGTGGGAGAGGTAACGTGGTTGTACAGATGTACATCAAAAATCACCTCTTGCAAGTCAGCTTTGAATTGTTCGCTGCGCAATGTTGGGATTTCAATTGCGTGAAGCTTGAAGTCTCTCATTAGAAGGGCGTGACTTTGTGGTCGCGTCAAGACTCGCTGCATCGCAGAAGCTAGGCATTGATCTATTTCCAATAAACTATAGCTAGTAAAGACACATCACCACGTCTTGCGTGCATACGACATCAAAGAGAATAGACGACTTTCGTTTCTGGGTCTTCAAATACATCAACGTGCAGGTCGGATTGATAATACAGGAGCACTCTCCTCCTCTGCTAGGTCGATCGATTCGTATGGAATTCATACCGGGTAGAGCAATCTCAGCATCAATGACCTCCGTGTTCAGCCATGTTCCGGTGACCATAACTAAGTCCTAAGGCATGGAGATCTGACGAATACGAATTTCGGTAAGCCTTCTGAGAAGATCTCGTGCATTGGTATACAAGCAGAAGAGGGCATCGGTGGTCAGAAGCGTGTTTGTGAATGCTGCTTTCCGGTGAGGATCTATGCCAACTCTTGTGGGGTCAGCAGCCGGTCACATTTTTGTGGGACTGATGACACAGGCCCTAGGGCCAGTACAGGTTGTTGTATAGAGCTCTCAGCGCCAGTAAGATGTGGCCATCCTTCCCTCCTTCAGCCGCCGACGTATTTTGGCATTGTTTACGTTCCGAGATACATGGTGACGGATTTGTATTGGTAAACTGACTGCACATTGTTCCCTTATCTATCTGTGGTCCGGTAACTATCGCCTTTATACCTATTTCGGATGACAGCATTTTACGCTTTTCGTGCCACATTTGATCACATGTTCTGCCATCAGTTCGGAGTACAATGTTACTTTCATCACTCGGGGACCACACTCTTCGTACTTAGGTGATAGTGGTAACCTTGAAGTCGAATTAGCGATACTAATTTTAAGTAAGAGTACCTCACGAATAAAACGCTATTCAGCCATTTTCGGCAGTTTCTGCGTCCTATTTCAAATAGCAAAGTTTTACATAGTTTTCTACGCCACAAGCAAGGTTTGTTTCGCAAGCTTTGGGCTTAGCTTTCCCTGAGCAACCAGTACTTGCCATTGTGACTGTCAAATCTGCCGAAGTCATTCGTTGCAACGACTGCACTGGTATGATAAATTCAAACGCCGTCTGTCAAGCTGGTGGTCTGGCAGACACCTGTTCGATTGCTGTAAAACTAATCCCAGATGGCGGACGCAGACGGCAGTCGGGCCAGTCATTGAGATCTCTGAGAATAGCCGGAGAATAACCACCAAATCCGCACACGTGCAGAAATACAGCGAAAGCGAAGTATTGGGGCAAAATTCACACAGAACAAACACGTATAACACAGTATTTCCAAAGCAAAATTAGAATTCAGCACAGTAAAGCAAAAATTTTTGGCGTCCGTGAGTACATTTGCTACAAACTGTCCGATTAATTTGCTACATGGAGAACTCACAAGGACTCCTTGAATTCCGAAATCTGGACTGCCTATGTGGCACGGCGTAAATTCTGTGTAAGTTCGATCCGCGAGGACAAGGTGACGCATCAGCAGGAATTAAGGAAAAGAACGAAAGGTTACCGCCTTCGTACACTTGCGACGGCTGAAACAATTTGCATTCGATTGTTCCAGCCATCCTTATGCTCACAGAAGAAGCTAGTCCAGGCTTTCTAGCTTCCCTGGCCAGCGAAGACGGAATACGCCCAGGTCGACTGCCTTCGGTCAGACGCGATAGCAAACAGCTAGCCCACTAAAACTTAATTCGCTTTCTCAGTTCTGACGGACTTTCACGTGATCTATCCATTTTGAAATAACTGCGTCGATTTTTATTTTTTAACCTCCATATGATTGTAATGATCTGATGATGACTCACTGAAATTAATTGCTCAACAGATGGTCTTTCGTTCTCCAGACAAATCGTTAACTTACAGAGACACATGGAAGGATAGGTTGAGCACTTCCGACCTCAGTTCAGCTCTGGGTCCAGCTTCGCACATGTGACAAGCAGTCTAGGGTCATGAACAGTATCATTAGAAACATCAGCTGAATAGGAGCTTTGTCTTTGCATGCAACACATGTATGGCTTTAATGAACTTTCTCTATATCTTCTTAAGTACAATGACATTACAGTTGTCAGTCAGCTAACCTCCATGTTCCCAAAGATCTGGCAAGAAATATACTGTCCTCTACTCGCGGAGATTTACTATTTGTCGCAATGTTCGAGAAAATGTTTCTTACTTCATATGCCAATCACATGGGCACCGGCTTCACATCGCCTAACTCCAAGTTACTAGCATTCACCGTGCCCTGCATGATCGTCGTTGTTATACTTGCTAACTACAGGTGGAAGACACGTCGGATGTTGTGCCGCAGTACAAAAGGAGAAAACAACATGCGACAACGGCACGGCGACTAAGTCACCAGTAACACATGGGCATCGTTCCGGGGAGCTATTGTACCGCGAAGATAGTTACATTGTGCATAAGCAATGTGATCGTGTTTGGAGGGGAGGCTAAACGGGAGGGAGACAAAGAAACTCAAGACACAATGCCACTGAGTTCGGCTCCTGGACATGTCCACAAGTGTATCCAGCCAAACGTGTTCGCCTCCTTCGGTTCCCAACCCGTAGCCGAGTGACTCAAGCGGAGACTAACTTCGAAGCAAGGTTCTTCATTCCTCTTGCCCAAGTCGTCGCTTGCCCACCTCACCTCTTCTTCATTGCACACCAGTGTCACGCAAAAACGCAACTCGTGGAAGTCGGTGGGTTGGCATGCGCAACGCCTGGCCCAATCATCGGAGCCTTGTGCTTGAAATAATGGTGCTGAGCGGTTCGCTTTTTCCTCATGCAGCATATGCAAGGCCTCGAACACGCTCATTGCTCACACGGTGTCCCCACCAGATATGATCCAAACTGCAAAGGCACCGGTGGTCGAACGTAACTAGCCTCTTCATGTCGGCTGACCTAAGGGGTCAGGTTTCACAACCGTACCATTAGGTCAAACGTACGGCTGCATTGTACACTCTACCCTTCAAGGAGATAGGGGTGTCACGCCGGCGCCATAGGTGGCGAAGGTTAGCAAAAGCGCCTCGTGCTTTCACTATGCGTTTTGTGACCTCGTCTTCAATTCCAACGGTGCTGATACAACTGCCTTGGTAAGATAGCTTTTGAATGACTTCTAGCTGATCCCACAGGTCAACGCAGCAGACGGTCCCTCCCAATCCTAGAGGAAAGCTTTGCACTTGGAGGGTGCAAAACATATCCCGAAAAGGTTGGCAATCTGTGATGATCTGTCTTATGCTGTTTGGCATGTTGGTGAGCTAGCGTAGATATGAGGACAATGTCGTTAGCACACTCCAATTCAAGAAGTCCCTCACGTGGAAGTAGCTTCATACCTTCTAACTTGTGTCCTGTGGACGCAATCTTCATGACTTTGTCAATAATGAAGTTGCAAAGGAAAGGTAACAACGGGTATCCTTGTCTCACACCGTTGGATATACTGAAGGGAGGCGGCAGGTTACCGTAAGCCCTAACTCTGCCCCAGCTACGCGTATAGTGCGCGGACAATATTTACATACTACTTAGCAGACAGTCCCGAAGGGCACATCAGTCCACCGAATCGAAGGCAGCTTTTATGTTGAGGAACACGACAACGGCGCCCCACAGGCTATCCTAAACTCGTGAGACACTACCGGGAGGAGTAAATCGGTTTTCACCCCGGTCGGTGGTAATGTGAGTCAAATATACATGCTTCCTCAGTTCCTCGACCATGGCCACCTTAACAACAAACTCACCATCACTGTCTTCCTGAATATTCGGCCTGCACTTAGACACACTAAACTGACCTTTTTTGTGACGGTGTCTGCTAAGGAATGCCGTTTTCGAAAAGCACCTGACTATTTTTAGGGCTTTTTTCTCTACACTGTAGGAAGATTGGAATTCTACGGCAAGCTTTCAACACTCTTCCCTGTCATCAGTAATGTGCGGCAAGGATGCCATTTGTCTGCGTTCTGGTAAGAAGAAGTCTATTGAACATATGTTTTTGTAACAATTCAAATTTACTTGCTTCCCCTTCGCAATCGTTCGTTTCTTGACATTTGTTTAAAGGCAGCCTTTCTCTAGCTTGGTTGAGCGGGATGCGTCGTTCGCAATGGAAGTTGTCTCAAGTAAGTTGTCGTCCTTTCCTAGTCCATGTTGTGTTCTTCGTTTCCCCTTCTAGTTACCTTCTCATTTCGTCTTCGGTGTTGTTGGAGTAGCCACCTAAGGTGCGCTTTCAGGTCATCCATCTCCTCGACTTGTGCTCGCTCCTCCTTCGGCATCGGTCAATCTACCCTCCATCTAGCCAGGAGATGTGATACACGCACACCGTCCGTCCAGCTCCGACACTTACTAGGTGACTGTCCAGCAGTATAGTTTTTGCATTTCAGCCACCCCGGTCTACTACTACCCACGTACGCCCCGGAAGCGGAAGCCCTCGGAACCCACGAGCGGACGCACTCATGGTCTCATTTCAGCTAATACCGTTTCCAAGGACACACGGAATTGGTTCCTAATTTTATCGCTTCTTATTCGCCTGTCCCATTCAGGGTCTCCTGTGTTGTTGGTTGGTCCTGATAAGCTTTAGTAGTTTTGTTGCCACCCTAATTGTGCTCCGTATAAGAAAGCAGCGTTCTCATGCATACAATTCTGTCCTGGTTGATCTTTGTGTTTGCGTTGCGGTCACTGACTGCGAACAGTGGCAGCGATACAATAATTTCTCGCGACAGAGAAAACGGCGAGCCATTACAGGTTCGTTTGAACAAATGAAGGTGCTTCTTCTTCTTCTTCTTCTTCTTCAGCACCAGCTGCATTTCGAAAATGCCAAATACACTGTTGTCACATCGGCTTAACTTCTAAGCGGAACCTCCACGGATAGTTGTAACATCTAGCGTGCAATTCATTGCTTCAGCAATTGTGGGACTCATTTTAGACGGTTTGACAGGTGTAAATTTCGAGTCGTGATTTCGAAGTAGGAAGACTTTTTTCGGGTGTTGTTGGCTACACAATATGATGCTTGGATGATTCAGCCATTGCTGAGGAAAGTAGGTGTAGTCGAATACACACGATAAGCTAAGTTCGTATTGCCCAGGAACAGGAGGGACTTCAGCTTTGAGGAAAAAGTGAAGAGTTGGGCACATATATTCTGTGAGCGAACCTATTGGTTCAGTGCTCGCTACAATTGTTTTAAATTGGCCAAACGTGAAGCGCGTGAATTTGTGACCCATGCCGTGTTCGTGAATCACGGGCACCTTGACTGCTGATCAGTTCGGGTCTTATATTCATCTGCAGTCTATATTATCGCGTTGACACAGATATTCGAACACAAATTCATCACAAACTAGAACAAGAACCGCAAATGACATTGCAAGAGAGAACAGCCGAATACCAACGATTGATCAATTCGAAGCATGAGGTAAAATGATTGTGACTGCTGATTCCAGTAAAAAACATTTGCCTTACCGCACATTTATCCTTGGTCGAGATGTGATCCGTAATGTACCGAGTCAGAAGCCCCCGACCGTATGCTGGAACTGTGGTGCATGACATTTTGCTAAAGACTGCAAGTACCGAAGGTACCAAAGCCAAAAGTTCATCTGGATTGGCCATAAAAACCCAACGCTATGCTGCGCAGAACTTCAGACACTCGTTTCCTCAAAGACTACGTGCAAGCTCCAGCTTTAGAGAGACCCAGTATCAAGGAGCAGGGACAGGTGCAATTCTCGTAGCATTTCGCATAGAATTTGCACAAGAAAGAAAGAAGATAACCATGAAAATTAACAATGTTTCCGCATCGTTGTGGCTGGATACGACATCAGATATAATTGTTTTGCGATAGAGAATGGTGAAAAATGGTAAACCAAGATACAAGTGTGCAACTCTGACATCTCAAACTGTGTCCGGGGAACCACTGAGGTTAGATGGCGATATGGCAGGTGAAATAAAATTCAAGGATCTGGACCTCCGCAGAACGCTCTACCTAGTTTTATGTGCTGCCATTATTCCTCCGGCAATAGACTGGACTAAAAGACCGAACTTGCCCAATATGCGACGAATCCGTGTTTGTGCTGAAAGAACTGTCATTGTGCACCATACAGCCGTACCGCTGTATTCAGATCTAAACGTTTCTGAATAACGTCAAGGAAAGTACGTTTGTGCCTTACAGTCGGAGTGTAGACGCTGCAGAAAATTGCAAGGAAGACTTACTCGGCTTCAGGATGCAAAACCAGAGTTCCGATACAGACGTTATATCCCTTATTCATCACAATTACTTGTTGAGCAACAGCTTGACCGATTGCAGTAGACTGGAATGATTGAGCGAAGCGGTTTCTCACCATAGGTTGCTCCTATCGTTGCGATCAAGAAACCGAAGGGTTAATAATAATAATAGGGATATTTCTCAGAAAGGTGAGACACGTTCCAGAGACCCTAGACCGATCATTATGTACAAGTTTTCTCTGAAACTGAAGTCGTTTATCGGATGCGAGGAGATTCGTGTTGAGTGGGATGGGATTCAAGTTGTAGTTTATTCTTATGCAGATCCAACTTTCTTCGGTAGCAAGTATCTCATCGTTGAACGAGTTGTGGTCCGGATCAACGTAAATAGAAGGGAAATAGCAAGTATTAGTAAGTATTAGTGCGATGGAGGCCGAAAACTTCCTAAGGAATTATGTACATGTGTGGAATCGAGAATAATATAGTGTGGGGAGGGTCTCGAAACCAAATTTCTGGACTCAGCATAAGGAACAGCAGTATGGATCTGGCTAACAGGGAAAGATAAGTCCACGTTGCTGCACAGTGAAAAAGGGAAATATTTAAGCAACTACCTTATTATCGTATTGCAGATGTTGTTTACAATTAGGAGACGCAATACGGATTTCGGATTACTTAAGATGTGTGGGTTGTGGGCTGTGAACAAGAATGTCGAACCTTTAGTAGTTTAGCTAACTGCGCTAGGAGTTTGATTATGCAGGGAATTGGTCCAACAGAACGCCAGTGATATGTTTACGAGGTTACAGTAGTCCCGAGTGGCAAACATATCGATGTTGACAATGTGTCGGTTGATTCACCAGCAAGATATGGTCAAGTGAAAACCGAAGCTAAGTGTTGGGGAGCAAGGTGGGTTGAAGATGTAAAGAAAGGATCCGGGTGCTTTACCTACCAAAGCGTCAGTGCTTTCACAAACGAATGGTAGGTGTGCCAGCGGGTGAAACGGAAGTGAAGTTACGATTGGAGAGATAGTTAACCGGATTTGGGAGTCCAGCTAACCATCATCATCATCATCAACAGCAGTACATCAGCCATTTGAACTGATGCTTCGCTGCCATACAACCATGAGGACCTATGAAATAAAGAATAAGAAAAGGGAGAGAAGGGGGACTTACCTGAAAACCTTAATGCCCTAAGCAAACATTCAGGGTCAAGGCGCCTACACCTTGTGTTAACAACATACCGTCACAAACAGCTGGCTATCGTGCAAAGATAAGGCGGCATCGGCGAGACAGCTTCCTTGCGGCTTTCACTGCCACGCGTCATAATCAGCCAGTACCCCGCAGATAACTCAGCACCAAACACACTTTAAACAGACAATCCGATTAGGAGACGGCAGCAGACGCGCCACTGGTGTCGGTTGCGAGCCATGTCCTGTAAGGTCTCGAGCCAAGCACAAGGTGAGTCACGTGGACTCCAACCCGGAAGGCGAGACGGACCAACGGCACCCAGTTTGGTCGTCAGTGACTTCATTTCCCGCTGCCAAGTCAACTTCTGTCCACCTCGAGCCTTGCGCCATCCTACACCTGGTAGACTGAACAAGGCCCTCCTAGGTAAGCGGTGACCAGGCATACGTAGCACGTGCCCGAGCCAACGTAACTTATTCAGTGCTATCTGTTGTTCTAGGGAGCTAGCATGATCATCACCACCTAGTACTCGCCTACGCACATCATCGTTGCGGACACGCTGGTGCCATCCGACACCAGCAATGCTTCGCAAACAACGATGATCAAGGACTTGAAGGCGCCTCAGATCTTCAGACCGAAGGGGCCAAGTTTCACTACCATAGAGCAGAACGGCCCTCACTGTGGCCTTGTATACACGGCCTTTCAGACGGAGGGAAACTCCCTTCTGTCGCCAAAGATGATGCAGGTTCAAGAAGGCAGCTCTGGCCTTTGCAATGCGTGAGCTAACGTCATTTTCTATGCGCCCATCATTGCTGATGCAGCTGCCAAGATAAGTGAATTGATCAACCACATCGAGTTCCTCGTTAGCAAGCGTCAAGGGGTCATCGAGTGGCTGGTGGTCCTGCAGCAACACTTTGCATTTTGAAGGTGCGAAGTGCATACCAAATAATGGGACCACTCTGGATAGGCTATTCAGGGTTGATTGTGCCGCCTCAACATTGTCGAAAAGCAAGACGATATCGTCCACATAATCTAGATCAACTAACCGTTCACCAGGCAGCACTTCAACACCTACATCGTGAGATTCCGCAAGGGAACACTCCATGATAGAATCCACGACGAAATTGAACAAAAATGGGGAAATCGGGCAACCCTGTCGAACGCCACTTGTAGTCGAAAAGCTATCCGATAGGGCACCATAGACCCTGACGCGGCCTCTAGTGTTCGAGTATAGAGCACGAAGGATGTTCACATATTTCGTGGGAACACCTTTCCGCGCAAGTATTTCGAACAGAATCGATCGATCGACTGAATCGAACGCACTCTTGAAATCGAGGAACACAGCTATTGTCGGTCTGCGGTATGCGTGGCGCTGCTCTAGCACCTGCCGCAAAGTAAATATATGGTCTATACAGCCACGTCCTGGGCGAAAACCGGCCTGCTCTTCTCTAATCCGAGATTCCCGTTCTGCAGTGAGGCGACGAACGATAATCGAGGCCAGTAATTTTGTCACAACTGGCGTTAGGCTAATACCCCTGTGGTTCGCACAGTCTGTGCGACTGCCCTTCTTGTATATTGCCACTATAATCGATTCGCTCCAATTAGCCGGCACACTCTCTTCGTTCCAGATACGTTCGAATAGGGAGGTCAGTGCTTTGCAGAGGACCTCACCACCATCCTTAAATAGTGCAGGTGGTAGGGAATCCGGGCCAGCGGCACGAAAACGATTAAGGGCTGTGACCGCGTTTCGGACTTCGGCCTCCGACGGAGGCTCTAAACTAACCGTCCATGGCTCGTCCTGCATCACCTGAGTAGGAAGAGGTCCGGGAGCAGGGGGCCAGCTGAACTGATGTTCAAAGTGCTCAGCCCAACGAGCCATACGGCGCTGCTTATTGTGTATCAGTGCACCCGCGCTGTCCCTGATTGTCTCACTGACGCCTGGTTTTCTCGGACCAGTGGTGCGTATTAGCTGGAAGAGCTTGCGGTAATTGCCTACTGCTCCTGCCTCCTCCATTTCTTGAGCCCGACTGGTCCACCAGGCTTCCTTGTCAGCACGTAGGCTCCGCTTTAGTTCACGCCTAATAGCCCGTCTGGTCACATTGTGTTCAGAACCAGCCGGGAGGTGCCTTCTAGCTTCCAAAAGGTTCACGGACCTCTCGGATATCCAGTGACTGGTGCGATGACGACTGATAGTGCCACAAGCAGATGCTCCTGCGTCGTGCATAGTGGCCGAGATCTTATTCCACTGAAGTTCAGTATCATTAGGACAAGACAGCGAGAGTTCGCTATGCAGTGCTTCTTGATAGGCTTGCCTGACAGAGGGCTGGGACAATTTCTCCGTTGCCAATCGGGGGAAACGCTTTGTGCGCCTTCCGGTAAAGTTCATGGAGAAACGACAGCGCACCAAGGCATGGTCAGAGTCGGCACAGGTACTCCAGTACGAGCGGCAATCCAGAATGGAACCGCGCCACCTGTAACTTATGGCTATGTGGTCAATTTGGGTCCATCGCTGACCAGCTACAGGTGGACGCCAAGTGGCACTTCGGCGCCCACTGTGTCTAAAAGCAGTGCTAGTAAGAAACAACTGGTGCTCCGCACACAGTTGCAGCAGACGCTCGCCGTTGTCAGTCCGTTCGGAGTTAAGTCCATACTTACCACCCAGCTGAGCTTCTGAAGAGCTCAGACGCCCTACTTGTGCGTTCATATCCCCTGCAAGTACTATAATATCTGAACTAGTAGCACTGCGTAGCAGCGTGTTCAGTTCGTGATAGAAAGTGTCCTTGACTGCATTAGAACTGCAGTCAGTGGGAGCATAAGCAGAAATCACAAACAAACAGCGTTTTGTTTTACTTCGCGAATTCACCTTAGCTGATGTCGTCAAACGGGCTGCACATAAACGACTGTTCACCGGAATCCAATCAACCAACGATAACTCAGCCTTGGAGCTGAGAATGATACCTACACCAGCTTGACCGGTGAGTGCCGCATCGGCGTCTCCGGATGCGTGCAACCAATAACGAGAGGATAAGCCGGGTGCAGTCAATTCAATAACCCCGTTAGGGTCATTAATCCTAGTTTCGGACACACAACACACATCAACACCCAGTGTGTCCAAGGTGCGTGCGAGTGCAGCCTGCTGACCTGTTTGTCTTAGAGTGCGGACGTTGAAGGTCGCCATGGAAACGGGACAGCGTGGTCTTATAAGGGACTTTGGCCGATAGGCGTCCGATAGGTGCTGTGGGATGGTGGCTGCAGATGGTTCTACTCCAGTAGCACTTCGGTTGCTGTCAATTAAGCTGGAAATTATAGAAGGAAGGTTAGTAATGGGGGCCGGGATGGGAGTAAGAGAAAAAGGTGGAAAAGAAAGAAGGGAGGCGCCAGCAGTAGCATGCTTTCGCTTATCCGCCCTGCTGTATGCAGCAGATAAGGCGACCCTTGATAATCTGCGCGACTGCCGATGCAGGATGAAGTTTATGTTTGAAGAAAATGTCATGGTTGTATGTGGGCTGGGATACTGCCAGGGCGCCCAGACCTAGACAGGAGAACGATTAGGGTCCTCATCCAAAGCCTTTGGCTAAAATGCCTGTCCGCAAGGCAGCGGGGTGGCAGTGATTTAGTTTTACAGAAATGGACGCCATCCCATTTCAAACCCCCAACCTGGAGGACCAGGAGACTGAGTTTGTCTGACCTCTCACCATTGACCAACCTGGTAGGAGTAGCTCTCAAGATGCTCGGAGGCATCACCCAGTATAGCTCAATGGGTCAATGAGGTACGCAAACCGTCGCACCACGTTAAGGTCCAGTCTCGTTGCGACGGTCCAGCTAACCAAGTTGCCAGTGATTCAACTGACACATGGTTGCAGTGGAGCCAAGTAAAATCAAGGGGAAGTATAGTGAGCCAAGATGGGATGAAGAGGATAACAGAAGCCTGGACCTCCAACCCATCGATGTATCAGTGGAGCCACTAATCAGCGATGAGCTTTCGGGCAGGCAGATCCGGAGTGAGCAATAAAAGAGAAGGGTAAGCAGGGAATCAACGGGTGTTTGTTGATCTGACTGATACAGTCATTTGCAACTTTCAGTTATATGTTGTCTGGACCTTGTTCATACGTTTGTTGAATAGTTGTAGGGCAGCGCAGGAGCATAACCACATTGCTGACTGTAAGATATTCGTCAAGCTTTCTACGAAAGTTATACTCAGATGTGCTAGTACGAATATCGGTCGGCAATTTGTTCCAAATACGGGAGTACCGATTTAGGAAAAAAGTTTGCTAATATGTCTGTCTTTGACCTTCTTACCATCACAGAAATTTCTCTGTTGCGTGTATTGTATCCATTTGGTTTCATGAGTGATAGATCAATGCGAGGGGTGTGGACATTTTTGTGCAGGATATTGAAAAAAAGTGCTAAGTTTACTTTTAGGCGTCGAAGCCATATTGGGTCAAGCTTAAGTAATTCGCATCGCTCAGAATAGGGTAACACTAAGCTCGTACCAATAAGGCGCTTTGTAAACGCTCTTTGTACCTTTTCTATGGCGATACGATCATGCTTCCTGGAATTGCTATACACCATTGAGCAATATTCAAGTAAAGGGCGGGCGAATGATTCATACATTGAACAAATTGAATCTCGTAGAGTAAGATTTTTGAATAGTAATGCAATGCGTTGTTTAGCTCTGGCAGTTGCATAAAATGCTTGTTCTGAGAAGTTAAGGGAATATGAGTAGCGAAGCCCTAGGTCACAGATGGTCTGACAGATAATAAGTGGTTTGCTATCTAGGGTCAGAGCATTGTGCTTAACATTGCACCTGTATAACATCGCGCTACATTTGTCAGTGCTGAAAGACATTTTCCATGTGTTGCACCAAGCCTCAAGCGCATGGAGGTCCAGTTGGATTTCCATTAGAGTATTGCTGAGGTTGGTAGGATAGAAGGAGTACACTACTTTGATGTCATCGGCGAAAAGATAAGGTGTGCCGCATTTAACTACGCTGAAGACGTCGTTAACGTAAAGTAGAAATAGCAATGGACCAAGAACACTGTCTGGTACCACCCCACTGGTAACAGCCTTGGGTTGAGATTTATGTTGTTGGATTTGTGCTATCTGGGAGCGATCTGAGAGATATGAGCTAAACCAAGCCAGTAAGGGGTCCTTTATACCGTAGGTTTGGAGCTTAGCTAGTAGGCGACTATGAAGTACGCGATCGAAAGCTTTTTGCATGTCGAGATAGATGACGATTGCCGATAAGCCACGATCGTGTGAACTGACAAGGTGATTTAAAAATTCTAAGTGACAAGTGATGCAGGACCTGGAGTTCAGGAATCCATGCTGTGAATTGTTTACTAAGTTTCGAGTTAATAGGAATTCAAGCGTTTTCGACTTTACATGTCACTCCATCATTTTAGGCAATACTGATGTGTGACTAATCGGTCGGTAGTGTTTTACGTCGTACAGTGAACCTGATTTATGACGGGGCATCACTATGGCCTCTTTCCACTGAGCCCGTATGATACCAGAATTCATAGATAAGGTGAACATATTCAGTAGCAACAAGGGGATGTCATCTCCTCCGAATTTTATGACAGCAGATGGGAGATTGTCCGGACCTGTGAAATAGAAGGTTTTAGTGGACTTTATGAGCTTTTGGATATCGCACAGATTGATGTGATGTTGCTGAGTTGATCATTCGTGTGATGTTGCAGATCCAGGGTCGCAGGATCACTACATTCATTAAACGAGGCAGCAAAGTAGTTGTTGAACATTTCGCTGGTATAAGTCGGGTCACTCACTAAGCATTTATCTGCAGACATAAGCGAGATAACATCTAGGTTCTGTTTAGCGGTCTTGTGCTTAAGCAATCTGAATAGTTCCTGTTTTCTATTTTGGCTACGGAGTGCTTGTTTTTCTTTATCAATCAGCATGGCCTGATTGGCATTCTCCTTAATAGTAACCAATTGCTGGTGCTTCACATGTGCACGAATTTCTCAACTGGTCTGAATGCTGCACTGGGACCTCATCAATACGCGCTCTCACTCCCTGAGGACTTATTCGTCAAAATGAACGAAAGCAAGTACTTTACCACGCTGGGTCATACAGACGCTTGTTTCCAGCTAGCAGTTGATCCGGAATGCAGGAAGTTTCTTACAATCAACACTCATTTCGAACACTATCAGTATAAAGGTTTAACATTCGGAATCCAAACCGCGCCGGAAAGTTTCCAGCAAGTCATAGATGCTATGCTGACGGGTATCGCTGGAGCTGAAGCCTATTTGGTTGATGCAATCCAAGTTGTTATGGGGACCACCTGCCCACGGGACACGCTGTCTCTGGGGAAAAGCCAGAAACCTCTTTAAAGCTTTTCTTGTTTCTTCGTTGATTTTAGCCTGTGTATCGCGTCCACCTGTCTAACGCATCCGCTACCATGTTTTTGTGTTCCCCAGGCGTTCCAGTGCCCGTAAAGTGCGACCACCAATTGTACGACTTGTTGAGGTTACAAGTCTAGGTTTTATGAAAGTCTATCACTAAATCGCACAGATGGCTTAGATTTCGTCTCGATATATCATAATTGGCCGCTCGTTCTAATTACCTTGTCTGGATGGCAAGAAAAGACACTCTCAGTGTAGTGGTAAATTGCCTTTCCGCGCGTGTAAATAGAGGTCTAATGAGTCCGTGATTTGTCCACAAAAGTACACGTTATCGGTACGTCCCGGATACAAGGAGGAAACTACGGACTGTTGTCTAGCTATGTGGGCATTCGGTCCGTATAAATTACAGGAAATAAATCGATACTGTAGACTTCCGTGTCCATTTTGAGCAGAAAATTTTCTGCTTGACGTCTAACAAAGGACAAAAGGGCTAAAAGCACCATTGCGAGGATAAAGACATGAACACTTGAAGAAAGAATATCAGTGTTTCGGCAAAGCTGGGAAGGGAAAAGTTCGCGAATATTGGCAGATCATTTCGGAGTAAGCAAGACACGAATCCTTCTAAATTAAAATATGAAAGCTAAGTCTTTAAATGGCTTTGAGGAAAACGCACCAAGACTGAAAAACAGCGGATGAATGGGGAAAGAAGGTATGAAAACGCTCCATGTATATGGTTCCAGCCTGCAATTGCAAATAAAATCCGATTATCTGGGCCAGTGATTCAAGAACCAGCCTTGCACATTTAAAAGAATTGAAAAAGTCAGACTTTAAAACGTCAAACCGCGGCTGCACGCTTTCATCGATAGGCGCAACTTGTGTCAGATATGTGCACTGCATCAGACTGGAGAGCAAAATTACACGAAAACAATTCTGGGTACGCAGCTCAAAATATTTCTAATTTGGATAAAACTGGGCTGTTATTCAAAGCGACGTCGCATATAAATATACAGGTAGAAAAAGGAAGTAGCGATTCAGAGCCATGCTGTGAACTAACATGCTGAAGAAGAGAGAACCGGCCTTAGTGATTGGGAAATCAGCCAACACTCGAACTTTTAAGAAGGTTAACATGAAAAAACTGCTGGTACTTTACAATAATAATAAAAAGCATAGATAACTATTTAATTTTGCCAGTTGTTTTAAAAGGTTTGGCAGAACGATGCAGCGGAAAATGCAACATCATTTGTTTTTTGTCAGTGACACTTGCCATCCCGAAATCCAGCTAAAAATTGCGAAACTGCAGTTCTTGCCACCTAATAGCACCGCGTTAGTTCAACCCCTCGACCCTGGTATTACACAGACACTTAAATTAAAGTAGAAAAATAACTTCTATATCTTATTACGATCATGGAATCACGGTTGTTCTGGCTCCGATAACGGATGTTCTACATTCGATAACGGTTGCTTAAGGAGGATTGCTCGTGTTTGGTGGCAACATGGAGTTAACAGTAATGACATTCGACATTACATCTTGAGGAACGCGAGTATTCCCCTCAACAAATTTGTTTTGTTGCGCCAGTTGAGATGGCGCGGTCACGTCCTACGCATGGCACCTGAGCGTCTACCGCGTCGCGCTCTATTCCCTCGTCAAGGACCTGGCTGGAGGCGACCGCATGGTGGTCAGCCTACGACTTGGCGACAGCACATGAAATCGCTGACGTCGTGTCTAGCCGCTGTTGGATCCGTACGTCTTTCAGGATGAGGACCTAAGGATGAGGAGTGCCACTGGTTTAGCACTCTTGAAGACATGGCCCGCAAGCGGAATCAGTGGAAGAATTGTGTACAGTATTGTATTGGTTCACATGTTTAACACTTCAAACATTGAAAATGAGGGAAAAGAGAAAATTCGACGTGTGAAAAAATTAAAAATGTTTCGTTCTAGTTTTTGTTAAAATGTTCTTTTCTTCCTGCGACATACTAGCTGAAGTGTATTGCTCACCTTCAACGACTATGCCACGATGATTATGACGCGATGACTTCCCCTTATCCGCTAATCTCCATGGGTTTTGTTCGCTCTATGTCTAGTTGCTAGACTGCGGCAATTGTGGTGGGCGGCATCCGGTTTCGGATTTGCCTGTCACTGTGGCAAGCCACAGGACACCTACGCCTACAGAGGGACCATGGATGGCTTGCGCTGCACCACCCACAGCTCCATCCACACACCCCGTATCCAGTGTAAACCCGAAGGAATAAGACCGGGAGGCATGTGGATGGGGGCCACGTTTCATCAACGGAGCCGGCCAACACTACTTCACAGGCAAACACAAGCGCTCTGTATTTGGGGAATCAAGCGCACACAAGCCGGTGGCTGGACCGTAGTCCGCTCCACACTGACTGCATGGAACCACTCTACGAGCCTAGCACGACCATAAGGACCGTGCACCCCCGTCCCCTCCAGCAACGACCAACTGTCTCCTGGAGCCAGTATGGACGAGGTAGTGGGTAATAGACAGGTAGGCACCTTGTCAACATGCACATCAAGCGCAGCCACATCGGGGATAGCAAACAACAGCCAAACACTTGAAAGAGAGAAAGAAAAAGAGAAAAACTCGGTTAATGCATGCGGAAATGGTGATATAAACCTTAAGTAAATCGCATATGTAATAAGTTGTTTACAAACAAATCCTAGCTAAGTGCACGAGGTCAGGAAATATAGTTCACGGAATGCCACGAACACAAATATGCTACGGAAATCGAATAAAATTGGATAAGGCGATGTGCGCAAGTTAATGGAATAGCGTACAGGGACATATTTAAATGAGAAAGGAAAGTATTAAGGCAAAATTGAAATCCCACCACCTGAAATAAAGAGACTTAGCATGCAAGCACGCGGTTAGTAAATCGAATTCAGCGTGCCTACAAACGCTGCGCCGGTGCTGCCTACGTTCACTGCGGGACCCGTCGTCGCTTCGGCAGTGGTCCCGAGTGACCTCTCTCATGGCTCACTAGGCCTGCCTGACTAAGGCACTCGCGACCGCATGTTCTACAGCACAATGCGCTCGATGTCGATGGAGTACAATCCATTGGTGCTTGCCGCTTCCGCACTTGCCGCTTCTTCTCTGCATGCATGAAGGCTTTCTCCCGCACTTCAGCTACTGCCTTCGTGATTAGATCGCGCCATGCACGCCGATCAACCGCCTTCGATTCCCATGATCTGCAATCAAGATTAGAACGTGTGAGGCTCACTTTAATCATGTCCTGGTAACGTAACTTTGGTTTCCCAGCGTGCCGCTTCCCAATACTCAGCTGACCGTATAAAAGTTGTTTCGGTATCCGCGCCGAATCCATACGGCTCACATGACCGAGCCATCTCAGGTGTCTCAGTAAAAGTATGCAGTCCACTGCATACATCCCACTTCGGCGCAACTCGTACGTGTATGCAACTCTGGCGCCCCAGCCGATGCGCAAAATTCGTCGTAGACACTGCTGATGGAACCGCTTGAGATATCGAACATCCCGACGGTACATCGCCCACGTTTCACTGCCGTACAGAAGAACGGACAGTACCATGGATTTGTACACCATCAGCTTCGTGCCAATGTTAAGCTGATGGTTGTTCCACACTCGGTACTCAAGCTTCCCGAATGCCGCTGCTGCCTTCGAAACGCGAATACGCAACTCAACGTGTAGCTGCTGATCAGTCGACATCACACTCCCAAGGTAGCAGAAGCCGAAGGTGGTTTCCAATACTTCAGCACCAATGCTGATTCGCGGCAATATTGAAGTTTGCACCTCCGGGGAAAGCGGTAAGCGACAAAAATTATTTCTTGTGTTTATGGTGCGCAATAATTTGGCCGCTGTCGAAGCCAGAGCACTAGTCATTTGCTGCAACTCATCCGCGCTGTGTGAAAACAACGCACAGTCGTCAGCAAACAGCAACATACGGATAGTTGTCTCACAGACTAGAGTTCTCGCACCGAAACGACGGATGTTCAGCAACCCACCATCAATACGGTGCTCCACACGAACACCGTAAGCACAAGCCGCATCAAAAGCACAAGACAACATTGCATGAAGATAGATATTAAACAGGGCAGGAGCTAAGACACAGCCTTGCTTCACACCAGAGACAACTGTAAAGTCATCCGAGGTCTCTCCACTCAGCTGCACCCTCGCTCGCAAAACACTGTGCAGACATTCAATTAAAGTTACAAACTTAGGCAAGCAACCAAACTGACCCAACACCAGCCACAATGCCTCGCGGTTCACCGTATCAAATGCCTCGGTGAAATCAACAAAAAGCGAGTACAATGGCTGGTGTCGTTCGCTGCACTTCTCTTGCAACTGACGAGCTGCAAACACCATATCTATAGTGCTGCGACCCAAACGGAATCCACATTGCTCTTCCGCCACGTTAGGTTCCACAACCTGACTCACGAGGCTGTTGAGCTGGATTCGGGCAATCACCTTGCCCACACAACTCAGCAAGTTGATGCCACGATAATTCGTGCAACATTGCTTGCTACCTTTGCTCTTGTACAGTGGTAGCACAAGGGCATCCTTCAGCTCAGCAGGCACCTCCTCCTCAATCCACACGCGTTGCACCAAGTGGTGCAGCGCAGTCAACAACGCGGGTCCACCGTGTTTCAACACTTCAGGTGGGATCCCGTCACCCTCGGCACATTTGCCGTTTCGCAGCTGAGCATGTGCTCTCTGCGTCTCATCCAGTCTCGGCGTATCCGCCAGATCCGCCTTCACATCGTGCTGCTTCAGGCCATTCAATGTAGGCCAGTCGATCTCTGAACGGTTGTTCAAGAGACAGTCAAAGTGCTTTTGCCAGGTCTGAATTACGTCTGCAGTCTGGGTGCAGGTAACGCCTGAACTACCATCGATCAGTGTCCTCAGCGGCTCCAATCTCGGTCCATACACCGCCTTCAAGGAGTCAAAGAATTCCTTGTGTTGACGGCGTTCGGCGTAGTATTCCATCTGCTTCGCTTTCTCCGTCCACCATGCATTTTTAATGCGACGGAGCTCTCGGGTCAGTCGCCGTCGAAGTTTGCGAAACTGACTACTCTTCCCCAAGTCACTGGGGTCTGCCACATGTGCAGCAAATGCTGCATTCTTCTCCGACACTAATGCGCCGATCGTCGCATTGTTGTCATCAAACCAATCAGGCCGCTTACAGTTTGCGCGCCCAATGGTCTCCTCGGCAGCAGCTGTCACCTGATCGCGAATGTGGTGCCACAGGTCGCCCACTGTGGCTATGCAGTCCAAATCACCACACAGGCGTGCAGCCATCGCCTTCTCCAGCTCAGTACGTTTCGCCACAGTACCGAGGGAGAGAATGTTAAATTTACGCCGATTCACGGCGGGAGTGCAATACATCGATTTACGAAACTATATGTACAGTTTGGTCCGAACCAATTTGTGATCAGTGCCACACTCAGCTCCACGCAGTACAAGTGTCATGCGCACTTCACGCATATCACGCTGACGTACGATGACATAGTTGAGCAGGTGAGCGTGACCACTCCGTGGGTGCGTCCAAGTTGCTATATCACTCGCACTCAGTGCAAACCGAGCGTTCGTGATCATCAGGCTGTGAGTGGCACACAGTGAGAGCAGCCTGTCACCGTTCGCATTCGCTGAACCAATGCCATGCGGACCGATAACATCTGTCCACGCTGATGCATCACGCCCAACGCGCGCGTTGAAATCACCCAGCAGAAATAGTGGGTCGCTCCTCGGCACAGACCGTATCACGGAGGATAGCTCAGTGTAGAATTGATCACGCGTGTCATCAGGATAACACATGGTCGGACCGTACGTGCTTATAAAAGTAGCAAACTTACCTCTTCCGAGTCGTAGGCGAACAGTCATCAGTCGCGCGCTGATGCCGTTGGTTCACCCACCAGCTGGCCATTCAGGCGATCGGATATAGCAAATCCGACCCCATGTACACTTGGTGCTGAGGCAGCGTTCCCCACCCAATGGTATGTGTAGCCAGCACCTGCTTCATGTAACTTACCTTGCTTAGCGAGCCGAGTTTCACTGAGCGCCGCAATATCGATGTGGTAGCGCGCCAGCTCCATCGCGACCAGTGCAGTGCGTCGCTCCTAGCGCTCGCTCGAGTTCCGGTCCAGTAGTGTGCGCACGTTCCAGCACCCAAAGATAAGTGCTTTGCGCGCAGGCATACGATTGCATTGATGGGCAATGGCACGCGAGGTGGTCGTTGTGCTTCGGAGGTTTGCTTGAGGGACTCCACCCGGAGCCTTTGGCTCAATAGCCTGACCCACAAGGCAGTGGAGAGCAGATCCAGCTCGGCAATGTGATTGCAGAGACAGATTGGGATCTGCTTGACGGCCGTCACACGCAGCCTTTGAGGTTCTGGAACAATCATCATATGTTTTGCGACCGTAATTGGATACGCACCTGCGACCACGGCCAGACGCAGGTGGGTTTTGGCGGGTTTGCACCAATTTGACCAGGGGCTGCCTGGCTTGAGGCGGGCAGTAGCAAACCATTGAACACCCGGAGGTGTCCTCCCACCGTCAGAGACAATGCGTGGCACTCGTGCTCTACGCCAATCGAGCATTGAGAATATAACCCGTAAATCTGTTGTCTCCCATGGCTAGGTTTTACGGGAAGTGGGACATCGACCACTTCCTAACCTCCGGAGAGGATGGACTAGGATACTGTCAGGGCGCCTACACCTGACAGCAGAACGACTCCGGTCCTCAGCCAAAGCCTTCGATTAAATGAACACCCGAAAGGCAGCGGGTCTAGCACATGGTCAGTTAGCTGACTCATGCGGATTGGTGTCCTGGATCTTAGCAGGGAGAAGGGCGAAACCCAACTCCCACCCAGCGGTCGCCACGTGGAGGCGCCCAGGACATGAGACTATGGCGCAACAGTAGCAGCAGTGGGTAGACCATCTGTCAGGATCTAGCCACCACCAGCCTCAGCGCACCATAGGCTCTCCCGCCACTGCGGAGATTACATACATACATACATACAATCACACAAAGATATAACCGGAACTCTACTCCTGAAAGGAATAAATTTATTGGACATCGTGTTCTGGATAGCTGACGCATGGAAGGAGGTGAAGAACTCAACAATCTCTAAGAGATTTTGTAAAGCGGGGTTTCCTTGTCCCGCAGACAGATGCTGAGATAGTTATGCAAACTGGACTTGAATTAGACGAGCAACTTTCACCTCTTGCAACCTCTGTTGCATTGGATAATCTCAAAGGCATTCTTTGGTTGGTAACTGATTGACAGCCTTATGATTGATTCTATTCACCAAAGTTTTAACACACCAGCAATAAACTGGGCTCTTCCCATCATTTCAATTTTATCAGCTGAGAAGGTGAATAGCGAATAAGACGACGAACAGTAACTAGACATCCTGACAGCTTATACCTTCACAAACCTACAAGGTGCTGTTAATCTTTTGCCCCCTTAGGCAAAAGATAGCGGAGGCAGTGAAAAAAAGTAAATCGTTCTTATTTCAACTGCGAAGCAACAGACTTTTTACTGGAATATTACCATCTGGTGGAAAATGATACGAACAATAGAAAAGTATGTAAAAGATAACCCTGGATTATGCTGCTGTAAATTGGTTTTTAAATTGTTTACTCATAAACTGTAACGTTATTATATATATATATTGCTTACATATCCCACAGTATACAATTCTACTGTCATTTCTTTAATTTGATGGCAAACTGACCATAGAGATTGTCCGTGTATAGATCTAGTTAGTTTTTGAACATGTAGTAACCGTATGCAGTTGATGATGTGTAGCGTCCCTTGTGTATGAACCCGTCCATCGGGACCACCTACCCAGGTGGACCACTATTTGCCAGTCCCTTGAGTGGTTGCCTTAGCCAGGTTTGACCGTACTTGCTCATTTTACACCCGGCCATGCCTCTCCTTTTTACACCGGTTGAACATCTCTACTACTCCTTACTAAACAGTAATCTGCAGAAACATCAGAATAGTCGGTTTTGGGTTATGCAATAGACGAGCGATAGTTGCGATAGAGAAAGATAATAACGTCTTTTCAGCTCAAATTGAACAAGTTTGCATTTTATCATGCCAACGGCGTGATCATGCTACAGTGTAGATCTCGTCATTGGTCCTAATTTCCATTTGCCCACTATGAGGGACAGCAGACTAGCATTCGAGGGCTAATTCGTAAGCGTGCACTCACAGACCCTGTTTCGTTCTCTGACATGTAGGTGAAGGTGTCTAAGCACCGTTGATACACGTTTGTTATCGATCTCGAGGATCTCGGATGATGTAAAGCAACTCCATGAGGTACAAAAACCAGCCTTACTTGGTCCGATAACGTTACAGGCGTTGTTGCCAAAATCATAACAGACTACCTTCACCAAATGAACGAAATATCGGTAGATGTTACCAATTTTCGAAGGGGATGGATAGAAAAACAGTCAATAAGGGCTAAAAGCAAAATCTACAATGGCCCCAAAAAGTTTAACTGGAAATTAAATCAATGAATTAGCTAGTGCAGCTATATGTCGCATAGACACCACAATTTCTAGCATTTGGTCTTCTTCTCAAAACATTTAATTGATCCGTCAAATATGACCACGGTATAGCAGCTCCTGTTACTTTGGCGATCACCATCATAATGGAAAAAGCAAAGTGGAAAAAATTATAAACCGAACAGATGAGCAGGATCAGCTATGGAGTTGGATGGAAGGTGTAACCTCATTTTGAAAAATTTTTCTGTTTACTATAGGAGGCTAGATTCAAGCTAATGAATAACTTCTTAACTTCGCCATCCAGGATTTTCCATGTGCCCTCGATAGGCTTTCCTATTCGGAAATGGCAAGCACCGAACAGACGTAGTATTTGGGTCAATATGCTCCTACCTATCAGTTAAGCGATAATCTCTGACGTTCAGTATCTCGGAAGGCACAATTGCTAACGGATCTGGAATCGAAGCTTCGCAGTTAAAGTAATTGGCAAGTTTGGGAATCGTGCTAGTAGCATTAGCTGTTGGATGCTGGCGAGAGACTGCGCTACTGCGTTCATGTGGTCTCCATTGCTCTTTCCCTCCAGTAAACAGTTGGTAGGTCCCCAAGGTGACTTCAGTCAAACCATTTGTCGTCCTGAGTCCGTGTTTGTAGACACTCATTTGTCCGTTGACTGCGTGATATGTTTAGATTGCTTAGTAAGCCAACAGCCAATTTAGTAGCATGGCTATACTGACCCATGGACCAACGTGATTCCGTATTCCATGTTGTAGGCTGGAAAGTTAGCTCGGAACGCCCCGTTGGGAGGACTACGGTGACACTTATGATGAGAAAGGTGAAATCAGTTTTAATGTGCAGCACACCGTCTGGCGAACGCACCGGCATTACCGGCATGCCGATGATTTACCGGCTCACCGAATTGTCACCGCACATGTACGCAGTGTGGTTATTGATTTCAAAAGCGCGGCGCACGTGCGAAGCGACGTGGCGAGTCAGCAGAGTCAATAAACTCGGCCAAGGTCACTCACCCTAGCCGACGTGCTTCGTCGAGTCTGTGTTGTTCTCGTGCGACCCAAACGTGCGTGAGGAATAACGCCTCGCATTTCGTGTGCATGGTAAGTGCATCGTCCTCTCACTGTGTTCCAAAAATTAGAACGGCAACTGTAACCTCGACATACAAACGCGCACCGGGATTTTGTCGAGTCCAGAAATTAGGGGACCATTGCGATGGTACGCTTGAGGGTAGTCGTACAAGTTACGCTTTTGTGCGCGCCAGTAGTGATATGCCTGTCCGTCCTTCTCATTTCAGATTGACTGATCAAGTTAAGGTACGCATCCCCATTGCCCAGATCAACACTAATAACGGAATTTCAACCAAACGCTTATCTCCGCTGCAGAATGGAGGATATTCGCCAGTAGAATGCACGATAAGTTAACGCTACAAGTTGTTATGCGACACTAATATTTCGGTGCAACTAGTTGGGGTCATCTGTCGGGTGCCTAAATGCGCATTTTTGGTCTCTCTACCACCGCAGTTAGAAACATCGAGTTCACAATTACCGAATCGTATCCACGCATGGACGATGGACAGGTGCTGCAGCAGCAAAGACGAGTCAACATCATATCAGGCTAACCACCATTCCTTTAGTGAGAGAAGATAGCTCAGTGTCGATCGGATTGAACGTTACCTTGTCAGCTGAAAACGCATTTTTATTTACTCGTCTTTCGACTGGTCACATCACTTTTGTAAGGCGCAATGGCCGGAGTGGAAGTGACTGTAGGTCCAATGCGCCATATGCGAGAGGGAAGCCAGTTCTCGGGTGGAGAAGTGGCACAATTCAACACAGCACCGCCTCCGATATGGGAGAACGAAAACACAACGTACTCCCGGTAGAAAGTTCAGAAAGGTCAGAACACACCGGAGCCATAGTTAACAATAATAACAACAGTAATAGGAAATTAATGTCTGGCGCATCAGATTGATAGGGAGGGCTTGAGCAGGTCAAGTCAAGAAAGTGCCTTATGCACACAGACCGGGTGAATATTCAGCCTTAACAGTCACACTTTCAGCGTTACGGGAGTTTTTGGTAACAATAAGGCATAATTATCGTGGTACCGAGAAACCAAGATTACAAAGGGACGGATCATATGTACATTGCAACACGCTCAAGCATGCGAGGGTGTCAATTGTTTGGGGATTTACAGGGCCACAATAAAGATGTTTTTGCCAATATTTTCATTTGGACTTTTGTCGCTGTATGCTACCAGTTCGCGGGCATTCCCATTTGGTTGTTTTCGGTGCAGCTTGCTAGTGCCATGTTGGCGGCGGTTTGATGGGGAGGGGAGGGAGTATGAAAAGGATAAAACAGGTAGATTCACCAATCAAAATCAGATGAACAGTAAACAAGCTTACTTAATAGACTGGGGTAATACTGTTGGAGCTATTTGTGAGTAGCAAGTTAGGGAGTTACGAAAATAAGGAAAAGACTATGTTAAGGTAACTCCAGTGGATCATCAAACACAAGTTGCTTTATCAGAATAATAAACTCAGTACCCACATCGTAAGGAGTTAAGACGTTGTGTAGTGTTTAAACAGTTCTTGGTCTAAGTATGGAGTTGAACTAATCAAGTTGTGTTTTGAACTGCTAGGTGGTTGAGATGCTGCGTGAGCTCAGATGTATTGCCTTCAGCCTTCAATTGTAGGTGGATATTTATGACTTGCATGACTATGTGCGAAAATGATAATGTTGAAAAGGGAGAATTAAACAGGTAAGTAGACAAAAAATAAACGCCTAGTTACTGTAAACTCAGGATTTATTCAGTGTATCGTAGTCTTGTAGATGCCAAAAACAGAGTGATTAGGAAAGTGTGCAATAGTTAACGGCTTTCCGAGTAGTGGTAGAGAGGAAAGGCACCACGAATTAGATCGAGGATATGGTCTAAGTAATAATGTAATGGAAAATATCAGTAAGACAATATGAAGCTAAAGATAAAGCAACTAGGAACCAGGAGCACAACAGATTTAATGCACAATGTAAAGGGGTAAGAAAGAACAAGTGAAGTAATACGGTCATTCGTGGAACCCTCTCCCGGGGAACTGCTTCTATGCAGGGTAATCTCTCGAGAGTATTCACCCGCACCTCCACGCCCCATCTGGTCATGTATCGGTGTGGTTTAAAAGCCCGCTGACCCCTACCGATTTTATTCATCATTTGGGCAATCGTTTTGTTTAGTGAGCCAGTTACGCAAGCCAGTCAGCGCTTTCGTCACTGGTAGGTTTATTGCGTGAATGATGGTCTGCATCACCGGTTGGCGTCATATGCCATTGTTCGGATTTGACTGATTTTTTAATTTCAGCACACTTTTTATATTCACCGGTGGGATTTTTGGCGCGGGTATCCATGTTGCTTAGAAGCGCCAAACCATCGCCTCAGGAGACCGGCCCACTCGTGACCAAAAGAATAACAGGAGAATAAGATGAAGTAATTAGATTAGGAGGTCGAAATATCGACGAAAGAAGTAGCCAAGCAGCATGTCTCGCGACATTACGAGATGCCATATGATTGGGTGTGCTAAAATGTTACAAAGTTTAAAATAACAGGTAGTGTTATTAATGAGTTGGTTTCTCCTTTCAATACCCATTTGGTGATGAAAATTATCCGGATACCATAGGACAGTAGAATATTTACAATATACGAAGAAGTGATAAAGCAAAGGATACACCATTTTTGTTTCCCCACCTACAAGTGGGACTTCAAGGGTGGAATTTTCGAGTATAAAGTTAACGTATTCTGAAAGGTGGTGGACTTATATTATTAGTCATATATTGTTTGGATCTGATGAAATTAACACAACTGTAGACACTTCAATGCAGAATGCTTTCAGTATATTCTGCATACTGAGTAAGAGTCCCAAGTTCATTTTACTTTTGCTTTGGTTCTCATTTGCCCGTACTTTCAATGCTAAGTTGTTCCATATGTTAGTATACCTTACCAGAAAGACGCTGCAGCTGATCATTAAATTCCCCTTTTTCGCTTGTAGTGAGTAACCCCTATTTCTTGTGGAATAGGTCAAGGTATTTTGCACTTTAAGATCTACTCTGGTCCTGTACGGCCGGCAATGTATAATGTTGTAAAAGAGAACTAGATTATTTCTCAGGCGGCGCAGCTATAGAGGGTCTAGTTTAAGGCGGCGACGGCCGTCTCCATAGTTCAGAGCGGTGGAGCGGCCAATAAGGAGTTTCGTGAATGAAAACTGAATGCTGTCTAAAGTTATTCGATCCGTTCTACGCAGGTGACTCTGGATAATTGTGCAGTACTCCAGCATAGGTCTCTCGGTAATCTGAAACATTTCCAGTCTCGCTTCAGGTACAATAAAGTATTTAGTGATATAAGCGTTCAATCGCCTTGCTTTTGCAATCTGATATGAGACATGCTCGGAAAACTTCAGCGAGGTGGAATATATTACTCCAAAGTCCCTTACTGAAGAGGAGTTTGACATGTTCGTACATGCTAGGGTGATGGAGCCATCCGGTATGCAGCATCCATACCCAAACACTTGCAGTTTTTCAGCGGAGAATTTCATGGACCAATTTTTACTCCAAAAGTCCGGCGAAGCTAAGTCCTCATTTATGTTCTTAAGGCCCGACTCGATGATATCGTGTGGAAATGAGCAGATGAGTTTACTATCATCCGCAAAGTGCTATAATCATCCATATTTGCTGGAATCACATATGTTGTCTATACACATTAGGAAGAGTAGTGGTCCAAGGACACGGCCTTGGACAAGTCCGATTGTAACTTCTCTGGAGGAGGAGAGTTGCTGGCCCTATTTAACGCTGTGTGTCCGATTTTATAGGTAGGATTTAAACCAGGTTAGAAATGGGTTGCTGACTCCGTAAGAGCGCAGGACGGACAGCAAAGATTTATGTGGCACACCATCGAAGGTTTTGTGCATATCTAGTAGAATGACAATAACTGCCATGCCACTGTCAGTAGCCGATGTTATGCTGTCGAAGAATTGTATTTGACAGATTACACAGAATCGCTTCGTGAGAAAGCTGGGTTCCGCGTTGTTTATTAAGTCTAATCTTGTTAAGAATTGAACAAACCATTCTTTACAATTCCGTCCTGTGTGTTTGAGGCTGCCGCATTATGATTAGTAGGGAGATAATTCCTCATTGCCGACCGGGAGCCACCTTTGTGTTTTGGTGCCATTATCGAGAACTTCCACTGCTAGAAAAAAATCCACTGTTTAAGGATTATGTGAAGACGTTTAACACCGGCAGAGGAATGTTTTCGCCTCCATAATTCATGACAGCTGGAGGAATACCATCGGATTCTGGCTGCTATGACGGTTTTATGGTGAGTATAATCCTTTGAGGCGGGAGAGCCTATGGTGCGCTGAGGCTGGTGGTGGCTAGATCCTGACAGATGGTCTACCCACTGCTGCTACTGTTGCGCCATAGTCTCATGTCCTGGGCGCCTCCACGTGGCGACCGCTGGGTGGGAGTTGGGTTTCGCCCTTCTCCCTGCTAAGATCCAGGACACCAATCCGCATGAGTCAGCTAACTGACCATGTGCTAGACCCGCTGTCTTTCGGGTGTTCATTTAATCGAAGGCTTTGGCTGAGGACTGCGCATGCTTTGGGCGCTGAAGCGCAGCTTCTGCACTTGGTCTGAAGACGTCGCCACTCGCCTCTTCTCTTCCATCGTCAGACCAATGCTGGAGTACGGCTCGCCTGCCTTACTGTCTGATCACTCGCGGCGAAGCGCAAAACATCGAACGAGTACAACACGTCGCCACCAAGCTGATCCCCGGCTTGAGACGCTTATCGTATGAAAACCGGTGCATGAACCTTGGGCTCTACACCTTGTCGTATCGCCGTGTTCGAGTGGATCTTATCATGACCTACCGTATTTTACATCTCGGTCATTTCCCCATGCTGAGGTCGTTACTCCACTTGCGAGTACCATGCACCACACGTGGGCACAGGTACAAACTCGTGGTACCTGATCTGAAGAAAATCCCACACCCCCTGTGTTTCGAGCGGAGGGTTGTGCACGCCTGGAACAGTCTGCCAGAACACGTCGTCGAGGCCGAATCTGTGCAGAAATTCAAATCTTTGTTGGATTTGCACTTCGCTAACATACGTTTCAGAGAACGGTTGCCACTTGACAACGATATCACCTACTTGTGACTCACTGTGTGAACAAGCATTTTGTGTGCTACATAGGGAGTTGCTGAACCATCTCAGGATAACCACCGGACGTGTTTATTTATATTTTTTAAATGTTTTTGATTATCACCCGATGGAGTTGTACAGAATTATTTTATACTTGCTCCAAAAAATACAGTATACAGTATACAATACTGAGCTATCCTCCGTGATACGGTCTGTGCCGAGGAGCGACCCACTATTTCTGCTGGGTGATTTCAACGCGCGCGTTGGGCGTGATGCATCAGCGTGGACAGATGTTATCGGTGCGCATGGCATTGGTTCAGCGAATGCGAACGGTGACAGGCTGCTCTCACTGTGTGCCACTCACGGCCTGACGATCACGAACACTCGGTTTGCACTGAGTGCGAGTGATATAGCAACTTGGACGCACCCACGGAGTGGTCACGCTCACCTGCTCGACTATGCCATCGTACGTCAGCGTGATATGCTTGAAGTGCGCATGACACGTGTACTGCGTGGAGCTGTGTGTGGCACTGATCACAAATTGGTTCGGACCAAACTTTACATATATTTTCGTAAATCGATGTATTGCACTCCCGCCGTGAATCGGCGTAAATTTAACATTCTCTCCCTCGGTACTGTGGCGAAACGTACTGAGCTGGAGAAGGCGATGGCTGCACGCCTGTGTGGTGATGTGGACTGCATAGCCACAGTGGGCGCCCTGTGGCACCACATTCGCGACCAGGTGACAGCTGCTGCGGAGGAGACCATCGGGCGCGCAAACTGTAAGCGGCCTGATTGGTTTGATGACAACAATGTGACGATTGACGCATTGGTGTCAGCGAAGAATGCAGCATTTGCTGCACATGTGGCAGACCCCAGTGACTTGGGGAAGAGTAGTCAGTTTCGCAAACTTCGACGGCGACTGACCCGAGAGCTCCGTCGCATTAAAAATGCATGGTGGACGGAGAAGGCGAAGCAGATGGAATACTACGCCGAACGCCGTCAACACAAGGAATTCTTTGACTCCTTGAAGGCGGTGTATGGACCGAGATTGGAGCCGCTGAGGACACTGATCGATGGTAGTTCAGGCGCTACCTGCACCCAGACTGCAGACATAATGCAGGTCTGACGGAAACACTTTGACTGTCTCTTGAACAACCGTTCAGAGATCGACTGGCCTACCTTGAATGGCCTGAAGCAGCACGATGTGAAGGCGGATCTGGCGGATACGCCGAGACTGGATGAGACGCAGAGAGCACATGCTCAGCTGCGAAACGGCAAATGTGCCGAGGGTGACGGGATCCCACCTGAAGTGTTGAAACACGGTGGACCCGCGTTGTTGACTGCGCTGCACCACTTGGTGCAACGCGTGTGGAATGAGGAGGAGGTGCCTGCTGAGCTGAAGGATGCCCTTGTGCTACCACTGTACAAGAGCAAAGGTAGCAAGCAATGTTGCACGAATCATCGTGGCATCAACTTGCTGAGTTGTGTGGGCAAGGTGATTGCCCGAATCCTCCTCAACAGCCTCGTGAGTCAGGTTGTGGAACCTAACGTGGCGGAAGAGCAATGTGGATTCCGTTCGGGTCGCAGCATTATGGATATGGTGTTTGCGGCTCGTCCGTTGCAAGAGAAGTGCAGAGAACGACACCAGCCATTGTACTCGCTTTTTGTTGATTTCACCGAGGCATTTGATACGGTGAACCGCGAGGCACTGTGGCTGGTGTTGGGTAAGTTTGGTTGCCCGCGTAAGTTTGTAAGTTTACTTGAATGTCTGCACAATGTTATGCGAGTGAGGGTGCAGCTGAGTGGAGAGACCTCTGATGACTTTACAGTTGTCTCTGGTGTGAAGTAAGGCTGTGGCTTAGCTCCTGCCCTGTTTAATATCTATCTTCATGCAATGTTGTCTTGTGCTTTTGATGCGGCTTGTGCTTACGGTGTTCGTGTGGAGCACCGTATTGATGGTGGGTTGCTGAACATCCGTCGTTTCGGTGCGAGAACTCTAGTCTGTGAGACAACTATCCGTATGTTGCTGTTTGCTGACGACTGTGCGTTGTTTTCACACAACGCGGATGAGTTGCAGCACATGACTAGTGCTCTGGCTTCGACAGCGGCCAAATTCGGGCTCACCATCAACACATGCAAAACTGCCTGTCTCTTTCAGCCCTCATCTGAGGTACAATCTTCAATATTGCCGCGAATCAGCATTGGTGCTGAAGTATTGGAAACCACCTCCCGCTTCTGCTACCTTGGGAGTGTGATGTCGACTGATCAGCAGTTGCACGTTAAGTTGCGTAATCGCGTGTCGAAGGCGGCAGCGGCATTCGGGAAGCTTGAGTACCGAGTGTGGAACAACCATCAGCTTAGCATTGGCACGAAGCTGTTGGTGTACAAATCCATGGTACTGTCCGTTCTTCTATACGGCAGTGAAACGTGGACGATGTACCGTCGGGATGTGCGATATCTCGAGCGGTTCCATCAGCAGTGTCTGCGACGAATTTTGCGGATCGGCTGGGGCGCCCGAGTTGCAGACACGGAAGTGTTGCGCCGAAGTGGGATGTATGCAGTGGACGGCATACTTTTACTGCGACATCTGAGATGGCTCGGTCATGTGAGCCGTATGGATTCGACGCGAATACCGAAACAACTTTTATACGGTCAGCTGCGCACTGGGAAGCGGCACGTGGGGAAACCAAAGTTACGTTACCAGGACATGATTAAAGGGAGCCTCACACGTTCTAATCTTGATTGCAGATCATGGGAATCGAAGGCGGTTGATCGGCGTGCATGGCGCGATCTAATCACGAAGGCAGTTGCTGAAGTGCGGGAGAAAGCCCTCATGCATGCAGAGAAGAAGCGGCAAGTGCGGAAGCGGCAAGCACCAATGAATTGTACTCCATCGACATCGAGCGCATTGTGCTGTAGAACATGCGGTCGCGAGTGCCTTAGTCAGGCAGGCCTAGTGAGCCATGAGAGAGGTCACTCGGGACCACTGCCGAAGCGACGACGGGTCCCGCAGTGAACGTAGGCAGCACCGGCGCAGCGTTTGTAGGCACGCTGAATTCGATTTACTAACCGCATGCTTGCATGCTAAGTCTCTTTATTTCAGGTGGTGGGTTTTCGGTTCTCTCCTAATACCTTTCTTTCTCAGATAAATGTCTAGTGGGCCATGAGCTGTGCCATTTGGGTCCACTACAGAAGCGACGACGGGTCCTGCAGAGAATTACGGCGAGCCGGCGCAGCGTTTATAGGCACGCTGAATTCGATTTACTAACCGCGTGCTTGCATGCTAAATCTCTTTATTTCAGGTGGTGGGTTTACAGTTTTACCTAAATGCTTTTCTTTCTCATATAAATATCTCCCTGTACTCTATTCCATTAACTTGCACACATCGCTTCAGCCAATTGTATTCGATTTCCATAACATTTTTGTGTTCGTGGCATTCCGTGAACTATACTTCCTGACCTCGTGCACTTAGCTAGGATTTGTTTGTAAACAACTTATTACACATGCTATTTACTTAAGGTTTATATCACCGTTTCCTTATGCATTAATCGAGTTTTTCTCTTTTTCTTTCTCTCTCAAGTGTTTGGCTGTTGTTTGATATCCCTGGTATGGTTGCGCTTGATGTATATGTTGACAAGGTGCCTACCTGTCTATTACCCACTACATCGTTCATACTGGCTCCAGGAGACAGTTGGTCGTTGCTGGAGGGGACGGGATGCACGGCCCTTGTGGCCGTGTTAGGGTCAAAGAGCGGTTCCATGCACTCAGTGTGGAGCGGACTACGGTCCAGCCACCGCCTTGTGTGCGGTTGATTCCCCAAATACAGCGTGCTTGTGTTTGCCTGTGAAGGAGTGTTGGCCGGCTCCGTTGATGAAACGTGGTTCCCATCCGCATACCTTCCGGTCTTATTCCTTCGGGTTTACACTGGATATGGGGTGTGTGGTTGGAGCTGTGGGTGGTGCAGCGCAAGCCATCCATGGTCCCTCTGTAGGCGCAGGCGTCCTGTGTCTTGCCACAGTGACAGGCAAATCCGAAACCGGATGCCGCCAACCATAATCCTTTGAACATCACTCAGGCGCACGGGATGGGATATACTGATATCGGTATGGAATGAGGCCGCATAGTAAGAGTTCAATGCTTCACACATTTAGCTAACGTCATCAGTTATTGAGGCATCTTCTAATGTCTGACTTTGGACTTGATGGTTCTGCTTTGTATTACTCCTGTTGGGAAATTTCACCAAGGTTTGTAAATTTTGTGGATTTTTTAGCGCTATTTTTCTTCGGTGATTTCTGCTTGCAATGCCTGATGTTTTAGTTTCAGTAGAGTCTCATGGATTTGCAGTTATGTTGTAAAGTGATTGTTTTTACGATATTGGGACCTGAATTTCTTCATTTTTTGGTAGTTTTGAAGCCTGGCTTGTGTTGACTACTATTGTTATGGGGATTGTTCCACAGTGTCGGTGCTACTAGGTCAGTACACGTGCTAGGATTTTTGTAAATTCGTTCATGGATAAGGTAGGATCCTGTGTTAAGAAGGATTTGTCCCAACTCAGGGCACTGAGGAGATTGTCAAATATGATCCAGTCAATGAGATGGATGCAGCAAGTAGACTTGTCAATCACTCGTAGTTGGTTTGCTATTTCAATATTCATGCTGCATGGCATAGTACTGTGTTCACAGCCCATTAGTGGGCTGTCAATAGTGAAGCGCACTGACGGAATGCCTATGGTAAATATTAGCTCTAATGTGTTGGCTCTTCTTGTAGGTTGATTAAGTTGTTGATTCCAACCATTGCTCTGAATGCTATGGATTATTTCCATGAGGCTTCTTGACACTCCAATTGTGGGCATCGTGCGGTCCATTTCCAATAAGTTGAAATCTCCACATACAAACTTATGTTCGTCGTGAATATTTGAGGCAGCGTTGATAACACCAACTAGTTGTTCAGTATGGCAATTGGTGGCGCTAGGAGATCTATAGATGCAACCCAGTAGTATGTTACTTTATGGGATTGCTAACCACAACGAATCTTCTAAGCCATTGAGAGTCAGAAGGTCAACAGACATCATTGTGATATCATTTTGAATGTCGATAGCGCATCATCCTCATTCTTTGCTAAGACAATCTTTTCGGAACAGCTGGTACCCAATAACTTGAACCTGAGAATCACTTATGTCTAAGTTGCACCATGTTTCAGTGATGAAAACAAAACGGGGAGTTTTAAGAAAGACGAAAGTTGCAAGAATATGCAATATAGGTAGTAGTGAACTAAAGTTTATAACTGCAGAATCTAGAGAATATACGGAAAGAGGTGCTGCAGGGACTGTTAAGAGGGGCTGTTTGCCAGCATTGTTATTGGCGGTGTGCCACAATGAGGCATTCGTGATTTGGAGATTTCTAGGTTGTACTGACTCCAACGAAGATGATGATCCGGTACAGAGATCATCTGTTGATTCATGGGACCTAGTGGTGGAAATCCCAGTGGTGTAGGGTAATGCTTGGGATATGGTGTCCTAAAAAAGGATTTTGTGGGATTTTCATGATGGGGAAGAGCGGCAGGGAACAGGTGAGGGATGTTGTTGTGTGGACTAGACAATGCCCTAGGGATTTCCGAATTTCGGTCACTGGCTACAGTTCCACATGTCTTACAGTGCTGCCAATTTGGCTTCGGAGACAGCTGTGGATGTGAGAGCGTTCAACCGAGCTTCTACCATTGATCCTACAGCCAGGTTCAGGGTCACTAGTTGATTCACGAAATCGTTTCCTTCGGGAATGGTTTAGCAAGTCATACTGACGCTTTGAAATATGTTGTGGCAGTGCCGCTGGGCGTTGGATGTTATCGAACCAGCGATTTATGCACTAAGCCATGGACGGCTGCAACGAACCGCCATGACTGATATCTAATTGCGATATAGCGCGGCTCATTCTCCACTGTCATAATTGCTATGAACGTGCAGAGGACAGGTCTGGCCCTCCTACTTCTTGCAACTGACTATTAGACATGTCACTTTTTGGTCAAAAAGTACAACAAGTTATTTCATTATTGCAAAATACGTTTTATGGATTTGCATGAATGCTGTACTACAGCGCACGACGTAACACAAATTCAGATAAACCCACCATTGTGCGATCAAATGGTTCCTTGGCGATATGGCATGAAATTCAAAAAATGGATCAATACTTTAAAAAGTTATATCATCATAACATAAACCGGTTTGTTAGTTCTCGGACAACTTAGCTTTGATCTAGCAAAAATCGCGCTAAGGGGGGGCTAATTGACGAGCAGTAGGCTCGTGGATAGTTTAATATGGATTTGCACTTCTGTTTTGTTTACGAGGTTCACACAGACAATACACAATGGAGAAGGTGATTTGAGTCGAAAAGTACTCTTGATGCTAGCCTCTTGAAAGAATCAGCCTGATTGGTTACAAGCAGAGCAAGGAATATCAGTTTCAATAGGCCGCTGCATAACAACAAGTACTTTAACGACTTAGAGATTAAAATAAAATGGTGCATGATAATTTGAGATGTTGTCTACAGATGGCAGATGCCACTACACCTCCCTCATCAAATAGTGGGCTTCTTTTGCTACGCACTGAACAATTTGTGAAATGGCAGGACTGGTGCTGCTATCGACCTGGTCGGTCACGTCTGGGACCGGTGTTTCCTGGTTGTTAGGGGTCTTTCATCTTAATAACTAATTGTGGCTGGCTCAATGTGATCAGAATGCACAATGGAAGATAATTCATATGTAAAGTGGTCATAAACGTCATCTACCAAATGCGGTTCGGGTTATATTTCGTGAAACTTAGCCGATTTGCAAACTGGTGGATTGGGGCAGGCTGTGTATGCCAACTGTCCAGTTTGTACTGGCTCGCCCTGAACTCAGCAATCGTAGTAATGTTTCTGATGTATCGGACCATTCGAGAAGGAGTCTACCACGCTTTGATGTACACAAAGTAGATCTCTTCGTAGATTCGTGGCATATTAGAGCGCCAGTATTCGGTCACGGGCCATTCATGGTCAAAGGACAGCCGCATCACTTCCTCGACAACCAATGGAAGTAAGCACTGACTATCGAGTTGTGGATGATTGAACAGTATGCAGTGAGACAAGGAGGAACGTTGAACAATGATTTATGTCGGGTAAATAAAAACAGTTCCTTGACATGTCTCTCAGGATGGTAACTGTAAAACTATAATTAGCAAAAGATAGGTGAGTTGTCTGTTTGCTCGTTTATCTAGCAGATACTCTGCTGAATAATAGTAGTATAAGTGGGAATCGAATACGAACGAGGGGACAAAATAGGGACAGTTCAAGGTGTTGTACTCCGTGGGAAAAGTACGAAGTTAAAAGAAGAATTTCCACTTCTGCACCGCATCCTCAGGTTTATGTAACATGCTAATCCCGTTTGGAGGGATAATTAACATATTCCAAATTTGCACAGTTTAGACAACGAAGTGATGGGGGCCAAAGGCAAGATACAATCGTTTGTTGAAGATACTCACGGGTGGGGGAGGAAACAACGAAGTATGGGGGAGAGTTCCAGGGTTGGAAAACCCGAAGAGAAAAATAATTCCGCCGGCATTCCAGGCGGCTATACTGTCAACTCAATTTCAGAGGGTTACCTCCGCGATTAACGTTATGGCTGACCTACAGCACGTGACGGCATCCGTGATTAGGGTCACTCAATATTTGGTAGACTAAGATGAGATCGCCGCGCAGCCTTCGATAGCAGCCACTGAGAGCTCCCAGTGACTTCAGCCTTCGAGGGTAGGACAGATTTCGTAGTCCCTTGACTCCTTTGTGGCCCTGCGTTGGGGTTTCTGTAGTAATTCTAAGTCGTGCTTCAATCAAGGTTGCAAAGCTTGGATGGCGTATTCAATGTGAGGGCGCATGTAAGAATTGTACATCATGGGGAAGATGGATGGATGGAATCCTCCAAATGCTCTCCGCAGAAAGCCGGTGATGATTGAATCTCTTCTCAGCTGCCTCTGACTGCTTTAAATGAAGAAGTTCACTTTGAAAGAGCACACCAAAATCGTGTTTTGGGAAGTTGTTTGTAATACAAGTGACCCAAGCCTATACACGTAGGCACGCGTATGGCACAAATGAACAGCGCGACATTTTTCCACGTTGAACGGTAGGGTATTCAAAACTGACCAGGTTGAAATCGTGTTGAGGTCACGTTGGAAGTTTTCCTGGTCGTTCGGTTCTCTGGTAGCTCGACATAACTTGAGGTCATCTGCGAAGAGGAGGAAATCGGAAGTAATTTCCGTCTCCAGGTTGTTTATGAAATCAAGAATAGACGGAGCCCGAGCACCGAGACTTGTGGTACGTCGCACTCCACCTCAATTGCGTCGGACGAGGATTCTCGTACTCACACTTCCAACTGACGTTCGTGCAGCAAATTGCTTATCCAACACAGCAGTCGGTCATCAATGCCATAGCGCTGAAATTTATGGAGGAGAATCCGGTGGTCTAAGCGATCAAACGACATCAAATCCTGCTCCACCATCTACTGCTTTAGTCCAGCTGTTGCGTACAATTAACAGGTTCGGAGTGCATGAGCCTTCTCATCGGAAGCCATGTTACTCTGGTGTTATCATCTTGTGATTTTTCAGCCACTGCACGAGTGCATCAGCGATGATATACACCATACCCTAGGAAAGCACAGTGAGTAGCGTTACAGGACGGTAATTGGTTGGGTCAGTGAGGCTTCCTTCCTTATTAATGGGAGTGATGACGCCATGCTTCCATATGGTTGAAATATGGTTCCCTTTCATACAGCGCTGATAGAATATAGCCAGTGGTTCTGCCAGATCACTGGCTGCTGCCTACAAAGCCTGCGGACGAAACTTATCGACACCAGGAGAGCCGTGGATACGCAGGGACAACAGTTTCTTTGATACAATTTCCGTAGTAAAAGTGATATTGGGTAAAGCTGATGATGGCACAATATAAATCGGGATAACAGTAGGGCCCGTTACTCTCTGGAACGTTTATGATTAATTGAACCGTAAGAGATCAGCTCCTTTGGTTGCTGATCGCGTGCACCGGTCAGTCGAAATCAGTGCTGGAATTCCTCGTTGCACTTTACTAATACCATTAACATACCTGTATAGGAGATTGCAATTCGTGCAGAATCACTTCATTAACTCCTGATGCATCACCTTGTCTTCGCAGATCGAACTCACACAGAATTTACGCTGTGCCACATGGGCAGTCCAGGTTTCGGAATTCGAGGAGTCGTTGTGAGCTCTCCATGTTAAGTCCCACAAGGACTTCTGCTCCACAACAGTGACTTCCTTCTCCTTTGATGATGGAAGGATTTCTATTCAGACGCATGCATTAGCAGTGTACTGGATGTCTTTGTGTAAGTGTCCCAGCTGATTTCAAGGGTCTTTCCGTGAAGAAATTCTAAGATACCTCCTTAACAAGCGCGGATAACACCTTGTAGTGAGTGAGCGTATATCCTTTATCGTCCTCTTACTCAAGATATTCAGCATAATATACATAGTCAACTAGTAGGATCACATGGTCACTGCGATCCAGTGGTGTGCTTGTAATTATTGTGTTTACCATGAGTTCTTCGTTGGTGCTCACAAGATCAAGTATCGACGAATTGTTAGCAGTTCTAAATCTGGTGGGAGAAGTCACGTGGATGTACATAGGATAGCTGGAAATTATCTCTTGTAAACAGGCTTTGAATTGCATGCTATCAGTTGCCGCTATTTCCAGATCGTGCGCATTAAAGTCGCCTGCGATGAGAAGGTGACCGTATGCTTTGCTCAAAACAAATTGAAGAACGTGGTTTAGTTCGGAGTCCATTTCACAAGTAGAGTTTGGTGGGCGGTAAACCCCAGCTATAAGACATGTTTGTTCCATAACCATAGCTGGTACCGTGGCGAATCTGGGGCGCGGATCTCTGAATGGTCAATGACTTCGCATCGGAGGTTAGCTTTGTAATAGAGAATTACGTCACTACCTCTTCCAGCTCTGTCATTCCGAATCAGTGACATACCATCTAAATCGACTTCCGAATCTGCAATCTCAAGGTTTGACCAGGTCTCCGTAATCAAATGAGATCCCGCGGTTTGATGCCTGGGGTTTTCTAAGTTCGGTCAACATACTAAGAAGACCTTGGGCATTAGTATACAAACACAATTGTGGTTTTGATGTTAGAAGTGTGTAGGTGGACGACAAATTCGTATCTAGTTTTAGACCGACCATTCGTCGGTCATTGGTTCTTTAATTGCAGTCAGACTGCATGGTAGCATGATGCATCCCTGATCGAGATGTTCTCCCGGGTGTGCTATTATCGAAAACCGTGTTCGTCTATGGAGGCCTTCCATAGCGCTTTCAGCGATTGGTTAATGCATTCAGTTGCCCATTTCCCTAGGGCTGTTCTGCTCTAGTATTGTCTTGTGGATACTTAAGATGAGCCGTGTTTCTGACGCAACGTTCCTTCTCGCAATTGATCCACGGTCACAATGCAACAACTTCAGTGAGCCCAACAGGCCACCCATTATTCAAATTTGATACGGGAGACCATAGTTGCATCGGTTCAGGACCAACGAACGGTCTCACACTACTTGCTGTGGAGCTCCACCATAACTGGCGCATAGCAACCTCTCCTGTGTGTTTTGATAAGGGGTCATTCCATAACGGCCGTGGCAATTTGGTTCAAAGACCCTGTTACACTCGGCTGAAGCAGTGCTTGGTGGAGTCGTTTGGGAGGCTTTGCATGGAGACACTTCCGGTCACCGTTACAGAATTTGGCCCCAACCCTAAGATGCTCGGGCTACAACCATTAGTGATTTCCAGTTTCCTCCACTTTTCTTTGACGCGGGTGTCCGATGTCAGTATGCAGCACCTGCGCGACGATAGTTATCTTCAGTTGTCTTGCAAATATCCTTTTGTCATAACCTGAACGGCAGTAGAAAGGAAGCACTTTGTCGAGGGGTTTCAAGCCTGACCACAATGACCAAATGCAGTGTGCTTCCCAACACAAACCCGCCAGCTCTGCATTCTAAGACTTCACTTCCTCAGTCATCAGCCACCGCCGGATAAGCTTTCGTTCTGGGTCATTGCTCAAAAGCCCTGACTATTCCGTTCTATCCGAATCGTCAGAAGGACGGTAACTACCCAATCTTGGGAGTACGACCGGCAGTCAATATGATGTTTGCCAACAGGTCAATAAAGCTTAGGCCTTACTGTCTAACCTGCCATGTAGGTAAACACATTCAAATCTAAACCCTTGTAGTTGTTCTTGTCACCCAGCGACTTGTTCTTCTGATTCTCGGAAGTTATGAAACCATTTGGACTCTTGACGATCAATTGTAGTGAGCAAACGTCAGCCAAGGAAAAGCTGTCGAGGATGCTCGGTATAAACCACCAACCTAGTAGTTTCATCCGTGCAACACAGTAGTTGCGTTCCGAATTGTCAGAACACTGGTTTTCCTATGCGATCACCTGTTAAAGTCAGTCGGATTCAACTTGCAACAAACGGAGCCCAATCCTACGTCACGTCCATCAGCTTCAAGGACGAGTTTTCCAGCCGAAGTGGACAGATTAGCAAGTTCTAAAAGCGGTGAGTTTGTTAAAGCGTGTCGCAAGGAGTTAAACCTTTTGGAACATTAAGAATCCACTATAATGGTCTCCTTTTTTCGGTCAAGCGGTGTAACTGGCCAACCAGGTCAGCAATACTTTAAACAAACACTTTTAGCAAGATGATAATCCAAGAATCTGATGTATCTTTTCAGCGGACGTTAAGACCGGCCAATCTCGGATAGTCTCAACTTTGCTCGAGTCACGCTGAATCTCAAAAGGAGTCCATATATACCCAAGGAGGACATAATAAGTTTTAATGTTTAACTTTTTCGTTGCTTTAACTTAGCTTCAGCAGTTTGTAAACCATGCAGCATAAGGTAGAGATTGTTGAGGTGTTCTTCCAACAGGCTACCGTGCAGAAGCACTTGTAGACACTTGCCCGACAGTCACATCGCTTTGTGTTCTAAAAGTTTTAGAATCTTCTCCGTAACATTTTTGTCACACGTCGCTTGGCATACACCTATTCGCTTCCATTTTCTGAGCTCTATCTACTGAAAGTGTTCGCTGAAATTTTTTTACCAGAGCTTGCCTCTATTGAGATTTACAAATATTGAAAATTTTCCACAACTACTCACGCGCACAATCTCGTGCTGTTACATTCACCTCACAGATTTTGGCCGCTCTCGATAAAGAAGACACCCAACCTTCCAACAAGCTATTTTGCATCCAATTCCGTCACGGTATGTGCAGGTACGAAGCAAATTGCGTTTTGTCTGTAAATCCTTATCAGTAAAGTGACGATCAACTTTCGCCGTCCTCCATTTCTGTCGGTGCGATCAATCAAACTGCCCTCCATGCCAGCGGCATACACAACTGGTCTACACTAGGCGCCCCACTCGAAGTCGTATGGCGGACCGACGCAGCACACAAAGCGCGATGAGCGACTCATCCGCCATTTACCTAGCTGTCGGCCAGCGAACGTTAAGCGATAGCAAAACGCTGTTCGCTCGCAAACTAGGCAGTGGCCGTGCGACCACCATGACAACACACGCAACACTGAAGGAAGTTTTGCACTGCTAAGCAGGTGCTACGGTAGTCAAAGTAAGACTGGTAGGTTCGCATTGTACCATTCATTACCATAAGAAATGCGCCAGCGTGTATCAAACCGAAATAAAGAAGTACACCAATATGCCGTGCTCACTTTGGTTCTGCCCTGATGGTAAAAGCATTAGAATAAAACTAGGCCAATCTACTCGCCAAACCAGAACTTCGTTCAAATAAGAAGTTGCTTTTCTAGGGACGAAAATAGCGGGGCTTACTCCGCATACATTTTTCCCAATCACAGCCTCGAAACCAGGGAATGGAACCAGGCGTTCCAGCGATATAACATTAATGCAAACCATGGAAACCACGAACCGATGCATCATCACGATCAATCGAAGCAGCCCCCTAGTGCACCTGCCATATACTCTGGTCAAATGTATCGATTAATGCAAGGTCGGCAACACCTAAAGGTCCGATTGAGCGAAATAAAAGAAGTTGCTTAATAAGTAGATCTATTAGTACAACAGTTACTGCTCGATTTATCCAAATTGCGTCTCGAGCAGTTTCAGCCACGACAGAAATAACGTGTCAAGGACAAATTGCAAACTGCAGCGAAGTCACCAAGACCGTCTTAGCCGTGCTTCCCACATCAGCGAATACCAGTCACAACTACGGCGCACTGTCACCCACATGTACTAATGTTGCAGAGTTCAAGGCTAACTGCTTTAGAGGTAACAAGGACGATTTAAAACAGTGAAATTTCTTTTGGCATGGAAACAAAGTTCGGGCTAGGCGGACTAAGTTAACGCGCATCACTAGACATTCAACATCGATGCACTACGGAGAGTCCCGGATGATGTCGAGGCGATGCTTTCATCGGCATATTGCCTTCGGAGTGGACAGTGGGATGCGCATTTGTCCAAATGTTCCCTGGAGCGAAAGTGGGGAGGACAAAAATAATTCCAACGACTGCAACACGTGGAGTGGCTGAGGAATCATTTTCATTCATGGAGAGTCCGAGTTTCCGGCAGCTGGTGAAGAGGAAGCCCACTCTCGTGACTTGAAAGATCGGAGAAAAATAATTGAAAATCCCTGATGGTGATATCATAAATCAGTCTAGTTCAAGAATACCTGCCTTCGGAAGTACGACTAAGAACAGCAATTAGAGAATCGCAGCAACCCGAACTCATCTACTAAGTAACACCACCTAGAACTCAAGGTAACTACAACAGAAAACTCTACTCAGACCAGTGGTTATCGGGAAAGTTACCATTGGAGTGCATGCCCCATGCACAGGTGAGACCAAGAACAGATCGTCTTCACTACGAGATTCGACAAATTACCCAAAAATGTTAAATGCCAGCCTCTCACAGGTCGGTCTATAATCACCACAGTTGCTTTTAGTTCAGCAATCTACGTAAATGTGACTTGAGTGTTTTAGAAAATGTTGGACGCACCATCATCAAACGCAGTTCCGTTACCCCACACTTGCTGTTTATGAAGGTAAATGTAATGAGTTAAAGCTTGAGCCTTTGTGGCTGCACAGATTACATTTAAATCTTAGTTTCCTGCATAAACCATTGTGGCATAAAGTGCAGAGTAAACACCAACTTTGCAATTTCGGTTGAAAACCATATATGAAATAGGCGGCACAGAATGTATAGGTGAAGTACTTCCATTCAGGAACGCAGTCAGAGAGAACATTTATTGTTTAAGGTTCCGGCTGATAAAAAGTGGGCTACCTTGTTGTATATGGTGTACAAAATCTTAAGCGTATTCACTAAAACAATTAAGGTTTTCCTGATACGAACACAAATGAAAAACTAAATGTTCGCAATTAAACGATGATAGATTGTTTGAGAAAGGACCGGGTCATATTTGAAACAAAAAGGCAGGTGAGTCATTTCTCGAAGAGCCTTAGTCTATCTCTGCGTTCTGTTTCCACTAGCAATGGAAACATGCTCTATGATGAGACTATATACTTATACACACATCACTAACTGTTCTTTCCTGTCTCCACCGAGCGACCGACAACGGACCATTTTCTGTACGATCGATTGCCTAGAACTAATGAATTAGACCTCTTTCAATGCTGACGGCTTCAATTGGTCGTCTTTTGTGATAAAGCACCCATAACTGCCAAACTGCACTTGAATTATCTTTACTGATCTTTATTCTGTATAAAACCCTGACCGAAGTGTAACAGTTCCTTCTCTCGCAATCTCTGTACCATCGTCCTTTTTCACCAAGATTTCCCATCAATTTGTGATTGGCTTATCTGTAAAAGATTGTAAATAGTGCACTTTTTATTAATTCTTCGAACTTTCAAATTCTTCATTATTCATGGTTAGCCATGACTGGGCTGATCTCCTAAGGTAACAGATTGCAGCCTTCAAGCTAAAAAATGCGTAACGTTTTCGATTACATTATATTTTCTATTTATTTTTATCACTTCCGTTACCGACCATTTTGTACCATTTCTGTAAATTCATAAAGGTTGAATACAACAAGTTCAACGCGCTCGCGTCGTGCTGGTTTCGCTTGTTGCCGCCTGTGCTTGTGTTGCCACCATGTCTCTCCAGTAGCCGGATGTATATCTTCAACTCGCTATTCGGCAACGGACTAACAGCAATTGAAGGACGAACTATAAGGCGACTGCGCTTGCTTGTTGTTCTATTGTGTTCTTGCCTAAGAATGTCTTTTGCACCTGGACTCGAACTTATTATGTAACGGTCCACTACATTAATTGGTGACCTCGTATATTTTATTGGAGCACGTTATATTTTCTTCATCATCCTTGAACAGCCTTTTATGAACAGTTATGTGAAAATTCCGTTACATTTTCTTTACCATCTTTTAAACGAGCACTATTCATGTGTCTGCTTTATTCAAATGGATTCTCTCTTTCGTTTCCGTAAGATCAGCTCGCAATATTCGATGTTTTCATATGGTACTGCCCGTTCACTTACACACGTGGCTTCAGAGGTCATCGATATCCTCGACTTTATGTCGACTGACTCACCTTATGACAAGCTTAAAGCAGCTATTTTAAAACTCACCACCTTATCTGATGAGGCATGGCTATAACAGCTACTCTCTGACATCGAGCTTCGTGATCGCACACCGTCTCAGCTCATCCGACACATGCGATCACTTGTCGGTTCATCAAACTTAGATGATTCCATTCTTCGCCAACTCTGAAGCAGATGTATTACAGTAAATACGACAGCAATACTAGCTGTTTTGGATGCTGACATTCTACTGAATAAGCCGACGAAAGCAACGGAAAAAGTACAAGAAATTTTCTGTAAAAATGCTGTGAATTCTGTGGCTGAGGCATCTACTGAAAGCGCTCCAGGGAGGGCCACACTCGACTCCATTAGTGAGAGGCACTCAAATTCGGACCTAAGTATTTCGCACCTTAGCCACGGTCGAATACGAAACCAAAGATCCTCTTCCAGAAACAGACCTTGCAGCAGCTCTCGCAGACGATAATTGCGCTCTTACTGCTACTTCCATTACCGCTTTAGTGATGTCGCACGAAACTGCTGCCCAGGGTTTACTCACTCAAAGGTTTTCGCTAGCTCTAAATTGGGAGACTTTAAAGCTAACCGGTAATGGCGACGGCAGCCGCTGGCCAAATTATTATTCGCCTCCTGTACGTATTCGATTCCACGACCAAACTCCACTTTTTGATTGACACCGGTGCGGTGATAAGCGTTATAATCCGTTCCTCGGAAAGGCGTTTGCTACAGCCGGCTAGAATGACGCTACATGCTACGGACGAAATGAAGGTCGTGACTTTGGGCCAGAAACTTCTCACGCTCAGTCTTGGACTGTATCTTGGCTTTCCTTTCATTTTGACGCTCGTCGACTTACGGAAACTCATCATCGGTACCCAGCAGATCTGCGTTGTGGAAAGCTGCGTAATGACACCACTTCTTTAACTGCTCCCGGCAAGCTTACTGCAATTAATTCCATCGGACTTCGAATCCTTATGCCCGATCGTTCGAAGTATTTCTCATTGTTGCAGCATGTTCCATCACTTATCGGAGTAAATAACGATGCAACGGAACCCAAGAACGATGTGCAATATCACATCATCACAACTGGTCCACCCGTGACGGCGAAACCAAGGCGACTTACACCTGAAAAACTACAGGCCGCTAAGAAGCAATTCGAGCACAGGCTCAATCTCGGGATCATTCGTCCTTCAAGCAGTTGTTGATCATCTCCACTGCATCTTTTGCTTAAAAAACCAGCTCTTGGTGCCCTTGTGATGAGTACCGAGCACTAAATAACATAACAGTTCCTGGCAGATATCCAAATCCGCACATACACGAGTTCTCTTTGGGATTGGCTGGAAAGTCGATCTTTTCTAAGATTGACCTTGTCTGGGCGTACCAACAAATTCCAATGGCCCCGGAAGACATTGCAAAAACGGCAGTGGTCATCCCTTTTGACTTGTAAGACTTTCTCCGTATGCCATTCGGTCTCCGAAATGCCGTGTGATCTTTCCAGCGCTTCATGGACTAAGTTCTCCGTGGTCTCGACTTTGCCTTTGTTTACATTGCTGATGTTTTAGTCGCAAGTGGTCCGACCGACGAACACGTAACAAGTCTATGAAAAGTTTCAAACGGCTCGAACATCATGGTATCACCATTAACCCAGACAAATGCATATTTGGCCAGCCTTCCATCGACGTCCTAGGCCACAGAATTGACGTTAATGGCACTAGTTCCTTTACTGATAAGAAGGAATCCATCATGGATTATCCATCGCCACAATCCGTTAACAGCCCACGTTGTTTTCTCGGCATGGTTAACTACGACGGACGATCCATACATGGTTGTACTGCAATTTTTCCATCTTTAACTGATCTGCACAAGGGCAATCCCAAAAAGTTAGATTCACTCCAGACGCCGAAGGAGCATTTAACGCAGTCAAACAAAAGCTGGTCCAAGCCACTTCACTTGCCTACTTGAGAACAGACGATAACGTCACTTTTGTTCTCAAGACAGATGCTGCACAATGCGCCGTTGGTGCCGCGTTTCAGCAGCTCATGGGTAACGAAATTCAGCCTTTGTCTTTCTTTGCACGGAAGCTTCAATCTGCCCAGATCAGCTACACTACGTTCGGCTGCGCGCCCCTTGTCATGTACCTGGCTGTAAATCATTTTCGTCACATTCTTGAGGATCGACGTTTTGTCATCTTGACAGATCATAAGCCCCTTGTGTATACATTTCTTGCAAGTCCTGATGGTTACTTCCCTAGAGAGACTCAACACCTTGATATTTCTCCGGTTTTGTGTTGATATTCGCTATATTGATGATCTTAACAATCTTGTTGCCGATACACTATCCCGTGCTCATATCCATCAGGTTTCACGCACGCCCATCGATCTTGAAGGAATGTCTGTTGCCCAAGACAGTGACTCAGAAGTGACACAGCTTCGAACGAATGCTACGTTAAAATTCTTGCAATTGACCGTGCTCAATTCTGACAAAACAATCTACTTCGATATTTCCACCGGTAAACCGAGACCTTTTGTTCCACAGTCCTACCGGCGAGTGATTTGTGGCCACCTTCGTGGATTATCGAGGCCCAGCTTTCGAATTACTGTGAAATTAATTACCGACCGTTACATTTAACCCAATATGCGCACAGATATCGGACAATGGGCTCAAACTTGTCGTAGTTGTTAAACCAGCAAGGTTCACAGACACACTGTCACAACTCCTGGTACTTTTCCACTCCTTGAAGCCCTATTCAAGCACATTCCCTTTGATGTTGTGGGACCGTTACCTGCTTCTGACAGTTTCGCTTGCCTGCTGACTTGTGTTAATTGTTTTACTCGTTTTTCCCATGCGATCCCCTTCCTTGATCTTTCCTCCGAAACTGTCGCTCGTGCTTTCGTTGAATTATGGATTTCATTCTTCGGTGTACCAGCCACTGTCACTACTAACAGCGGATCTCAATTCAGTTCCACCCTTTTCGTGACTTGAGTCGATTACTTCATTGTACTCACTTCTAGACGACTGCCTATCCTCCTTCTGCCTTGAGCCTTGTCGAACGAGTTCAAGGACAACTAAAAGCCGCTAATATTGCTAGTTTGGCTGAAGCCTTTTGGTCTGACCGCCTTCCAGCTATTCTTCTTGGAATTCGCATTCCTGTTAAAGAAGAGCTCAGATGCTGCCCAGCCGAACTTGTTTTTGGCATAACCCTCAGACTTCCAAGCGGGATGATATTGTACTCACTAATCACTGGCGAATTGAATCCTACGTCCTATGCTGTACGACTGAAGCATCAATTTCAATGCATTAGACCGGCACCACTTCGACTATGCCCGCGTGAAAAGCATACACAACCTGACTTACGTACTTGTTCATTCATTTTTATCCGAATCGATGCTGTTCGAAGACCCTTGGCGCCGACTTATGAAGGTACATTGTAGGTCTTATCGCGGAAACCGAATTACTTTGTTCTGGATAAGTATGGATCCAAAGGGCCCGTGAGCACTGAGCGTCTTAAACCCGCATAGGTCGAACACACGCTGGATAGTTCCGAATCAACCTCAACCACTCACAACTCCCCATGTACCTGCGCAGTTGCTCACTAAAAAACGTATGACCGATTCCCAAACCTCGGAATATCTGTGGCCCCCAACAAGCGATTCTATCCACACACGTTCAGGTCGTATTGTTTTATTCTCCTCCAAAGTAGCACAATATGTTGAACGCTATGTCGAGCGTTGCTTACCAGTGCATGATCTAGGGTGGGAGTTTTGTAGCGGTTGTGATTACATCTATTTTATCTTCGTTTTTATCACTACCGTTACCGACCATTTTGTATCATTTGTGCAAATGCACAAATTTGAATACAATAACTTCAACGCGCTCGCGTCGTGCTGGCTTCGTTTGCTGCCGCCTGTGCTTGTGCTGCCGCCATGTCTCGCCAGTAGTCGGATGTATATCTTCAAATCGCTATAAGGCATCGGACTAACGGCAACTAAAGAAAGAACTATAGCGCAAGTGTGCTTGCTTCTACTTCTATTGTGAGTTTTTGCCTGAGTGTCTTTTGCACCCGGACTAGAACTTCTTAGGTAACGGTACTCTACAAAAGTATACCCGGGCAACGTTTACTGCCACTGACTCACTGGTGTATAACAAAATTGCCGTACTCGAATGATCCGCATGAAGGAACGTGCTGAGACGTCGTCGTCCCTAATGTATGCATAAAACAGCCCTTAAGACACATTGGTGAATTTGCCACACCAGCGCACAGTCAGTTGGAGCATGGAAGTGCGAGTCAAACCCGTCAAGAGGATACACTACATGGAAGCAAGTCCCCTGGCGAGAGTTCCTTGAACTTTGGTTATATCTACAATTGTTGCTGTTCCTGGTTTATTAATCTATCTAACATATTCAAACTGCCAATCACTTCCAAAACCCATTTGGTATCCACTGTATCAAACGTGACCTCGCTTTACAAATTGTACAGATCACTCAGTTGGACTGCGGCTCGAATCGTCGAGGAATATACCATTTATTTATTTATTTACTTGCTTATATACTGCTTGTCAAACGATTCTGAAGTCCGAGAAGCTCTCATATACGTAAACCAAGGCTCACGGTCTACTTAGCAAACTTCCGAACAACGATTTCGTCAGTGATCAAAAGCCTGTGACCTTATTACTACAACGGAGACATGACGTCGAAGTCGCGCTGGTAGGCATGTCCATTGATCGGCGCGATCAAACCAGCAAACCTGCAGAGTGGTTCTGTACTTTCCCACTGACTTCCAAGGTGAGTCCATAAAGGATTAGGTCAACACGCTACAGGATGCCCTTTGGTGTCGATTACGTTTAAAAAACCACGTAGCCTGCTTGGTGGCTGTCGTTTACCGCCCTCCCTCCTCCATACCTTAGATTGAGTTCAAGCTGGTAGTCGCACTGAGATGGTTAATGAACAAAAGGCAAAGCCACATCCTTATCACTCGCGATTTCAACTTCCACGTTCTGCAAACCCAAACTGCTCCAGGAGAACAGTTTAAGGCTGATCTACAAGATCTTGAACGATGAACAACGAACAATGATTTTATACAGGTTAAGAAGCGTTGCTTTACAACCCCGTTGGATGGGCTGCTGGGTTAGCGAAAAACGTTAATGAAAAAAGCAGATAGTAGTTCTCATGCCAAAATACTGGTCTTATCGTTTTTGATTCAGTAGCCATGCATCCGAAAGTGTCTATAGCTTCAGTAGGCAAAGATGTAAATCAATGGTATTTCCCGAGAGTAGGATCGAGAGTAGCAAGTAACAAAAGTTAATTGAGGAAGTGCGCCATGCAACCGACTTTTAATTATGGCTAGCGTGGGTGCCGAAACAACAGATTCCCCGTCATTTTCCCGCTGTATGGCCATATCAACACTGCCGCCAGATTCAGAGAATCAGATAAGCCATCGATCCTAGAACTGATATTCACCAAAGATCGAGAGGATGATCGACAACCTCCCCTTGGACTACAGCGATCATATAGTCTTACCCTTCGAATACATTTGTTGTGTAGAATATACTACAGAAAATGCCGACGCAACGAGAACGATTATACGCTGCGAGATATTAGCTCGACATTCCTGGCAGAAGTAGTACCGGATAACGCATGGCATCATTTCGTCAACCAGTTTAACACTATGGTTGCGGAAGCATCATAAACTACAGTTGTTCACTCGAGAAACGTAGTCTCATTTGCACGGGGCAGGACACGCAAATGTATGGCGGTGTAAAAACTCGGCCTAACTTATCCATAAGCACTCTCCGAGCACGGCAACTTGGCTGGTCTAGGTGACACAACCTAAGCATTGTACTCAACTTATCCACCGGGGAGGGGGGGGGGTAAATAGCATGCCAGCAGAACTTGGCAATGCGTATGGTCTCGAGTCACTTCATAAACACGTAGTCTACCTAAGGTGAAACGCGAATTCTTCTTCTGCACACAGCGGACGGACTAAAAGTAACCACGAAGCATACGGTGAATGCCATGCAACTGCAATCTGCTCTAACCATTCGGTGTATTCACTTGCTACCTACACCAATGGCAAGTGTTATCGCACCCCATAGACTCACTCATATATCCTTCACCGTAGACACCATACCAAAAAACTGTTGAGCATAGGTAAGCACAGCTCTACTGGAGTTGATATAATTCATCTGAAGTCACTTGCAGCGGTAGAAGGGAAGTTAGCTGGACCTTTGGCTCGATTCTTCTAACGGTGTTTTGAAGGAATATATGTGCTTGACACGTGGAAACAAGGGATGATAATTTCAATTCACATGGGATGTAATCGTTCCGAGCCAGTTAATTACTGTCTTGTAAGTTCCATACCGGTGTTTTCAAAGGTCATGGAAGACACCATTTTCGGTGCGCTAACAGCCTACTTGGAAGAACTTAACTTGCACAGGAACAGTTTCACTATAAAAGCACACACGAACGTTGCTTGCACCGAAAAAGGTCCACGCAAAAGTCGGCCATTTAAAGCCCCCAACTTTAGGCGATTTTAGCAAATTCGTCACACTTACAAGTATTACGTATTCGTGGCACTAAGAAGATGTCAGCGTTTACCTTTGCTTTCAACAGTTGCCCGCCTGCTCGATCGCTGGGAACCCAACTGCCATGTGCTGCGTGTCAAAACCAGTGTGAGGAAGGAGAACACAATTGAGAACACAATTGCTTATGACCACAGCGACGACGACTCTTGCCTCGACCGGTAGTTCAGCACTGTTAACCGTTAAAACGCATTGTTGCTTATTGAAGTGTCTAAGACCCGAAGGAAACATCAGCTGCAATATGAGGCATGTAGCTTTGGTGTTGATCAAAGCACACACTGGCATCCCGTTGATAATGGCCCCAGGAGTGGTCGAGGATGATAATTAAAAGAATATATTAGAGGAACAACACGGGACTCACTCGAGTGAAAATGTGTTGATTGGGTCGGACTGGTGGTAACTGGTTCTCGCTTGTGGTCGCATCTACGTCCCATATTGATGAACTTCATGGAATATCGGCACACAAGTGGCTCAGTTTTGCATAGACTTCTAACTGGTGGTCCGCTGGCCGGATGGGAAGATGAGTGCTGGGGTGTTACAATCAAACCGAGTTTTGGTTGTCTTGGAATTCGACAGGCAGTAGTGTATCCCTGTGCCACTGTTATCGCTTCGATTGAGAAATGGGGCATTCAAGCAAACCGTCCACTAGCTTACGAATCGGCCACCCCTTCCACGAGCCTCTCCAACACAAATTAGTAACATACGGTGAATCGACATAAGTAATACCAATTCGCCCGTACGGATTCCACAAAATGCTATGTCGATTCATAGCTGCCGTAACCGGGAAGTCCTGACGCCGGAAGGTCGACCGCTGTCATCTGCATGGCAGGTGCCTGCATGGCAGTGGAGGATGCGTCGGGCTATATCGCATTTAGCTAACAATTCACGATAGTTAGATACCGTCCTCCATGGCGCAGTTGCATAAGCTGCGGGCTAGTTGGCAAGAACCACTAGCAGTCATGGATTCGATCCTCCGCAGAGGACCGAAGGATGCGCACCACTGATGAGCCCCAACAGGGCGAAACGGCCGTCTGATGCTTTTCCGGACAGCTGGTCGACATATATATATATTATTATATATATAATACACAATCTGTGGTACAGATATTGTGCCATCGGAAGCATGGCTGAATAGGCAATTCCAATCGGACCGGTAGTTATTGTTTCGGACGAAACTGGCCCACTAGTGGTATTAACGTTAAAATTAAAAATGTTGCATGTTTAACGTGCTGCCCGGCTTTCTTACACAGTTTTGAATTGGTGTCTATTGGGAAGGACCGGGGTTTACTCTCGACCACGCATTCTTTTAATGAACCGCTTTAAGGGCACCTCATTTATTTAATCGTTGCCACCAGTATCCCATGTTTCCGCGGTAGCTCATGTATAACCTACAACTAAGATGAGCATACATACTGCAGAGAACCACAGAGAATCTGATCTACTATTGAGTTTCTTTGACTGGTTCGCTGTGACGTTAACTCAGAATGATATTTGCCGCGGCGATTGCAACGCTGAAATTCTGTCCGTACACTTTCTCGCACAAAGTATAGCCATATGCTACTGCCACCATTCTAGCCTATATAGACTGGCCATCACAATGCCGTGTCGCGTACTTGTCGATCCATGCCTTTTAGACCAAGGGTTGAGAACGCGAGCCACCTGCCTATCCCAAGCGCGCTGATGTGGCAGAGGTTTCAAGGTCGACTGGGTCGTCCGTCAGTGTTACCGTCCCCAAGTGGTGTGGCGGGCAAATCTTGGTGTTTTGATCCATTGATTACCCGCGGTCAACTGTGGGACAGCAAAGTGGACTTGCCAAAATTTTGAACAGGGTTCCCCGAGAAATCGAAGGTTTGTTCTCACTTGGTTCGATCTAAATGTCATAATACAGGTTTTACGTGTACCTTGCGGTGTCTATGTTTCGCATCTAAATGGGTTGCGCGTCTATGAATCGAATAGGACGACAGGATCCGTACGTAACACAATTGTTTCCATCGAACTTACACCGGCCAACCTTGGACCGCCTGACGATCGTTTTTGGATGTATTTCTAGCCTACCGCACTGGGCGGTTTCCGGCTCTTGCACAGAGCACCCACTACGTAATCCTGCAAATGCGATTTGCGGCGGACTGCCTGTTTTCTTCTCTTCAAAACGCTGGTGATTGCACTGCGCTCCGGTCCAGAAATGCAAACAGCTGGTTTTGTATTTTGTCAAGCAATGCTGGACTGGCTTCGATCGTCTTCAGAAATATCTCTGTTGGCAGTTTAATGCGTAAGTTTAGCCAACTCCTGAGCACCCTTTCCACCAGTTGTTTGGTGTGGAACGGGGTTTTCAGCATACTTCGACCACTTCCGTTATATCTGGGTGATATGGGTAACCTTGACGTTGCGTTGGCAGTTACTTCATAAAGCGAATGGGCTTCGCGCATGTAGCGCCACTCTACCAAGTCGTGAGCTTGGGCCTCCGACTTGTCGGAAAACTTAATTTTGTGAACACTATGGACAAAGATCGATCTTCCGTTGTTGAGTCTGTGGTATTCGCCTTTCCGGCGCTCATTCCAAGGGCTGTCAGCGCATATTTGACCGTCGCCTGACGACTCACGAAGATGGTGAGCAGACAAGAGGGGGTTTCCACTTCCTCAACCGACTGAAATGTTACCTGAAGTAGCCTTGGTTCGCCATAGTGAACTGAGATTTGGTGGCGGACGATGTGAAACAACCTAGCCCGTACGGCCTGGATTTCCACTGCTTGGTATTTGGACTTCTTGTGTTTCATCACAAGTCCATTCAATTTCAAGCCAAATAGATGCTTTAAGCATACATAAGGGTGAATATCCAGGTGTTACACTCACGCTTTCCGCATATTAAGGAAATAAGACAGTAAATACACAGGTAGAGGATTAAGTGGCATACACAGCAGTATGGTTACGGTGCAACGTGGTTTTTAAGCTCCAGGACAACTGATGTCTGGTCGCATAAAATACTTGCCAGATGTGGAATAACCGATGAGTGGTAAGCCCTTGTTCAGCAAAAATAATCTTTACTTTTGTCTGATTGAGGATGTTGATATACACTGGGACAGTGCGCCATGAAGTGGTGACATGTATCAGTAAATATTCTCGAAATAAGCCTTATGCATGAGTTGATGTGAGTGGACAAAAGAATCTCAACAAAGGTCGGCTTGGGAATTCCACTACACCGAGATAATTGTGCCAGTGATCTACCTAGGATTTTGAAGTGCTTCCTTAGGAAACTAGGCAATAGCACAGTGGAGCAATCGGTCCAAAGAATTAAGACATACGCGGTGGTAAATGCCAGCATTACGTGGCGATGGACAGAGCAGAATCGTAAACGAAGGGTGTAGAACCGAAGCCTCCTAATCTTTATATAAGCATCATTAACGTGGAGTGACCAGGAAAGATCATGACTGGATGTCACGCCTAGGTACTTCCCTGACACTGGAATACAAATTCTCGCCACCTATGTGAAGTTCGGGGTATTCCATAAGATGTTGCTGATAAACGTGACCTTTATGGAGGGAGAAAATCACGTTACTGCATTGTGATGCATTCAGCAACAAAAAGTGAGCTCTGGACCATAATATAAGGCTGTCCAGATAGACTTGTAATTTAGTTCATGAGGCTGCGGTCGGTTGTTGCATACCCAAGACTACGTCGTCTGCATATTTCAGCAATACCGCATCGGCAAGGACACGTAAACAGGCAATGTAAGTTGAAAAGAGGTATGGAGATAGTATGGCCACTTCAAGAACTCCAGTATCTGTGGGGAGGGGTGAGGATGTTTTACCCCCAAGTCGTATAAACTGAGCACATCCAGTGAAATAGTATCTCAAAAGATGGACAGTAGATAGTTCGATTCTGGCATCCTGCATGCCTCTCGAAAGAAACTCACGGGTTACACTTCCGAAAGCATTACTGTCAACGAGAAAAATACGCGTACGCATTTGACATTGTTGTCTAGTGACGACCGCACTTAATGTATAAGGTAGGCTAATACGTCTTGAGTAGATCAAAAACTACGATAAGCGGATCATGTGTATGAGTCTGATTCAGCAACTTCTCAAGAATGAGCTCGCATATTTTCAAGTTACCGTGGCACAGGCAATTAGTCGATATTTTGCTGAGCCTTTCATTGACATCGGCGTAATACTGGAACTTCACAAGCAGTCAGCAACATTGCTTTCTTTCATGCACAACGTGTACAGGTCAGCAAGAGATTGGGCCAAGGCAACGGCGCACACTTTGAGGACAAAGTATGGCTTCGGAACTCTTCAGAAGCTCAGCTAGGTAGTAATTATGGGCTTAACTCCGAATGGGCTGACTACAGCAAGCGGCTGTTGCAACTGTGGGTGGAGCACCAGTCGTTTACTAGTAGCACTGCTTTTAGACACAGTGGGCACCGAAGTGCCACTTGTCATCCTCCTGCAGCTGACCAGCGATGGACCCAATTTGTTCACATCGCTATAAGTTGCAGGTGACATGCCTCTATTCTGGCTTACCACTCGTTCTTGAATACCTGCGTCAACTCTGAACATGCTTTAGTACCCTGTCGTTTCTCCATGAACTTGACCGGGAAGCGCAACAAACGTCCCCTCCGATTGGCAAGTGAGAAATTGTCTCAGCCCTCGGTAAGGCAAGCTTATCGAGACGCACTGCATACTGAACTTTCGCTGTCTTGTTTTGATGACACTGAGCTTCAGTGGAATAGGATCTCGGACACCATGCACGACGCAGGAGCATCTGTTTGTGGCACCATCCACCTGGAGGCGCACCAAAAGTCTCCCCCGATTGAGAAGGATGCATTGGTCTCAGTCCTAGGTCAGACAAGCCTATAACAACGAATTGCATACCGAAGTTTCGCTGTCGTTCCCGAATGACACTGAGCTTCATCGGCCGGCATGCAACATGCGGAGGTATCACATTGTGACACTATCAGTCGTCACCGCATCAGTCACTGTATATCCGAGAACTCGGTATACCTGTTGGAATCCAGAAGAAAACTCCAGACTGGCTCTGCGCACAATATGACCAGACGGGCTATTAGGCGTGAGCTAAAGCGGCTCATGCGTGCTGACAAGGAAGCCTGGTGGACAAGTTGAGCGCAAGAAATGGAGGAGGCAGGATCAGTAGGCGATTATCGCAAGCTCTTCCAGCTGATCCGAACCACTGCTCCCAGAAAACCAGGCGTCAGTGAGACAATCAGAGACAGCGCGAGTGCACTGATACACAATAAGTAGTGCAGTATGGCTCGTTGGGCGGAACACTTTCAAGATCAGTTCAGCTGGCCCCCTGCTTCCGGACCTCCTTCTACTCAGGTGATGCGGGGCGAGCCTTGAACGGTTAGTTTAGAGCCTCTATCGGAGACCGAGATCCGAAACACAATCACAGTCCTCAATCGTCTGCGGCCGACTGGCCCGGATTACCTCCCACCTTCACTGTGCAACGATGAAGGTGGGATCCTCCGCAAAGCACCGACCTCCCTATTCGAAGATATCTAGTAGAAAGAGAATGACCCGGCTAACTGGAGTGAATCGATTATGGTAACAGCATACAAGAAGGGTAGTGGCATAAACTGTGCTAAGCACAGAGGTATTAGCCTAACGCCAGTTGTGACAAAATTACTGGCCACAGTTCACGCTCGTCGCCTCACTGCGGAGCCAGAATCATCATCATCATCATCATTATACATGTCAGCTAGAGATGGTAAAACACCTCCGCTATTGTACCGCAATACATAAAGGAAATACATACATACATACAATACATAAAGGAAAAATAAATACGACAGTTGAATGCCAGCTGAGCTACCAGCAACGGATACGCATCGTTCCGGTAAGCTACTAGCCGGCTACTAGGCAAAACCAAAAATTTAATTACGTTTTACCCTAGGAAATAAGATCGTAGATGGAGGGGGAGGCTAAAGGGATGGGGAGGGACAAAGAAACTCACAGCAGGAACGCCACTGAGGTCGGCTCCTTGCCATATCAGCAAGTGTATCCAGCCAAACGTGTTCACCGTCTTTTGGACCCCAACCAGGGAGCCGTGAAGCTCCAACTGAGGCCAGCTCCGAAGTGAGGGCCTTCATTCCTCTGGACCAAGTCATCGCTTGGCCACCTCTCCTCTTCTTCCACCCACATCCCCGGTGAGCAAACAACGCACGTCGAGGGAGTCGGTGGGCTGGCATGCGCAACACGTGGCCCAGCCATCGGAGCCTGGTGAGTGAAATGGCGGTGCTGAGCGGTTCATTCCCTTTTCCTAGGCCGTAAACAAGGCGTCGAACACGCTCGTTACTCACGCGGTGTTCCCACCAGATGTGAGCCAAACTGCGAAGGCACCGATGGTCGAACGTAGCTAGCCTCTTCATGTCCGCCGATCTTAGGGGCCAGGTTTCGCAACCGTACAGTAAGGTCGAACGTACCGCTGCATTGTACACTCTACCCTTCAGGGCGAGAGTAATGTCGCGCCGTCGCCATAGGTGGCGAAGGTTAGCAAAAGCACTTCGAGCTTTCGCTATGCGGTTCGTGATCTCGTCTTCGATCCCAAGGGCGCTGATACAACTTCCCAGGTAATTGAATTTCTGAACGACTTCTAGCTGATCCCCACCAAGGGTCAGCACAGGGGGCGAACCCTGCCAATCCTGGAGGAACGCTTTGCACTTCGGTGGTGCAAAGCAAAGCCCGAAGCGACTGACAGCCAGTGCTAATCTGTCCAGCGCGGATTGACACGTCTGGGAGCTGTCACAGATGAGGGCAATGTCGTCTGCATACTCTAAGTCAAGAAGTCGTTCTCCTGGAAGTAGCTCCACACCTTCCAAGTCATGTCCTGTAAATGCAATCTCCATGACTTCGTCAATAGCGAAGTTGAAGAGGAAAGGTGACAGCGGGCATCCTTGTCTCACACCGCTGGAGATATTGAAGGGTGGCGACAGCTTGCCGTAAGCCCTCACTCTGCCCGTGCTACGCGCATATAATGCTTGGATAATATTTACATATTTCTCGGGCACACCTTTCCTGAGTAGACAATTCCAAAGGGCACATCGATCAACCGAATCGAAGGCACCTTTGATGTCGAGGAACACGACTACGGTGGGCCGCCAATATGTGTGACGGTGCTCCAACAACTGACGCAAGGTGAAGATGTGGTCGATGCAGCCACGACCCCGACGAAACCCGGCTTGCTCCTCACGAATCTGGCTTTCACGAGCGCCAGTCAGTCTGTGGAGAATTATGGACGCGAGTAATTTAGAGGCGATGGAGATCAGACTGATTCCTCTATGGTTGCCGCATTCCGAGCGCGAGCCGCCTTTGAAGATGGGAACAATAACGGAGCGGCTCCAGTCGGTTGGGACAGTTTCCTGCTCCCACAGTTTCACTAGTAATTCATGCAAAGCATCAACAAGAGCAGAGCCTCCAAATTTGAAGAGGGCTGGAGGAAGATCATCTGATCCCGCGGCTTTGTTCAACTTCAACAGTCCGATCTCACGTTCGACTTCTGAGCGAGAGGGTGGATCCAAAGGGACAGCCCACGGAGCAGGGCGATCAGTGACCGGCGAATCGAACAATTCTTGCCGATTAAATTGCTTTTCAAAATGCTCAGGCCAACGCTCCAGACGTTTTGACAAATTGTGAATAGGCTGTCCACTCTGGTCACGTATAGTTTCACTAACACCAGGTCTCCTGCTGCCCGTTTCCCGTATCAGACGGAATAACTTACGATGGTTGCCAAGGGCAGCGGCCACTTCCATCTCTGTTGCACGATGAGACCACCAAGATTCCCGGTCTCTCTTCAGGCTAGCACGGAGTTTTGCCCGGAGCTCTTTGCGAGTTTCATTGTGCTCGCTTCCAGCCGGGATTTGCCGGCGAGCATCTATAAGTTCCAAAGACTGCGAAGAGACCCAATGTCCATGTTGTCTATTAGACATACCACATGAGGATTTGCCTGCTGCTAGTAAGGTCTGGCGAACATGTGACCAGTGACCATCAATTGTCTCCTGTGAGCGCTTGCTCAACTCGCATGTTAGCGTACTTCGATACGCATTCAGAACAGCTGGTTTTGTCAGTTGGCTGGTGTCAATACGCTCACAGCGTCGTCGTGGGCGTCCGCCAAAACGCATCCGCATGTCAGCACATACAAGTGCATGATCGGTGTCCACACATGTGCTCCAAATCGAGCGACAATTCTGGATGCAGCCTCTCCAGCGGTAACTTATCGCAATGTGATCGATCTGCGTGCAAGGCTGGTTCGAGGTTGGTGGGCGCCAAGTCACCCTTCGGCGGGTGCTGTGTCGGAAATTAGTGCTCGCAAGAAATAAGCGAGCATCTTCACACAAATGAAGTAACCGCTCACCGTTATCATTACGGGAGCCTACACCGTGTTGACCGCCCAGATGCAGTTCATCAGTGGACAACTTTCCAACTTGTGCGTTCATAGCCCCCGCCAGCACAACAGTGTCCGTGCTTCTTCTGTGGCGAAGGAGCTGGGTCAGTTGGCGGTAGAAGTCGTTCTTTACCGAATCATCGCTACAGTTTGTGGGCGCATAGGCAGCGATGATGAATAGACATCTATTAGTCCCGCGCGACTTCGAAACTTTAAACGAGCCAGCCAATCGGACCGCACACATCCGGCTACTGATTGGAATCCAATCAACCAGAGCAGCTTCAGCCCGGGGACTCAGGGCAATACCAACACCGGCTTGGCCGGTGCTCGAAGCTGCATCGTCACCGGATAGGCGCAATGAGAAACTACTGCTTGCGTCCCCTGAAGGGGATCGCAGAGTGAGCACAGTGCTCGAGTCTTGCAGGCGAGTCTCTGATAAGCAGCAGATATCGATCGAGAGGGTCTCCAATGTTCGGGCAAGTGCTGCCTGTTGACCGATTTGTAGCAGTGTGCGTACATTGAGGCATGCCAATCTGAAGGAGGATCGAGGGCTCCAAATGGAAGCCGATGAACTGGATTGGACCGCTTGGTTGGACATGGGCTTGTCGACAGGAGAGGAGTGACGCTCCGCGTTCACGTGTGAGTTGAAATTAGAAGGTAAATGCCTAGCAAAGCATGTTGGGGGAGGGCCAAGAATTGGGGGGTTGAAAACTGGGGGGATATAAGTGAAGTTGGAATGGGACGGTAAGAGTGAAAAAGCGTAAGAGGGGGAATAAGAAGACGGGAAGGCTTGAGCAGTAGCATCCAAACCCCTATCCACCCTGCTCGATGCAGCAGATAGGGCACCGTTGATTATCCTCTGCGGTGGCCAGAGCATCAAGAAATTGTTTGAAGGAAAATTCATAGTATTGCGTGGGCAGGATACTGTCAGATTGCCCAGGCCTAGACAGGAGAACGATTAGGGTTCTCAACCAAAGCCTTTGGTTCAAAAACCTGACCGCAAGGCAGCGGGTTTAGCGTTGGGCTACAAGGAGTCCATTTTAAGGAATAAGGTGCCACCCTCATTCCAACCCCCAACCTGGAGGACCAGGAGGCTGAGTTTGTCTGGCCTCTAACCATTGACCAATCTGGTATGAGTGACTCTGAAGGTGCAAAAGCACCACCCAGCGTAGCGCAATGGATCGCTGAGGCACACAAACCATCGCACCACGGTAAGGTCCAGCCTCATTGCGATGGGGAGCCAGAATCACGGATTAGGGAAAAGCCGGCAGGCTTCCGCTTAGAGCATGGCTGTATTGACCACATATTCACTCTGCAGTAGGTGCTAGAGCAGCGTCACGCATACTGCAAACTGACAGTAGCTGTGTTCCTCGAGTTCAAGAGTGCGTTCGATCCAGTAGATCTATGCAAAAGACGAGCGGAAATGTGTTCCCATGAAATAGTTGAACATCTTACGTGATCTATACTCAGGCACCACAGGCCGCGTCAGAGTCCATGCTGACCTATCGGATAGCTTTCCGACAATAAGTGGCGTTTGTCAGGGTCTTAGAATTTCTCCGCTTTCGCTCAGTTTTGTCGCAGACTTCACCATGGAGTGTTCCCTCACGGAATCACACGACGTAGGCGTTGAGTTCCTGCCTGGTGAAGGCTAGTTCATCTAGATTATGTGGACGATTTCAGCTTGCTTTTTGCCGATGTTGCGGCGGCACAATCAACCCTGAATAGCTTGTCTCGAGTGGTCACATTAATTGTCTACGCTTCGTACCCTCAAATGGCATAGTGTTGCTGCAGGATCACCAGCTACTTGATGACCCATTGACTATTGATAACGAGGAATGCAACGTGGCTGATCGATTACTTAACTTGGCAGTTGCACCAGCAAAGATGAGTAAATTGAAACTGAAGTCAGTTCCCGCATTGCAAAAACCAGAACTGCCTTCTTGAACATGCGGCATCTTTGGCGACAGAGGGGAGTTTCTCTGTCTGAAAGGCCGTGTTTACAAGGCCACAGTGAGTGCCGTCCTGCCCTATGGGAGTGACACTTGGCGCATTTAAGTCCTCGATCATCATGGTCTGCGGAGCTTTGCTGTTGTCGGGTGGCACCAGCGTGTGCGCAACCATGATGTACCTAGGCGAGTACTTGGCAATACTAACCAAGCTAGTTCCTTAAGACAACAGATAGCATTAAATAAGTTGCGTTGACTGGGGCACGTGCTACATGTGCCTTGTCACTGTTTACCTGGGAGGGTCTTGTTTAGTCTGCCAGATATAGGGTGGACATAAGTTAAGTTGGCAGCGGGAAATGAAGTCACTAACGATCAAACTGGGTGTCGTCGGTCCGTGTCAACTTCCGGGCTGGAGTCCACGTGACCCGCCTTGTACTTGGCTCGAGACTTTACAGGACATGACTCGCAACCGACACCAGTAACGCGTCTTCTGCCGTCTCTTCAGAATGTATGTTTAAAGTGTGTTTGCTGCTGAGTTATCTGCGGGGTAGTGGCTAATTATGACGCGGGGTAGTGAAAGTTGCAAGAAAGCTGTCTCGCTGCTGCTGTCTTATCTATGCACGATAGCCAGCTGTCTGTGATGGCAAGTTGTTAACACAAGGTGTAGGCGCTTGACCCTGAATGTTTGCTTTAGACATTAAGGTTCGCAGGTAACTCACCCTTCTCTTCCCCTGATTATTCTTATTTCATTGGTCATCGTGGTTGTATGGCAGCAAAGCATCAGCCAAAATGACTGATGTACTGCTGTTTTGATGATGATGATGAGTCTGTCAGGACCGCTTGCGTTGTTGGAGTTTAGCTGTGTTATTTCATTGCGCACTGTGTTTCTGTCAATGACAGGTAAGGAGCTTGTGGGCTGATACCATCGTGGAGAAGGTAGGTGAGAAATGCAGTGAGTATTGAAGTAACAGAATTTTCCGTTTACTTCTTCCAACTCTACATCTAGATTTGACATTCGGTTAGAGACTTCACTATGTTGTTTTAGCAAACGCCAGACATCCCGGCAGCTACTCTTACATTTAGGTGGTTTAGGCCGCGAAACTCAGATTTGACAGAAATAGAAAAAGATTTCACCGCAGCGTGCATGTAGTGTACCTTTTACATTTTACTACACAACCTTCCGGTCAACTGATAACATCACCAGCTGTATCGACTATTCTTTCAAACACCTTATACACTTCAACATCGACCAACATTCCTTTTGAATCGCCGGCTGTCTCTAGACCACCTCGTGTACAACATCTGGGAGCCCCAAAATACAATCATGGGAATATACGTTTTCAATCCCTTTTGGCATCCAAGAATGACGAGTTAATAATCCAGGAACTCCGCAACCTAAAAAGCGTTACCACCATACGTGCTGACCTAAAGAAGATAAGTGGATGCAATATGCTCTTTCGCTGTGAACACTTCCTCTTTGCGTCTACGCTAGCGCTTTATGTATGAAAACCGATCAGCGCGGATGAAAATGGTTTCCAGTGAACATGTAGTAGTCGAAAGAATACTAGGAACGTTTCAGTCATTCAGTAAACACAAAAACTCGGAAAGAGTCAAATCAGAATTGAATCACAGTTGAGTTCGAATCGTACATTGCACTATACCTGTGGCACATGCAGAGCACGATGGAACTAGACGTTCGCTAGTAATTTTGAGGCTAATATCCGATTCGCAAGCAGCCCGACCGGTAGCGTACACATGAACAAGCAACACAGTCAAATTCAGCACGACGGAGCGCGGGGCACCAAGAAGTATATTATAATCATTAATTCAAACAAACTGTACAAAAGATGTTATGATAAAATTAATGATTGGAAAGACAAAATGGATAAGATTAATAACCACCACATAACTCCCCCTGTAGAGGGTAAACTGGTAAAGTACCGCTAGATATAACTATTTAGGGAACAGCTATTTCAGAAAACTTGATAGACGACCGGTTGATATATTTATGTGGATACGGTGTATCACCATAAATATATTAACCGGTCGTCTACCAAGTTTGCTGAAATGATGACTTCGAGATTGGTTCTAACCATGTTCCGAAATATCGAGAACGAACTCAGCTAGTTTGGAAGGGAAAGGCAAAGAACATCTTGAACCTGTGTGCTTCGGATAATTCGTTGAGCGAGCGCATGAAGGTTCCGGAGCTTTGAAATCAGTCCGTTGACCAACAGGAGGTAACAACTCGGGCTCAGTCAAAGTAACCTTAGGCTCAACATAAGCGGGTTTAAGACAGTCCATTCTCACATATTCTTTCGATCCATTCGTTTCCATGATAAAGTACTTAGGATTCTGTGACAACGCTTTGAAAGGATCTTCATACGGGGTCCCAACGGCTTGCGAATTGCATCAATGCGAATGCAAACAAAAGGACAAGTGTGTAAGTCCGTATTTATTCGTAGTTAGCGGCCAGTGAAGCGAGTAGACGTAGGTTGATTGCCAAGAAGTGTTGTTTAATACGTTTGGCATAAGACACAGGATCCGTTTCACCAGTGACTCCGGAATCCAAAACCTTCTCAACTGGAAGTCTGAGAGTGGTGCCAAAGATCAGTTCGGCAGGGCTGTATCCAATATCCTCTTTGACGGTATTAGGAATACCCAGAAGGACGGTTGGAATGAGTTCAGGCCAATGTGGTTCAGATAAATTAGTTGTGATGGGGGCTTTAATCTGTCGATGGAAAGGCTTGACATGACCTTTCGAAGTGGGATGATAAGCAGTTGTCCGAATGTGGGTAGAATCCAACAGACAATTCAAGTCACGGAACAAGGTGGAACTAAACTGAGATCCTCGATCTTTAGTGATCCTAGATGGCACACCGAAGAAGGAAACCCATGAGTCGAGAAATGCACGGGCAATAGTGTCTGAAGGTGTGTCAAGTAAAGGAATGGCATGCGGCCAACGAATAAAACGGTTAACATAAATCAAAATGAAGGTAAATTGTTCGATGGAGGAAACGGTTCGACTATATCTAGGTGGACATGTCTAAAACGCTCCTCAGGTAGTGAGAATGTTCCGGGGGCAATCATGGTGTGTCCGTGAACCTTGTTGCTCTGGCAGATGAGTTAGTGTTTAGCTCACTGACGGATTTCGAAGAGCATACTAAGCCAGATGTAGCGATCAGTAATCAACTTCCCGGTGGGTCGTATACTAGCATGCGATAGTCCATGAAAATGGTCAAAGACTGGGGAACAAACGGTCTTGGCTTACCGCAGAATAGCACTCGGAAGCGGCACGAAAAGCATAGACTAGAGGCTTGTGGTTCGTCAGGATTACAAAACGTCGTCCTACAAGGACGTGACGAAAGTGTTTGACTGCCAAGTAGATCGCGAGAAGTTGGCTTCCGAGAAAAGAAAGACAGTGGCTGAATCTCATTACTGATTAGTTGTTACAGTACAACACCGACAGCTGATTGTGAGACATCAGTCTTGAGAACTAGAGTAGCTTTCTCATCGGTGTCCAAGTAGCTCAGGGAAGTTACCGGGCTCATCTTCTGCTTGATGACAACAAACGCTGTTTCGGCTCCTGGCGTAATTGGGAACTTCTTTGGATTACCTTAAAGTAAATCAGTCAAAGACTGAAGAACAGCGGCACAATTGTCAATTAATCTTCGTAATAATTAACCATGCCAAAGAATCCGCGCAGGTTTTTAACGGATTGTGGCAGTGGATAGTCCATGATGGCCTGGGTATTCTCAGCGATGGGACTAGTGCCTTTGATATCAATTTTGTGACCAAAACATCCGACGCTAGCTTGACCAAATAGACATTTATCAGGATTAATAGTTATCCCGTGAGGATCGAAGCGTACGAATACTTGTCGAAGGTGATCCAAGTGCTCTTCTGGCGTGGCACTGACTATTAGGACATCCTCGATGTAGACAAAAACAAAGTCTAGGCGACGGAGGACCTGCTCCATGAAGCGTTGAAAAGACTATGCCGCATTGCGAAGACCAAAAGGCATACGAATGAAATCGCACATACCGGAAGTTGTGATAACGACCGTTTTAGCAATGTCTTCAGGTGCCATTGGAATCTGATGGTAGGATCGCACAAGGTCAATCTTGGAAAAGACGGATTTCCCGGACGATCCCAATGAAAATCTTGAATACGAGGGATAGGGTATTTGTCGGGTATAGTAACAGCCTTGAGTGCCCGGTAAACACTGCATGGATGCCGTTCATCGGAATTTTTGGGTACAAGGAGAAGCGGGGAACCCCAACAACTGTTGTATGGGCGAATGTTGCCAAGCTTGATCATATGCTACAATTCACGTTTAGCCGCTCGGAGCTTGTCAGGTGGAAGATGTCCTTGTTTAGCTAACACGGGTGGGCCCATTGTGACTATGTGGCCACGAACCTGGTATTTAGGCTCGATAGAGGGTATTAGTTCGGATCAAAGACAGGAATTGCTGAAGCAATTATGAATACGGCGAATTGTCTGGCACGAGTACACGAAGTCCGACTGAAGTGACTGGGGCGAGATGGCAAGGGACACTGAGCGAAATGCTATCGTCCCGTAACTTGCTGCAACGTATATCGAAGATGATGCCGAATTCGCTAAGGAAGTCGATGCCAATTATGGGTTTTTGGACATCAGCGGTGGTAAAGATGAAAGGAAGCTCGCCTCATAAACCAAGGCTTAGCTGCAACAGCTTCTGGCCGTAGGTCGCAATCTTAGTCTGGTTAGCCGCCTGTAACATATGTCCGGCTTGTTGCGGAGCACGTTTTTCCAACGATCATGGTATAACGCTGAGTTCTGCGCCCGTATCGACCAAAAAAATGAAGTTTTATAGTGGAGCAGAACATGTAGCGAAAGTGACTGAGGATTTGGCTAGCGAAAGCCGTCGCCATTACTGGCTAGCTTTGGTGTTTCCTGGTTGGGAAATCGGAGTTCCATTCGGATAATTGCATCCCGGGTGACAGTTACATGCTGCATTAGCGAAGCGACTGGGGAAGTAGCAGTATGACGGTTGACGTGTGCGTGATGTGCTGCGGCGCGGATCACGAGCAATTCTTCGGTTAGCAGTGCGTTCACGTCGAATAGCAGACATGTTAAGTTGTGGATGGGAGATTCTATTGTTGATCAAATCAAGTGTAGTGCTGCGCGATTAGCTGCATATGGTAGACTCAGCTACGTGAAAACCAGTATTTTTAAAGAAACATTCGTGCTTTTTGTCCACAGCTTCTGCGAGCTTTTCCAGAGTGAAATGGCCGCTAACGACTGATAAAACCGCCGTGATGTTTGCCGGAAGACATTTCATCCAAAGTTGGAGGAATATGGAGTCGTCGCGTTTCGACGAACTAACTAGGGAACGCAAGTGTCTAAGAAGCTGATATGGGGTGCGATGGCCAAACTCGACGCCGGCAAGTAACTGTTGCAGAGGAGCCTGATCAGAAGCAGTGGTGCGTTTAAGGATAGCTGCTTAACTTTTATTATACGGCACTTCTGCAGGAATAGGATCAAGGATACCCGGGACCGAAGGCAGTGAAGACTGGTAAGCTCGAGACGATGTTTGAAAGCATGGAAGATTATGAAGTGACCTTATGACAATGGAAAGTGGCTTCTATCTGAATAAACCATACACGTGGATTAGAAATGTTAAAGGTATGGAGTGCGTGTTCGACCGACTTTTCAGTAAAAAACACGTGGGGTCAGCTCAGACATGACTAGGAAAAAACACGTCTTCACAAAAATAACTCGAGGTCACTAATTTATATAGTGATCGAAAAAATACTAGAAAGGTTTCAGTCCTTTAATAAACGCAAAAACTCGGAAAGAGGCAAATCAGAATCGAATCACAGCTGAGTTCGAATCGTACATTGCACTAAACCTGTGGCACACGCAGAGCACGATGGAATTAGACGTTCGATAGTAATTCCGATTCTAATATCCGATTCGCAAGCAGCCCGACCGGTAGCGTACACATGAACAAGCAACACAGTCATATTCAGCACGACGGAGCGCGGGACACGAAAAAGTGTATTATAATCGTTAAACAAACTGTACAAAAGATGTCATGATAAAATTGATGATATGAAAGACAAAATGGGAAAACTTACTAAACACTACAAACAGTAGGTATCAAAGCAGAAGATGTTGTGGCTCGTTGACTGGTCCTAGTATTTAGATACATGGTTGTTAAAAATTTACGAAAATCTGTTGTGGAAATCGCTTCCTGCAGTCGATATATACTCTCAGGTGAATATTATCTTCTTTTGTACCTGTGAGTAATATCCCCATGATATAGTTTGCTTTACACGATATGAGCTAAACTGATATTTGAGTGCTCAGAACTACCAAGCGGCGCTTGATTGCACACAAAAGTAGCTTCGTATCCGATTTTTACCGATTTTTCTTTACGCAGCGTAAATTTCCGCACATTGCGCGCCCTGAGCAACCCCCGAGGAATTCCAACGGCAGTCCGGATATCCAATCGGATCTCACACAATTCATCGACGCATGCAATCGTCGTCTCTGCCTACCACAAATTCCGCAGCGCTGCCTGTTTCTCTGCAATGAGGCGAAGATTATCCCCATGTGAACGCTCGATACATCCTGGTCTTTGTTTGAGGTTAAATGTTTTGCGGAAAACTGGATGCTTGTGAACTCTGTACTGACCAATGTTTAGCCGTAGCATTGAAGTAAGTTACGTACGTGGTCCCTTGTGGTAAAAAGTGGACATCGCGTTGTCTGACGAACGTACACCTGGTGCACAGCTGTCGCACACCTGAGGAATATGTTTTCGATGTGTCCGTTTTTGTATCAATGTTAAAACTCAGACACTACGCCACGTCCGATAGTCTCTAACCATTGGTTTGGACAAGCATGAGGCTGCCATCCAGGAAGACGGCAGTACCTGCCTGACCAAGGCTCTGGATCAATTTCTTCATACCCCTATGCCACGTGATCGATTGAACACCTCGTGATTCGCCAAACTCGGTGCAGCGACGGCGTATAATGCTCGCCGAGGAACGCGGTTAACACTGGTAAATGGAGTACTTGACGTTACCAACGTTAGGGATTCAACTTCAACAGACACTGAATTAAAGCACCAGAGGGTCTCTTGCCAAAAACCAACTGACGAACCTCAGCATTGCTCACCCTGTGTTCCGGCTAGATCGGATCACGAAAATGGTGAGCGGACACAAGAACTCACTCCACTTCGTCTGCAGACTGAAGTGTTACTTGAGATAATCTTGGTTGCCAATGGAGAGCTGAGTTAACGTGACGGCCAATATAAACCAAGTTAGCCGATTTAGGTAGGATGCCCATTTCCTGACATATATGTTGCCACTGTTTCAAGTCGTCTGACAATAGAAACCCTGTTCTATAATAATGAATTCGGCCATAAACGGACATTTCCAAATGCGGCCACAGTCAGCTACTCCTCGCGAGTAGTGTGGACACAAATCATGAATGTCGCTTCATGAAAACCCAGAGAATTGAGGTGTCTCGCAGCATAAGAGCGGATAAATCAGCGGTTGTTCAAAATCACGGGGTTGTTGATAATCTTCAACACTTCCGGAAAGTGTGGCTACATTTCTGAGGCTCTCCTGTGCATGCGATCCAACACCATAACTCAGCTAGTTTCAGGGTGTTGGTTCGTTTCAGGCGGTCTGCGTCAAGGAGCAACATCCACAATGTATGCGGTGATCTTTTTGAAAACAAGTATGTCAGGCTCGATAAAAGAGTTAAAAAGGGAACCTCTGGGTTCTCGTATAATAAACTACTCAAATGACGAATTGCTGTCAGAAGCTGATTTGCGATATTATTAAGCCATTTCCAGTGAGCATCATGTGTGACTGAACATGTTAGCTTTTCCTGCTGGCCACATGCTACACTGCAATGGAGCTGGGATGTTGAGTGACGAGGTCTGTCGTTAGCTCAGCGTTTCTTCGCTAAGAGAACCCCCACCCACAGCTGAATCCATCGTATGAATAGCCGAGAAGTCGCCCAGTTATCTGAGCAAGTTGTCTGCGGAGGATACAGTAATAACGTCCCGGCGCGAGTTATCAGTTCGTTTCAGAAAGTGTCAAATTGGCAGTCGTTTAGGGCACCAGAGGAAACCACAAACAAACAACGTCTAGTGTTACCTCGTCAATTAAGCTTAGTGGTTGCCATCAGACAGGCTATACACACACGGCTGCTAACAGCAGTCCAACCATCCAACGATGGCAGCCTTAGAGTTGAGAACGATACTCACCCTAGCTTAACCAGTGGTCACCGCCCCAAAAGTCTCCGGATGCGCCCTACCAATAGCGAGTAAACAAACCTGGTGCATTTGGTCAAATAACTATGTGGGGCTCACTATCCACTTAATCGCACACTCATGTTTTGCAGAGTACAGAGTAGTCTCCTCACAGACCAACGAAGTGAACAAACTTACGTCGCTAATTACGACAGTCCTCAGATAGAATGCTCACTGTTATTTTATAAAGATGAACCGGCCGTACGCTGCTTTTCTAAGCGTATGGTAGCTATTTCCTAAGTTTCCATGTGACTACAACTCAAACCGCATGATGGTTTCGGACACGCAAAAGAAGCCGACTATTATGGTGCTTAAAACTTGTACGAGTGCAGCCATTTGACCTATTTATCGCAAAGTGTGAACATTTTACGACACCAGGGAAACGGGACAACGGGACAATTTAAAGGGCTACTTCCGATAGGTGAGCTGTGAATGGTTCGAGTATCTCGTTGCAGCTGTCAGAACTCCAGTGGTATTACAGCTTCAATACTGAGCCCTAGATCCTTCCTCAAACTGGCATGCCTGAAGGTACGCACATTGCTACATCTCGGTCAAAAAGCAGTACCTGCCCGAAAATTAGAATTCCTCACGATCGACATCTGCTGCTTATGGGAAACCCACCTGCAAGACTCGTGCTCTTTGCTCAATCTGCGGTTCCATTCAATTGACACTAGCAGTCCTTTCTCACTGATTCTATCCGGGGATGACGCAGCTCCGAGTGTCGACCGAGCCAGTCTGAGCTCATCCTTGAGTCCCCGGGCTGAACCCGCTCATATTGATTGGATCCCAATCAATAGACGAATGTGTGCGGTCCAACTAGCTGCATCATTCAAAGCAGCGAAGTCGCGTGGGGCCAATAGGTGTCTGAACTCACAGAATGCAGCGCTGATTCGGTAAAGTTGTAGTATACTACCAACTGAATGAACTCCTTCGTTACCGAAGTAAGACGGATGCTATGGTGCTGACTGGGGGTCTGAACGCTTAAGTTGGAATTCTGTCCACTGATGAGCCCCATCTGGTTGGCCAACACAGTCTAGTCTCCCGTATTCTCCTGGTTACCTCATTTGTGTGAAGACGCCCCTATTTCTTGTGAACACTAACTTCCGACACAGTACGCACTGGTGGGTGACACAGGGCTCTCTAGCCGTAGACTAGTAATGGACGCAAACCGATCACATTGCAATCAGGAACCCCTTGACGGGATGCGTCCAGAACTGTCGCTCGATTTGGAGAATTTATGTGGACACTGACTGTGCACCTGTTGGGGCTGCTCTGTGGGTGCGTTATGGCGCATGCCCGTCACGGCGCTGTGGGCGCCGTCTGGCGAAACCAGACGTTCTGAATGCGCATCGAATTATGCCGGCATTAGGGTTGTGTAAGCGCCCACTGGATACACTTGGAGGTCACTGGTGTCACGTTTACCAGATCCTAGTAACAGCAAGCAATTCCTCAAGAGGTAGATGTAATAGTCAACCTGCAAATGGGGTCTCTACGCAGTCTCCGGAAGTTATCAATGCTAACCGGCACATTCCAGCTGGAGGCGAACGCAAAAAAACTCGCAAAGAGCTCAGGGCAAATCTGTGTGCTAGCCTGAAAAGAGACCGCGAATCCTGTGGGTCTCACCGTCCCTTGGGGATGGAAGTGGCCAATGCCGTTAATAACTACCGGAATTTATTCCGTCTGATACAGGAAACAGGCAGCAGAGGACCCGGTGTTAGTGGGACTACGTGTAACGTGAGTTGCTGATGTTGATGTTGTATGCTTCTTCACGGCAGTTAAATTATACCGAATTTCACTTGGACTAGATCTTCTTAACCTGGACAAAAAGTATTATTCTTTATTTGTTTCGCTCAGTTCGGTTATTACTCTGCATACTCCGTGTCAATTTGTGCATTCATTTTTCTTCGAATTCTGTGTGTTGTTTTGTTTGAAATCACCGATGTGACTGCGTTTGACATGAATGTTGACAATGCGCTTATCTGTCTAACACCCTCCACCTCCATTAGTGGTCACAGTTGACTGTGAATCGTTGCTGCGGTGGATCGGGTGCACAGTCCTCTTGGCGGTGCTAGGATCAAAGTGTGGTTCCATCCAGTGTGGAGTAGACTACAGCCTAGCCACAGCGTTGTGTATGTCTGGTATGCCTGATTCCCAATTCAGGTAAGCCGGAATGTTGATCTCATGCACGTGGACCAGCTCCGTTGATGAAACCTAGCCCCCATCCAAATGCCTCCCGATCTTATTCTTTCGGATTTACACTACATATGGGTGTGTGAATGGAGCGGTGGGTGGTGCAACACAAGCCACCCATGGTCCCTCTGTAGACGCAAGCGTCCTATGGCTGTCTTATGGAGGCCGCAGTGACCTGATGCCGCCCATCATGTAATGAGAGTGGACAGATTACTCACAGATTGTCAAAACGCGGGGCATGTTGGACTTAGCACTTTGAAAGGCAATTTCATCAGCCGGAATTGACAGTTTTCCTGCCGACTGGTGATCTCCATGTTCCCTGGGCTTTCGCTTCGGAGCCGTCTTTTCGGTCAGAAGTTGAATGGGCGACCGGACTGCCGAAGGTGAATAAGGCTGCAGGACTAGATAATATTACTCTAGCCCTCGTCAAATTCGGTGGACCTACTATTGTGCATGACTTATACGAATCATCGGAGAAACTGTGGGGGCAGGAAGCTGTTCCAACCGACTGGAGCCGCTCGGTTATTGTCCAGACCTTCAAGGGATGCTCATATTTTGAATACGGAAACCATAGTGGGAGCAGTCTGATGTCCTTGGTCTCCAGATTAGTTGCCTTTGTAATATTTTACTGATTGACTGACACTCGTGGAAGCCAGACTCGTGCGGATTGTTATAACTCCCGCTTAGTAGTAAGAAGAGGAAATTTACACTGCTTGAAAACGTTTACTTGCAAAACTGATGTTACAATCAACTGTCCGGGAAAGCCGTTAACTAGAAACTTGGTCGAAACCAATCGATGCTCACTTGCCACATGGTTGGCTGAAAGTTCCATGGTAACATACAAGCTCACGGGCTGTAAATCGATCGAGTTTCATGTACTGTCTGTGCGGCTGACATCCGTGATCTCTCTAACAAGGATAAAGCCTGGTTTCGTTGAAGTCGGGGCTATATCAATCATATCTTCATTATAGCACGCTTGGTGATGCATCCTCACATGTATTGGCGGCGCACCTTAGTGGTATTCCTTGACATCAAAAGTATCTTCGATTCGACTAATTGATGCGTTCACTGGAACTGCATACTATCGAAAAGTGTGTCTGAGAAATGTGTTTATATTACCCGAGATCTTTAGGCGCGTATCTCGGGCAGAGTGAGATCTTATGGCAATCTGTTGTCACCCTTCAATAAGTCCAGTGGTGTAAGACAGGGACTCCAGTTGTCACCATTCCTTTTTAACTTCTCTATTGATGAAATAATGGAAGTCGTGTTCACAGGACACGAGTTAGAAGGTGTGGAGCTGTTCCCCGGTGAACGACTTCTTGACTTGGAGCACGCTGACGACGTTACCGTCATCCGTGACAACTTACAAATGTGCCAAGTCTAGCCAGATTAGCACTGGCTTTCAGCAGTTTCGGGCTTTGCTTTGCACTCTCGAACTGCAAAGCTTTCCTCTAGAATTTAAATGGAGCGCCTCGTTAGCTGACCCTTAGTGGACAGCAGTTAGAATTCCTTCAGAAATTCAGCTATCTAGGCAGTTGTATCAGCGCCTGCGGAATCGACGAGGTCGCGAACGGTATGGCAAAAGCACGGGGCGCTTTTGCTAACCTTCACCAACTTTGGTGCCGGTGCGACATCGCTCGCTGCCTGAAGCGTAGAGTCGACAATGCAACCGCAATTTGACCTCATTGTACGCTTGTGAAGCCTGGCCCGTTACGTCGGCAGACATAAAGAGGCTTGTTGCCTTCGACCATCCGTGCCTTCGCAGTTTGGCTCATATCTGGTGGTAGTACCACGTGAGCTATGTGCGTGTTTTGTGGGGCTCAGCTGACGCAAGAAAAAGAAAATGAACCGCTCAGCACCGTTATGTTATCCACCAGGTTCCAATGACTGGGTCACGTGTTGCACATGCTCGGACTTGGTCTTCTGTAACGTGTGTTGCTTGTGCGACCGGGATGTGGTTAGATGAAGATGAAGAGAGGCCAACCGACCATACTGGCAAGAACGATGGCCCTCAGTTCGAAGTTGGCCTCAGTTGAAGACTCTCGGCTCCCCGGTTGGGGCCCGTAGCACAGTGCTTAAGCTTGTTTGGATTCGTCTGTTGACCTGATAGGGAGCCGGCCTCATCGGCGCTTGTGTTGTGAATATATTTGTCCCTTCCCCTACCGCTTAGCCTCCCCCCAACCAGGATCCCATTTCTGGCGCATAAGGTAACATTTTTAGTGGCACAATAGGCGGTACCATGTCCATTTGTTAATGGTGGCTCAGCTGGTGTGCCTCTGTTGCGTTTGTTTTCCTTTCTCAAATGTCGCCGTACAATAACCAAGGTATTTTCCCCCTCCAACTAACGAGTGGAAAAGCTTGACGACGCTCTCAATTAAGTTGAGAATTATGAAAGGAAGGTCAGCAATGGAGGTCCGAACCGGTATGGGAGTAACAGGTGGAAAAGAAAGGAGGCGCCAACAGTAGCATGTTTTCGCTTATCCACCCTGCTGTATGAAGCAGTAAAGGCCATCCTTTGAGTTACGCGATGACTGATGCACAATGTGATTGAAATTTGTGGAACTAGTCCTTGGTTTTAAGTGGGCTGATAAACTGCCAGTACGCAAACCTAAACCAGAGAAGGCCTAAGGTCCCCCAAAAAAGTCTTCGTTTCAAAATCCTGTCTCAGGATGCCCTTGGGACAAAACACCAACCGTAGCTGGATCATGGCTAGGTTTAGACCATCGTACAGCTTTCCGGCTCGGTCTCATGTGGAACTTAAAGCTTGTCTTTTGGAAGATATAAAGACTGAGTTTGTCTGACCTCTAATTATTGACCAAACTAGTAGACGTAATTTTCATGGGGTACAGGAGCAACACCCGTGGGCGCTAAGAGGTACACAAACGGTCACACTACTTGCAATTCCAGTCTGACTGCGACGGACTATAAAGCCGCACATGTCACATGGATTGTATAAGTTTAGCGGTGGAGACATCCATGTTTAGCGCACGGATCAAAGTTTAGTTGTCAGATTCCGTGAGTACATTCGCAACTGGTTACGCAGCCAAATGAAAGACATGACTACGGATTCCGGTGAATCGATGAGCCGACGTTCCTTGGTAATAACAGGGCATTTTTACTCCTGATGTCAAGTCGGGGCCCATAACTCATTCACTGTTCTGACGTACATCTAGGGACCTAATCTCCTCACATTGTTGGAATGCATCGTTGTTAATCGTGAACGACCGCAACTGTGTATAGAAACAATTGAATATAACTGACTCTACTGTGGTAATACGAAGAACACTGCTCGGCCACCAGTCGACCCCGTCTGCTTTCTATGCTCTCTCTATCATCGGTCGGCTGTATGCCATCGATAAGTTGCACGAAATGGCTGCTATCACAAAACATGTGCCCTCTGCTCATTCTATTTTGAATTATAGATGAAATTTGATGTTTCAACGCAACGGTGCGTGTGACGTCCGGTAGCATACGCTGCAGCGCGAAATAGGCTCCATGTAGGCGTTTCTTCTTTCTTATCAGATTAAAGTTTCACGGTATTGGTATGGAAATGAATGGAGACAAACGGCCTCGATAATAGTAACGACAAATTTATATTTTTTCGTCTAGTGTAAATGAGTCCATTGCGCTCCTGGAATATTAGCTCACGGTCGATCCGTCCCAATGTATTTGTTGAAACATGAACAAAGAACAATGATTTAGCCCGATAAAAAGCATGTGCTTGACAAGTCCCATGGGGTGGATGGAGCAACAATTGAAATTCAAAGGATCATCAAATAAGTAAATCGTTATTTCAAGAGTCAACCGAGTTAAATGCACTACAGCATAGCGATAGTTTAAGTGGGAATGGGATGTACACACACAAAATATTATAGTGAGCTGTTATGGTTCAGTAAGTGCGTGAGAAATAAAAGAGGAATTGACAATGCTCAAACGTTTGTTTCTTCATTTGACAGATGTGGTATGTTAATCCAGTTTAGTTACATCCACGTTACTCAGATGGACACTGCTGCATGTATCCTCGCCACCACCGTTCGGAGAGGGCCGTTAAGCACATGGTTAGGTTTGCGTTGTTTCGTCCTCCAAGTGGAACGGACTATATCAAGTAATGCAAGTTTGAAAGCGTTCCATCAAGGCGCTTTTTGAAAAGCAATAATGTAGGTGCAAGGATAACGTGATTCTGAAGGGCATTTTAATCACAGGACACACGGAGGGAGAAAACCTTTCGTTGACAATCAAGTCGACTGTAGTGTGTAGCCACTTTGAGCTGCTAGCCTCTCAGGTTGGTATTTTGGCTCAGCTGTAACAGACTGCGACTTGGGGCATTTGGGTTCGTCAGTATTAAATAAATCAGGATTAGGTCTCCTCGCTGCCGTCGATATTCACCAATGTACGGTCTCAGGGACAGCAGTCTGTTTTGGTAGGAGACGTGAAACAATCCTCTAACGAGTTTGGTCACTCTACGAAGTGGAGCTTCATGTGCATTGAGGTCGCCGATGCGCCAGGGACGCCAGGTATGGATCGCACATCCCACGTGAGGCCTCACGTAGGCGTTCAGCATTTGCGAAAAGATTGATGTCTCGGAATTCCCGAAAGCCTTATGTAAAAGTCCAAGATATTGACTGACGCTTTTCCATGCCTTATCAGCCTCTCTCCGGCAACCAAGATCGTACTGCACGATCACCCCGATGTCGATTCCTGGGAAGCACGTTGTACATGCTGGTCCCCAAGTCGATATTCATAGATAAGCTGATGGTGTATGCTTACAACCTTGCACTTGGTCACGTTGAATTAAAGCCGGTTGTCGGATGACCCCGCATAAGCCCTGTCAAGATCCCCTGCATTTCCATATGATCATCTGATATCATGCCAAATTTTGATATCATCTGCAAATAGTAAGAAATCGGACTGCAGTACACTAGCAAAATCGTTAATTAATGTGTGGAAGAAACGTGACCCCAGACCGATCCTTGAGGCACGCCAAACTGGAAGTCAGTTGGATCGGAAATAGAGCTGCGGACTCACAATCAGCTGACGTTGAGTGAGGAAGTTACCAATCCAACAAAGCAGTGCGTCAACGTTTCCATAGCCTCGAAGCTTGTGAAGCAGCATACAGTGGTCCTAACCATCGAAAGCTTTCGAGGAGTCCAGGTAGACAACCTCGACTCCCACTATGACATCGGCTGACTCTGTACAGCTTGCTCGGACTATCAGCAAGTTTGTACTGCAGGATCGATTTCGACGGAATGCGTGTTGTTGTGACACTAGGATCTTGTTGCTCTCAATATATCCCATGGGCGCCTCTGCAATTATACGAACCGTTACTTTGGGTAAAACTGGGAGGAGAGTGATTGGATGGTAGTTCGGTGGTCCCGAACGATTACCACGTTTTAACTTGTAGTGAATACTCAGTGTTTCCACATTGTCGGAACTTGCATTTCCTCGAGACGCTGCTGAAAGTAGCGAGCTAATGGTTCGGCAAGGTTCATGGTCGTTCTCTCCATGACCTTCGGTTTGATGTCGTCCACGCCAGGTGAGCTGTGCACGCGCAATGACAATTGCGTTTTCAACATATTGGCTTCTTTAATCGATACGTGGTTTAATTCTGGGGGCGATAGAAAATGTGCACAAAGCATAGGAAATGATGATACACTCCGGAAAGTGTGGATGGAGTGCTGGTGAAGCACCTTGACCGCATCTCTTGTAGTGTGCGCCAGGCGATCGGTTGCAGCTAAAACCGGGATCCCAAGCTGCACTCTGCGGAGCTTGTTGACGTGTCTATAAAGCAAATTGGGGTTTGTAATGAAATTCGGCACTAAGTGCTGTTGGTGCTTTAGTTTGTCTTCGCGGATCACCTTAACGTAGTGGTTTCGTTGAATTGTGTAAGCACCCCAGGTCAGTTTACTTGGTCAGAAGTTGCAAGCGCGCCAGGCTGAATACCTTATGGCCTCGCATTTACTAGTACAGCTGCTCAGGAACGAATTCACTTGCATTGGGCGAAAGAGCTGGCTTTCTGACGCATTTGCCACTAACTCAGTGATCTGGGTGACGAACAACACCCAGGCGACATCGGGCGGCTTCTTGGCCAAAAAGGAGCAGTCGGTTTATTGAATGACGTTGGACAGTATATCGCAATATGTACCGACATAGGTTTCCACGTTGTTCTCACTGATATACTCCGAGTAACAGATGTAACGAAAGAGCAACATCGCGTGATCGCTACGGCCAAGTGGTGCATCTATGATCACCGTGTCGACCATTAGTTCCTCGTTGGAAAGCACAAGTTGCAAAACAGAGGGTGTGTCACCCGTTCGGAATCCCGCGGGAGAGGTCACATGGTTGTACAGATGTACATCGGCGATGATCACTTGAAAACCCGCCTTGAATTGTTCGCTGTGCGATGCTGGAACTTCGATTGCATGCAGGTTGAAGTCTCTCATTAGAAGGAGGTGATTGTTTGGTCGTGCCAGGACGCGCTTCATGGCAGGAGCTAGGCATTGATCCATTTCTAAGGCGCACATTTGGTGGCGGCAAACTCTTGCTAGTAAACACACATCACTTCGTCTTCGGTGCATACGACACCAAAGAGTATCGACAACTTTGGATTCTGGGTCCTCAATGATATCAACATGCAAATCGGATCGATAATACGGGAGCACTCCCCTCCTCTGCTAGGTCGACCATTTCGTGTGGAAATCATGACCGCTAGTGCAATCTCAGCATCCGTGATCTCCGTGTTCAGCCATGTTCCGGTGACCATAACTAGGTCTCAAAGCGTGGAGATCTGACGAATACGAATTTTGTTTAGTTTGCTAGGAAGATCTTGTGTCTTGTTGTACAAGCAGGTGACGGCATCAGTGATCAGAAGCGTGTTTGTGAATGCTGGTTTCCGGTGAGGGTTTAATCGGACCCTTGCGGGGTCGGCTACTGGTCACCTTTTTGTGGGACTGATGACGCAGGCCCTAGGGTCAGATAAGCTTTTTGTATAGAGTTCTCAGCGTCAGCAAAGGGGTGGCCATCCTGTCCTCCTTCAGCTGTCAGTGTGTTTTGGCATTGTTTCCGTGCCGAGATTCACGGCGACGAGTTGTATTCGTGAGTTGCTTGCTCAGTGTTTTATTGTCTATCTGTGGTCCGGTAAACATCGACTTTATATGTATTTCGAATGACAGCATTTTGCTTTTTTGTGTCACATTTTGATCACATGTTCTATCATCATTTCGGAGTGCATTGATACTTTCCTCACTCGGGGACCACACCCGTTGTACTTAGGTGATAGTGGTAACCTTGATAGAGAATTAGCGACAACATTTTCTGGTGAGAGCACTTCACGAATAAAACGCCCTTCATCCCAGTCATACGCTTTGACTCCTAGCTTGCGTAGTGACTAATGCTCGTGGACACTGTAAATAGGGGTAGATTTTTCTTCTTGTTGTTTCCGGAAGTCATTCGGATTTTGTTTGCGTCTCTGGCGTTCGCTCCAAGGAACATCTTGAAATATTCGAACAGTGCGTGTGCTGGTACGGAGACGAGTGGCTGACAAGAGAACCGCCCCTGCATCATTACTTGACTGAACTGTGACCTGGAGGAACCGCGGTTCACCGTTATGTACAGCGTTTGGCTGACGGACGAGACGCATCATACTGACTGGTTTAGCTCGAACCCCTACTAGTTAACATAGGGAGTCCCACTGTATTTTTTATCTTCTAGTATATTAGCATTTATGTACGCGCAAGTTGTCAGCCCTATAAAAGTGTTTAGCGTGGCGGGTAATTCTATTGAGGAATGTGTGGCGAGTGCATTTTATGAGCAGACGCCAGTGTTGGGGTGGTTAACTCCGTATCGTTACTCTTTCACTGTGCTGAATTAGAGCTTAATGTTGTGCATCGTGTTCGAGGCACTGATTTTCTGTTTCATGTGGGACAGCTTTCACGACTGCTGCCTGATCTACAGTCGTTGTCAGTCTATCATACTTCTGCGCCAACACTGTTATACATCTGACGAGGGAAGGAGACGTACACTCAATGCAGAACCAGAGAGAATCAGTCATACTATTAAGCTTTTTATCTGGCTGAGACAAAGGCGAACACGTCGATAATGGTAGTATTTTCGGCAGTTTCTGCATCCTGTTACAAATCGCACAAGTTTTACATATTTGTCTATACCAGGATTAATGTTTATGTTGGAAGCTTTGGGTTTAGCTTTCCGGGGGCAACCAGTACTCGCCATTTTGACTGTCAGATCTGAGGAAGTCGTTCGTTGCAACGTCTGCACTGTTATACTGAATCCAAACGCCGTCGGTCAAGCTAGTGTTCTGGCAAACACCTATTCGACTGCTGTAGAACAAATCCAAGATGGCAGACACAGACGGCAGTTGGGCCAAGCAGTGTGATCTTCAACAGTAGCCGGAGAATAACCACCAAATACACACAGAAGGAAAAATACACCAAAAGAAAAGTAGTGGTGAAAATTCAACAGCGAGAACAAGTATAACGCAGTATTTCCAAAGCAAAAGTAGAATCCAGCACGGTAAAGCAACATCCGATAATAGCTTCCCTTTTTTCTTTCTTTTCCCCTTTTCTTTATCACGTATTTCCTGAAATACAACGGCACTTTATACTCTTTGATCCTTTAAATTCTAATTTTCCCTAAATCATCCTACGGGACTTGTCAAGTACATGCTTTTTGATGTGCTCATAAGTAGAGGATTTTGATGTAGTCAACTGAGCTTCTTCGCAGCCAGTTTCCAAATCAGATAGTCGTCCACATGCCCGGAAAAGCACTAGGCTGCAGTTTCCGCCTGACGGAAACTGATTTCTGGTATCGCTGACAATCGTATAAGTAAGGCGATGTTGAAAGAAGAGGCTGCACATTAACATGGGAATGAGCTTGCGACTTAGCCAGAATGAAAACTGAGAAATCACTGCAATCGAAGCAGTTCCGTCCGACCAACACAGCTGAAGGGGCAAAGTACAATCTTCCCGAGAACTACCAGCGGATAAGCCATCTTGCTATTGCTGCGGAAGTGATTCTCATAAAGCCAGCATTCCCAACTGTCCCACACACAGCCTTAAGTGCAAAAAGTGTGGTAAAACTGGGCACTGCACCCGATGTTGTCGGTCGCAAGCCATCGCACTTAACAATAACGATGCTACACCTGAAGGTCCAGTTTCTGATTCATCACAGGAAGGCATTTATTCCATCATTGTTAATGCTAACACATCAACAAGTCTAACAATATCTGTGACTGAACCAAAGTTTCCTTCTGCTGATATTTGTACTGTGTCATTCCTTACTATCAAATGCGCTGTTCCAATTAAAATAAAACTAGATTCTGCTTCTCCAGTTACCATTGTAACTTCCCAATTTTACGAACACCACCTATCCCATCATACCTTAAGCCTACTTCGCATTCACTTTGCAGTTACAATGTAAACTCCTTAACCATATTGGGATTCATTAGCGTGCATTTACACCTGCATTCGGTCACTGCAGATGTTGCAGTATACATTTCTTCTGACAACAAACGATACTTACTTGGAAGAAACGCCATGGTGGCTTTGCAAGTAGTACCATCTTTCGACCCCATGATTGTCTCTTTTGCATCAAAGTGTTATACTGGCATGAAGGTTATCCAAAGCTTTTCAGCAGTCCATCGGACGGATTCTATGTGGTGTGCACCACAATCAGCTAAAGCAGGATGAAAAACCCGTTGCCATTGGTCAACCTCGGCCTATTCGGCTAGCAAAACCGCAACCTTTCTCAGCGGCCCTGCAAGATATGCTGGCAAATGATTTGGTTGAACCTATCGACTGCTCTGAGTGAGTGCATGAAACGGCAAGTGTCCTGAAAAATGATGGCGCTGTCAGAATTTGCAACGAATCGCAGGGGATAAATAAGCAGATCGTCGTAGAACCATTCGGGTTGCCATCCAACGAAGAACTCACTTTACGTTCAGTTGGTGCAACCGTATTTTCCAGGCATGGTTGAAAAGTGCATTCCTCCAAATTTCATTGGCCAACGATCTGAAGCATCTTACTGCCACCCTTGCTCCCGATGGCTTATTTCAATACAAAGTGTTGCCAATAGGTTTGAGTTCTGTGCCCGCTGCCTGGCAAAAGTTCATGACTCACGCTTTGGCAGGTATTGAGGGGCAGGTTGCATACATGGATGATATCTGTGTTTTCGGCCGCTCACAAGAAGAGCATGATGAAAGGTTACACAAAGTCCTTCGGCGTCTCAGTGATCTTGATTTACGTCTGAACGCAAAAAATGTCAATTCAATGCCCCCGAGATTCACTTTCTGGGACGCTTCATTTCGCGTGGCGACATTCGTCCAAGCATTAAAAACATCCGGGCTATCACGGAAGCGCCAACACCCAGGAACATGACAGAACGGAAGTCGCCATTGTTTTGGCCAGTGGTCATGGTAGACTAAGGGTTTGAGTAATGTTCTTATGTGCGAATAGATCTGGGTTTCCGAGTAGAACAGTTACCGCATCTGCATTAGACAGCAGATGGCACCGGACCGCTTGAACATGATGTTCGGGTTATTAGGAGATAGGTCGGAAAGCGTTATGCGACTTGTTTCGTTGTTAGAATTCATAAAATGTGGTAGCAATGTACCCGTCACAATCCTAGAGTTCATGGGGTACTTAGGCACTTTCATCTTGTCAATGCAGAGGAGACGAAGTACGGCTCAGGTTGTCTTGTTCCATAGCAAACCTCTTCGAACCGAGAGTCTTTGAAATGTACAGGGTCAGAACTTTCACAACCCAAGTCCAGCTTCCCTTCGAAACATTCGTTGCAACCTAAGTTAAATGGGTACGTGGTGCACCGGTTTTCTTTCATTTGCTCTTATTTGTTCTTGATAGCCGAGACGGTGCCAACTTGGATGCGCACAGGCACTTGGTATACAACCAATGCAACGAACTTTCCTCGATTTGATGTCTCTGTACAAAGGCTTCAAAAACAGGATGAAGCTGATATCCTACGTTTGTTTGCGAGTTGTATACAAGCTTTTTGGAATGTTTGGTGGAGAAGTTATTTTCAAAAGTAGACAGACGACAGCAATGTTTCTTGTGGCGTTTCCGACAACGGTGTATCTTGAAACGGATAGAATCTGACGAAGTGCCATTATCTACATTACTAACACTCGGATGGCGGTCTGTTTGGCTCCACAAAGTTCGGAACCTTCCCTGAATCTCGTGCAGAATTAACACCGCCGACACATCTACGGAACATGGAGTGTGGCCTTTGGCAATCAGGCTGGCGTCTTTCAAGTTACTTAACCTCTGGCATTTGGAAGTGATGGACATAAGATTGATGGACTGGTCTTGCTCAATTTCTTTGAACAGCCTGACGCGTATTTTAGCATCCACTGGCGGTCGGAGACTACAAACCAAAATCACTGTCTTGAACTGATCGCCCGACATTTCTTCTAGTTTGAACCAATCGTAATGACGGTTGAGCTCACTCGCGCAAATTACGATATCGTCTGAGGAGCACATTACAAACTTCAAGCAAGTTTATTGGGTGCTGAACAAAGAAAACCATTAAACAATAATTGCCATTTAACCAAGGTAAAAGTTAATCAGAAGTGAAATCCTTGGGGTGTTTTGAAAAAATAAAATTGACGAATATATCGTGCTCCGTGGTCTCCATTTTTCGCAAGTGAGGTCTGTACTTACATCCATCATCAGCCTCCGCAAATTCGGACTAGAAAACGTATTCGTATCTTCTGTATCAACAATTGAATTTGAGATAGGCATCCACGCCCTACTGATACTCACAAATGCGGATCGAGACAGCAACCACGGAAATACATTATTTTTCGGTACCTGATCTTGCTTGCAATGCAAGACCATGGAAGATGTTCCCGATCAAACCTTTTTGGTTTTCCTCGAATTGTTTCAGTTGATTTGGAAGTATGTCAATGAGCTCCTCGAGTGAAAAAGGCATTTCTGTTTCATTCATCAAAAATTGCAATGGCTTCCAGGTTGTACCCTGTCGCTCTGGTCGGCTGCCTTGATACTGGCCGCTTCTGTTAGGTGTTCAAGTAGGTGAGGCATCGAGCACCAACTTAATTGCCCCGTTGCAAGACAATGGCATAGCGCAGATGAGTGATATTTGGATGTTCACCAGTGGCCTTTAATTTTCTCTGCCCTCTTCTATTCCTACATTGTCAATCTATATACCAAAAGTGTTAGGTTGTCGTAGAATGTACCTCTGACAGACCCGTACGATTATGCCACTGAATCTCTGGACACGTTTGAGTTTTTGTTGCTATAGTATACACTGATCTAGTTTTCATGAGATGTTATCTCTAACGGTGTGCCCGCCAAATCCGACGCACTACTCCAATCACAATAATTGTTGTCGCAAATGGTTGGTGGCATCTGTTTCCGGCTTGATTCTCCACAGTGACTTTGATGAATCACTGGACGTTTGTGCCTACAGAGATAGGTTGGGTGGATTACGTTGCACCACCCTTAGCTCTATTTACATACCCATTTTGCTGGGTAAACCCGAAGAAATGAGACTTGGCGACATGTGGATGGGTACCACAATTGATTCAAGGCTAGTCTACACGGTCAGTCTGCACTGTATTCATTAGGATCTGGGGTACAATGGTAGTATTTTGTCAGGGCGATTAGATGGATAGAAGTACTAAGCCAAACAACCATTGGAAGAGGAATGTGATGGATTCACTCATGCGATGTTGTGTGGCCGGTATTCAACTGCACAAAAGGGAGTTCCTCATTGTTTTTTTAAGTGAGCCAATGAACGCACGTTATCGAACCATTAAGGTTGTTATACATGGAAGTGCACAATAAGCATGGAAGCGTATAGATAGAAATTAATCACAAATATGGGGGCGCTGTGCGTGAAAAATTTGCGGTAATTTGCTTTGAGCAGGCTTTATGGGATAAACTCTTGCCCCTGAAGACCGAGACGAACCCTGCACCCTGCCCTTGGATGCTAATTGAAATTTCCCAGACTGTTCAACTGCCTGCCCAATTAAACATGAATAGGCGGAACATGGCAAAGCATTGGGGTCGATTTCTGCAAACAAGGACGTTTGAACGAGCAACGGATGGCGTATCACTTGAACATGTTTAGATTCTCTTGCGGGGTTGCATAGCTCTATGCCTCAGTGACGAAGGTACAGCATGCTGATTTTGAAACAACGTGGCTTATCGCTGAGGTGCATCAACATCTGACTACGTACCATTACCAGAAAGTGTGACTCGCAATGGCTGCCGAATTATATGCGGTTTCGGTGAACAAAACCACGAGACCTGCAACCATGCCGCAGGTTTGTTTATTTTGTTCTGCTCAAAACCAAAGGAGCCCTGAACATTTTCCGGCGTGGGGACAAAATTGTGCCGAATGCGGAATAAGGCGTCATGTTTTCACTTTGTTTGTTTTGCACTGCCGAGAGCCAAGGTTTATTTGTTTATTTATTGTTTACTAGTGGCATTCGTACAACATTAGCGCACTCATCCGTAACAAACCATCTACAGATTCGGAGCATTCAATTAACGTGTCATGGAAGATTTCACATGTAAGTAGATTGGTTGACTATTCACAGAACCGTACGGTTGCTGATGGATACGCTTGCCACCATCAACCTTCTACGCAGAAAGCACTGTCCTGGGAAACATATGAAAACTGACCAATGCTTTCTGACATTGTGGAATGGTTCCCGAATGTATCTGAGATGCATTGATAAAAGACTTTTGTACAATTTCCATAGTGTTTCTGCCGCATGTTGTCACGAATTATACTGTATCAATCCAGGCTGGAAGGAGGGAAGACTTTAAAACGTTCAACTCTGACCGAGATTACATGCATTATGTGAGATTTCTTAGCCGCAGATTATCTGGCCCGTGCTATCTGGTACTCAACTTGCTCAGAATAGGTTAGGGTACAGGGATATCCGGCGTTACGTTATCTCCAAGACTGTGCGATCTTTCCTCAGCCATGGCTGCCCGATCTGTACAGTGTACTGTACATGTGGACGTATGTATGCGCTGAGAAGCTGTGGAAAAATCGGTGGGTCGAATCGTCCAAATGCCGGCTTTAGGTTGCCCATGTGTCGGATGTCCATCCTCGAGGTTGTTTCAGCTCGATTAAAACATCCAAGGTCGGCCTGGACCAAAACTGATCTGGAAAATGGCTTGATCCCAGCGAAAACTTAAAAATGTTCGCCAAAATGAAAGCTATATTTTACGCTCCTAGTTTTCTGGCTAGTAGAGACATGTCCGCATAACCTACAGATTGGAGGAAGGTTTATTAGAATTCATTCTCGAATGGATGTTATAGAGAAAAATAGTGATTCTACCAAATGCGTTGGTATTCGGTACCCCAAGTAGTGTTTGGTAATAATGGTTAATAATGTTGTAGAAGATTTGTTCTGTAAGCGTCTCATGTAAAGGGGATCCCTTTGCGGTTGTGGACAGTGCTCATAATATCTCAGGTTTGAGAACCGACTCAGACCAGCCTGGTAACGGATCGCTGGACATTTTCCAGAGCTGTTCTGTCTTTCTTAATTGGCTGTGAAAGATAGTATAGTATTCCAGCTTTGTTCATACGATTATCTTGAATGACTCAAATAGTGCTTCAGGCAGGGCGAAGGCTCTGATGATATATCCACATAGCTGCCTCGCTTTTGCAACCGGATAAAGCAAATGATCAGAAAAATTGAAAGAATTGAAGTACTTAAGTCCAAACTGAAGCAAACGTCGGAATCACGTTCCCGGCAAGTGGGATCGAGCTTTCTGGGATACGGCATCTGTACCCAAGTATTGGGAGTTTACTACGGAGAACTTCCTTAACAAACGTTCACTAGCTATATATAGTGCGGACAGGTCTTCACAGATGCTTCCCAGGCACATTTGTAGCTAGTCTGGATGAAATGAGTAGGCCAGTTTGACGTCATCTGAAAAAGGAAATGGGCGCCCATGTTTGATTGGGTCGCATATGTTATTTACGTGGTTTAGGGAAAGTAGTGGTCCGAGTACACTTCCTTGAAAGACGCCAGTGGTTATTTGCTTCTGCGTAGAATGTTGCTGACCTATTCTAACTACCAGGCTTCGACCATATAGGTATGAGTCGAACCATATTAACAAAGGATTTCCAATTTCATGTGACTCTATACCAGATATCAGTGGTTTGTGCGGCACGCGGTCGAACGCCTTTTGCATGTCCAATGAATTATAACGATTGCCATTCCAATTTTAATCATAATCATGACATGAATTGGAGCTAACAGGTAATACAGGAGCGTTTTCAGAGAAAGCCATGTTTTGATGGGTTGATCAGACCTAGTCTTGTAAGAAAGTGGACGATGCTCTTCTTGGCTATCCTCTCTAGGGCTTTGGAGGCAGCTGTGGTGTGATTGATGGGACGATAGCTTGATATTTCATATCGCGGACCACCCTGGTGCTTTGGCATTATGATGGGTTGCTTTCATTAAGATGGGAACATCCTGTAGTGAAAGTGTGAAGATGTTTAATAACAGTGGAGAGACGTTTTTTCCTCCGAGTTGTATAACAGTTGGAGAAATTCCATCTGGGCCTGGACTAGCTGATGGTCTCATGGATGCGATAAACATTTGCACCTCTCTTCATGTCACAAGGGTATTAGAGAATAGCTGTTCCATTCTTTTTGGTAGTGGTGGATGAATAAGCTGTGGGTTGGGGACAAAGCAGGAGGCAAAACTAGAGTTGATTGCTCATGTCTGCAGGATATGTCGAGCGTTATTGAACCATTGTCCAGGGTCAGCGTTTCAATTTCCTGATGGGTTTAGGGTTCATTCCTTGAGTAGCTGTATCAAGGTACGTACTTGTTCAAAATTTCCATGATGGGGGATGGAAATGATGGGGGTTGCAAATGCTATAGTGCCGCTCGAACGTCACAGGCCAGACCGATAAGTTGTGAGCATGTTGCCGGAAGCAGGTTGGTCAGCCAATCAGGAAATAGTTGGCCCGTGATAGCGTCCGGCTTGCAACCATGCACTGGACGTCCAAGTGACCAATCAGGCGCCAGCAGGCGAGGGAACGCATACTCTTGCACCCTTGAGCCAAAGCTTGTGGCATTAGACTGAGAGAAGAAGCGTGCCAGCCCAATCCCGCCAATCGTACGTCCACTAAGAAAGTCAGGATGAGTTTAGACAAAGCGAACAAGGCGGGCAAGCATAAACCTTTGGAAAGGGAGTCAGAGACACAATGCAAATAACAGGGATAAGCCATTGAGACGGACTGTTGTAAATAGTGTAGCGACACTAAGATATTCGAGCGTAATCTTAATAAATGACAGTGATCGCGGCCCCGTCTTCTTGTTTCCCGGAGGACTACACGACATAAGTACCAGATTTCATTTTTGGGTTATATACGTTGTAGCTGTAGCAGAGTCTTGTGTATTTGTAGCAATATTGCGAAGCTGTTACTCCTGCGATATAGTGATTTAAGTTTCTTCATCTTGGTTGTGACTTTGCAAAGAAGCTTGAGTTCACTACTATGTTCATATGTATTTTTCCATATGTGTGCCAGTAGATGCACACCGTGGGCAATTTTGTTAGTAATCTCATTTGTAATCCCAGTAGGTTTTTGAGTTAGGAATGACGTGCTCCAATGCATGGTCCTGATAAGTTCATTAACTACGTTCCAGTCCACATGATGGAGGTTGCGAATGGGTGTTAACGTGTTACTTGATGGTTTAGGTGAATCAATAGTCATATCACAAAGCACCGGCTTGTGATCACAGCCTGGCGATGGATTATCAAGGAATACATAAGCGAAAGTGATCCCCATCGTGAATACAAGGTCTAGGGTAAAGTTATTTATGGTTAGCTGCCTAACATGCTGGATCCATGAGATGATGTACTCAATCCTCGCAGTGTTTCTGACTGTAGGCAGCATCCAGTTAACACGTGGTAGTTTGAAATTCCACACATAAGTCTAGACTTGTAGGTCGTGCTGGAAGCAGCACTGATCGGACCGATTAGCATTTGGGTTTCATATTGAGTAGTTCGCGGCGGCAGATAGCTACAACCCGCGAGAAGATTGGTAGATGGGATTGCCAGTCGTAGTGTATCTTCTAAGCCATTGAGCACAGTTTGATCTGCGGGAATCGCAATCACGTTATTTCGAAGGTATATCGCACAGCGATCGTTACGGAAAAGTTTATCGCCCAAGATGTTAACTGAGAATCTCTAATTTCTGATGTGCACCAATTTTCAGTAATAAAAGCAATATCGGGGGATCTCATAAACAAAACTGCTGAACGTATATCTAATTTTGGTAAAGGGGAACGAATGTTAATGACGACTGATTTGAAAGACATAGTAAGATTGGAATAAAAGGGATGGGTATAGTTCGTTGCATCGTCATTGTATCCATGAACCGGCTGTTGTGTTGTAGATGAAGCACATTGAGCTCTAATCGTACTGGATTGAATGAAGCACATGTTCCAGTAGTTTGATTATTCTCTGATTCATAGTGGCACGTGATACTGGCTGGAATGGTGAGGGAGGACGTCGTAGTATACGATAGACTAAAAAAGGACTTACTAGCGTAGTATACAGGAGTGAAGCTGAAGTCTAGAAAAGCGTTTTGTTCGGATTGTATTGTTGCCAATGTAGTAATACAGGGGGTGGGGTTGAGTGGGTTTTTTCTTGAGGCATGTGGGGATTGCACCCCTTGCGTGTAAGTCAATGTACCCTACCACCATTTTGTTTGCTATTTCGGTGTCACACATATAAGGGCTTTGCTAGCTTGAAGTTGCGGTACTTGTATTCGTCGTCAGAGGTACCATGGGTAAATCAGCTGTAAAAAATGTGCTAAATGCTCCACTACTATCAGCTAGTTCATGAACTGAGTAACTGTCCTGGTCGACCACTTCAATGCTCAAAGAGAAGCAGTGTTTGGTTCTGGGGAGCAGAATTTGGAAAAGCCTCTCTACTTTATGTGTCATTCATTCATTCTCCGCATCCACTATATGTAGTTGACTTCAACAATGCATTTGTGTATCCGTAAGGTCAGAGTGAAATCACAGGTCTTTCCGTACCTGGCGACCACCTATCTGGATTTCTAACTGATTGAACATCCGGCTGCGTCTTGTTAGACATGATCGACCCGCCAATTTTGCACAACAATAGTGACCATAAACATCTAAATAAGCGAGGAAGTAACTTTTCGCTAATTCACATCAGGTAAATAGCTATATATAAAACTAGCTAAAGCGCTTCGATCAGCCTAAAATTTAGGCTAGGCTTGGTTGATTCCAAGCTGCCTGCAGTATTCTTCAAACGGATTTTCCGACCGATGATGACAGTCGTTAACAAACGCATACACGCATCGTTGATGGAGCGATCATGACAATGAAGGCACCGTCTTTGATCGCAAATAGCGATCTTCTGGGTTGACTTACGATCAGGGCAGAAATATCGCCTGCACTAGAGGCCTTTGTTCGCACAGTTTAGGTTGCATTAGCTAGATTGCAACTAGTTGGGCATTACGAATAGACCTTTTCAGAGCTCTTTTGAGTCAAATTTTGACACAACCTAGAAAAACTTTGAGGACGTTCTTTGCCACAACTGTATCTCTGCTTTGGACTAATTATTCCGAACTGGAGCTGTTGATACTTCTAAGCGTGCCCTTCCACAGCGCTTCTGAATAGTGCCCTGCCATCCATTTCGTCAAGGGTCTGGTCTTTTACCTAAGGTATCTTACACCACAGGTTCAATTAAACTGATATGGAAGAAATGACGCGGACTTGGCCAAAAGTCCGTTTTGCAGGCAATGTGTAATCAAGACCACAATCTGACGGTATGCAGCTGCTTTGCGTCCATCTGAACAATTATTTATTTATTAACGAACCGTTTTCCGTATTTCTAACCAAGTTTCTTTCCTGTCCAGATGAATCAGCACAAAAGTATAGTGCTTCATAACATCCGTCATTGTCCATTCTTACACACTTCGGCTGCCAGTGTTGCATCGAACCAGAACCTCCTTTCTTCTGAAAACTATGACAGAAACTGTTTTCAACCATCCACATATAGAATGTGACCAGATCAACGACAATCCGTATCTCACACTGTCTGGATATAAATTGTCTTTATGAAAACTCAATGTTTTCAAGCGAACATATGTTTTCAATAATTCTTCGTCAGGCTTGTACAATTATATGCAAAAAAAAACAACCAAAATATAGACACAGCACAAGGACCGGTAAAGCACTCAGTTCACAGTCACTGGTCACTATCAAGCAATGCCCCCTAGAACACAGTTGTAGCATGTGAACGATTCCTTGGTATGGACGGAGTAGATCGTCTGGGCCAACTCAAGCCCAGCGTGTGAGTGCATCTTTTCTGGACGCACAATTCCGGCTCGTATAGTTTGATCGCTAAACTCTCCGCCGATTCAAATTGTCTTTATATTTTCCTTTACCTTTCTATCCTTTATATTCGTCTTGTAATGTTGAATATTTTTACTTCTTTTCAGGGAGCACCAGTCAAGGAGCAGATAGCAAACCTCAGTGCTCCGCGATATCAAATACTTTATTTTGCGTACGCATGCAACTGTTGCATAAACTTGAATATTCCTTGCAGTACGGCCTCGCACATTGATAATCCGAGCAGTCAGCTATTACGGCGATCCCACCGCACAGTTGCATCGAGAAATCTGTCGACTTTTCTTGGCGGTGTTTAAATACCATTTCTTATTATTCTCATTTCCGCAATTACCTTTCTACCTCCTCAAGTGCTACTATTTTCGTTGCATTGTTTGCTACGAAGCAAGATGCCATAGACTCCCTGACGAGTAATAAAAGTGTTTTACTCAAAAACCGATTCATTGTATGGGCTATATGGTTTAAATGTCTATACACAAACACTCAAAAAGCCCGAAAGATGAATACAATTGATGATGGCTAAGCTGCTTTAAAGCCACACCAGCACACGGTCAGAACGAAAACGAAAGTGCAGCTGAAACTTTTCGATGGACGAGCGTGCATGAAAGCATGTCCCCTGGAGACGACTCCACAGTTGGCAGTATTACTTTACTGGAACATTTAGAGTTATCCGCGTTTATTATTATTATTATTATTATTATTATAAGTCACTCCATCCATTTGAAATATACAACTGATCATTCAGCCCGCAAAATAGTTTTGGGAACTGCTCTGAGAAAAAACTCGAAAAAATATTATCCGTCCCGTGCGACCTCTTTGTATATATTGCCCAGACAAATCAGTTGGACTGTGACTCGCACCATCGAGGAACATATCCTTTATTATTTATTTATTTATTTATTGGTTCAATGTATTGCAGAGCCCCCTATTCAGTAATTCGAAGGGTACATCCCTTTTGCAAGGGACAGTAAGATAAACATCCTTTTCGGAACCGTTAGCATCGATTCTCTTTTCGCGGATCACAGAATGCCTTAGAATAGAAGGAGTGGGATAACAGTTGCAATCTTCTGAGGATGTTATCCTTTTGGCTGTCCAGCACCTCGGAACTACAAATTCTGTTTGCAATGTAATACAAGCAATGATTAAAGGTTTGCTCATAATTCAAAGGGCATGAACTAGGAAAGTTCGTGTATTAGCCTAGTAAAGTGGCTTTCATAAAGATACTTTTTTGAAGTGAGAAAGCTCCCTGTCTGCTCAGTAATACGTCCAGGAAACTTCAATGAAAAGTACCAGCTATCAAACTGACTTAACGGAAAGGCAAAGATACGATGAAACAGTGAAACACTAGTTTTGTAGAGGTAAAATATTGAAGCATAATAGTTCCCGCAGGATAATCATGGTGACAATTCAAAATACAGGAAAAATTGTTAGAAAATTTTGGTACACACCGGTGAACCCACCGCGGTATTCGTAGTATAAAATGTAGATCCACCGTAAAACAAGTTATGTTCGTTAACGCCCTTATGTTTCCGTTTAAACCGATTTCGTGAGTGCTGGGGAGCGCAGTGTTTGTCTGCGTTCTGTTGTCACTTAGTGAACGGAAATCAAATCAGGTAAAACAGGGTGTTGTAAGGCATCCTCGTGTCGTTTTTAACAATTAATAGCCTGGACGCAGAAATGACAAAAGTCGAAAGGACTTTCCACGGGTGACAAATTCGAAGAGAAAGTTCTGGTGGCATACCAGCGGACTGTATTGCGTAGACAGTTTCAGCTGGTGATTCCACAATTTTGTGTTTCGGCTAAATTTCAGGAGTTGGCAGCAAGTGTGACCGGGATTTTTTAAGACCTGGCATACCAGAATATCGTCGCCCCGTAGATAGCGATTACTTCCGGCTTACAGTCCTGAAGTTTTCAGCCGCAGATGGAACGGTAGGTCGAGCGTTCCCTTCCCAATTTTGGTTTCCCTTCGTGGTGCGATCTCCATTGCAACCAGATCCCGTTTTAACCAGGGTTGCTAGGCCTGAATAGCGTACTCCGAGGGTGGCCTCAAATATGCATTGAGCCTTTGGGGGTAGATAGAGGGGTCGAATCACCCGAATACACTCCCTAAAAGAGCAGCGTGTTGGTTAGCAGTTTTGGACGCCTTCAAAGACTGCGCCGAACAGCCGAGGTGATTCTGCATCACTACCCCAAGATCGCGCTCCTGTGAGGCGGTTTTCAGCATGTGGTCTCCACGCTTCTATGGGTAAGTGGGCTTATGGCGTGCATGGACAGCTTGCACTTCTCCGCGTTAAATGGAAGTAGATTTGCTTTTGACCATGACATGCACTGTCTAAGTCTGTTGCTGCACATTGTGGTCGTCCTAACAATGGATCACAGATTCTAATGGTATCATTCGCGTATCATCGGTAAGAATCGACCGATTTGAAGATAGGTCCCAGAGGCTCATGTTCGAGTTTGACAGAAAAATATCTGCACGCAGTGCTGCTATAGGCCATCCCACTCCGACTCCGTTTATCTATCTATAATAGCGTCCACCAAGCAAGAATAGTCCGTCAAAAGTACCTCGTAAGAGCAATGCCCTCAAGTTAATTGCTGGAATATATATATATATATATATATATATATATATATATATATATATATGGCTTTCTGTTAGGTAATCTCAGCTGAAATTGCCAGTTTATGACAATGGACCATTTGGGAAAGGGGACTCGACATCGGGTGATAGCATCACTTTCCCATCTACACTCAGCTTTTTTTACAAGTGCACTAAATCAAAGACATTTATTGTGCATAGATATTCAGCACTTGGCGTAACGGCCCTAATAGTTCCCCCAATATATTTCGCAATCAAATGGAAGGCGGACACAGACATGCCAATAATGTGGCACAAGAGGACTTATGGTATGGGCACTTTAAGTAATCCATGAATCGCGTTGAATGTGAGCCGACTGGGATTCACTCAAAAGGCCTTCCAATTATCACATTTAGATTTCGCAGTTCCTTTGTCTTGATCGTACTTTTTGTCTAGTCCTGTGTGGTTTTGTCTTTTTGGTCCGCGTTAAGCACAAATTTGCTAGCTTTATGCAGAATTTTAGTCCTGTTAATTCATCAGAACTTATCCTGCGCCTTTGTCTGACCACGAAAGGATTAATTCTTGTCTCGATCTCAATTCTTTGACAGCAGTACAATGTCTGTTAGACAGGACATTGGACGAATTGTTTTGATAGTTCAAATACTGGTGACAGTGGTGAAGCAAAGATTTTCCAAAGATGTCACCAGTAAGGAATGTAGAGGGAGTCAAACAAGCAAGCTTGCTGATTAGATTTTCAAGTTAGGTCTCTAGATGAACTCACCAACTGCCGGATTGGGAGTGATAAAATTTGGGGCCGAATGCCAAAGCCGCTAGTTGTAACTAATCGAATTGCGATCTGCATGAATTGTGAACATACGTTTCAAGTTATGATGAAAGTTTTGTTTCTGTTGGCGTCGATGGCATGTTTTCCAACAGCTCTACTTACTTCCAGTCGTCGACCTTTCCAACTAGTTATTCAGAGTAGTTTGAATGACTCACGTTTACTGTATCAAGCTACCATACACTTGTTTGGACACGAATAAATAGGCATTCAAGCTCCGGAACTCCTGACTAAACTGTTTCTAATAGGTTGTGAGCATGACGCCTTAGAGTTTTGCATCAGGCTGAACGTGACACCGTCTGGGCGTGTTTTAATTGTTTTGCTGAACCTGATGATAGAATTGCTGTACAGCAGCGTACACATTGTTGGAGAGGAAGAATACATTACAATTAGAAGAGCAAATTAATTGCCAGTTTTTCTGTGGGTTGCATGGTGGGGAAAGGGGATGTCTTTGGTAATCATTTTGACCCCGAATGTGAGGCACAGCATTTGGTGACCTCATAAGGGGAAATTGTCTAGAAGCTTAGACTGCACGCTGGTGATGCCTAAAGTCAAAATCAGGTCGAGTATCTTAATAGACCTAGTAGGTTTAGGAACGCATTATGTCTAACCGGCTGCTGTGACCGAAAAATAAAAGCTGTATGGATAGTAAAAACTGGTTGGAATGACCAGATTATCTTTGTTAGGTTGAAGTTCCTGGTAACTCTTTTGTGTGTGTGGCATTTCAGATGCAAAGTCGAAAGCTGTAGTGATAATGGCACCACTCACATTTGGTATATTCGGAGCGTTATAGATACATCCGAGTAAAATGTAGGAAGAGTCTCCTGAAGCGGACAACCAGATGGATTCTGCGACACTTGCCAGTTGTGGATATCCAAAACCTACTGCTTCCAATGAGTATTGTAGGTATAGCGTGTTCGCTCCTCTTTACGTATGAACGAGGCAGTAAGTCGAATTCATTAGAGCAGAGTTAACCACATCAGAGGAATACCACGTTATTTTAATCAGAATTACTGTATTGTGCAAGTATACTTAGAAATTACATTTTGTTGTTAAAGTATCTGGCCCTAGTCAGAAGTACCGAAAACCCACTGTGAATGGTCGGGTCTGTATTCTGTGCTTTATTGACTTGGGAATATTTGCAACCTAGTTGCATGGCATGGCAGATACGTGTGGAGACAGTGGGTCGAGTCTATTACTGATAAGCATGAAGCTAGAGGTAATTTGACATTTGTGGGCGCTGCTAAAGCTGGGGACAAAGAAGGGGTTGAGACGTCAACCTTAAATGCGGTTGGTTTGACACTGTGCTTATCGAGACAATTAAACAAATTGCAAATACATTGGGAGCATGTAGCCGGCTGCTCTCGGATGCGTCGAAAGTGGGAAAAGCCGCATTTCCATTCTCACCTCTACCAATCCAGAGTCGCGGGGAGATTTAGTGAGATGGGTTGCACCTACACGAGTTTGGGTGGGAATTAGCGTTATGCAATCGACAAATCTCGTTTTTTCATCATTACCTTGCTAAGGTTTATGATATGAAGGAGAATCATGGCTAGAGTTAACCAGACAACATTTGCTTTTGGCCTTGATTGCTCAGGATGTCGCTTCATATTACGGTTGTACGAGATTCGTTGATAGAATTTATCATTTGCTGCGATATCTTTTATTCGTTTAAACCTTTTGATGTTATCAATCCTTAAATGGGTAAAGCTAACCGTAGATTGTTGCCGGTTGTCTACAATCTTGGTTTGTCTGTTCTCTGGGGCGTCCTTTAAACGTTGAGCACAGTGTATTACACTGCTGTCGGATACTTGATTCCTCTTCACAATGTTTAGGGTCTAACCCAGGCCTAATAGGATTCCAAAAGACTCACTTATAGCAGACATTTTCCGTATAGTGCACAATCCAACTATCTAGTAAATTCATCGGTCAGACGAAACTACTGGACTATATCCGCCAGCGCGTTGGCCTACGGTTCATCAGCCACTTCATATCTAACTGGGCTTCTTTATGGGCCGAGCGCTAGTATCTAAACACTAACTAGCAGATGGTCAATGCTCAATGCGGACAAAATGTCCGAAGTGTAGCACAGCCTGTTGGATGCCTGGTTAGGGGTTCCAAAACGAAAAAGAAAATAACTATAGACGACGCACAGCTAGCAACAATGAACTTGCCGATGGAATAGTTTTCAATCTGTATTATTCATACATAGTTTTATGTAAGTTGCAAGGCAACAGACTTTGATGTACCCAGCAAATCAGTTGTGAGTTGATGCACGTTGGTTTTCTGAAGTTTGTATGCGTGTGAACGACGGGGACTTTAAATCGGCCGTTACCTTTTACGCTGAACATCATTTTAGCGTTAGCTACTGCCGATATATCAGTTTGACAAAATTATCTTGACAGCACTGCGTTTAAACTATTTCCAAAACACTGAGACCGTCCCACGCTAGCCACCTTTTGTATACCAAGGCTGAGATACAGTGCACGGTTCCCGATTCATTGCGGTTAAACATTAAAATGTTCAACATATGAAACCATTAATGGAGAACGGTTTACGTAAAACACTGCTGTACTTATTATATGCAAAGCCTGAAGTTGCTGTCCAGTAATCCTTGCATTGGAAAGCGGGGCCGTTTACTCGAGTGATGATAATTCAACATTTTCATTCGGTCTGACGATATGTAAATGCATTTTTGTTGACACAAATTTATTCCCTTTGTTGATGATGCCGGAACAGATTGAAAATGCTTCTATTGGGGCGCATCTTGACTTGTAATACGACCAAAGGATTGTCCTCACCATTTTTAACACGGCTTATGTGTGGTCTGAAATGTCGGCTTCTGTAAGTGGATGCAGCCTGTGACTAGCAAGATGCCAGAGAAATTACCGTGAACATGCCGGTTGGTTGAATTGTTCCGCCTATTTGATGCAGTGGCCTCAGTCTGTTGTTATGACTGAGTTTTACTGGTGGTAGCACGAGTGGTTAGGGTAGCTTAAACTCTGGAAAATGATGATAAGATCACTACGCAAGCCAAAATATTGTGCGCTGGACAGTGCTACCACTCACAGCCGCTGTTAGCATGGAAACATGTGAAGCCCTTGGAGTCTTTGGTGGCCCGAACTCGAGGAATTTCTAACAAAGCAAAGTTCTGCTTCCGCCATGGTTTCCAATCTTGAGGTGAATAATCCACGTGAGTGCTTATGTCTGTACAAAACGACGACGAAGCGACGAAAAGCGCTCCGTAAGCTCAATTTCATATTGTTTCGGACCTTGCTGAATAACCGACTTCTTCCTGGACTAGGACACGGGAGCCTTTATCGAGAACAGTGTTGGTGATTCTGATCACTGAGCAAACAAATGTGAATCATCTGGCATCGTAAATAAAAGGCCTGAGACGTAGTGAAGCTCAATTGAAGACATTTTCGGACAGACCACGCACAAGTGTAAAGGTCGCTTAAAATATGTACACGGGGTTTGGACAGTTTGATCGGCATCCAGCTTTTGTGGTCGTCGGCCTAAATTGAGCAATTTGTGTTGATTAGACTCACTAGATCGTTCATAGATATCAAGCACGGACCCATGTTAATCTCTTGCCTGTTGTTACCACCACTGAAATTACTATTGTTTCTTGAAGAGAGCCATTGTTGAGGCAGACACGAATGGAGCTTTAAGGATGTTCTACGGTTGGTATAAGCTGACAGAAATATCAGTGGTGGCAATCAAAGGAGCAACAATACTCGAACCAATTCCAATTGTCGATTCACATGGTTATGTTTAAGTTTTAGCAGGTGATGGCGTGCACGCTCGGGATCTGATAGGATCTAAGTTGGTGTATGCTAACCAAGTAGTTGTCGGTATGCTCCCTTGAAGAAGTATGCTTCATCTGGTCATTTACTGTACAAATGCTGATGCAAGCCTCTCTAGGAAGTTGTGCAATGCAAAACAGGCAAGGTTTGGCACCGAAATGGCGAAAAATGAACTTACGAACATCTGATCTTCAGTGGTGTCGGTTCACATGGTAAGCTTTGCTCTAGTTTTGTCACGCATACTTTGATCATTCTGGGCTCCCGTGAGAATCGCGGCTTGACCATGACCGATGTGATAGCAAATGGGTACGATTTAACATATAAAGAAGCGCCAGTAAAGCTGCTGAGTGGTTAGGAACCCTGTAAAAGTTACCTAATAATGGCTAGCTAAGGACAGAAGGGATGGTGAACGTGGACTACTTGTACTGTGCCGGGTTTCACATAATGTAGTAGGTGGTATCCGGAGTTGTGCTTATTGGTTCTTTAGTGAAGTGGATCCACAGCATACTTTGTATTAGTACTTTTTTACTTCTTGTATTCCCTCCATATTGTTTGCAATCCCTTGCCTTTTGTCTCCCAGCACTGCAAACCCTGTCAGTGCAACTTTATCGTAAGTGGTAGCTCCTCTTCAAACCTTGGACAACAAGTTACGAAATATGACGCCTTTCGACAACAAACCTAAGTAGAACTTAGTTAGTTGCATGTTGTAATCCACAACGCAGTGGATGCTTCAAAGTCCGATTGGGAAAGGTCAATGTTGTCCACCGTAATAGCGATCGTAGGGAGACGGAACGCAAAGATTATGTGGAGGATAGGAGGATCACCAAAGCGGCGACGTTCAGAATCAGGAACAAGCGCAACCAGCGAGACTAGCCAGAGCAACATGGTTTTGAAGAAACCTGCCGAGAACTGGTCGCAAGCGCCAACCGGTCTAGAACCTGAACCGGGAAGGACAGAGAATGTATTTTCGTTCGTCGCAATCAGCCGACAATTCAGATATGTCGACCAGCTGTCCGGAAAAGCACCAGACGGCCGTTTCGCCCTATTGGGGCTCATCAGTGGTGCGCATCCTTAGGTCCTCTGCTGAGGATCGAACCCATGACTGCTAGTGGCTCTTGCCAACTAGCCCGCAGCATATGCAACTGCGCCATGGAGGACGGTATCTGACTATCGTGAATTGTTAGCTAAATGCGATATAGCCCGACGCATCCTCCACTGCCATGCAGGCACCTGCCATGCAGATGACAGCGGTCGGCCTTCCGGCGTCAGGACTTCCCGGTTACGGCAGCTAGGAATCGACATACCATTTTGTGGAATTCGTACGGGCGAATTGGTATTACTTATGAATGGAAGGATTTTGGTGAGTATTTTCGTTCGTCGCAATCAGCCGACAATTCAGATTTGTCGACCAGCTGTCCGGAAAAGCACCAGAAGGCCGTTTCGCCCTATTGGGGCTCATCAGTGGTGCGCATCCTTCGGTCCTCTGCGGAGGATCGAACCCATGACTGCTCGTGGCACTTGCCAACTAGCCATTGTTCCAGAGAAGAGGGTTCCTAGTGTGGCGTTGGCACGACATCAGTGAGTGTTCGTTCGTCGCCACACCTGTGGGCCACTTCGGTAATCAGTTACCGCTACAGGACCCATGGTCCTGCCGTTATGTTAAGGTCGTAAGATGCATGTCAATCCTGCGTTTCAACATGATATTTACCCTTCCCTTCCAAGTGATTGATAAGCTTTAAAACGCAAGTGACCCTACGGCCCTGATATGAGGTGCCTACGAGCATTGCATACGCATAGTAAGCATAGAGATTGCAGAAATTTTCCTCCTTCAACAATGTCTCCGGAATTACCTACTTTCCAATGACGAAATGTTTTCCAGGAATTGCTAAGTTGGTAACAACCTGTGTCACGGCGTGCATACATGAATGCTTCTAAAACTAGCTGAAACAGTGATCCATAGCAGGCTTAGTGGGCGCGGTTGCCTTTGTAAATGATTGCAAACACATTGTAGGAACGCCCGTGGGTGAGACAACAGTGTTTATCTGTTCCAAGTACTCACCTGAAGTACCAGAGCAACATGCTTGCGTCGCCACTAATCATAAGTCTTGCGTTCTTTCTAGCAGGACGATGTGGCATGTATAAACACCGTAGTCATTGTGGCCTCTTTAAGTGTTACTTTGTTGAGTAATGCCGATTCTTTGAGGAGAGCATGCCAGTCCATTGACGTAATAGGGAGGTTCCATCTGCATTGACTGTGCTTCTAATGGTTCCATTTGGAGAGCCACTTGTGAAAGCGTCTCAACACGTATGGGCGATTATATGGAAGTGAAGCCTAATTATCCTAAGAATACATAGGTTCCTATGACCTTTATATAACGCGATACATGTAGGCACTGAAGTGATAACTGACTAACAAAGTCTCCCATGGGTTAGGAGACAAACAAACACTCATTAACGTCGTGTCAACGCCACACTTGGAATCCTCTCACCTTTTGTTGAGTCATCAACTGTGATAGAAGTAAGCAAACAGAATTTTCGTTGTTCAGCTTCAGGTTTGTCTACCAACTTCAATGGGAACAATGTCCTCCATGATCGTTGCAATAACAATCGCACAAAATTGTATAACCACCTAGCAGCCATTGCTGAACTGCGGAATGCCAGTTAGATTATTCTCTGTCTACGTCCCCAAGGGCGACCATATGGAAGTGAAACCTAATTATCCTAAGAATTCATAGGTTCCTATGACCTATACATAACGCCATACATGGAGACACTGAAGCGACAACTGATTAACATTTCGCCCATGGGTATGGAGACAAACGAACACTCACTGACGTCGTGTCTACGCCCCACTTGGAATCCTATTATTTTTTGTTGAGTCATCAACTGTGATCGAATTAAGCAACCTTAGAATTTTCGTTGTTCAGCTTCAGGTTGGTCTACTAACTTCTGTGGGAACTATGTCCCCCAGGATCGTTGCAATGACATTCGCACACAATTGTCTACCCGCCTAGCAGCCAATGCTGCACTGTGGAATACCAGTTAGATGGTTGCCTGTCTACGCCACCATGATTAGGCCGCTGAATAAGCCACCATTAGGTAGCCGCCAGTGATCGCCATAGACCGCTTCATATGCTGGTTAGTATGTCTGTCCACACTGGTTAAGTCTTAAGCTTTGGATAATGTGGTAGCTAGCATCTCCTCCTTTGACACGCATCACAATTTGCCTATTGGTCGGTTTCAGGTTGGAGACCAATCATCGAGGTTTACTCGAGGGGCATCGAGGTTTACTCCAGAGGGGCATCAAAGCAGAACAGGTGGTGCTCGACCACTTTCTTTGGACTGTCTGTCTCTTATGCTGGCAGCTTCTAACCGGTGTCCAATTGGTTTACGTCCCATAACCAATGAGAGTGTCAAGGACGCCAAATCGGCGTTCTCAGCCTCGCTAACTTGAAAGTACTGCACGCTATTTCGAAAACGAACCACGCTAAAAGCGTGGTACAATACGCTAATATGCGTGTAAAATGGTATAGTCGGGAAGGTTTGACGAGTCGTCGAGCCCTGACAGGTCTGTTTTCCCAACAGAACTTCAGCTCACCAGGTGACCGCTACGAGGTTGTTTGCTTTAACCACATACCTCCTCTAATCGAATGATGCGCTTTGTTTATCGAAGGAGACCCCGAGTGTCTATGCTCAGCTGAGTCAACTATACTCAAAACCGCACAATACTACTCACCTTTGAAATCCTGTAACCGGCTTAATCCGATAGGAGAAGGAACCCGTTGTCCGAAGGGACAGGTTTCGAAAGACCCAGAAACGAGCAACCAAACCACACTGAATTAAATAAATAAATAAATAAACTTTATTCTCGACAACGCGAGACACATTTACAAGCATGATCATCTTAAGATAACAAAGTGTGGTCAAATATGTGCAAAACTACATATCTATAAATTGAATGTACGTGTATGGGTGTACATATGTATGTAACTGTGCCCCATGCTGAGGCTTATGTTGCATCCCTGATGTTTCTTCACGGCATTTGGGCTAAACCAACTTACACTTAAACTACGTCTCTTTAAGCTGGATAAATTTAATTCCACTTTATTTGATTTGTTCTGCCTACCTGAATAATCTTCTATTAACTGGCCACGTTGTTTACGCTATTTGCGCTTATGTTCGGTAGCTTTGTTGCGTTTGTAACAATTTTAAGTAACTTGTGGACATTTTTCCTTAGCGCGGATTCATTGCTAACCAGCTCACTTCATATGCTAAGTTAGCGAAGAGTATTTGTATGCATTGTTGGATTTACTTTATTTCATCTAAGCGTTTCAACTGATTGGCTGTTGCTTGATATCCCCTGTGTGGCTGCGTTTGATGTGCATGTTGACAATGTGCCTACGTGTTTAATACCCACTACCTCGTCCATACTGGCTCCAGGAGGTAGATGGTCATTGCTGTAGGGGACAGTGTGCACCGTTCACGTGACGGTGCTAGGTTCGAAGAGTGGTTCCATGCACTCCGTGTGGAGCGGACTACGGCCCAGCCACAGTCTTGTGTGCGATTGATTCCCAAATACAGCGTGCTTGTGTTTGCCTGTGAAGGAGTGTGGGCCGGCTCCGTTGATGAAACCTGGCTCCCATCCACATGCCTTCCGGTCTTATTCCTTCGGGTTTACACTGGATATGAGGTGTGTGGTTGGAGGTGTGGGTGGTGCAGCGCAAGCCATCCATGATCCCTCTGTAGGCGCAGGCGTCCTGTGTTTGGCCACAGTGACAGGTAAAATATGAAACCGGATGCCGCCAACCAATTATGCATGTATATAGATGCGCACATTCTGCCTGTTAGTGTGCCGCTGAGTTTTTGACTGTTTGCTATCATCAGGAATGTGAGAATAAGAGTGGTGTCTGTGGGTTGGATAGCAATTTCCGGATATCCACAGGGCAGTGAATTTAGTTTGTGATGAGTCAGGTCCACCACTTCGCAGGGTTGTTAAGCAGATATTTGTGGCCTTTTATGCGGAGAACGCTTTCCAGGCAAAAACCAACCACGCCCTGAAACAACGCCGCTGAACTATTCGTTGGAACAGGTTAAACCCCAACCACCCAGCTTGCATCACGAAGGGGTCGTTCGGCTAGCCAGCCAGACCGCGGATAGCTTTATCTGCATTAAACCGGACCCCACGGTTGATTGTTATGTTTCGGAGTACCGGCCGTGTTTACTGGATTACGACGCACAGTCTCAGTTGTGGCCTCGGTGGACTTTGAAGTCAGGCTCTGCCATTCCCAGCACTGGGACCGTCACGGAAGTTGAGGGTTTCGGTGTTGCTGTCTCCCATCGCCGTGCTCCACGGCCGACGGTTTCGTTCTTGACTAGACTTATTACGTGAAGATAAACTGAGTTGACAGTGGGACTTTGCACATATTGGTTGGCGGCTATCGTCATGATCACTAGGCGCTTAAGCTTTGCGAGCAGACACATTGGTTAGAACTTGGTTGTCGTGTTTTAGAGTATCCGCCGTGTGTATTGGATTGCGACGCGCAATCTCAGTTGTGGTCACGGCGGACTTTGAAGCCAGCCTTTGCTATTATGATCAATAGTACCGTATCCATAATGGAATGTTCCGGCGTTGCTGTCTTACATTCCTGGATCTCCGCTGTTTGTTGCCTCGAAATTCGTATCTCCGGTTCAACCAGCAATGAACCTCACGAAGGATTGCTAATTGTAAAACACGATTTCGCACATACCTCTCACCTGAACCCTGTTGGTATGTGAGGGAGAAGCTGGAAGGCATTATGAAAGGTTGTTTTATGGTACCATACCCAATGATTATGGTAACTATTTTTTGATTCCGAAAGACACTTGCTAAATTCGTCCGTATTGTTTTTTCTACTATTTATCAACACTGCTCATGACATTCGTAATATGCTGTGGCAAAGTTCCGTATGATGGTAGCATTTGACTTGATTTACAATGTTCTGTGCCTACTTTGCACATCGATAATTCACCTGACACTTGCGATCATTCACAGTTCTAAATTTTCCATTTATTCACTGACAATTGGTTAAGGTAGAACTACTTGTTCTTACTACTTGTTCTTAATAGTGCTGCATATTTCTCTCGTGCATGTGAAACTGTAGTCAGACGGGTTTTACCTCCTTTGTGCTTAGAAGACGCGATTTTAACGATGAAATCTGCTTATCAAACCGTAAACGCTACTAGGCAGGGAAACGGAGACGGCCAGCAATTTGTGTAGCTGGCCTGACTCGCCGATCAATTAAAAAGCTGTTTCAGCGAAGCTGCGTCTCAGTAGCGCCAATGTAAGGCGTTTACATGATCAAGCACCACTATCACTGGCTGCACTGAAGTCAGGAGCGTCACTTGAAGATCGGGCACAAATTATCATTGGTAGTAGTATTAGTATTAGCAGTGGTAGTAGTAGTGGTAGAAGTAAGGATGCAAACTACACTGAAATCGCTTAGCTTTTCTGGACGCTACAGGTTCAGCAAGGATGTGCTGCTTCTGTAATACTCAACATTTTATTCTACACAAGACTTTATACCAAGTAGGATTAGCCATTGTTCAAAAAGTTACGATGTATCGTTCTTTTACCTTCAAAATCTTATCGCATAGTGCCCAGCTGTGTTACCTTCACTTTGGCAACTGCCTAGGTGATCAGATCGCGTCATGCACGCCGATCAACAGCCTTCGATCCCCATGACCTGCAATCAAGATTAGAACTTGAGAGGCTCACTTTGATCAGGTCTTGGTAATGTAACTTCGGTTTCCCAGCATGCTGCTTCCCAAAACTCAGCTGACTATATAATAATTGTTTCGGTATCCACGTCGAATCCATACGGCTCACATGACCGAGCCACCTCAGCTGTCGCAGCAAATGTATGCAGTCCACGGCAAACATTCCACTTCGACGCACCACGTCCGTGTCTGCAACTCTCTCGCCCCATCCGATGCACAGAATCCGTCGCAGACACTGCTGATGGAACCGCTCGAGATATCGCACATCCCGACGGTACATCGTCCACGTTTCACTGCCATATAGAAGAGCGGACAGCACCGTGGATTTGTACACCATCAGCTTCGTGCCAGTGGTAAGCTGATGGTTGTTCCACACTCGGTACTCAAGCTTCCTTAATGCTGCCGTTGCCTTAGATTGGCGGATACGCCGCTCACTGTGTAGCTGCTGGTCAGTCGACATCACACTCCGAAGGTGGCAGAAGCGGGAGGTGGTTTCTACTACTTCAGCACCAATGCTGATTCGCGGGCAACCAAACTCACCCAACACCAGCCACAATACCCCGAGGTTCACCGTATCAACTGCTTTGGTGAAATCAACAAACAGCGAGTACAACGGCTGATGTCGTTCTCTGCACTTCTCCTGCAAATGACGAGCCGCAAACACCATATCTATAGTGCTGCGACCCGAACGGAATCCACACTGCTCCTCCGCCACGTTAGGTTCCACAACCTGACTGACGAGGCGGTTGAGCAGGATTCGGGCAATCACCTTACCCACAAAACTCAGCAAGTTGATGCCACGATAATTCATGCAACAGTGCTTGCGCCCTTTGCTCTTGTACAGTGGTAGCACAAGGGCGTCATTCAGCTCAGTAGGCACCTCCTCCTCAATCCACACGCGTTGCACCAAGTGGTGCAGCGCAGTAAATAAAGCGGGTCCGCCGTGTTTCAATACTTCAGGCGGCATCCTGTCGGCCCCCGCACACTTACCGTTTCGCAGCTGAGCAAGTGCTCCCTGCGTCTCATCCAGTGTTGTCGTGTCCGCCAGACTCCCCTTCACATCGTGCTGCTTGAGGTCGTTCAAATTAGGCCAGTCGATCTCTGAACGGTTGTTCAAGAGACTATCAGAGTGTTTCCGCCCGATCTACATTATGTTTGCAGTCTGTGTGCAGGTAACGTCACAGCTACCATCGATCAGCTTCCTCAGCGGCCCCAATCTCGGTCCATACACCGTCATCAAGGAGTCAAAGAATTCCTTGTTTTGACGGCGTTCGGCGTAGCATTCCATCTGCGTCGCGTTCTCGGACCACTATACATTTTTATTCGACAAAATTCTAGGGTCAGTCGCGGTTTATGAAACTGACTATTCTTCTCCAAGTCACTGGAGTCCGTGACATATGCCGCAAATGCGGCCTTCTGCTCACATACCAATGTGCCAATCGTTGCTTCCAGTTTGCGCGCTCGATGGTCTCGTCGGAAGCAGCTGTCACCTGGTCGCGAATGTGGTGCCACAGGTCGCCCACTGTGGCTATGCACTCCACAGCACACAGGAGTGCAGCCATCGCCTTCTCCTGCTCAATACCTTGCACCACGGTACGGCGGGAGAGAAGGTTGAATTTACGTCGTTTCAGGTCGGGAGTGCACTATCTTGATTTAGGAAAATATATGTACAGTTTGGTCCACAATAATTGGTGGTCAGTGCCACACACAGCTCCACGCAATACACGTGTCATGCGCCCTTCACGCATATCACTCTGACGTACGATGACATAGTCGAGCAGGGGAGCGTGACCACTCCTTGGGTGCGTCCAAGTAGCTATATCACTCGCACTCAGTATAAACTGAGTGTTCGTGATCGTCAGACCGTGAGTGGCACACAATGAACGCAGTCTGTCACCGTTCGCATGCACTGAACCAATGCTCTGCGGACCGATGACGTCTTTCCACACCGATGCATCAGTCCCAACGCACGCGTTGAAATCACGCAGCAAAAATAGTCGGTCGTTCATCGACACAGACCGGATCAAGGAGGATGGCTGAGTGTAGAATTGATCACGCGTGTCAACAGGATCACAGATGGCCAGGCCGAGCTTGCTTATAAAAGTGGCAAACTTACCTCTTCCAAGTCGTAGACGAACAGTCATCAGTCGCGCGTTGATGCCCGTTGGTTCACCAATCCAGCTGGCCATGGAGGCGATCGGATATCGCAAATCCGACCCCATATTCATGTGGTGCTAAGATGGCGTTGCCCACCAAGTAGAATGTGTAGCCAGCACCTGCTTTATGGAACTTACCTTGCTCAGCGATCCGAGTCTCACTGAGCGCCGCAATATCGATGTTGTAGCGCGCCAGCTCCATCGCGACCAGTGCAGTGCGTCGCTCCGGGCGCTCGCTGGAGCTCCGGTCCAATACTGTGCGCACGTTCCAGCACCCGATGCTGAGTGCTTTGCGAGCCGGCATCCGAGGGCACTGGTGGGCAATCGTACGCGCGCTGGCTGTTGTGCTTCGGAGCTTTGCTTGCGGGACTCCGGCCGGAGCCTTTGGATAATAGTCTGACTCACAAGGCACTGGGGAGCGGATCCACCTCGGGAATGTGATTGCAGGGACAGGTTGGGGTCTGCTTGACGGCCGCGACAAACAGACTTTGAGGTATTGGATCGTTTCATACACTGTTTGCGACCGTAGTAGGACACACACTCCTGCGTCCACGGCCAGCTGCAGGTGGGTTTTGGCTGGTTTGCCTCAATTTGGCCAGCAGCCGCCTGACATGAGGCGGGCAGTAACAAACAATTGAACACCCGCAGGTGCCCTCCCACCGTCAGAGACAATGCGTGGCGCTTGTGCTCTACGACAATCTAGGTGTGAGCCGTAAATTTGTTGTCACGCATGGCTAGGTTTTACGGGAAGAGGACCATCGACCACTTCTTAGTATACCGCCAGGGCGCCCACACCTAACAATGGAACGACTCGGTTCCTCAGCCAAAGCCTTCAATTAAATGTACACCCGAAAGGCAGTGGGTCTAGCACATGGTCAGTTCACTGACTCATGCGGACTGGTGTCCTGGATCTTAGCAGGGAGCAGGGCATAACGCAACTCCCACTCAGCGGCCGCCACGAGGAGACAACCAGGATATGGGCCCATGGCACAACAGTAGCAGCGGTGGGTAGCCCATCAGTTAGGATCAAGCCACCACCAGCCGCAGCGCACCACAGGCTCTGCCGGCTATATATATATATATATATATATATATATATATATATATATATATATATATATATATATATATATATATATATATATATATATACCACGATCACTAAAATTGCAGAAGCGCTCACCTGCAGCTGAACGATGAACAATGCACTGTGAATTTATACGGATTTAGAAGCGTTGCTTTACAAGTCCCATTGGATAGTTGATGAGGATATGGAAATAACAATAATAATAATAATAATAATAGTGCAACAGTTGGTACTACAAATTTGAAAATAAAGACTTATCTTTTGCTCCTTCCTCGTCCTGCAAGCTGCTTAGATTCACAGCACCCGCATTTAACATCAAATATTTCCATGGTAAACTCCAGGTGTAAGATGGCAACGTAGTGCTAAATGCCAAAGTGTAAGTGGATGAATGTGTCATTCAACCGTAAGTTAAATACTGTTAGTATCGGTGCAGAGACGATCGATTCTGGGAGAGCTTTGCACAGGTAACAGATACAAATGGAAACGAAATTTTTGCGGCACCCCAGGCGGCTATAATGTACAGCGAGTTTCAATGAGTGGCCCCTCAGGGTTGCTTTGGTGCTGAGTCGCAGTAAAGGGCGGCACACATGATGTGGGTCTCGCAGAATCAAGTATGCCATAATCAGGTCGCCTTGTAGTCTGCGATAGCTTCCACTGAATACCCCTAATCGTTGCAGCCTCTCCTGGTATAAAAGATTGCGCATTCCAATTACGTTCTTAGATGCCCGACGTTGTGGCTGCTCCAGTGCATTAAGATCGTGTTTCAGCCATGGATGCCAGGCTTGAATTGCGTATTCGACATGGGGGCGAACATACACACTGAGCTTTTGACGAAATATGGCGCTTTTTATTTGTTCAAAAGCCAGTCACAACAGCCCGACTTGGTTCCCAGTCTTCGAAAGCTTTTCGGATTGCATGGGGCAACCCAATTCATCTTGAACCTAGCTACGCAAGTCACTTTCCACAGCTGATTGTTGCAGTAAATTCGTTTCGAGCCTATATGGATAGCTGCTCTGATGTCGGATGGAAAGTACCTTACATTTACTGACGTTGCAATGCCGTAAGTTTTGGGTTGACCATTGATATACCATTTCTAAGTCACTCTGAAGCAGATACTGGTCGGCGTACACCTGGCTCCTGTGACAAATCGTGACACCGTCGGCAAACATTAGGAAGTTTAAAGCGACTCCCTGTGCAAGGTCATTGGTAAACCGCAAAATCAGTGGACCGAGAACTGGGCCTTGGGTCACACCACACTCGAATTGTATGGGGTCCGATAAGGAGCATCGAACTCTGAGCACTAGTGGCAGTTGAAGTAGAAAGTTGGCAATCCAGTTTAAAAGAGGATCGCCGGTCCCGTAATGCTGGAGTTTGGAGAATAGTTCCCTATGGTCTAGACGATCGAAAGCTTTCGAAAAATCCAGATAGATCAGTTCACCTTCTTCTCCAGCTTCCGCGGCCTCGGTCCAACTACTGCTTGCGATTAGTACATTCGTTGTACATGACCGCTGTCGACGGAAACCGTGCTGCTCAGGAGTGATGAGGTTGCAGTTTTCCAGATAGCACACCAGTGCATCGGCAACTATGGATTCCATGACCTTGGAGAGTATAGGAAGAAGGGATACTGGGCGGTAGTTGGAGGGATCAGTTCTGCTTCCACCTTTGTGAATCGGGTTATTATTCCAAGCTTCCACATGGCGGGAACTTGGTTCTGGTCTAAGCAGCGCTGGAAAAACTGAGCTAAAGGTCCTGCCAGTTGGCTTGCTGCTGCTTCCAATGCCTCTGGACGAATGGTGTCGACACCCGGCGAGCTGTGTTTGCGTAGAGAAGTCAGCTTTTGCAATACAGCCTCTGCGGTAAAAGTGATGTGGGTTAGTCCTGGCGAGGAGAAGACAAAGCTTGGTAGATCGCTTGGTGGCAAGACCCTTTGAAACGTGGGGGCGTATTGCATCTGCAGCGCGTTTGCTGCTTCCACAGCCGTTCTTGTTGGGCCATCAGCCGTCCTGAGTGGAGGAAATCCTTGCCTCACCTTTCGTAGGCTATTAACGTGCTTGTACAGCAGTTTGTGGTTAGCACTGAAGGTTTTTGCGATGTTCTGCTGATAGGCGGCTTTGTCTTCTCTTAACAGTTGAGTGCAGTGGTTACGTTGGGCTACGTAGTTGTCCCAAGTTTCTGGTGCTGGAGCTTCTCTGTACACTCGCCATGCTGCGTTGCGTACTGTCATCCATTTTCGAGTTCTGCTCCTAACGAAAGAAACTGATTTGCACTTATTGCAAGCTTTTATCTCTGAAGCCTCTGCAATCAGCTGACTGAATTTGTTGACGAACTCGAGCCAGGCGACTTCCGGGGGTTCTTCTTCGAGGAAAGACCAAGTTGTGGCGCTGACGAGCTGGGCTAATCGATCGTAGCTTGTGATGGTTCGCACAGTCTCATCGTTCTCATTCAGATATTCTGCATAGCAGACGAAGTTGAAACTGATGACTGCGTGATCACTGCGACCCAGCGGGCAGTCTAAAACCAACACATCAATCATATGCTCTTCGTTGGTAAGCACAAGATCCAGCACAGATGGCTTGCTACCTGTTCTGAACCGAGTGGGCAAAGTGATGTGATTGTAAAGAGGAACAGTAGTTACTAGATCTTGTAGATCGGCTTTGAAATGTTCTCCGATCGAGGCGGGGATTTCTAAACAAAGTACCTTGCAATCACCCATGATAAGCACATGGGTGTACTTTTGTTGTAAACTGCATCTTAAAGCAGCCGCTAGGTGGTAGTCGGTTTCGAGTGTTGAGTTAGGGGCGCGGCACACCACGATAAGAAGGCAAGCGTCCCTGCCTTTTAACTGCAACCGGCACCAAAGAGAGTCGGGGAACTGCGAGTCTGAATCCTCCATGGCTTCGCAAAGTAAGTCGCTTCGGTAATATAGGTTTACTCCTCCTCCCTTTGTGAGCGTATTTTCCAGATCAGCGACATGCCCGGTAGCGAAACTTCAGCGTCCGTCATTCCCGTGTGCAACCACGTCTCAGTGATACCAGTGACATCATATGACCCGGAGGCTTGACGAACTTTCAGTTCGGCCAGTTTATTACAAAGGCCCTTAGCATTCGTATACAAGCAGGCCAGTTTCTTGGTCTCTAGGAGCCCACAGAGGGGTGAAGGGGTCACATGTGGGAGAATGCCGACCGATGTGAGGTCGGCAGTTACTCCATCTTTGGATGGGATAATGGTACCTAGTCTGAAACTTCATTCGAAAAGCAGCGTCCCAAACTTCGTTTGGACACACTTCAGTGTCAAGTAAAGCAGCAGTCAAGTTACGCTTCTGTACATTCGTCGGTACGCTTGCTGCTTTAGATGCTTTGATATTTGAACTTTGCAAACCTGCTACGACCATTGACAGAATTTCAGAAGGAAGACTTTTACGCTTTCTCCGCCATCGATCCAAGCTATCCGTTGCTCTTGGTTCTGACTGAACTACAAGTTTTAGGATTCCAGGGCCGCATCGTCTATAATTTGGTGAGAGAGATATCCTGGTAAGCTATAGCGCCACAATATTATCCAAAGAAAATGATTAACAAATGAACCGCCACTGTTCTAAATCGTGCTTTCCGGTCTCTTGAACATCGTTAGAAGGATGTTCTGGCACGCCATGTATGAAGATTGTGTTTAGGCGGTCTTGCTTGCTGTGCCCCTCTTCGGTGTTGCTTTTTGATTGTCGCGCGCTCCAAGGGACATCAGGATAGATGCGTATCCCACAGGATCCGTGTTTTAGCGCGCTTGCGGAGAGCAAAACGTTTTCTACGTCAGTGGAGGATTCTAGTGTTACTCGAATAAGTCTGGGTTCTCCATAGTGTGGCGAGTTCGGATGACGAGTAATTCGTAACAAGTTTATGGGCTTGGCTTTGATACTCATCTGCATACACAATGAGTTCCATTGGTCTTGGTCGTCCGATAACTTATCCCGCAATGTGATGGCGGTAGATTCTGGGACATTTGAGCTTACAACAGTCCGAGCACTATGGTTGGAGCCCTTTTTCCTTGATCAACAAGGTTTGGTATTTGTTTGTCCTAACCTGCTGGCAAGTGTTGGTTGTTTGGTGTTTGTCCCTCTATTCGCGTTAACGGTGTTTACGACAGAAGAGGCCGCAACGGCGGCCTCTCGGTGGACCTATGCAGCCATCTTTGCATATGCAACTGATGTTCTGGGGGCTCTGTCTCAACAAGAGATATTTGAGCTACAGGTACCGAGGGTTGGCGTTCGGCTGCTTTATCCTTGTCAATGCTAGACGTCAGGTCTAGTGGAATTTGTTTAACCAGGCGTTTCGAGTGGCGCCTGATTTTCGTTGCCGTGAGTACTGTTTGACTCTCGTAGTTACGGTCTGTTTTCGCCCGGCGTTCTACTCAAGTTGGAGAAGACAACAGTGATGGAGACGTGGTTGACTGCGGTGCAGGGGAAGCGGATTGTTCAGCATTCCGTTGCTTAGAAGCCGTTATGCTTCCGTGGTGCATACTCGCTTCCATTGAAGTAATCTTATCGTTTATCCTCTGCTCGGCTTCTGTGGTTAACCGGTCGCACTTCTGAGCTAGGATAAGCAAGCACTTAACGAGTAGGATAGTGGAGCACGCAGTACAGAACCAAAGTGCATCTTGGGAGCTATTTCGCTCTCGTACCTGTTGTTGGGACACATTTGCACATTTCGTATGGTACCATTCCAAACAGTGCAAGCAAGCCAGACGGATTTGTACTACTCGATGGCATTCTCCTAACCTGCAAATGCCTTTCGCTTGGAACCTTTTCGGTTTCGCATTTCTGCCATTCAACGTGGTATCGTCACCTGACCCAGTGGGTTGGCTAGCGTTCTGTACTTTTCCAGCTTTGAGAGCGGAGCACATCGGTCAGGCGAGCGTGGTGGTTGCAAGGTCAAATGAGCGGTCGGCGTGCTCGCGAGATCCTTGTGATGGGTTATCCAGGCGCACTGGCTGACAAGGTCACAAGGAATGGCAAGTGACTGGAACTTGCCAACTGAATCTGAACACAGCGCTGAACAGAGATTGGGAGATCACAAATTCTTTCACAGCTGTGTTGAGAAACGCCGGATTGGATTAAACTTAGGCTTTTCGGCCTGCTTCGAGAATTCTGTATCGAATTGTACCACACAGAACGGCAATCGGTCCACTGTGATTGAGTTATCCGCTTGCGCTTAATCACGTATGCAGGGGGTTAGTGATGACACGGACTCTAATCCTGGAAGATATTTCCACGTATGATGGATCAGTGTGTAGGGCTGGTAAATCCGGTTCGAATGAGTACACAATGACAACGCTGACAGCAGATGGAGAGATGATTGAGAGGAATAATCCAAATGAACCAGGAGCACGCACGTCCAGTGTGTGTGGAGATGACGTTGACGGCAAGCTAAAAGTAGGACAAAAGTAGGATTAGCCATCGCTCACAATAGCTACGATGTCTAGTTCGTTGATTTCAAACTGTTATCGCATTGTGCCCAGCTGTGCTACCTAGACGCAGCAGGTTCCGAAGCCACTATGAACAACCATTCGCCTCTCTAAAACAAAGAATTTGAATGTGCTACACGCTGAAAAGAAGTTAGTCCTTGAGCCTCGCGTTTCGTGAAAGCGACCATCTGTCAGTTGATATAATGAGAAGGTTATAATTAAAATGAGCAGCGGGCTTTCCTAACCTGCAATATGTGCGCAAAATCGCTTGAAGCAATCAATTGTGTCGCCTTGATCTTGTGTGTAACATTTAGATTGGTGTTGTTGATTGCATGTACATAATGGTGTATGTGTTATGCTCGGCAGAAGAGCCCATGGTGCTTTGTGGCTTGTGGTGGCAAGATCCTGACAGAACCTTGACCCGCTGCTGCTAATGTTGTGCAGTAGGCCAAAGTCCGGGACGCCTCCTTGTGGCGAACGCCGTGGTAAGGGGAATTCACTCTTCTTCTCGCTAAGAACAAGGACACATACTTACGCATGATTAGGTTGACAGAGTCAGGGCACACGGCCGGCTGCCTTAAGGCTGTATGCTACAGTTTATCCACGTCTTCATTGTTCGATTAAACCGTTCAGTCAGCCCCTTGTTCTGCGGATGGTACGGTTACATGTGACATCTCTGGAGGTTCCACTTTTCCAATACTCTCTGAAAAGACAGACTCAAAACAGGGTCCTTGGTCCGTAACAACCCACTATGGAATTCCATGACTTGCAGGTACATTGAATTCGAATGACTGTGCCACAGTTGCCTTTGTTTGATCCTTGATCAACACGGTTTCTACCCATCAAGCAAAATGATCAATCATCTCTAGGATGTTGCTGTTTCCTAACCGACTGACCGGTTCACTGAGGCTTACCGTGCGGACCTCACTTTAACTCAGCTCTCGCTTTGCCATCTGTGGCCACTATTATTCTCCCCACACAGTATTGTATGTGCGCTCGTTCGGACTAGTTCGACGAGATCTACTCAGTGCTTCCCAACTCTTGGATCTAACTTGTGTGGATTATACTCTTGCTCCAGTCCCCAGTTTCCGGCATATCCTTTGCCGAATTCTACGTGGGTAGTTACATCGAACCGGAGTTTTTCGGAGAAGATTTTGGTCTCATTCGGTAGAAGAAGCTGAGGACTCCCAAACTACACAGTAACCATTCCTGCAAGTTGTAACATAACAGTTACAGTCCTTTTGCTCCGCTCATTAACTGAACAGCTCTAGGGACGCTTATCAGCGCTCCACCTGCATCGTCGCTTAAGGCAGGCCGATTAACACACGCTGCCGCTTCGTGTAGGTGTGTGTGTTCAACTGCAAGTCGATTGATCGCTGAACCCGACAACCTGCGTGTTACAACCTCCATCTGTCTCGACCGACTGATCTTGGTGGGGTTGAACAATTCTCAATTCGTGTGCGGGTTTTGATGTGTTTATGCGTCATGACTGGCACAAAGAACACCACCAAGGTGAGCGATCTGACAGGCCTTGCTGCAAACGATAAAAGGGCGATTAGCATTCCAATGCTTCAGTGTCGCCTATGTTGCGCAGACAATTGCAGTCAAGTCCTTAAGATCGGAGCAAACTGTTCTAGCAGTATTAGGTCATACTTTTCAAAATGTGTGGGCAAATCCATCCAAGAAGTACGACAGACAGACAACGTTGCTGACACATTTTGGCTTTGCCCAACATGTCATGGCATTACAGTTGTCAACTGTTTAGCTTTGCTCATGAAAACGTGCGATGGAATGACTGAGATAGTAGTGCATTTTGTAACTACTAAGATCGATCCCACGGAGGTAAATATGGCCACGATAAGGCCTCACCCAGCCAAAGTAAGCTCTGAATCTAAGCCGAAGAAGAGAGCTAGATGTTGCAACCGCACTGCAGCGTCTGTGCCTCTAAATCCACTGGGTCACCTCATTCCCATAAGCGGACAAACCTCAAACATGCCTACTTTCACATCTCCAATCATACACGCTTCACCTGAAGATTCAGCCATAACACCGACAGCTCAGAGCCGAAGACAATCCGGTGAAGATAATAAGCAGGTAACGTGCGCATCGACTGCCTCGACAAACACACCAAGAGCGACCCACATAAGTCAATCTTCTGTACCTAATACACGTGAAGCAACGCAAGTTTCACCGTCAAATCCAGTGGTGTCTTTTAAACAGCCCAAATTGCCGGCAAAACTATAAAGCTGACACTCGCTAGACAAAACCACGCTGCGTTAACTCTCGTAGGCACTAATGTTTTAGAGGCCAAATGTGGCACAATAAAAGGCAAGTTGCAAGACGATGAACAATGAACAATGATTTATCACGGGTAAAATAGCATGTGTTGACAAGTCCCGTAGGATGGTTGGAGTAACAATCGAAATTTGAAGGATCATCGAATAAGTAAGTCGTTATTTCATGCGTCCACCGAGTGAAATGCACTACTACAAAGCGATAGTTTTAAATCGGAATGGGATGTGCACACAAAAAATAGTATATAAAGCTGCTATATTTCAACAAGTACGCGAGAAATAAATGTGGAAATAACAACGCTCACACGTTTGTTTCTTCATTTGACAGATGTGGTATGTTAATCCAGTTGCGTTACATCCACGTTACTCAGATGGACACTGCTGCATGTATCCTCACCGCTACGTTGCGGACAGGACCGTTAAGCGCATGGTTAGGTTTGTGTTGTTTTGTCCTCCAAGTGGAACGGACTATATCAAGTAATGCAACTTTGCAAGCGTTTCATCAAGACGATTTTTGAAAAGCGTTAATGTAGGGACAAAGATAACGTGAGTCTGAAGGGCATTTTAGTCACGGGACACAAGGAGGGAGAAAGCGTTTCGTCGGCAATCAAGTCGACTGTAGTGTGTAGCCAGTTTGAACTGCCGGCCTCTCAGGTCGGTATTTTGGCTCAGCTGCAAGAGACTGCCACATGGGTGAGTTGGGTTCGTCAGTAATAAGTAAATCAGGATTAGGTCTCCTCGCTGACGTTGATATTCACCACTGTACGATCTCAGGGACTGCAGTCTGTTTTGGTAGGAGCGATGAAACAATCCTCTAACGAGTTGGGTCGCTCTACGTTGTAGAGCTTCAAGTGCATTGAGGTCGCTCTTGCGCCAGGGACGCCAGGCTTGGATCGCATATGCCACGTGAAGCCTCACGTAGGCGTTCAGCTTTGGCGAAAAGATCGATCGCTCCAATTTGCCGAAAACCCTAAGAGTCCAAGATGTTGACTGGCTCATTCCGATGCCTTATCAGCCTCTCTCGAGTAACTAAGATCGTCCTGCACGATCACCCCGAGGCCGCTTTCCTGGGAAGCACGTTGTAACAGCTTGTCCCCAAGTATTTATTCATAGATAAGCTGATGGTGGATGTTTTTGACCTTGCACTTGGTCACGTTGAATTGGAGCCGGTTGTCGGGTGACCATGCATAAGCCCTGTCTAGATCGCTCTGCATTGCCATGTGATCATCCGATGTCCTGATATTTTTGCCAAATTTTGATACCATCTGCAACTAGTAAAAAATCGGACTGCAGTGCACTACCAAGCTCGTTAATTAATGTGAGGAATAAACGTGACCCCAGTACCGATCCTTGAGGCACGCCAAACTGGAGGTCAATTGGGTCCGATATGGCGCTGCGTCTCCCACCTTCAGCTGATGTTGAGCGAGGAGGTTGCCGATCCAACCGAGAATAGGTTCACCAATTCCACGTCTTCGAAGCTTGTGCAGGAGAATACGTTGCTCCAAACGATCGAACGCTTTCGAGGAGTCCAGGTACACGACTTCGATTCCCACTCCGGCATCGGCTGATTCTGTGCAGGTGGCTCGGGCTAGCAGCAAGTTTGTACTGCAAGATCGATTTCGGCGGAATCCCTGTTGCTGTGACACTAGGATATGGTTGCTCTCAAGGTATCCCATGAGCGCCTCTGCGATCATACCTTCCATTAATTAGGATAAAACTGGGCTGAGAGTGATTGGACGGTAGTCAGAGGGACCCGAACGATTACCACTTTTGTAAATATGAGTGTCTAGTCAGTGTTTGCACCTTGTCAGAACCTGTATTTCCTCGCGACAATGTTGAAAGAACAGAGCTAATGGTTCGACAAGGTTCATAGCCATTGTCTTCAAGGCCTTCGGTTTGATGCCGTCCACGCAAGGCGACCTGTGCACGCGCAATAACAATTGCGTTTTCATCATATTGGCTGCCGTGAACGATACGTAGTTTAATTCTGGTGGCGATGGAATCTGTGCCAAAAGCAGTGGAAATGATGATTTACTCCGGAAAGTGTGGATGGAGTGTTGGCGAAGCACGTTGGCTGCATCTTGTGCGGTTTGCGCAAGGCCATTTCTTGCATGTAAAACCGGAATCCCAAGCTGCACTCTGCGGAGGTTGTTGACATGTCTATACAGCAACTTGGAATTCGTAATGCATTTCGCAGCTAAGTTCTGTTGGTGCTTTAGTTTTTCATCGCAGATAACCTTAATGCAGTGGTTTCGTTGAGTTATGTTAGCACCCCAGGTCAGATTACTTGAACAGACCTTGTAAGCTCTCCTGGCTGAATCCCTTAAGGCCATACATTTTCTAGTACGGCTCCTCAGGAACGAATTCACTTGCTTTGGGCGAAACAGCTTGCTTTCTGACGCGTTTGCCACTAGCTCAGTGATCTGGGTGACGAACAACATCCAGGCGACATTGGACAGCCATAAAGGACCAATCGGTTTCTTGAACGAGGTTGGACAGTTTATCGTATTGTGTAACGACATACGTTTCCACCTTGTTCGCACTGATATACCCCGAGCAACAAATGTAACGAAACAGCAACATCGCGTGATTGCTACCGCCAAGTGGTGTATCTATGATCACGGTGTCGGTAATTAATTCCTCGCTGGAGAGCACAAGGTCCAAAACAGAGGGTGTGTCACCCGTTCGGAATCGTGTGGGCGAGGTGACATGGTTGTACAGAGGTATATCGGCGATTACCTCTTGTAAATCCACCTTGAAGTGTTCGCTGTGCGATGCTGCAACTTTGATTACATGCAGATTGTAGTCCCACTTTGGAAGTAGGTGACTGTATGGTCGTGCCAGGACTCGTTTCATCGCAGAAGCTAGGCATTGATACAGTTCCAAGGTGGACATTGGGGGGGGGGTAAACTGTGGCTAGTAAGCACACGTCGCCACGTCTTAGGTGGATACGACACCATAGAGCGTCGACGACTCGCTTTGCTGGGTCTTCAGTGACATCAACATGCAGCTCGGATCGATAATAAGGAGCACTCTCCCTTCTGCTAGGTCGATCGTTTCGTATGGAAGTTATGCCGGGTAGTGCAATCTCACCATTAATGATTTCCGTGTTCAGCCATGTTCCGGTGACCATAACTAAGTCCTAAGACCTGACGAATACGAAGTGCGGTTAGTTTTCTGAGAAGATCTTGTGCATTGGTATCCAAGCAGATGAGGGCATCGGTGGTCAGAAGAGTGTTTGTGAATGCTGGTTTCCGGTGAGGGTTTATGCCGACACTTGCGGGGTCGGCTGCCAGTCACCTATTTTGGGACTGATGACGCAGACCCTAGGGCTAGTTCAGGGTGTTGTTTAGAGCTCTTAGCGCTAACAAGAGAGTGACCATCCTGTCCTCCTTCAGCTGTCCGTGTGTTTCAGCATTGTTTCCGTTCTGATTTACACGGTGACAGAATTATATTGGTATGTTGCTTGCTTAGTGTTACATTGTCTATCTGTTGCCCTGTGCCTATCGCCTTAATATGTATTTCGGGTGGCAACATTTTACGCTTTTGGTGCTACATTTTGATCACATGTTCTATCATCAGTTCGGAGTGCAGTGACACTCAATGGAACAATGGAACAATGGTATATGACGGGTAAAAAAGCATACACTTAACGAGTCCCGCAGGTTGGCAATAGAAATACTAACAAATTGGCAAACCACATAAGTGGTTGAAGTAAGGAGCGTCAGTGAGATAAAAGGTAGAAGTATAACAGTTTTAGGGGGATAAAGTGGTACGACGCAAAACTGGCTAAGAAATTATTATCGTTGGTGATGGTAGCAAATAAAAATGGAGTACTCACCGGTTCGCACAGATTTACGACCGTGAATTTGGGGTATAAATCCAAAGAGGCTGGTCAGCCTAAATATATACAAGCGTTTTCGTTCATAAAACAAAGCGCAGGGCGCTCAGTGCGACGTCCAATCGTTTTTTAAACGTATCTAATGTGGGGGCACAAACAACTGAGTTTGGAAGGGCGTTCCAGGGCCCGCAGACCCGGAGGGAGAAATAGGTTCTCCGACAGTCTAGACGACTGTACTGTTGGCTCAGCTTTAAACTGTTACCGCGAAGGTTAGTGTTCGGGCTGAGCTTCAAGAGGTGGCGGCATACGTGACTGGGATCGCTCAATATCTGGTACACTAGTATGAGGTCTCCACGAAGTCGCCGGTACCGTCCGCAGAACACTCCGAGTATCTCCAGTCGTTCCTGGTAAGGAGTGTGGCGCAAGCCCTTGACGATTTTCGTTGCTCGACGCTGTGGGGTCTCAAGCGCTGCAAGGTCACGTTTTAGCCAGGGTTGCCAGGCCTGGATTGCATATTCGACGTGAGGACGCACGTAGGCATTCAGCATCAAAGAGAAGATGGATGGATCCAAAATTCCGAATGCTCTTCGCAGGAGTCCAACGTGCTGGTTGCCCCTTTTAGAAGCGGAATCTGACTGTTTGGAACACCCGAGGTCTTCCTGTACCAGCACACCCAAGTCGCGTTCCTGAGTGGTGGTCTTCAGATCGTGTGCCCCAAGCTTGTAGACGTGGACTTGTCGATGGCGGATATGAACAACGCGACATTTGTTCACATTGAACGGCAGGGCGTTTCTCACCGACCAATTCCAGGCCTCATTCAAGTCACGCTGTAGGACTTCATGGTCGTCCGATCGTTTTATCGCCCGCCAAACCTTGAGGTCGTCCGCGAAGAGTAAGAATTTCGACGTAATAACTCTTACTAGATCGTTAATGAAAAGCAGGAACAAACGAGGCCCAAGTACCGAACCCTGCGGTACGCCGCATCCCACTCGAATCGGATCGGAAAAGGATGATCGAACTCTAACTTCTAACTGCCGTTCAGAGAGAAAGTTACCGATCCATCCTAACAACGGGTCTCCGATACCGTACTGTTGGAGTTTAATGAGCAGGATTCGATGATCCAGGCGATCGAAGGCTTTCGAAAAGTCCAAGAATGCAACATCGACTCCTGTTCCCTCATCGACAGTCTCGGTCCAGTTGTCACGAGCTATCAGCAGATTCGTCGTACATGAACGATGTTGACGAAACCCATGCTGTTCTGGCGCAATTATGCCGTAGTTTTCCAAGTATCCCATTAACGCATCTGCTATCACCGCTTCCATGACTTTGGCGATCACAGGCAGAAGCGTTACGGGGCGGTAATTGGCAGGATCCGATCGACTTCCTGCTTTGTATATGGGCGTTATTACACCTTGTTTCCACCTCGAAGGTACGATGTTCTCATCGAAACAGCGCTGAAAAAATGCAGCTAGTGGTTCGGCCAAGTGGATGGCAGCCACCTGTAATGTTTTCGGGCGAATGTTATCGGCCCCGGGAGAGCTGTGTGGACGCAAGGATAGCAGCTTTTGCAGTACCATTTCTGCAGTGAACGTGACGTTGGATAAGACGGACGGCGGGGTAACTAGTGGCGGAATATACGTCGAGGCTTGTACACCTTGGAAGATTGGGGAGTACTGGGCCCGTAATGCGTTGGCCGCCTCCTTCGCAGTATGTGTATACCCATTGGTCGTATTAAGTGGTGGGATTCCCCGTTGCACCTTGTGAAGTCCATTCACATGTTTTTAAAGAAGCTTTTTGTTCGAACAGAATCGTTTGGCTAGCTCCTGCTGATGCGTTCTCTTGTCTTCGCGAACCAAAAGCACACAGTAGTTGCGCTGCGAAACGTATCCCGTCCAGTTTTCTGCGCTGGGGTTGCTTTTATACATGCGCCATGCCCGATCCCTTAGAGTCATGCATTTTCCCGTCCGGCTTCGCAAGAATGATTTCGCTGTGCGGGGATGTTGGGAAACTTTTGGTGTTGAGGCTTCTATGACTAGTGACGTGATGGTGTTCGCAAATGTCTCCCAGGCTAGTTCTGGGGTGCAGTTAGCTAGAAACGTCCAACTGGTATTCTCAATTAGAGCAGACAGAACGTGGTAATGGGTAACAGATTGCCTCGTTTCGAGCTCCGCACCTGGATATTCGGCGTAGCAGATGTAATCAAACTGCAAAGTCACGTGATCGCTACGGCCCAAAGGACTGCACACCTTTAGTCCATCGAGCATGAGCTCTTCGTTAGTGAGCACTAGATCTAATATCGATGGGTTGTTTCCTGTTCTGAACCTGGTTGGAACGGTGACGTATCACTCGTATCACTCGGGGACCACACCCTTTGTACTTAGGTGGTAGCGGTAATCTTGATGTCAAATTAGCGATAACATTTTCGAGTGGGAGTACTTCAGGAATAAAACGCCATTCATCCCAGTCGTGCGTTTTGATCTCTAGCTTGCTTAGTGAATAAAGCCCGGGGACACTGTAAACGGATAGATTTTGCGTCTTGTTGTTTACGGAAGTCATCCGGATTTTGCGGTTCTGGCGTTCACTACAATGAACATCTTAAAATATTCGAATAGCGCATGTGCTGGTACGGAGGCTAGTGGCTGACAAGAGAACTGCCTCTGCATCATTATCTGACTGAAGCGTGACCTGGAGTAACCGCAATTCACCGTAGTGTACGGAGTTTAGGTGACGGACGAGACGCATCATACTGACTGGTTTAGCTCGAATCCCTACTAGCTGACACAGGGAGTCCCACTGTTTTTGTCGTCTAATATCTTATTTTTTATGATGTTAGCCCCAGGTTCAGTCACATTGGAACACGTAAGGTTTTGAGAATTATGGTAGTGTTTCATGTTCTCCTTTTTGCAGGGACCAGTGACTGCTTTCTTCGGTTGGGTAAGTGATGGGGTCTTGCGACCCGTGGCGGTATTGGCAGTAGTAACTCGTTTGGCAGGGGGCGGGGTTGTAATGGGAGGTATCTCCGTCATATGGTTAGCTACACCGGCCGCTTAGGTAGTCGGCTCTCTAACAGTGTTTAGTGTGGCGGGTGATTCTGTTAAGGAATGTGTGGCGAATGCATTTTATGAGTAGACGCTAGTGTTGGGGTGGCTAACTCTGGATCGTTACTCTTTCACTGTGCTGAATTGGAGCTTGATGTTGAGCATCGTGTTTGTGGCACTGATTTGTCTGGTTCTTGTGGGACAGTTTTCACGACTGCTGCCCGCTCTACAATCGTTGTCAGCCTATCGTACTTCTGCGCCAACACTGTTATACATCTGACGAGAGAAGGAGACGTACACTCAGTGCAGAAGCAGAGAGAATCAGTCGTACTATTAAGCTTTTATATCTGGCTGAGACTAAGGCGAACGCATCGAGAATGGAAGCATTTTCGGCAGTTTCTGCATTGTATTACAAATCGCACATGTTTTACATAGCTGTCTAAGCCACAACTAACGTTTACTTCGGAAGTTTTGGCCTTAGCTTTCCGTGGGTAACAAGTAGGTGCCATTATGACTGTCAGATCTTCGAAAGCCGTTCGTTGCAACGCCTGCACTGGTATGTTGAATCCAAACGCCTTCGGTCAAGCTGGTGGTCTAGCAGACACCTCTTCGACTGCTGTAGAACAAATTCAAGATGGCGGACACAGACGGCAGTTGGGCCAATCAGTGAGATCTCCGACAGTAGCCAGAGAATATCCCCGAAATCGGCACAGAAGGAAAAATACACCAAAAGCAAAGTATTTGTGAAAATTCAACAGCGAGAACAAGTATAACGCAGTATTTCCAAAGCAAAAGTAGAATCCAGCACTGTAAAGCAAAGATCCGCGGAGTCTGTGTCTACAGCCAACGACAGTGGAGTTCCATCTGCGAGGCGACTGGTTTTCGGGTTGAGCCTGCAATGCTTCAACGCGTATCGCGTCACCCGACCTCAGTGCACTCTGGTGAAACTCGAATTCTTCGAGTAACACTAGACTCAGCAGATGAGACAGGGGCTGACCTGCTCTCATCATTTTGTCTTCGCAACTCACCGAGCGGGGTGCACATATTACCAGATCTACCTTGGAAAGATAACCCAAAAGAAGCAGTTGAGCAACGCGGCATTGCTAATAGGGATAGCAAGAAAACAATATTTGTTCATGGTTTTCCCGAGCTTCTGCATTATCCTGATCACGATGCACAAACACATGACCGAGTGCAGTGGTGCTACACAAGCGAAGTACTCTCTGTTGACAATGTTATTGCCAAATCTCTGAAAATATTTCAGCCATCACCTAACTACAAGGGCTGCGGTTTAAGACTAATGAAAGTAATATTACACTCCGAGGGAATGACGCAAGTTCTGCCGGATAGCTGGCTAAAGTTTCGAGCTAGGTTGCCAATAGAGATCTGGCTAAATTCAGCGGGCGAACGCCAAAAGACGTAAGCAAATCGATGGAACTTGCAAACGCCGTATATTATTTATCTGCACATTCCTGCGGAAAGACCGACACAACAGCACTAACGGCAGACAACAGGACAGAGCACAGCACGAGTGAAATGTCTGTTCAGGAAAGCTCATTGATGCCATGCAACTTGTCTGAAATTCATAAACCAAAAAAGGATTAATGGCCGGCCGCGTAACGGCCGGCTTAAAAATTAACCAAAACTTGACGTCCACCAAAGCACTCCTAACAACAAAAGCCCTATCTTGTATGTATACAAACAGCCAAGGCTTTCTAAGTAAGCTGGCCGAACTTAGAGAACTTCGTACCTCACAACCGCGGGACCTTGTCATGATTACCGAGAATTGGTTAAAGCTTGAGATAACCGATTATGAGCTCAATTTACCCTGTATGTCGCTGCTTCGGACCGATAGAACCGGAAGGGGTGGCGGTGCTGTTCTTTATTATAATACAAACCTCCGATCACCCGGAAACCCAAACTCCTGATTCGCTTTGGTGCCGCCTATGATTACGAAACAAGGACACATGTCTACTAGTCGTGATTTACCACCCACCAAACTCAATGTTGGAAATGGACTCCAAACTGAACCATGTCTTTCAGTTTGCTTTGAACAAGTCCTACACTTTCCACTTCCGTGACGGTCCCAATGACAAATATTGGCAGAGGCTGACTTCAAAGTCAACCGACGCCACGAGTGAGATTGCGCGTCGCAACCCAAGAGACACGGCGGGTGCTCCAAAACCCGAAAATCTACTTCGAACCGCTGTGTCAAACACTGTGCGTGGAGCTCAATGGCCTAGTGATCATGGTGATTGCCGCCACTTGCTGAAACAGCCACAACGCTCAGCTCAGTGGTAACTGCTTACAATTGAAGGAACAATATAACCGTCTAGAGCGTCGACCTAACTACTTTTCCCTTCTGGTTTGCTAACCCTGGAACGCACTCCCAGACTCAGTTGTATCCTCCTTTACCTTGGACGCTTTCAAGAAACGGTTCGATGTTGTTCTTAGCTCCCAACCCTTTGTTAGCTATACTGCTCTATAGTGGATTACACCACTCATGCTTTCCTACAAGGTTTATGTATTAAATGGACACAAGTGAGAGACCATAGTTTACTTTTCCCACACCTTATATCAACGACCACTGCACCCCAGTGTAGTTCTGAACGTTTACGCTCGATTTTTTAAGTTTACACTGACGTTATTTATCAACGTATTCATCTCGGCAGACTTTCGGTAGATGACGCACATATATTTTGATTTCACCGTATTCACCTCAACCATCCTACGGGATGTCAAGCACTTGGTTTTATCCAATGATAAATCATTCTTCATTGTCCATTATTCAAGGGCCCAACTACGTCCAATCCCCAAAACTGGAATGGTTGGTTGACTTCGATAGATCTCATCAGATGTCTTGCTGCATGCATATCGCGATTCGTTTGACAAGACGGGTATCAGCGAATCCATGCCGCGACATCCTTTCCCATGGTTGGCCAAAACACCCACTTCTGCAGCAGGTCGAAGACTCTCACGAATCCCATATAGGCGCCATCACGGGTCACCCGCACCACTCGCTCCCGTTACTTCTGGGGGATAAAAGGCACCTTAATTCAGTGTGTTATTACCAATACGGTGCCGTTTGTAACCTCAAGCTTGTCCCAGGTACTCAGGAGTTCCCCAATCTCTCCTGATGTTGCCTCTGGCTTGCTCCTGCCCTATAAATAAGGGCACAGTAATCTCACCCATTCATCTGCAACTTGACCTTCCAGTAGGTCTCGATCCTCAGTAGTGAAGCCACACGCCGCTAAGGCAGTATCTGGCAGGAGCTCGTCCAGAGATGGGCGCGATCACATGTCGGGTATGACGTTCTTCCTTCCCACTATGTGCTCGATTGTAAAGGTGAATTCTTGGAGCCAGTATACCCACCTTGCAAGTCGTCTCCGCGGATCTCTCGTGGTCAGTAACCATGATAGTGGCTTGTGGTCGGTAACGGCATGAAATTCAGTCGCTGGAAGGTATGTTCTCCACTTCTTCAAGGCCCACACAATGGCAAGGCATCTTTCTCAGTCGTAAGTACTTTTGCTCTGCGCTGGTCGGGACTCTGCTGGCATTTTCGATCACACCAGTTGGTTGGGACAGCACAGCTTCGATTTCAATGTTGCTTACATCAACAGCCACCGTGAATTTTTTCCCAGGCTTGGGTAGCCGTAAACATGTTGGCGCTTTTGCAACGCATTCCTTTAGGTTCTTAAAAGCCCGATGCGTTGCACGGTGTCCAAGCGAACGATTCATTTTCCTGTAGTAAGTTTAATAATGGAGTGATCTACGCAAAATGTGGCACAAATTTCGAGTCATACGCCACCCTTTCGAGGAACGACCGGAGCTGACGTTTAGATTTCGAGGCTGTGAAATGCTTGATTGCTTCGCGTTTCTCTGGGAGAGGCTGAACTTGACCATTCCCCACACTGTGGCCCAAGCAAACAATAGACTTTTGAGCAATCTGACTTTTATGACTAAGCTTCAGACTGGCTTCCTCTAGTCGTTGTAGGACGACTGCGAGTCGGGTACTGTATTCATGTTCCGTCTCCGAGAAAATAATGAGGTGATATCCATAGACAGCCACATCTTGAAGGTTCTCCAGGATCATCAGCAGTAAGTGTCTGAATGTCGCAATCCAAACGGCACCCTCAAGAGTTCGTACTATGGGCTGTTCACAGTGAAAGCTGGTTTATGCCCGTCTTCTTCTGCGACGGTGAGTTGCCAGTAACCCGAAAGTAGATCTAACAATGAAATCCGTCTGGTATGGTGAAGACTGGAAAAGATTTCCTCCATATGGGGCATCGGAAATTCTTCTTTCACCGTCGCTTGGTTTAGCTCCCTGAAATTGATGCAGAATCTGTAGGTTCCGTCCGCCTATTTCGTCAGCAACACGGGTGATGAATACGGACTGCTTGTTCCTCTGATGATCCCTTTGGCCTCCATCTCAGCCACCTGCTGCTGTATATCCGCCAGTGTTCTGTGGTATCCGCCCAAAAAGCGGCTTGCACTGCCCACCTTGGATTAGGGGTATCCGTAATCGCCATTCACCTCCTTGAACAAACGAGCATACTTCTGATGCACGTCCCGTATTATACGGTTCGGGCACTCGGGAAGAACCGTCACGGCATCTAACTGGTCGCGTTTCCCTGTCCTCATCTCGACTTTTCGCTGCCCACTATCACAACGTTCGTTTGCAAATCAATCGTTGCAACGGGGTGCTTGAAGAGGTCATTACGGATAACTGATTCCGTTGCTCCTGCGCTAACAAACATGTAATGGCTAATACCCGTTTCCCCAATTCTCACTCGTATATCTGCACCCCTGTCACCATTAGACGGTGTCCTCCGACCTTTTGCATCGCGATTGAGGACTGAGCTAACGGGACACCATCGAACACTTTGTAATGGAAACACCCGCTATCGTGTCTACTATCCCACTTACCACGACACCCTCAGTTATTAGTTCAAGAAAGGATACACGCTACCGACCCGACATAGATAAGGAGAAACCATGATAAAAGTTGCTGTTTGTCCAAAATGCAGCATAATGACCAATCCGGTTGCATCGGAGGAGACGGCGCTCATCCCGTCTTCCGGACGCATTGCGTTGTGTCTCTGTTCTCAGCGTTTCACTCAACAGGCTTTCCACCATCCACGATAGCTGGTGCAGTTTGCGTTCCAATTCTGACGGCTCGAGTCTTCCCATCGTCACAGGCCCGGAAAAACTCTGGAGCGCAGCCACAAACTCTTCTGCCTTGCTGACCCCAAGCATGGATGCCAATTTCAATTTGGCCTACATGGGTTTGCTCAAACTTCGGACAATTTGTCTCTTCAGTAACCGTTCTCTCGCGTCGCCATCTAACTCCGGAAGCGCAATCTCCAAGTGTCTGTTCAGTCTCTGAAATATCACCACCATGTTTCCTTGCTCCTTCCATTTGGCTGAGGGAAACTGTTCCAACGCTTGTTGCCGGTCAATCTCCTTCCCGAACTTCGCACATAATGCCGCCTTCATCTCAGTAAATAAGCAGCCAGCCTTGATCTTCCGGGTTAATATGTAGGTCGCCTTCGCTCTTCCCGTTTTCATCGCGCCCAAGGTGGTCAGCAAGTTGGCATCTCCTCTGACTCCGTCACACGGCGCAATCGCCTCAAACTCCTTCAGCCAAGTTTCCACGTCTCCCTCTGCAAACGACGCTGGCCAGGTCAACTTCATTTCGATGGCTCACGTCAACAGTGTAGCGACAACGACGCGACAAGGAAGCCCAATCTGTATTGGCGCGATCACAAGCTATGTCACCACTCACACAGGCGTAAATTAATGAGCCATCTTTCCTTCCCCGTTGTACCATCTCTCCTGGCTTCCGCTCGCGCCACGTACATACACTCTGTGAGGTACTAGAAGCATTATTCTATTTCCATTTCTCCCCATAGCTCTGCATCGACGCGTCCCATTCTGGCCAATCCGGAGTCGTTAGAGAGTTTGTGCTTTGCTAGAACGTAGACGTAGTGCTCTGCTTGTGGTTGTTCCGGGAGGATGCAATAACGTCGGGTTGGTCCGATTTACTTCGTTATCGACAAATACTTTCCCTGTTTTGCTTGGCTCAGGCTCACTACCGGGCACTCCTCGTGCCCCGTTTTCGGCTCGTTCCGTCAGGCCAGTGTTGCTTCGTCTGCTCCCCCTCATTGCGGCCATTTCCCTTTCCGTCCACTCCCGTTTTATTGGTATTGCTGTCCTCCGAATTGAAGGCGCTTCTGATAAGAAGTTGAGCCTGGTACGATTGTCACTGGCACGGTTTGAGTACGCCTACGATAACGGCTTGAAACGCTGACCGATCGAACATTTTTGTGCTGACGTGATGGCGTTAGCTTAGCCCGGGGTATCCGCTTGTGAGACGGAAAATCGCGCTAGAGTGAGAACGTTCCTAGCCACACATATTCAGGTAGAGGCTGAGCGCTCGTATCGGAAGAGCCTACGCACACGAGAGGGGGTGACGGTGGAAGCACGCTAGTGGCTTAGACGGGAACGCTACCCGGCCATCAACGCACACAAAAATCACGTGACCCAACCGACGCCCAAGTAACGACGGCGAGAAGAAAAGACTAGTGATCCTCTGAAGGCTCTGTTACGACCAACAAAGAGCGAAGCACAGCCAACACTACGGTCTCTAAGTTAGTGAAAATAGCTACCGCGACGGGGTGGTAGTTTGTAAAAGTACATTGTCAACATGTGCGCAGTTGTGCTGTGTTTCGCAGTGACTGAAACCTGCTGCTTTGGGGTAGTAATTGAACTCCGCTTTCCACAGCCATTACGCCGGAGTTTGTGGCGCGCTTTTGCGGGGATATTTGACGAGCCCGCAACACACTGCCTTCCGCCTCCCTGCACTATGTGTTATCTTGATGACTTGCTGGACCAGTTTTACGCTCAGCTATCCTCAGTGTTATACTCTGTGCAGAGGGGCGATCGCTTTCTTTTGGTTCATCTTTCAGGAAAGATCAGGTTGTGACGCTGAAGAACTGGTGTGATCGATCGTAACGTATGATGTTTGCACAGTCGTATATTTTTCATTCCGATAATCCGCGTAGCAGACGAGGTTGTTTCTGATAACTTTATGACCACTGCTGCCCAACAGTCAGTCTACAGCCAACACATCAGTCATATGCGCCTTGTTGGTAAACACAAGATCCAGCACCGATGGCCGATTACCTGTTCTGGACCGAGTGGGCAAAGTGGCGTGACGGTAAAACGGAACACTGGTAACGAGCTACTGCAAATGGGCTTTGAAATGTTGTCCTATTGTGGTAGGAGTTTGGAAACAATATACGTTGAAATCACTCATTAAAAGGATGTGGCTGTATCTTCCCTTTAGGATGCGTCTGAAAGCAGCCGCAAAGTGGCAGTCGGTTTCGGTTGTGGAGTTATGGGTTGGTACGTCAAGGTACTTAGGCAAATGTCGCTGCCTTTTAACAGCAGACGGTACCAAAGCGAACCGGAGAACTGCAAGCCTGAATCCTCCGCGGTTTCGTACTGTAAATGGCTTCGGTAACACTGAATTACCCCAAATTCTTTTATCAGTTTATCGTTCCGGATGAGCGACAAGCTGGATAGCACATCTTCAGCGTCCGTCATTCCAATTGACAGCCACGCCCCAGTAACACAGCTGATAGCATATGACTCGAAAACCTAGCGATCTTTCAGTTCCATCAGCTTGTTGAAAAGACCATTGGCATCCGTATACCAGCAGGCTAGTTTCTCGGTCTCTAGGAGCCCACAGCGGGTTAAAGGGGCCAGGTGTGAGTGAATGCCAACTGAGGTGATTTCGGCTACTAATTGCATTTTTTTGATCGTTTCCGATAACTTCTCTGTGTCTTCATTCGTCCAAAGCGCATCCCACTCATCTTTTAGACCCACGTCAGTGAACAGTAAAGGAGCAGTCAAGTGGAGCTGCTGTATCCTCGCAGCTCCGTTTGTATTTTCTGATGTTTTACTATTATTGAAAGTTGCAAAGCTTTTGCAGCTTACAACCGAAATTCAGAAGGAAGACTTTCCCGGTTTCTATCTCATCGATCCAACATCTTCGTTACTGTTAGCCCTGACCGCAACGCAGTTTTTGGAAGACGGGTTGCATCCTATATACCTTTGTGAGAGGAGTGACCTTTGAGCGGTCGCACCACATTATCTAAGAAAATTGGTTTACGGATGAACTGCGCGTTCCAAATCGTGAATTTCGGCTTCTTGCCTATCGCTGGTAGGAAATTCTGACACTCCGTGAACGAATATTGTGTTTAGGCAAGCTTGTTTGCTATCTCCATCTGCAATGTTTGTTTTCGGTTTAGGTACGCTCCAAGGGGTATAAGGGTAGTTGTGTATTCCACGGGATCCGTGTTATGGCGCACTTGTGGACAGTAAAACATTTCTTACATCAGTGTGGGATTCTAATGTTACTCGAATACCTCGGAGTTCTCCGTAGTGTGTAAAGTCCGGATGACGAGTCAACCTTATTAGCTTAGTGGGTTTTGGCTTTGACTCTCATCAGAACGCACAATGAGTTACACTGGTCTAGGTCGTCTGACAACTTACCACACAATGCGATGTGGGTAAATTCGTTGTGCTACAAGGTAGTATTTTCGTTTATGCTGACCTGTTGCCAAGTAGTGTTTGTCTATTGTTTGTCTCTCGTTATTCAAGTTAGCGCTGTTTGAAACGGAAGTGACCGCAAGAGTGGCCTTCCGGCTAAATATGGCAGCAATCTCTGCGTGGGTAACTGATATCCCGGGAGATTGTGACTCGACAATTGACCTTTGCGCTGCATACGCAGAGGGCTAGTATTTGGCTGCTTTGTCCTGGCTAATGGCAAACGTCAGGTCTAGTAGAATTTGATTACCTAAGCGTTTCGGGTGGGGCCTTACCCACCTTACCGTGAGTACTGCTTGACTTTCGTAGCTACTGTTCATTTTCACCTAGCGTTCTTCCAAAGTTAGAGAGCGTGGCGATGAGGACCTGGCTGATTGTTTCAGGGAAGCAAACTGTGTATCATTCATTTGCTTAGAGGCTGCCACGCTTCCTTGGTGCCGAACCACTTCCAAGGAACTAATCTAATCGTTCATCCTCTGCTCTACTTATGCTTTTAACTGGTCGCATTTCTGGACTAGGATAAGCCTGAACTTAGCTCACGGGATGGCCGAACACATAGTACAGAACCAAAGGACATCTTTGGAGCTATTTCGCTCTCGTACCAGTTGGCTGAATAGTGTAGCACACCACGGGTTATAGCAGTTGCAACAATGCGCGCATGCTAAACGAACTTCAACTTCTCGATGACATGCTGCTAACCCGCAAATACCCTTCACCTGCGGCCCTTTTGGATTAGCACAAATAGTGTCGGTCGCTCACAGCGAACCGAGCTCCTAATGTGTCAGTCAATGCTGGTACATCAACACTCAGGAGTTGTATTCTAAGCACTCAGCACTGCGTCATCGACATGAAACAACAACTTGGGACCTCATCATCATCATCAACAGCGGTACATCAGCCATTTGAACTGAGGCTTCACTGCCATACAACCATGAGGACCTATGAAATAAAGAATAAGAAGAGGGAGAGAAGGGGAACTTACCTGAAAACCTTAGTGCACTAAGCAAACATTCATGGTCAAGCGCCTACACCTTGTGTAGACAACATACCGTCACAAACAGCTGCCTATCGTGCAAAGATAAGGCGGCATCGGCGAGACAGCTTCCTTGCGGCTTTCACTGCCATGCGTCATAATCAGCCATTACCCCGCAGATAACTCAGCACCAAACACAATTTAAACAGGCAATCCGATTAAGAGACGGCAGCAGACGCGCCACTGGTGTCTACTGCGAGCCATGTCCTGTAAAGTCTCGAGCGAAGCACAAGGCGAGTCACGTGGACTCCAGCCCGGAAGGCGAGACGGACCAACGGCACCCAGTTTGGTCGTCAGTGACTTCATTTCCCGCTGCCAAGTCAACTTCTGTCCACCGCGAGTCTTGCGCCACTCTACACCTGGCAGACTAAACAAGGCCCTCCTAGGTAAGCGGTGACCAAGCATACGCAGCACGTGCCCGAGCCAACGCAACTTATTCAGTGCTATCTGTTGTTCTAGGGAGCTAGCATGATCATCACCACCTAGTACTCGCCTACGCACATCATCGTTGCGCACACGCTGGTGCCATCCGACTCCAGCAATGCTTCGCAAACAACGATGATCAAAGACTTGAAGGCGCCTCAGATCTTCAGACCGAAGGGGCCAACTCTCACTACCTCATAGCAGTTACTGAAACTTAGCATTCAAAAGGCATACTTGATGCAGATATTAAACTCAGTGAGATGTCAATCATTCGAAACGCTCGTCCATCTCGCGGTGGCGGTGTTGTCCTTTGCTATCGAGATTGCTTGAAATGTTGGGACCTTACCGAAAATTTCCTTGTTATTCCCGACCCACTACTTTGCTGACTGCACCTTGCGGATCATGATGTTGGTTCATAGAATACATATGATGCTTGCCTCTTAGCAATTATCTATAGGCCTTCGAACTCGTCAGCAGACGGCGGTAACATTCAGGTAAACGCCCACCGCTATGCTGTTTCACAGAAGTACTCGCACTATCTTTTATTGGAGGACTTTACTGTTCCTTCAATAGCATCAATGTCACCTAATGGGCCATCATTTATATCGAGGCTGCTTGGATTCATAGGTGTGGCAGTTTGTATACACATATGCATCGACCATGCAGACACCGCGGTTCAAACAAGTCATAACTCCTGAACCTGATGCTGGCTAATGAAGAGTTGATGGTTGAGTCAGTAGCATACGATACTTCACTGGGCCGTAGTGACCATACAGTCATAACGTTTGGTTATGTGTTATGCCAGTATTGCTGATAAACATAGAGGGACTCAAGGAACTATCACGAACTATTTTAAGCTGCACAACTTAGCAGAAAACGTTGATTGGAGACTACAGACGCATAGTTCAGCGAATGACGTATGTAATGAATTGTAATATAAAATTAACTGGGTCATACAATCAGCATCGAAGTTTGTACCATTAATAGCAGTGCACCCACCAATATGTGGATCCTAAGCTGAACACGTAAATTGATCAACAGAAGAGATGAGATCTGGAGGCAACATTCGCTAAGCCCATTTGATACCATGTGCCGGGATTACAGAGCAATCAGTAACTAACGCGCGTCGCTCATTAGGGTCGATAAGTACAAATGGCGGGAGGCCATGGTGCAGAATTTTATGAGTAACATCAAACTACTATACAGGTATGTGAATGACGAACGAAAGGTTAACCCGGAATACCACCACCCAAGACAGCCAGTGATCTAACAATTACTGCCGTGGATCTTGTGAACGCGGTAATCCTGTAGTTTGGCTAGGTAGCTACAAATATCATGGAACCTTCGACTTATCAAATGCAACTAATTTTTTCGGCTTATCCAGCGTCACTTTTACCCCAGCGGCTGTTACAAGCAAATTACAGTCTCTCCGGAAGTACAGTGCCCCTGAAATCTACATGATCTGACTAAAGCTACTTAAAACCCTTGCTCCCACCATAGTAGCATCACGTGCAACTTTTTCCAGGGTCTGCTAAACTCCAATACACTCCCATTTGAGTAGAAAAATGGAATTATCACTCCAACGTACAGAGGAGGTTAGCGATCGGATCCTGCCAACTACCGATCCATTACTCTCCTTCCTGTTTTTCAAAAGGGATGGAATCAGTAATGGCAGGTGAACTGACGCGATACTTTGAAAGTCTATAAAATAATTTCTAAAGTCCAACATGGTTTCAGACTCAGACAACCTTGCCTCACCAATTTGCTGCTTACTCGGGACTCATGGACCAAGGGGGTTGATGAAGGATTCCCCATAGCTGTGGTTTACTTAGATTTTGCTAAAGCATTCGACAGGGTCAATCAATTCTTTCTCCTCCAAAAGCTTGCTGCCTACGGTATTAACGGTTCCCTGCTCACCTGGTTGGAAGACTACTTACACGGCAGAGCAATCAAGGTAAGAGTACCCGGCAATCACTCTGTAAGCCTGTGCGTCTCCAGTGGTGTACTGCAAGGATCCATCCTCGGCCCGCTACAGTTTTTAATCTACATTAATGGCCTTCCAGCAGACATTCTATCTCCGGTGCAAATATTGGTAGATGGTGCTAAAATATGGAGAGCAATTCGCTCAGCATTCTATCGTATCCATCTTCAGGATGATCTGGCTCGGATTAACGAATGGGAAGAAGCGAACCAGCTCCCACTGAAGCCTGCAAAGTGCCAGGTGCTGATGATGGGCAGCAGCTTCATCAACACACCTCTTGGGTCAACACGTCCTGAAACATGTGAATATTGAACCCGACTTAGGTATGATCGTGCAAAAGTGTTTTGTCACGACTCCAGTGTTCGAAAGCAGGAATTGTGACGAGCTTGAACTTGAGACTTTAAGGCGAGCTCTCGGCACCTTTGAGCGACGGCTAGTACCAATGCTGATTAACTCATATATTCTTTCTCACGTTAAATATGTACTTCAGGCCTGGTGTCCGTGGTTAAAACGAGAAATTCGCCTAATGGAACAACCCCAAAGAAGAGCCACAAATGTAACGCTTGGACTATCCGGTCTAAGTTACGAACTGCGTCTTCGTGAATTCACTCTGTTCTCATTAGGATACCGACGGCTTCGCGGAAATCTTACTCTCACATACCGGATACTAACTGAAAGCGAGCATCCATGTTCATCACTGTTGACCCTAGTCCCTTACAATCAAAGCCGAGGTAAGCACTTGAAACTAATGACGCAACACTGCCGTTTGCATTTGAGAAAGAGTTATTACTCACTTAGAATTTGTTCTCAAGGGAATGCATTACCAAGGTATGTGGTGAACGCACCAGACATCCAGACATTCGGACGACCCTTAGACATTTAGCTTAGTGATAAACGCTACACAACAGTTTGATAAAGTACAATGATTTAACCACTGATACTTCAAGTTCTACGTTGGAACACGTTGATATTAATCTTTTTGCGTATTCATCCTGTGGGTCTTATAAAGTTATGCTTTTTTCCCATCCTTCACTATTGAACTATGGAACTGTAGATGACAGGTTAGCGGTAACCCCGAGAACATGAACCGTAACATCCTCAGGTCTGTGCTATATCAAGTGCCAAGTGAATGTTCCATATGTTTATGGAACTTACGTGTTTTTCCTCATGACAATCTTGGACTAGGTTGTTTCATGTCAGAGGATGATCCAAGTAAATTCAACGGATCATTCTACGTAGATGCGAGAAATGCAATGCCTAAAAATGCAGACAAATAAAATGGCAAGGAGTGGTAGTATTTTAACAAGGTACTCCGAATGCAGATATCTTGGATTCTCTCAGCAGATGTTTATTAAGCTCTGTATAAGCAGCCATAATAATAATAATACTCGAAATATCTGAATTCAAGGTTTCCTGCTAAAATGTTATTCTTCGTACTACTTTGAAACTTGTCAATGCGAAATCCTGCGCGGAACAGAACAGTATTTATACACAATGAAGGAAGTGCAGTACGTTCCTGAAATTGTGCTAGTGCTGCTATCCCGGTAGTTACCTTTTGAAGTTCATCACTTTGAGTGCTAATTACATGCAGTTTTACACACAACTTAATGTGGAACACCGATTTTTTTGATTGATTGCATTCCTTTTAAGCAGAACCAGGTACTTTTTTGATAGGAGGACATTACCAGTGGCGTGGGTGAGACACTAAATCGGCTAGCAACCGTTCAAACATGCCAATGGTAAGTGGCTCAGGTTCCTTTTGTATGACAGACTTGTTATTGACCGAAGGCCGTGGAACGGTCACTGCGTTATCACACAACAACTATTTAAACATGCTATCCGATTTGTTGTGTTGTCAGTGTGGGATCCCGGAACAGCCATTGAAGGTCGCATGGAAACTGCCTAAACAGAAAGGCCGTGAGGCACGGTGCTTTGTCAAACAAGCTGATTTTGTTCAAAGCCATTCTCCAACCTCATGGCGATCATGAAGTTGAAGGGCGCCAGTAGTTAAGATGAAACGTTCACGCTTCCAATATTTCGCGATATTGGATTTCCTTCTTGGTTACATCTGCTGATCGTCAGTTTGTTCCACTGACGGTAAAATTCCGTTCACTTGCTCTCTCCTAGCGAGCCGATCTGTTACACTGCTGTCTGCTCTTGATTACCTGATGTCCATTTATTGTAACTGTGTCAAGACATGCTGGGTCCAACCTATGGAACTGTTCACTGTATTCCCGTACTCGGCATACCTCCTACGTGGTGCCGGTTGTCACTCTAACATATGAGTAACACTCCACACGACTTTGAATGTACAGATTCTCCATTTGGTCGCAAGGTAACAATCAGACAAAGAACACACGAAACATTTGTGATTGGACACATATAGTAATTACTGTGCCGATGACCATGAATTCTGGTTCAAGTTAACTTAACCAACTCTGCCGAATATTTTATCTCCCTGTCCATAGGCAAAATTGGAACGCTGATACAGCCTATTGTTATTTTCCCCTATCACTGATAAAGGTTCTGTACACGATTGTATTTTTCTAATCATGCCGGTACAAGCTTGCCTCTCTTTCCGATAATAACGTTTGTTTATTTCTTTATTTACCCACTTATATGTAATACCCAGAAGATAGCATGCATATCTGTGTTGCAAATACATTCTTGATCGAAAGCTAGCTAGAAATTTGGCGTCTTCGAAGGAATAGGCGATATTATCCTTACAGAATCCCTAGAACATGCGCTACCATCACATCTGCTCCAGTCAGCGTAATCCAGTGTGAGCCCAGTAGGCCTGTCTGACACCCTCAACAGCATGGTTTTTCTCCGGTCATGCGTAGTGTGACGGAATATTTAATTAGGTCATGTTGTAGGGCGACGGAAACCAACGACTACTGGGGAACCGGAAAGGCAACCAAACCGGGATAGTAGGGAATTACCAACGGGCGCAGTGGATGAGAGGAGACAAGGTTCTGCGTGTCTTGCGGATCCAGCCGACAGCGGATCACCAGCAGCATCTGATAACGAGCCTGAGTCCAGAACAACGGAGGAGGTATTTGTCGAGAACGCAATGAATCACAAATACGCCGCTAGCGAAGCCCACAGGACTGGACGCGGGTCAAGTGATGCAAATCACGAGCTTTCGAACGACTTCTGGCTGGCCAGAAGCGGATATAGCGAAGCGGAGACACGGGATGGAAAGATGGAGGGATTGTCTCGAAACCCAACTTCGTAGGCTCCTGGAATGGTCTGTCACGCAAATTCTCATCCGCGTTGCTTCGTGGGAACGAAAATGTCCTTATCTGTACAGGTTTGTGAGTTGTTAGTTGCACGTTGTTGTGGCAATACACCTTCTGCCGCCATTCCGCTTCAGTCTGGCCGACCGCATGCAGATCTTATCTCGCTACATATGTGTGTTGGTGATTGCACAATACATGCTGCGGAGAGCTCGCCGATGACCACTTTCAAATGTTAAATTCAATTGCGAAACTTAAATTAAAGTCCTGATTGATTACATGGGATCGTTTACTCTCAGCCTCACAAGTCCAGAGGGATCGCGTTGAACAGAAAATCAGCTGCCATTATATGTACCGATAGATGGAGAGTTCAGAAAGCCTTGCTGTCAGCTTCAGTAGTCACATTCGCTGGAGAATGTATTATGTGTGTGGTTACTGGCCCTCCGAGTATACGATCCTTTCTCAAGGGCCGTGCGTCAAATACTATATTCTGTCGATTAGCAAGCAGATGAAGTGATTCCACAATAATTTTTTCACTGTGAAGTATTATCATCTTCCAATGATCCGGTAGATGATAGGACACCACATGTATAGATTATTCACAAGAGAATAGTTGATCACTAGATGCCTCCTCTTGTCTTTACTGATTCAGTTAAAGTGTTGACTGGGTGAGCGAAATATTGTGGTACATCTTCTCATAGATAAATCTACTGAGCTGGCCATCAGGCTGGCGCGTATATCCAATCCACTCTTAACGTATGTGTGCATATTTCATTTCTATATGCCTAGTAGCTAAAATCCGTAGATTGTACATGTCTGGTCTTGCCACCAGCGCGTCAGATCAGTTTGTCAGGACTCGCTTATTAGGCAGACAATTAATATTGGATGCGCCAACATGCCACCATTCCACATTTGTATACCTTTAAAAACGCAGCGAACTAACAGCTAATGGACAAGTTAACATACATCGTTGTGCTCAAAACATAGGCAAGCTTCCTGGCATCCACAACACCAATTGCACTCTACTTCACCGACTCATCAAGTCTGGTCGCACTACCACTGACCTCGTATTCCGACCAGATCTACCAGCACGATTCTCCTCGCACACACTTGTGCCTATCTTCATCTGATCGAGCTTAACCGGCGCTATGCGGTGCACTCCGTCTTTCAGGTCCAATTTCCGTAAATCACCTTTCATCTTCAGATCTCATTTTTCACGCCGTTCTAGCAAATACATACGCACGCAAAGTTCAACATTCCGAGCCACACAGCAAAACCTATCATCTGAAACGAAAAAATCCGAGATCAACCAGGCGAGTCATCAGCCGCAGCCGTCGATCTCTACATGAGTAGTTGTAGGGAATTTTATCCCATGTTGCCTAATCGCCTTGCCTACACGTCAGAACGAATTCTGAGCGCATGACCGAGTCGCTTAGACAGGCCGCGTATTGCCATGTGACGCATCGATGCGTGCTACGTATACGCTTACCTTGGACAATATTGATTTAGTATGCGTTAGACAGATAGGCAGCCTAGTACGCTGAACTGGGGTTACAGGCAAGCGCTTGGCAATTGCCCTGAGAAATATGGATCGACTGAGAGGTGACGCAAGGAGTGCTAACGACCGACCGAACGAAGGCAGGTCTAAAATGAGAAACTGAACGTAGTTTTTGGCCTTACTACAAACCGAAAAATGTACTGATAGGAATCCGGTGTTCCAATCGCCTCAGCAAATATCACCCCAAGCATGTTGAGCACACAGCAGAGCATTTACTCTGTGGTTTTGTGTGGTATGTACTGTTATTCACTTGGTCATTATTGCAGATGAATTAGCGCAGAAGCTCGAAAGGATGGTGCCAATAATTGAACAAATTAGGAGTCCTCAAATCACTTCATTAGAAGTAAGCGTGACAGAGATTGTGCCTCAGTCCACCCCAGAGGGCCCGATTCTAGTGAGGAAGGAGTCATTGCTGCGTTTTAAAATGCATCCCCTGCAGCTTTCAGCGCCATTACCACCAGTGTCCCAACTGATCTCTAAACCATTACCGCCAGCCTGATTGGAACAAGCAGGATCAGAGCCACGTCCATCCTACAAACAGTTCCGAAATTGCAGAATGGCTTCGATAGTATGTCGATTACGGCGTGGTTGTTGCGAAAGGTAACAGGAAACTTAGGCCTTCATTAATGACAGCTGAACCCAAAATAAATGTAGAAGGCGAACCAACACGTACACTAAAGCCATCGATCATATGCACGCCATCGGGTCGGTCGATCTCAACTCAAGCCGCACAAATGGTCAGTAAGAGACCATATCGGTAATCTGCACTAAAGTTGTAGAATTGTTGCCATATTTCTTAATCGGCAGCCGACTCAGTGACGTAGGGAAATAAAACTATTTTCCCCGCTGATTTGCCGTCCGTGGAACGCTCTTTCGACTTTTGTCATTTCTGCTCCCGCACCAGCCATGTTTATAAAAGGACTTGATTGTGTATTACACCACATACATTACTTGATGTTAATCATATTCAGAGAGTGATAGCGTGACGCATACAAACATTGTGCTCATCAGCCGCAGGAAATCGCGGTAGACGGCCACACGGACTTGTTAACTTGGTTATTTTGGTGAGTCCACAGATAAACATTTCACTTTGCTGTCATTTATTGAACTTATGCAAGTCCCATAAATTATCCCAAGGGACTTGTCAAGCCCTGGCATTCTTTACCCGTATTGTACCGTTGTTTCATCGTACTTTCGTTGGATGTCGGCGAAACTTCGTCCTCCCGCCGTCATTGTGTGTACCTTGGTAACCGCTACACTTTCCATGCAATTCGCAAGCTGGATATTGTGGTCTCACTCTGGGTAACCCAACGTGACAACTGCACCATCTGTTAAACTTTGGCTTATCAACTACCTGTCTCACTCTCTGTATTCCCTATCCTATGCACCTACGGTTTCCTTCCAACTCCGGTTATTACAATTACTCATCCCCACATTGTGCAGACTTGCCCCAGCGTCATACACACATGTTGCCATTTCAGTATTATGACCCCAAGGGTCCATTTGCTTGCTGTTACCTTCATCTCACAGTTGTTCTGAGACATTATTCCCACCTCTTTTAACTTGCCTTAAATACCCAACGCATTGTAGCCATCTATCCTCTGTACAACGAACAATGAAGGAGGGCTGTGAAACCAAATGAAAGAGCCGTCGCATGCTGCTACCGGACTCGGAGGTTCGTGATCGTACTGTACAGTGACAACTACCGTGATTTGTGCCTTATATAAACCCAGTTATTTCTATACTGAACTGATATTGTTGAGATATATCCCAATTGCGGTTCGATATGCACTTTAATAGCACAGTAGTTAACTCCCGTCTTTGTTTTGGCTGGACACACGAGTAGTGTTATCTGCTCCAGCTCTAAGCGTGTCTGCCACTTACAACCCTCGGCAATGTCCTTAGGTAATACCGTAGCCGGACATAACGCATAAGCTAGTCAAGTCAAGTTAAGTTTTATGTACCCGGATGGGTGCATTTGCAGCACTTTAAGGTAGCTACAGCGGATGCATTAAAATGCCACATTCAAAGATGTTATAAACGGATAAAGAAAAGGGAAATGCAAGCAGTGGTATCACTGGAGTAAAGGGACACCAATTGTGGTGCACCAAACGCAAACTAATAGGCAGAATCCTCGGGTATTTCCAGCTCTCAGAGTAGAGCTCTGAGATGACATTTCTACATGAATGGTTTAAAATGGCCCAATCGTTCGTGGCCAAACGCAACAAATTGCTAATGGCGCGCTGTATCTCAATTTGGTGTTCAAAATACTAAGAGTCAGATGGTCATGGTGACCTTGGAAGCACTTTGGACAATAGTGTTATCAAAATCTTCCTTACAATACTTATATATCCGCGGTAGAAGAAGTATAAATGATGTTCATTACAAAGGCAACTTCCAATTTATAGGCCCAGCCAATAGAACATGTCGAGTAAAGTTACAGTTTAAGTATACGAATGCTAGAATAGAGTCGTTATATATACACTCCAAGACCGATCACCAACTTATTTGCTCCCGTCTGGTAGAGATAGCAGGAATCAAACTCTGGGCTATTTGGGTGTTTGTTAGGAGCTCTGTCCTTTTAGCCACCGGGTCACGACGGACAACCTTTGGTTTAACGGCTCATGACTGATTGGAGATATTTTCTGAGGCACTCCTTGTATGAAGTGCAGTCTTAATGGGGACCACGATTCCCACTGAACTGAGCTTTGCCCAGCGATCACTGGGATCGTAACTGATACAATAGACGAAGGATGGGTGTTGCGCGTCCGAGTTCGATGTCTGCTCTCTCTGTTTGATAAGAACAATTACGTTCGAAACCGTGTTGGAGTGCAGAGTTTCCAAGCGGACAACACCCAATATTCATTTACTTCATCTGTCACGGTCCCAACCTTCACTTCAATGGGTATCACGGCCGACATTAAGATTGTGCATCACAGTCCATTCACATAATGGGTACTTCAAAGTACCCCTTCATTAAGTGAACTTGTAGTGACCTCGCCATAATTGCCGAAGCGGACGTTTGGAGATGCTAATCGATCCGTGTACTATCGGTTTTGACCACACAAGCTGATATCCACGACGATCACTCAAAGTTCAGTGAATAGACTGTAAAAGTAAAAATCATACACACACACACACACACACACACTTACTCGCGCTCGCTCATACACACGTGGGCACACATGAACTTAGCAATACACTATTATCAAGGTTATCTGTGTAGTACAACCGTGCGTTGAAACACAGGCCTTTCCTAACCAACGGATTACTCAACGAATCATAGATAAGTCTAACATATTTTTCCTGTTGTATTCAATTATAAACTTTATTGTATCTGAACTATGCACATTGTTTATACATCTTAGTATTATTAGCCTGTACCTTCTGATCATGTCATATACATTGTAATCGCCCTAATTATTTGAAAGCCATCATGGTGTGTGAATGGATACCAGCTTGTGTAGCCAAAACCGATAGTCCACCGGTCGATTAGCTTTTCCAACCGTCCGCTTCTGCAATTATGGCGAGGCCACTACAAACTAATGCTTTCTCTCACCGTATGCCGTCGCTTCACTCCTGTTCCTATTTAAGTAGAAAGTTGACTATGTCGTGTTCTTCAGTAGGCGACCCTCCGACTCACCATAGTTTAATTCAGTACTGGTACAGAACTTTGGTGAACGGACAATAACACGAGAGTATCTGCAGTTTTGCCCTTTTAGATTTTATTGGCTCATCACGACGTGGATGAACGTCTTGCTTAATTCAACTCTTTAGCTTAGAACAGAAACCACTTCGAGACCTGAACGGTTACTCTTAGTAAAACGATTAGAAAAAGTTAACAACGAGCCTAAAAATAGCCTCTGTTAACTTGTCCAATTTAGCGGAAAAAAAATTACGTGTGCCTTACATGCCGAAGCGATTAAGTTAGTGGAAGCTAGTTTCTTGTGTATCGGCATGGCTTCGTCTTGTTGCCTGGTAACTCCAAATCTAAATTTACTCCGTGGCAGGAACAGAGGACAGAATGACGTCTGAGGCTACAAATCACGCAGCTTAAGTGGTTCCATTCCCGCGCATGTTAGTTTTGTCGATTATAAATTCCCCGTGTTATGTATGGATTTATTGGTTCTGATGTGGTTCTGTTATTTGGTAGGAGTGCTTCTGTCAGCAGACGAGAAAAGTGCTCTACTGCATACATAATCTTTTCATTCGAACCTATATTACTGGCGCTTACTTGGCTACACGTATCGTTCGCAGTTGATGGACATCAGCTCGAGGCATGATGTAGTTGAGTGTACGGTTATGCATGCTACTCGAACAATGTGTTGCATCGTTCCTGTTTTTAGTACGATGTCTGCAAACCGTGCCTCAACATCATCACAAGTTCCCTTCTCTGGACGCGGGACCAATTAGGGACAGTAAGTCTGTCAATTTAGAGCGAAATTCTAAATGATTACAGGTCTATCGGAAGTCCATGATGTGGGGGAACACGCTAGTCGACTGCTTTTTCATAGAGGCTGGGGTTTGCACCGCCCGTAAATAAAAGTCTTCGGCAAGGCCGCTGCGGTAGGAATTCCACTGCATACTGCAACCTAGTACTTGCTCCCTTAGTCAATCTCTAGTAAGTAGAATAGGGTGCATCGACATTAGTCATGTGCCCACAGCGCCGTCCCAGTGCAGTCTCATTAAACTTACTTGCTTGGACAATTTCTAATTCTGTTGGTAGCGAACCATTCCCTAACAAGAAGGTCAGATGGCAATTCATCAAGCGTGCATCTCACCTGCCTTTTTGACTAGCTGCAACTATAACAGGAAAGCCTATACGGGATAATTAAGTCTGTTTCATTGAATTAACGTAGTGAAACAGCTCAATTACTCGACCGAAACCCATTTGACTTTCGACGAAAAATCAGTGCGAAGACGGTCACTTTCATTGACGTCAGTGGCTGTCTTTCGCTTAGGTGACTGCCAAATGGTTGCCAACACGCAGGGATGTCCGAATCGGTCTGCTCGGGTTATCAAATGCTAAATCAACCTGAAAGATTGATAAACACCTGACTTAGGGAAAAGCATTATTTTCTCTCGCTTTGTTGCAGCACTGGAACGTAACGCTGAGCTCCTCGAACGCCATACAACGAGGTTATAACAGTAAGGAAAGGCTTTACGCCTGAGAGCTCGTGGCACATGCGTTTAACAAGACCTATTCACTCCAGCAATATCTACTTGCAGAAGTTAAATAAGAGCAAAATCATCCTCAACGTCCAATGTCGACAGCGAATAACAGTGAGTACTGCCCCACTGCTCGAAATAACAGATTTCGTGGTTTTGTTTCGCTGTGATGAAGTTGCGCTTCTGGCTCAGGAGCATCTTCAGGCCGGAGTGGGTAAGTGGGGGTGAAGTTATACTGTAATATTAAAAGAAATAAAAGAAATCAGGATCAACCTAGTTCAAACTAGTCAGAATTTTAATAGGCTTGTCTCGGACCCACAGCTTGGGTCAACGCGGAACTATGAATTCACAATAAACCCTGGTGGAAATTGTAGCAACCAGATTAGGATTGCGCTAACTTTGTAGGTACAGTAAAACAAGCACAAGCTGTCGGGCATTAACAACCGTCATTTTGATGTACCGAATTTTGTGAGATCCCAATCAAAAGAGCCACTTGTTACTAGAGCTCAGTCGCAACAGCATTCTGAAACGTCACCATCTCAAACTGGCCGAACAACACAGTCGTTTGAAATACCGTCAGAATTTCTTTTCCGTACGCCTTTGCCGTACGTGGAATGCCCCACCGGAATCTGTCATATCTGTTCCAAGCTCGCAGAGTGCAAAGCCCGATTTGCCCGTGCACATAGTTCCCTGCACCACCTGACATCACCCATTAGTCATGAATAAAAACAAGTGTCTGTAAGCCATTTCAATGGTTGTCACATCACCTCCTCTATGTGTACACTAGAAAGAGACACGATTTTTACCAACCTCCCATTTGCCGTCTTTTCTTTTGGATTTAACTTGGATTTATAGTCTATACTACGTATACTTCAGTGAGTTCCCTGTGCAAATCCTGTTTTGCTAACAGCTCTTTTATTTGGATTGTTACCATACCCATCCTACGGTACCTGTTAAGCTTTACCTTTCTTACCCTATACAACCATTGTTCCATTGTTCTGGGCCGTTGTGGTTACGGTGTGCTTTGTTTTTTAGCCACACAGATCTGCGTGCTTGTTCCCACGGACTTTCCTGTACTTCTTCCTACGCATCTTGATTTGCTGAAATGGACTCTGACAAAGAAATGTCAGGTACACTCGAAAATTCAGGACAAGTATTTGAGTTACACAAAAACTGGCCATGGTGTCTAATGTGTACAGACCCATCAGATGGAGTAAGTATTCGACCCAACTGAGAACAGAGATTGCTGAAGATTATTCTACGAGATGGTCGGAGATAATTTCCACGGAGGTAAACAACCTCGGTAGACTGCAAGCACAACAGATTCGTCCGGTGCACACGCCTCTTGCACAACTTCGTAGGGCTGTCTCTGGTAGTCGAATGTGTAGCATTCCTGTACCGCCCAAGAAAGTGGTCAACTCCTTTGTCAAGCTCAGTAAACGTTGCTGGATTGAGCGAACGGATTTCGTTTTTCAGAATTCGCACAAAATTCGCAGCAGCAACATTGGACTGTGGAAACATTGGTGTTGTTTAAGAGTGGCGGCAACCCCCCTCTTTGAGCCATTCGTCAAGACTTTAGCACCGAAGATGCTTTCTTCGTCTGTGACCAAGACACACGGTACTACTTTGCGACTAAAAATCTTACGAAGAGCCGTGATGGTGAAACCTGATGATGCGAAGTGGTGAACTACAATTTTGGCCATAGCGAAAAGGAATCAGTTATGATCAGAGCATGGTATTCCTCTTGAAATGGACCACAGTAGTCTTCATGAACTCGTTGCTACACCTCACGTGGCATAAACCGCGGCGTCCAGTTAGATGGTCTAGAATGGATCTTATGTGAGCCGGTGGTGCAATCCTTTGCAGTGCGAAGTACATCGGCACTTAATTCTGGCCACCAACATGTCAGTCGAGCCAAATATTTCATTTTTCCACACCTAGATGACCAGAATGCAAGTCTTGTAACACGGCGGATCACAGCGGTGGCATAACAATGAGATTTTGGTCACTCAGAACGCCCTCAGCTGTAACAGAAACTTCATCACAGAGCTCGAAGAAATGCGGAAATAGTCTTTGCTGGTCAGGGTTCCATCGTTTACGGATTGATGACAGAACGGCATGATAATATTCTCGTGTAGCTCGAATAAGAGGGGAACGGTCTACCGGAAATGACGTACCGTGTCGTGACAAATAGCATGTGGAATGTGTTTAGCACTACGGTGCTAGATGTCATGCTAATATGAGTCAGCGCAACGCTCCAGCGCTGTACAATTACAGCAGAAGATTAAACCAAATATTTCTGAGGATGGTAAAAGAATTGCAACGCTTCCTTATCGGTTAAAATAGTGAAAAGTATTCCAAACAATAGTTGTGGAGGCGAGAGACCGTTCTGTACATCGCCAGAGCTTAGCTCATGGCTTAGGCGTATCCGCGTTCAGCTGCACTAAGACGTCTAGAGACACACGGTACAGAATGACCATTTTGTTGTAGTACAGCCCCTATGCCAGTGGTGATGCATCAGTGATAACGATTGGCGAAAATGATCGTAAAACCGCATCTGCAGATAACAGCAGAATAAAGATAGGTAATGCATTTTCATGAATGATGTTCCAAACAAACCTTTTGCGGACTGCAATTCGAAAAGATGTTGTGTCTTTGCAGAAAAGTTATGAACAAATCTTGAGTACTATTGCAGACCCCACTAAAGAACGAAGTTCTGTAAGTTTTAACATAAGATAACTGCGAAAAACGAGCAGTATCCGGATAAAAACCACGTTCACCAACGATATAACCAAGACAAGAAAAGGTTGATGTATCGAACATGCACTTTGACGGATTTATGTCTACTTTGAACCAACAAAATGCTTCCAGAAGTGCACAAAGTTGATATTCGTGAAGCAATTTTGAAGGGGCGTGCACAATAAAGCTGTCCTGATACATAGCAATACCTACTAGATTCTCGGTGACGGCGTTCATAATGTCTTTAAAAATTGACGGTGATACACTGAACCCAAACGATAAAATGCTGTAACGAACAAACCCGAATGGCCTGTTTATAGTTGTGTGAGCACTCGACTGTTCATCAGGAGGTATCCGTAAATAAGCATCGTTCAAATTGTGCTCAGGAAAACGCTTAGGTTTACTCAACTTTTGAAGAATATCCTCATGTGCTGCGTAAAAAGCACTTGTGCAACGTAGCCCGATAGTCACCTCAAATCCTGGGCATTTTAATGTCATGCTTGCGTGAAGTGACTATTAGAGTAAGCCATACTGAAGTCTTGATCAATATAATAATACTCTTAGCAACCATGTCACTAAAAGACTTTCTCGCTGACTTCCGGAGCCCGAAAGTGATTATTCTGCTTTTACTGAACACGGGAGTGCTTTGGATGTCATAGTTAACGGACTTGATACGCATGTCACCTGAAGTTTTCGAACACTGTACAACTAGTAAGCGAAGCTTAGAGTGAAGTAAATCTGAAAATAGTGATAAGGTAATGTTCAGACTTTTCATAGATTTGAGGACTACGTTGGAAGGACCAGAATCCATAAAGATAATACACGACTGCACTGGACGTGCCCACTAAGGGAACTAATCCACATGAGCCAAGGATAGTAATGCAAATCCATTTATCACTTTAACAGAAATATCTGTTGGTCTCAACGGAACTTTAGGAGCCAAGCTTACAATATACTACCTCGGCTTAAATGACCCAATACTACCGGTGTCAAGAATAAATGAATGCTGAGGTCCAGCGTTGACAACAAATCGCCGTGTCATGGGAGAAGTGTTCCAAAAGTCCGTAGCAAGTGCTTTATTGCTAGTGAATGAAGTTTGTATGACAGTGTTTGTTCATCTGTCGCTAATTGAACTGAACAAACTTTCGAATTGCAACATACGGACTGAAGATGACCTATTTTACCACATGTATAACACTTGCGGTCACGGAACTTGCGCGTCAGTCGCGCATGTTTATTGACACATGACTTACAATTATTCCAATCTCTTCGACCAGAAAGATAACATTCATTATTGTTCTCCTTGTATTTAGCTGGTGGTTTTCAATTCCGATGGTTCCCGTAACGATGCTTCACTTTGTAGATGGTGTCGTATAATAGTGGAGCTTCTTTCATCGCTGCTGTTCTCATCTCATACTACAGTTCACAAACGGCTCTAAAGGACTGAAAAGTAGGCCCAAGCAAAAGAAGTAACTTTTGCTGCAAAGTAGGAGAATTAATTTCATCAATCAAACGAGCACGAAGTTGGGTCTGTAACTAGTCACCAAAATTGCAGCGTGCATCTTACGTTAATAGTTGCAGAGTAGAAGCACGCATATCCTGATCACCTTTGCGCATAAGCGCATGAAATTCTGCCCCTCTGCTGCTTCGAAATTTGCCGGCTGCACTTGTTTGGACAGTAACGCTTTCAGTGCATCATATTGTAATGAAATTGGTGGGTCATGAAAAGCTTAGTTCTTCACTTTACTAAGGAAATGAGTAGATTACTTCTTATTCTTCAAATCTTTCCTTGGATGCGCCAGATCTCAAACGTTATATGTAATCCTTGATATCAGCATGACTGGAATGAACATTTAGATTATCTATATGGCATAAATTTGTGGTAAAATTTTTATTTACGAAGCCAACCGTAGTATTGTAAGCAATAAAAGAAATTGGAAGCGTGCTAGTTCAAACTAGTCGGAATTGAAATAGAAGCCTAGTTCATTAAAACAAATATTAAAACAAATACAATAAAATAGCGTTGTGAGCAATCACTACAGTCACTAAAATAGAACGATTAAACAGAACCGATTTACTTCCAAAGGTTCCCGATGTGCTGATTCCCGGTCGGTCGCAAGATTATTTCGAGATAATGTGCCCGCGAAATTTAAAGCAAGTAGCTCACTTACACATTTTGGAAAGTACAACAATAAGTCAAACTCTGGCACTGGGTTACCGGCGTTGTCTGCCACAGCTCATAAGTAATGTGTGTGATCAAACGTATAAACAGCCTAAATGGAGAATTGAACTCTCGTCCCTATGCTCATTACAACCTAAGACGAACTGGCAATTGCTTTTGAATACAACCTTGCTGCAAATAAGAAACCGCGAATCGACGCGGGGCAACAAGATGTTGAACACCTACTTGACCTGGACCCGATTGTCCGGAAACGGTAACCGTCAAACAATCAGAGAGATCAATGAGTTACGTGAATTCGCAGTTTGAATTAGACATGACTGCCCTGGTGTCTCGTTTTGAAGTGCATTTATGCCATGGTTCAAAGCCCAGGAAATCAGTGTGCTATGCGTTATTTCTAGGTGACTGTCTTATCAGTCATATAAGAATTGTTACACAATATAGCTAAACTGAGCTAAGTTTGATGACTGAAATGACATTCTCCGCACGCGGTTAGTGAGTCAATTTTTGTAGTATAGGAAGTAAAACTGTAAGGTCGACCGGTGGCCGAGTGGTCTGCATACCTGGTTTGTAACCATAAGGTCACTGGTTCGAATCCGTGTACGGGTGGGCCTCCTCGCGGTATTTTCAGCCCGCTCGCGACTGGTGGTGGTCGCGCGGCAGCGGAGCGGCGTTACGAGATGCAGCTGGTACATTATTATTATTATTACAACTGTAAGGAGGCGATAGGCAGTGGTTGCCCGAAGGACAGAAAGACCATGAAAAAGGGGGCGGACAGAAACAGGAACAGTCGCAAGAGGGAGGGCCGACGGAGTTACACCGTCCTGACGGAACTAGACAAGAGCCGGTCACGAGCATCGTCCGGTAGTAAGTCTGTGCCAGGCAGAACAAAGACGGCGTTCTTCGAGGTAATAAACCGGACAAAAGCGCCGTTATTGTAACATTCCGGGCCGACCCTAAGCAGAGTGATGTATCCAAGGTTGAGCAAGTCACGAGCTATCGAACGACTCCGGGCCGATTAATACGGGACGGAAATACGGGGTGAAATGAGCAGAGTGTATTCCACCAGGAGGCCCTCAAAGCGCATGAATGTGTCGCAGCGGAATCCAGAAGACATGGTGCGTCGTGGGGAGGAAACGTGACACATTAATGTACGCCTGCGTCTGTGGTGGCATAGCTCTTGATCGCACCAATAAGGATTGTGCTTCGTCATCGCGTCGTTCATGCTACACGATGAGTAACAGAGATCAGACTCACTGTGCTCCCTAATGTATTTAAACCAACTTTAAAACGTTGCGCTCCAAATTTCTCCTGCTTGCTCCACGGTAGCTCAGGAAACACTTCAATGGTTACAAAATCACACTGAATGCTGCTATGTATGGTGGAAAGTACCATAATGTTGTGTATATGGTGATCCCCCGAAACTGAGCTAGCACAGCGCTTCCCGGATTGTGCGAATGAATCTCGTTTCGTGTCCAAGTTAATCAAATGATGTTCACTGGAACCTGCGTATACCCAGTACGTTGGCCACACACATTTGATAGTTGATATTTGTCTAACCAACGTAAGAACCGATCACACGGTTCCTACATCGACTGACAGGAGCTTTAAACAAACCCATTGCGGTGTGATTACAAATGACGTTTATGCCGGTTGTCTGTTCTCTGGCTGTCCTGCCACGCAAACATCGGCCTCGAGGTGTGTGATGTCTGTCTGGTTTTTGAACGGGTGCCACTTTATAGTAACTAATCAGCCATGTGCCCCTAGACACATAGGGTTGCCAATATCCTCTAGTCCATTTGTATCCTTAAGACGCAGTTTCCTTTGTCATCTGTCGACCACTGTGGGGAACTATATGATCGCAGTTTCAAATCCCTTATGACATAATGATTGTTGGTCATGGTAGCAGCCTACGTTAAAACCTAAACAAACATGTACCGCGAGAGAGGTTTGGGCCAAAGCAGCCTAGTTGCAGTTTATTCGCCTTAGTGTGTCGACGAACTGTAGTAATGATATGTAATTTAGACATAAACAGGCTCAACTTTTGATGGAACTACTAAGGAAGCTACTCCTTTTTGCTCGCTATAGAATGGAAATCATGTCAAGGAAATTCAGGGCAGCAGCTCAGGCAGTTTAGAATGACTCCTGCTAGCATCATACAGCTTTACCTGAGGAATACACCGTACATAATTAGTAGTTAAAACTGACCCAGTCAAAAACGTTTTTCAACATTTCGTTTCGTTTGCGGATGTTCTTAAGCGGTTGCTGCACAATCGTGACGCAGTGTAAGTAAACGGATGTAAGTAAACTGCTGTTCTTGCATCCGCCCATTTTCGTCTTATGCTAGCGGTACATTTTATGCTTTTGATTCGCCGAAAATATACCTCGGGTTAATTAAGTAGTGTGTCGAGTGTGCGAGTTTGATTGCCTAGCTACACAACCAACTGAGAATTTTGATTGATTAAAGTCAAAATAAACCTGGTTTGCCGCATCCGTTTCCAGATTCGCCTGTCAGTGCGACCACCACAGAACAGCCACAGGACGCCTGTGCCTACAGAAGGACCATGGGTGGCTTGCGCTGCATCACACACAGCTCCATTCACATACCCCATATACAGTGTAAACCCGAAGGACTAAAACCGGGAAGCATCCGGATGAGAGCCACGCTTCATCAGCTGAGCCGGCTCACACTCCTTCAACAAGCGGAGCAAAAGTATTTATGGATGGGTTGGCACCTTGTCAACATTCACATCAAATGCAGCCACACTAGGGATATCAATCCACAACCAACACCTGAAATACAATAATCTGAACACGCAGGCAAAGGTTAACTGTAATGACGATGCGGCACAGGCACCACATCATTGACCTGTGTTGGTAAATCGAATCGGAAACCAAGCATCGCTATGAAGATGACTATGCATTTGGCATACTCGTCTTCTCTTAGATGTCGGCCCAACGTGGCGACGCTGGTGGCTTACCAAACCCGCTTGAATGAGGCACTCGCGACCGCATGTATTACAGCACAGTGCTCTCGACGTCGATTGTTATCCACCATCGACCATCAACCGATGTTCCTTTTTCCTCCGCAGTATTGATTTCGCTCGTACCTAGGCAACCGCACTTTTGATAAGCTCTCACCATCGACACCGATCGACTGCCAATGACTCCCAACATATGAGCACAACATTAGTTCCTGATAAACTCACCTTGCTCATGTCCTGGTAACGGAACTTCGGTTTTCCCAAGAGTCGCTTCCCTGAACGCTGTAGACCATAAAGCAGCTGGTTCGGTATCCGGGTCGAATCCACGCGGCGAATATGTCCGAGCCACCTCAGGTGCCGCAGCAGAGGTATGGAGTTTATTGCACACATACCACTGGGTCAGGGCACCTCCGTGTCTGCAACTCATTTCCTCCAGCAGATACGCACAGTACAACGCAGACACTGTTGATGGAAGCGCTCTAGACAACAAACATCCTTCCGATCAAGCGTCCAAATGTAGTTACCGTATAGAAGAACGGATAGCACCATAGACATGTATACCAGCAGCTTCGCCCCAACAGTGACCTGGGGGTTGTTCCACACACTATATTCCAGCTTGCTAAATGCAGCAGCCGCCTTCAATACGCGGTTATGCAGCTCCACCGTCATCTGCAAGTCCACTGCCATTTCTCTCCCAAGGTAGCAAAATCTCGGACCGGTTTCCAAAACTTCGTCGGCAACCTGGATTTAGAGCAAGCCCACGGACTCCATTCCGAGTGAAGGCTGACAAAGGCAAACAACCTTCCTTGTGAGGATAGTGTGGCCAAATTTGGTCGCTGTCGAAACGAGAGCCCGTCATATGCTGCAAATCATCCACTGTGCGCAAAAGACGCAAAATGCTAAGGAGCAGAAAAAGCACAGAGTATGAGATCATGGTTGGAAGAGGAAAGACATCTGGGAGAGAGGGACAAAGAAACTTCGGACACAAAACGACATTAATGTCGGCTTTTCGTTACGTTAACAAGTGTGCTCAATCAGAAGTGTGCACCGTCCTGCGGACCCCAGCTTAGCAGTCGGGCGACACCGTGTCAACGAGATTGGACCTTAACGTAGTTCGTCTACTTACGTACTTCGTCGAACCATTAAACTATACTGGGTAGGGCCACGGGCCGCTTGAGAGCTATTCGGAGTACGTTAGTCAATGGTTAGAGGTCAGATTAACTCAGTTTCCTGGTCCTGCAGTTTGGGGGGTTGAAATGGGATGGCGTCCACTTCTGTAAAAATAAAACATTTACAACTCCCCGCTGCCTCGCGAACACGCTTTTGAGGGAGAGATGTTGGTTATGGACCCTAATCGTCCTCCTGTCTAGGTCTGGGCACCATGACAGTGTCTCAGCCCACATACAACCATGACATCTTCTTCAAACATAAACTTCATTCTACATCGGTCGTCGCGCAGATTATCAAGGGTCGCCTTATCTGCTGTATGCAGCAGGGCGGATGTTACGTGTTCAACCAATGATCGCTCACTATGACCGTGAACCTGATTGGCCCTACACACACACGTAGATAAGCACGCACACACGCACTCAAGGACACACCGTAACGTTCCGTGCTCTCATGTAAACCGGTAAGTGTTCAGTACACTGTGCGCCAGCCTGACGCGTCTTCTTGCGTATTCGCTACTAGTTGAAATACGTACTTGCGGTTAGAAACCAGTTGTGATAGCGGATAAGCGGAAGCATTCTGCTGCTGGCGCGTCCCTTCTTTATTTTCCAGCTGTTTCTCTTACTCCCAACCTTCTGCCTATAATTCCCATCTTAACTGACAGCATCCGCAGGTCAGCTGAAGTCGAAATATCTGCAGCCACCTTCGCGCACCACCCACTGGATGCCTATCAGCAGCAGCCCACACTGTCCCGTTTCCCTTGCGGGGTTTAACGTTCGCTCTTTAAGACAAATCGGTCAACAGGATGCAGGTGCACACACGTTAAACACGCTGGGTATTGAGGTGTGTTTCGTATCCAACACTAGGATCAATGACTCTCATGGAGTTGTTGAACTAACCACACCCAGCTTGTCCTCTCTCTATTGGTCTCTCGCATCCGGAGGCACTGATGTGGCAACCACTGGTCAAGCTAGAGTGGGCATTGTTCTCCATTCCAAGACTGAGTCATTTTTGGTTGATTGGATTCCTGTGGGGAGCCGTTTGTGTATAATCCGTTTGACGGCCTCAGGTGAGGTTGATTCACGGAGTAGCAAAAACCCTGTTTGTGGTTGGTTTCCGCTTATACCCTACCGACTGCAGTTCTGATGCTGCCAAGGACACATTCTATCAGGAACTGAGCACAATAGTAAGCAACGTTACCAGTTCATATATCATAGTTCTTGCAATGGATATAAATACACACTTACGTCCTCTGAGCTATTCAGAAGCTCAGCTGGGTGATAATTATGGGCTAAACTCTGACTTATAAAGCAAAAGATAAAAATAACATAAAGAGGGAGAAAATCGGATTTTAAATGACGCCAAGCTTTTCAAAGTAACACTAAGTTAAGTTTCCTCAACGCTACGTTACGGAGACGGCTGGTGAGCACACTAGTTGGTTCGCTTTATTTCGCCATCTGAATGACCCGGACTATATCACGTAGAACAACTGGGACAGTGTGTGTAATGCTTAAGGCAGTTGAAGCACCGTATTTTCGGTCCATGAAATTCCATAACGCTGTTCATTGGGAAGTAGAGAAGAAAGGTAAATTAAATACAGTACAAGCAACCGTGCATGTAATGATAAGGGTAGGTTTGTTTCGTTCCTAATGAACATCGTTATGAACTTTCATGGACCGAAAAGATGCTGCTTCAACTGGCTAAGGCATCGCACACGCTATCCCACTTGCACTACGTGTATACTCCAATTCATTCAGAAGGTGAAATAAAGCGAACCAGCCCTCTCCGTAAAGTATTGTTGAGGAAACTTAACTCATTGTTCATGTGAAAAGCTTGGCGAGTCACTTAAAGTCCGATTTTCTCCATTTTTATGTGATTTTTATCCTTTGCTTCATAATTCACAATCTGATAATCTTACGGGACTTGTTAAGCAGTCTCTCTTTTACCGTTATAAATCATTGTCCATTGTTATCCTTTCGTCAGTTGTGTACGTTCTGTTCAAGTGCCTCTTCCTACACAACTCAGCGTCCTAAGTTGAATTTACCGCCACCGGACTGGCATTCTTGATTCTGCACGATCCAAATCATATGTACTCCTCTTTGCTGCAACACAACGATAAAACAAACTTGAGGGGTCACTCGTTGCAACTTGTAGAACAGTGCAGTCACATGGAGCACCGCGGAAGTTTTTTCTATTCGTGCATGTCATCCATGGAATGTTGTCCAGAATCGATCATTTCTACTCCGACATTAGCAATATTTAAAAGACGGTTGTAGTGAGCCGGAGATTTCCTCGCCTTACTGTGTAAAGTATTCCAAAATACATTATAACTATAGTTTCTTTGGGTTTTGGGGAATTAGGTAGTTTGCTTGTTTTTAGTTTGCTCCTGTTCCTTTTACTCACATACGGAACACGCCGGCATCCGCTTAGCCACCAATCGGACATGATCTACTGAGAGGCGCTCGTCCTTGCACCCGACACACGTCCATACTCTTCGCTGGTGTATAATTTTTAGCTTTAGCGACTTTAGCAATGGTCCAACAAATCTTTGCTAGCTTGTTTTCGTGTATTGTCCCGTACAATTTCGGTTGGTCATTCAGTCGCGAATTAGACGGATAGCGCACAATCGATGCGCCATGCGGTTGGATGACGTACTCAGCTAACCATTTTTCGTTGCTCAACTGTATCACTTCAACCTTCTCCTGGAAAATACTTTGAATTTATTGTTTGTTATCTAGTAATGTTGTGAAACTACGATGAGTGTAGGACTAATGCATTACGAAGATAAATTATCTTTTTGATGATAAAAGTACTATCACAGTGCTCGGTCCTTCAGGGACAAACGGTTCATTCGACAAAGCAATCTTAGCGTATATGACAGTCTACCTACCTCTTACAGGCCTCGATGTAAATAACCAAACTGCTTCCGTAATTAACGAAGTTTAGGCATTCATGGGCATCTTTCTTCGTTTTAGTCAAACAAACTCACTTCAACGCAGCCATCTATTGAACAATCTGTGTAGAGTCAGAGATGCATAGACGTCCAGTTGTCCGCTCCGTGTGCTTGCAGTAATCTAATGGCTTGTTTAGTCATGGAAATCCTTCTGGTCCCTCTGACTGCTGTTGTGTCGCCGCTGACGCCTTCACTCCACGACCGCAAGAAGAAGTCCAAAGACGAGCCAGAAAGAGACTTCTATACATGAAACCACAGTTGTTTATATAGTTTTGAGGGCAAAATGAAGGGAAGCTACTAAAGTACACTTGAGCCAACCAACAGAAGGAAAAAGTCAAATGCAACGGCGAACAAGCAACCGCGTACTCAAGAGCGAATCGCTTATGTCCTTAAAAATAGCATCATGGGACTCCAAGCGTAAAGCGAACATCCATTTACAGTGACGGGCACTGGTCAAGCAGAATAACGAAAGGAAGCGTCTAAACAAATGTCACTAAATAAACGAGACTAAGAAATGCAGACTCAAAAATTAAAAACTTGTACAATAATCGTGTGATAACTAAATATTACTTTAACATAACCAAGTAGGAAAGTGATGGGAAGAAAAAACAAATAGAATGTGTTCTTGCAAATGGCACTGCTGAAAGAGACATGACGATGAGCGTCCATTAACAATAACGTGGGTGTACCAATCGGGCTAACCCAGTAGAGCGTTTAAACAACAGCCAAGTAGAAAATAGGAAGAGTAAAGAATAGCTATTAAGGTAGTTCACAAAAAATGAATGTCTAACAGCTGTTCTCCTAATAATTGCGTAATCCAATCGTAATAATTGTTTTCTTGCTTGTCGTTTGCTGATAACCCCACCGGACTATCTAAGATAGCTTGAAGAGTAGTGCTTCCTAATCCATATTGTTCTTTCCTCCTTTATTCGCTGTCAGACTTCCGGAAAAATACTGCAAATTAGTTTCATTGGTTCGGGTGTCGTTTTAAGTCGCGCCATTTATCTTCGATGGGGCCAGCACCCACGAACCTTTGGTTATGAGTTGGCAGTCGTTTCGAGTGAGTCGCGGGGGGCGAGGGATGATAATAATCAAGACGACTATGATACTAGGAGTCCTCTTCACATATGCAGTCTGAATCTCTTCTTCGTCCTCTCTGGGTTACTTCGCCTTCGCTTACGGATTTATATTTATGTGCGCAGGGGTATAGCAATTCTGTCATACTACTAAACGAATTCCTGCCTCCAACACAATTTCGTGTCTTATGAATTACTCAGAGTGATTGTTTCCTAACCCAGTATAAACGGAAATCACCATCGCCAACGGAACATCGTGTGCATCCAAGACAAATGGTTTCAGTAAGGCCATTTATCAAACAGACTGTAACTGACGTATGAGTGGCTGATAGCACCCTGTCTTCGAGCGCCTTTAACACACTTATGTCCAACGGGTGAAACATGGCTGACCTGTATGGCACTAACAACAACTGAACTCCCACATTCCATACCTGAGGTGAATCTGCACAAGGGAGATAGGATAGTACGTAAGTGGAGGTCCCGATTGCTAAGGAATTTGCTCATCTTCACAAAATATGTATAATATTCCTGGTTAGATGAATACATATGGCAGTGCTCTGAGCTCATAGTAATACTCTGTGGTCTCCATGGTTACAAAAAGTCCATTGGTTTAAATCACTGGCTTTCAACAAGATATCCTAAGTTCGAATATTGAAACTTTCCAGGGATATTCAAGAGTTTACGAGTACGAATGAAATAAAAGATTCGCGTAATGTTTCTTCTAACTTGTCAAACTGACTGTAGTTACAAGCCGTTTCCTAGAGTCAAACACTCTACTTGGCTTCGTTGGACACGCTGGTACGGCTTCAACTATAGCATCTGGCGCTTTTAAGCTTAGCGTTCTCCGAAGTGAACTTTGGGTGCACAACAGCTCAGTCCACTGTTACACTCACAACCCGACTGTTCGACTTGGCTTCACATGCGCCTCTTCGAAGACAGTTGCAAAGACGCAAGCACGAACCACATGCCATGAAAGTCACAACAGCGGTAGGTAGTTCCAAGATGTACGACAACTAGTTCCTTCTATGGGGTAAGGAAAACGTTCGTATCCCGCTTATACTGTTGGACCTGATGGATGACGTAAGCAGTACGCCGTACCGACGTTTTGTTGTCATGTAAGCACCACCAGTCGCGCGTGAGCTAAGGATACCGCGAGGGTTATCTGGTCCCCCACGCAGACTCGAACCCTCGACCTTGGGATTACAAGGAATGAGTGCGGTTCCTTTGGCCAACGGCCGAACATTCAGGCAGTAAACCTGAAAAACTGGTTAAGCGCTCATTGGACCACCATTGTTATCTGGCTGGAAGTCTGCTGTATAATTTTTCAAAATTTGTGGACGCTGTAAATTATAGCATGACTGAGTCAGTGAACTGTTGAGGCATTTCCCATTATGGACTTACCTTGGGAGTTTGCAGTACCGTAAACTTGATTGAGCAGATGAAGAATTCCAATGGTGATCCACACATTACCATAGTCCTGCAACCCCCTACCTGATAAGTGCAAACAAGTATAAAACCGCACATAAAGCAAAGTGATTTGAACTGGTAACATCTGTCGTTCTCCAGAGCTGGTCTTTTAGGTTGTCATCAACGTCATTTCAGGTAACAAATGCTCATGCTAGAGTCCAAGATTTATTGATCTTATCGAAGTAATCTTGCTGGGTCCTACTCTGTTCCTACTCTATATCAATGATGTTAGAAGGAGCCGAAAATGTTTATTCACATATGTTATTAATAATGTTTTGACTTTAAAAGATAAGCTTCAGTACAATTATTCCCACTCCAAAGAAACAATGGCATAATGGATTTATACGGGTAAGGAGGCTAATGTTTAAAAGGTCCTGTAAGATGATTGTGGTGAAACTTCAAAATATAAAAACTGCTTAGCAAAACAGGGTTTACAAAGAATTCGATAATTAGTATAAACTGTAAATCCAAGGTAGATCCATAAGTAATGACGGCAAATGAGATAATGGTAAAAATCTTTTCTCCTCCTGGTGTACACACACAGGAGGTGAAAAATCTGGAACAAACTCTGGGATTTGACCGCCTGTGAAATCGCCTACAGTCAATTGTGTTTATCCGTGGGTAGTGAGTCTGGTGAACTGGTGCAGCGAAATGAATGCACGGTCAACTGGGGCAATGAACTCTGCCAGCGTTTGGTCACATATGACAGATTCCGTTAGGACAGTCTATGTTTTGTAAATGCGTATGGAAAGAAATTCCGACTGTATTCCAAGCGACAACGTTGCTCTGCCAGTTTGAGATGGTGACCATGCAAAATGCTGTTGTGATTGCGCTTTAGTAAGTAGCGGCACATGTGGTTGGGATCTCTCAAAATCTGGTAAATGAAATTGAGATGCTCGTGCAATTGCCGATACTGTCCACTGAAGACCCCGAGCACTTGTAGTCTTCGTCTATACGGAAATGTATACAGACCCTTGATATTTTTGGTTGCCCAGCGTTGGGGTATCTCCAAGCCAGTGAGATTGCTCCTCAGCCATGGCTGCCAGACATGTCTTGTGTACTCCAAATGTTGCGTATGCATGAGCCCAGAAGTTGTGGAAAAATCGAAGGGTCGAATCGTTCGAATGCACGCTTCAGAGGGCTCACGTGTTGCATGCCCCTCCTTGACGCCGTTTCAGCATGACTAGGACTTCCAAGGTCCACCTGGACCAAAACACTCAGATCCTTCTCGCCATAAGACGTTGGAAGCTTCTTGTTGCCGAATTTGTAGGACTACATCAACCTGTGTCATATATGCAGCCATCTACATCTGTCCACGTTGAATCGAAGTAGATTCTACATTGGCTACACGTATACCCTAACCAGATCTGCTTGAAGTACTGTGACACCATCTAATGTATTGATCGCCCTCCACACTTTGATGTCATCCGCATAAAGAAGGCAGTTCAAGCTTATGAGGCATGTGATATCGTTAATAAGGTCAAAAATAATCGCGGTCCTAGTACCGATCCTTATGGTGCTCCGCATTCAAGCCGGACGGATTTGACCGTGTAACGCACACGTACTTACAGGCGCCGGCTTAGATGAAAGCTACTGATCCATCCTAAGAGGGCATCACCAATACCAAAGGTCTGGACTTGGAAGAGTAGAATCTCATGGTCTAGCCAAGTCGAACGCCTTTGATAAGTCGAGCAAAACAACATCAGCGCCTGTACCAGAGTCTACTGCATCAAACTAGTTGTGTGCTGCTAGTAGTAGATTTGTATTACACAATCGATTTCCTCGGAAGCCATGCCGTTCCAGTGCAAGGTAGTTAAATTCTTCCAACTAAGTCGTTAGCTCACCAGAAATACTAGCTTCTATGAACTTTGGAAGAATCAGTCGTAAGATTATGGGATGGTAGTTGGCTGGATTGGCACGAATACAACTCTTGTGAATAGGAGTAAGCATCCCGTGTTTCCACATGTATTGCAGGTAAATTTCGTCAAAACAATGTTGAAAAAATCGAACCAAAGACTCGGCTGAACTCTCTCCTACCGCCGATAGCGATTTCGTCTGTATACTATCAAGTCCAGAAGAGCTGTGCTTGCGCGTACTCAACAGCTTTTTTAGTACAGTTTCTGCTGTGAAGGATATGTGAGTGCGTTTTCTGGGTGAAACAAGCATTATCGTAGGGTTATGTGGCAAGTGAACTCACTGAAATGTTGCAGCATATTGTAGACGCAGGGTATTAGCCGCCTCCTTCGGTGTTCTTGTGCGTCCGTTCGTTGTTTGAAGAGAAGGAGTTCACCGTTCACCTTACTTAGAATGTTGATGTGTTGATACAGAACCTTGTGATTTGAGGTCATATGCACTGCCAACCTTTGTTGGTACGCCATTCTATCCTCACGAACAAGCTGAGTACAGTGGGTACGTTGGGCCGTATTGGCAATCCAGTTCTCAGTGCCCGGGGAGAGTTTGTAGATATGCCAGGCTGAGTTTCGCACTGCTATGCACTTGCGTGCCCTAGTTCGCAGAAATGAGACCAAGTTTCACGGTCGGAAGGTATTATTCGCTGACGTTTTGGCAGCCAGTGTTCAACTGACTGACGAAATGTTCCCATGGGCTAGCTGATGTCTCGTCTGCCAGAAAGGTCCAGTTGGCTGTCTCACCTAGTCGTGCTTTGTTATAGCGTATAATTATTTTCGTTGTGTCTGCAAATTCCACTGGATATACTGCATACTAAATATATTCGAAGAGTAGAACTACATGATCACTGCTGCGCAATGGGATGTCAACCATTAACCTCTCGAACACCAGTGCTTCGTTGGTGAATATCTGATCCACTATCGAAGGCTTATCATTTTCTCGGAAGCGGGTGGGAGTGTTTATGTGGTCATACAGCGCGTAACTGGAGACAAACTCTCGTGGATCGGTCTTAAACTGTTCTCCGTGAAATTCTTGGCATTTCAGAGCGTGGATGTTGAAATCACCATTAATGAGAATGTGACTGTAAGTTGTGTTTTCACCCGCCTTAGTGTGGAAGCCAGATAGAATTCTTTCTCTAGCGTGGTAGAAGGAGGATGGTAAACGGCCACCACTAAGCAATTGTTGTCCCCTTTCAAAAGTACACAGCACCAAAGGAAATTGTATACCGTTCTGACCGGATCCTCTATGAGCTCACGTTGGAGGTCACTGCGGAAGTACGGAGCCACCCCTCCACATTTGCTGCGTCTGTCGTGCCGAACAATAGGCATGCTTGACAATGTGATATCCACATCACTTATGTCAGGGTGTAACCATGTTTCCTCAGTGTGGATGAGGTCACAGTCTCTTAATCCTTGACGCGGCCGCATTTCGGAAAGTTTACTCAGTAAAGTTGAGCTATGGTGTGCACACAGGAAACCTTCTCGGATATCAAATGCTGTTGACTAGGGGCACATAAATAACGTGAATTTGTGCCAATTGATGAGAGGTCGGCACTTAATTGTTTTTGGGTGAATTTCCAAATCATAATAAGAATGCAATCTGTTTTTGGTCTCACTTGCACCTGAAGTATGTAGTCCATCAGCAGCCCTCTCGATTTCTACGGGTCTTAGCGCACAGGTTTCCGAATCTCTGTTGTGGTTATATTGAGTTGCGGGTGGCGTAGTTTCCGCGAGAACAGTGAGTGGCTGCGGCTCTCTAACTGCTGTCTCAGTCGTAGTTCAGAAGGAATTGTGTTGCGTAGTAACTGACCGGTTGCATACTAAACGTGCTCTTCTCTGGCACAGAGTTTTACGCCTTCCTCTTCACCTAGCGCAGTAATCATACACTCATTCGAATCGGAATAACTCCCCGTTTTCAGTAGGTATATTTTTACGAAGTATTTCATACGGAAAGCGATTATGCTATACAAGTCGTTTTAGCCCGCTTCGTGTTTTTATCCAAACGCACCACTTGGTTTTTTAACAGTTTTCACTGCTGCGATATTGTGATCGATCATGAATCCTCGGTGCCATCTAGTGGTCCTGGAAACACATCCATGGGATCATTTGTAACAAAGCTACGGCTCAATCTTGGGTTTAAATTGCATTCATCCATCGCTGGCACTTTCCGCTGTCAGCCAACCGCTACAAGCTACTTCCAACGGTTTTGTCTTACAGAAATCATTGTAGATAAACAAGCTAGGGAACCTCGTGTACGTGTGTCCTCCTGGTGTAAACTCACCTACGGTAACCGACGTCGAGAGTGCGACTGGGACAAAGAACGCGAGCGTCACTCGCCCTCTAACTCACGTGACCAGACAAGGGCGGCGTTCGTTTTCAACAGGCCCACAATGGAATTGATTTCACCTAACCACAAATGTGGGCAAGCAGGTGTGTATACAAGCAGTTAAGCGAGACATTAGTTGTGAATTTTTCGGCCTTCTGTTCCACTCCCGGTGCTGGTCCAACTTTACAAATCAACCTGACTGATTCGCTCTGGCTTTACCGAATATGTCGAGCAATCCTAATAGTCAAATATAGAATATCGCTCGTGAGAAAGTGTGAAAAACGACCTGAAAATGTCCAGCAGATGGCGTGCTTCAGGGCTTTGCGTTTAGAATCTAACAACACCGATATTGCTCTACGGCAAACCGCTCAGACCTCTGCCCTTAAAGGATAAAGTCAGGCTTGCTAGCCGCCCGACGGCCTCTGCGCCACATACTCCCACAGTTGCTAACCCTATAAGTAGGCAACACACATCTAGTGTGACTGCCATAAACTTATCCCTAGACGTCATATCTCACGAGTCCGTCACAACACCTACACCGACAGTCCGGAGCCGGTTAACATATGCATCGGTCGTCTCGATAAAAATGCCTAAAGAGACACCCGTACATTCATCTTGTGGACCAAGCACGAACGAAGTGACGCTGTTTTCACTACCTTTTATAGTACTCGCCAAATAATCCAACTTAACAGCCACACCACACTAACCGACATTCGCTAAACAGAACCCCAGCGTGTTAATTGTCGTGTGCACTGACATTCCTGAGTCCAGTTCTGACACATTAAAGGGCAAGTTGTTAGATGATCGCAACCAGTGGCATTCCATCTGCGGTGTGATTAGTATTCGGGTTGACCCACTTGCGCTACGACGCGTAGCGCGTTATCCAACTTCAGTGCACTACGACGAACCCCGATTTCTTCGAGTAACCTTGAATTCAATGGAGGAGGCAAAGGTAGCCCTACTTTCAGCAGTTCATCTTCGCAACCCACCGAGCGGGGTACGCATACTACTCGATATTCCTTGGTAAGGACGGTCAAAAGAAAGTGAAAACCACGGCGACCCTTCTAGGAATGAAAGGCGGAAAACCGTATTCGTTGATGTTGTTCCTGAACTACTAAGCACCAAGCGCAAAAACATGACCGAGAACAGTGGTGCTACATCCGCGAAGCACTCACTCTGGACCACGTTACTGCTAAATCATCAAAGGGGAATTTCTTCATCTCCACATTACAAGCGCCGCGGTCCAAAAATATTGAAAGTCGTGCTACACGTCATGTAGCCTGACAGCAATTCAAGAATCAAAGTATAGCCACAGTATAGCCGCCTGAAATGCTGGAGGAATTAATTTTCTCTTCGGGTTTACAGTTTCTGGAACACTCTCACAAGCTTACTTGTTTCATCCTGCACATTGGATATTTTCAAAAATCGATTGGATCTTGCCTTTTTGTCCCCATCACTTCCTTGTCTAACCTGTAGCACTTAGGAATATATTAATTATGCCTTCACACAGGATTAGTAGGTTACATAATCCTGAGGATGTTGGACAGAAGTGAGTATCCTCGTTTCAACTGCTTACCTTTCTCCCGATTTACAACAACTATAACTGTCCCCATTTTTCTCATCGTTCGCATTCAGTTCCTACCTACACTACTATTATTCAGCAGGGCAACTGCGAGATAAATGCTCAAACAAACAACTCACCTATCTTTTGCTAATAGTAGTTTTACCCTCGCCAACCTGCGAGACATGCCAAGCAACTGCTTTGTTATCCGACATAAATAATTATTCTTTGTGTTGATTATGTTAATAGCCACCTCTTGTGACTGCACCGTTAGTTTCAGTATCCTCGGGCCAATACCTCTGTAGTTTGGCGACACCTTTAACCGTGTATTCGACTGAAGTATAACGTCACATGCACTGAGAGTTTCCCAGATGTAACACCATTCCTGCACAGCATAAGTGTGGGTTTCTTCCCTGCCTGTTGTCGGAACCTCGGCAAGCTGTGAACGAAAATAATCCTATTGCCACACTCCATGGGGTGGTCGTTTGAATTATTTTTGTCCCGCATACCCCTTGTATTGATGAAACAATCGGATGGTTTTGTGCTCAACCGATAACTCAAGAATGGGCTTCTGAGTTTATGATTCATGTAGCAACTATGACGTTTTGTGGTAAACTTGTGGGCGTACAACTTTATATACAAGATCTTGCAGACTGGTATTACTGCAAATTCAACCTTCCTCAGTGCGAAACAGCGCGGACGAGTCAACATAGGTAGCTTTGGATCGTACAATCCCTCCTGCAGTGTGTGACAGCTTCCGCACTGCATCAAGCAAATTAGTGAGAGGACGTGATTGCCAAAGTCAACGCGCCAACTGCATTAGTTAGATCGCAATCATTACGAAGAAGACTGCCGAACTGCGTGTGTGTATTGACCCGAAACCGTTAAATGAGGTCCTGCGTAGATAGCATCATGCATTACCTACACTCGAAGACATTTTGCCGCATTTGGCCAAAGATAAGTATTTCACGAAGATACACATGTCTTCCGCATTCTAGCACGTGGTTCTAGGTGAAGAATTAGTTTCCTTACTATTTTTGCAACATCGTTCAGACGCCTTTGTCGGACGTGTTCACCATTAGGTTTGAAGGTTTCGAGCGAAATTTTCCAAAAACGATGGCTGCAAGCGGTAAACGATTTAGAGGGCGTAATGTGTGGTAGATGATGTGTTGACCTACGCCTCGACGGAAGAAGAACATTACACTAACCTCAACCGTTCATTGTAGCGTTGTGTGCAAAAGAACACCAAGCTTAAATACAGGAGATTTGACCTTCGGAAAGGCGAGGTTATATTCCCTGGGCATGTGTTAACAACCCAAGGGAACCGGGAAGATGCAGGAAAAAAGTAAGGCAAATCGAGAAATCACACCTCCTAACGAGGTGAAAGGAATCCATATTTTCAACGGCATGGTAAGTTATTCGAGTCGTTTTATGCATAGACACACCAAGATCATGACGCTGATCAAGAAGCTAACTCACAAAGGAATGAATGGGAGTTTGGTAAAAGAACAGGAAACCGCGTTTGCGGCTATTAAGCACTATCTCAGCAACGTGCTTGTACTCGGATAATAAAATGAACAATGGTTTATATCGGGTAAAAAAGCAGTTTCTTGACAAGCCCAGCAGGAAGGTAGAGGCAAAACTACAATCATCAAACGGTATGTGCGTGGTTTGTTTGACCGTTTATCACGCAGATACCCGGCTGTATAATAGTAAAGTGGGAATTGAATGCAAACGAGGAGGCCACATGGAGGCAGTTATAGCTGATGTACCCCATGAGAAAAGTACACACAAGAATATCCACTTCTCTACCGCCTCCTCAGGTTTATGTGCAATATTAATCCGGCTGGAAAGGATAATCAATATATTCCAAAGTGGTATAGTTTAAGCAGCGAAGTGATTGGGACCAAGAGTAAGATCCAATCGATTTTTGAAAATATCCAATGTGCAGGAAGAAACAACGAATTTTGCGAGAGAGTTCCAGAGTTTCCAAATCCGAAGAGAAAATAATTTCCGCCGGCATTCCAGGCGGTTATACTGTTCACTCAAATTCAGTGGGTTACCGCTGAGATTGGCGTTGTGGCTGACTTTCAGCAATTGACAACACACATGATCACACAATATTTGGTAGACTAATATGAGATCACCGCGCAGCCTTCGGTAGCGGCCACTGAAAACTCCCAGTGACTTAAGTCTTTGATGCTTGGACAGATTTCGTAGGCCCTTGACGTCCTTCTTGGCCCTGCGTTGTGATTTCTCTAGCACTTCTGAGTCGCGCTTTAATCAAGGTTTCCAAGCTTGGATGACGTATTCAACGTGAGGGCGCACCTAAGACTTGTGCATCATGGGGAAGATGGAACAGTCGAAACCCCTGAATGCTCTTCGCAGCAAGCCGTCGTGCTGGTTGGCGCTCTTCGCAGTTGCCTCTGATTGCTTTAAACAGTGGAGTTCACTTTGAATGAGCACCCCAGGGTCGCGTTCCTGGGAAGTTGTTTGCAATACATGTGACCCAAGCATACGCTCATAGACATGCCCAGGGCGCGAGTGAACAGTGCGCGATGGTTACACATTAAACGACAGCATATTCGGAACTGACCAGTTTGAAATTGTCTTGAGGTCCCACTGAAGCTGTTCGTGTTCGTTCGGTTCTTTGATCACTCGCCATAACTTGATGGCATCCTCGAAAAAGAAGAAACCGGAAGTAATTTCTCTCATCAGATCGTTCATGCAAATCAAGAATAGACGGGCCCTAACACCGAGCCTTGCGGTACGCAGCAATACACTTCAATTACGTCGGACAAGGATTCTCGTACTCTCACTGCCAACCGATGTCCGTGCAAAAAATTGCCTATCCAACGCAGCAGTTGGTTACCAATACCATAGAGTTGAAAATTATGGAGGAGTTTCGGTGGTCTAAGCGATCAAACGCATTTGAGAAGCCCAAGTAAATGACCACCAGATGCTTGCACTAATGCACAACAGACAGGGGATAGTGCCATAACCATACTCTAGAATGAGTCATTCCAAACTCCTTGCACGAAATTTGACAAACGCTACTACTACAGAAACTGGATTACTGTATCTTGTCGACCCAAGATAGTTGCACACGAATAAGCGTTGTCCTTGCTACCTTTGTTATTTTTCTCGCCTATGGTGTGAACAATAACCACTCCCCTATTGCTTTGTGTGCGTACATTCTCATTTCAGACTCCCTTTATACGACAGTGCAGTTACATCCGCAAGCGCCCGAACTGAAGACTCTATTATCCCTTCGCTATCTTTTTTATCACGCTATACACCCTACGGGACATGTTAAGCACCTGCTTTTTTACCCGTTATAAATCAGTGTTCATTATTCATTGTTCACCTCGACTCCTGCTCCAACATCAACTGCTTCAGTCCAGCTATTGCGTGCACGTAACAGGTTCGTAGGGCATGAGCGGTTTTGTCGGTAGCCATGTTGCTCTGATACTATCATCTTTTGACTTTCCAGATACTGTATGAGTGCATCAGGGATGATAGAATGTATAACATTTGAAAGCACAGGGAGCAGCGTTATAGGACGGTAATTGGTTGGATCAGCGTGACTACCTCCCATTGGAATATTAGTGATTATCCCACCCTTCGATCTTGCTGGAATTTGGTTCGCCTCCATACAGCACTGATAAATTATAGCCAGAGGTTCCACCAGATCACTGGCTACTGCCTGTAAATTCTTGGGTCGAATATTATCGAAGCCAGAAGAGCTGTGGATACACAGGGACCACCATTTCTTTGACACACTTTCTGCACTAAATGTAATATTGGTTAATTCTGGTGGTGGAACAATGGAAATAGGGATAACCGAATGTGAGTAATGGAGGCGTAAGAGATCGGCCGCTTCTGTTGCTGCTTCCATGCACCCGACAGTCGTGACCACTGCTGGCATTCCGCGTTGCACCTTGCGAAGGCCATTAACATGTCCGGATAAGAGTCTGCGGTTCGTGTAGCATCTCTTCATTAAGTCCTGCTGATGCGTTAGCTTGTCATCACGGATTAAGTTCACACAGAATTTACGCTGTGCCATGTTGGCAGTCCAGGTTTCTTAATTCAGGTTGTCCTTGTGAGCTCTCCATACTAAGTCCTTCAAGAACATGCAGTTGCATGTTCTGCATCTCATAAATCATGTGCTTCTTCTTTGACAATGGAAGGATTTCTGCTCAGACGCGTGGGCTATCAATGGGGTGATTGTACTTGTGAAAGGATTCCTAGGCGATTTCTTTGAGGAATTCCGTAAAGATGTCCCAATATGCCTTTTTATTTTGCCTGAATATCACGTTGTATTGCGTGACCGTATATACTTTTTCATTCTCTTCCTCTTCGGCATAACATGCATAGTACAACTTCGAATCAGTGAACCTAATATAGCTTCTGGCAGTGACAGAATCCCTCTGAATAAACTAAGGCATCTCACAGTGGAAGATGCAGCTTTTACAGCGTAGTGTGGGTTTATAATAAATGGCTTGCCCGAGACGAAGAAGCAGCCACCGAAGGAACTAAGACCCTAATTCAATTTTCGGCATGAACTCTCTGTCTATTATGCTTGCTGTTCAAAGGAAACCGTATTCCGGTTCCGTCCTCGCTCCGAGGAAAGATGCTTAAATACTATCATCGCGCTCACCTGGATGCCAACTATACAATTATCCGAACGAGAGATTTGAACTTTCGGCCAGGAATGTCGGGTCAAATCAGGTGGCGTGTATCGAATTGTTAGGCGTGCCTTTCATACCAAATCCGGCAGACGAAGGAACCAATGCTGCTGCATAATGTCTCTGATGGACGGTAGCAGAAAGTGACGGTGGATTTATTCTGTAACAACAGAATATCTTACCTAATCACGGTGGAATACTAAAGTGATCCTTTTGAAATCGATTTGCTGACCACTACGACCACAGAAGCAGCTATCAACAAGCTCAGATGCCAATTTGGGCGGCACGGAATACCGGAAGAATTGGTCTCTAACAATGGTCCTCAGCTTACTAAAGCTGCATTCCAAGTCTTCACAAGGGAGTGGGAATGCGTGCATCAGCAAAGCAGGCCATATCACAGCCAATTGGAAAGGTAGAGTCAGCAGGTAAACAGGCCAAACGACTGTTATTAAATGAGAGAACTACTGGCGAAGACCCCTACCTCATGCTACCGGAGAATCGCAACACTCCTCCAAGGGATATCGGCTTGAGACAAGTGTAGCGGCTATAAAGTCGTAGGATTGGAAAGCTGATGTCGGCATCTGCCACACTTCTGCGCCCAGTTTTGCTACAGCATGCGAGGTTACAGAGCAATCTGAGAAGGTAAATGGCTGCCCAGAAATGGTACCACGACTGCAGTGCACGGATGTTGCCTGAGCTAACAGTGGGGCAGAATGTGTGTTCAACCAGCACCCGATGGTTAAGAGCGGTGGAAGAAATGTGTGGTGACTGCGAAGGTCGGTTCAAAGTCATAAGAAATAAATGTTGGAGGGAAAGCGCTTAGAAGAAATCGAGTGTATTTGAGACGACACCGGAAACAACATGGTGGACTGGGTGTGGAGCGCCCGATGGTGTGTGACAAGGAAAGCATCTGCGCAGATACTACAACGATGACGTGGAGTGGCATGGTGTACAGCAATGTGCGGCACAAAGACATGAGAAAACGGAGGATATGATGGGGAGTGTCATAACAGAGTGAACGCGTGTGTCAACCGAGCGAGCCAGATAGCCAGTGGGAGACAAGAGTAACTGATTTGATTGACGGACATGGATTGGTCAACCTTCACGTGAGTTAACCATCGTTTGTTTAACTAAGTCAAAGAAAGAAATTGCCTCAGAAAGGTCGCTAGTTATGGAGGAGTTTATCTTACCAAACATGATGTAATTTTCGCCGAGTTGTCTTTGCCGAATAAAGGCTTCTGCCTGAAGAACTGAGTTCTGTAGCAGGACGTTCGATGCCAAAGGACGATCCAAGTAAATTCAACGGATCATTCGACGTAGATCTATGGAAATGGGGACGAAAATAAATGCCAACTAAAATGGCGAGGGAAAACAGCATTCTAGCAGGGTACTCTGAGTTCAATTACTTCAGGTTCTGTAAAAAGATGTTTACATGCCGCTGTATGTAAGCAGCCAGTGACTGTATTGGCAGAGGCTGACTTCAAAGGCAACCGAGACCACAATTAGGATTGCGTGTTGCAATCCAAGACACCCAATGGGTGCCCCGAATTCCGAAGATCAGGCTTTTGTTTTACCCGCTGTCGTTGACTCAGGTATCAGGGATTGGATGGCGGCTACTGTCAACATTAGATATTCTGACTACTTCTACTGGAAGCTGGACTCCAGCGTCGCATGAGGATCGCAACACGGGGTAATCTGTTTCGTAATCTGACAGACACAGACGCAGCTCAGTGGAACGTCTCTCAACGAGTGAGCTAGATCAGTTTTATCGACCAGAACTAATTATTTCCTAAGGAATGGTCAATAGAAATCATATTTGCCAATTCGGTGAAAACGAAGCCACCTACACACTCTCGTTGATCTACATTATATCTGGTTCCAAATGCGAAAACCGTTCATTTACACTATTGCATGCGTGACTGCGCCATTTCAACTCGGGCCCTCATGCTCTGGTTGATGGAAGGTGACAATATGTACGACCTTTAGCATACGTTTAATGACCCTTATCGTCAGTTGCCAAAATTCATGCACGAAACCGTGTGACCAACTGTAAACAATGAAGTTCGTAAATTGTTGCTGTGACGCGCTGACCTACAAAGCTGCACACGTGTGTACTGGCCAGTACGGTGGACATTGTTCACAAAGCTGTTGATGAGTCTACGGAGGTAGACCATAAGGTCTACGAACACAGAACAGCCAGTGGATGGTAGAGGTTGGTGGCTAACACTTTTGGTTACTGACCCAGACTCTGTGACTGGAGAGTGGTTTGCAAGGTCAACAGAAAAGCTGCAGTGCTTTTTTCAGCTGCATGGCCAACGATGTACTGTCCATGTGGCTAACTGAGGAGTGCCACACGCACACTGCTAGTCGGTTCTGGTTCTTCAGATAGCAAGTTCTGTCAGAAACCACTGTGTCACCTAAAAGTAACCTGTTCAGTAAAACACTTGTGATTGGTGAACTTACTGAGAACTATAGGCCACACTTGCTCTAAAAAGGGTATGATTAGGAGTGTAACAGGATGTGTTTTAGTCCCCCGAAAAATCGGTGGGAACTGGAAAACAACAAAGGAACGGCTATGGCATAAAGGAATTTGCGCTTGTACCCGACCTTGTTTCCTGGTAAACCACAGCTTTCACGATTCTAGATGTACATAACATGTAGACTATATCTGATAACATTTTCGCGTTTGTGAGATTTTCCTAAAATATATTTTCTAACGTCTTGAACAAATATCGGATTTTTTGGCAACCAATGTATTGCGTTTGCTAATATGTTGTGCCCTATGCTGAGGCTGATGTTGCATTCTTGGTGCGTCTTCACTGCAGTTGGATTAAATCAACGTGCACTTAAACTAGGTCTTTTTAAGCTGGATAAATTTCATTCCGCTTTAGTTGGTTTGTTCTGCCTATCTGAATAATCTTCTATTAACTGGCCACGTTGTTTACGCTAATTGCGTTTATATTCGTAAACTTTATTGCATATGTAGCATTTTAAGTAACTTCCGGACGTTTTATACTTATTGCGGATTCATTACTAAACAACTTAGTTCATATGTTAATTTAGCGAAGAGTTATGCCACCGTATCTGTATGCATTATTGGATTTATTTTATTTCATCTTGTTGTTTCAAGTAATTGGCTGTTGCTTGATATCCCCGGTGTGGCTGCGCTTAATGTGCATGTTGACAAGGTGCCCACCTGTCTATTACCCACTACATCGTCCATACTGGCTCCAGGAGGCAGTTGGTCGTTGCTGTAGGGAACGGGGTGCACGGTTCTTGTGGCCGTACTAGGCTCGATGAGTGGTTCCATGCACTCAGTATGGAGCGGAGTACGGTCCAGCCACCGGCTTGTGTGCAATTTATTCCCAAATGCAGGGTCCTTGTGTGGGCCGGCCTCGTTGAGGAAACGTGGCTCCCACCCACATGGCTCCCGGTCTTATTCCTTCGGGTTTACACTGGATATGGAGTGTGTGCTTGGAGTGTGGTTGGTGCAACTCAAGTCAAACAGGGTCCCTCTGTAGGCACAGACATCCTGTGGTTGGCCACAGTGACAGGCAAACCCGAAACCGAATGCCGCCAAGCATATCTGAACTACGTGACGCAGCCCAAGCGACTCATGGTCCTTCTGTAGGTGCACACGTCCTGCAAATGTTCAGTGGAGACTACAATGACAGTCAAATGAGGAATCGCATGCCGCCAACTATATTTAAATTATGTGGATGGTCGGCCAGGATTGGCCACTTACACTGACCAAGTGCCGTAAACACGATTTATTTGTCCCTAGTTAGTTTCATTCGAGTCGGCCGTTAACGCGTCGCTATAGGTACGTTGTGAAGCGAAGTTGATATCTCGCAAGTAACCTATGATGAGAGGTATGTAGCTGCATGTCCCAAAGTCGTGGTGTTATGAGGACTTCATTTCGATCACCGCATTGGGCACTCCATGCAGAGGAACTGTAGCAATCGATCCATTTCGTCTGATTGAACTTATTTCTCCTACTGGTGGTGCTCATCAAAGAGCAACTGAAGTGATGACAACTTATGCAGGATATTATGTGTGTGTTGATACAGCCCGTTAAATTTTTCTCGGGTATTGCAGACTCGAAGACCCAGCGTGAGACAAAAGACATTTTGTAAGGTTTATCGTAGCAAGATTCATGCGGCGCGCAGTTACAACACATCCGGAAACACGCCAGACGGTCATTTCATTGCACTGGAACGCATCAACAGTATATCTACTCTTCGAACGAACAGTGGTTCTTACATAATTTGAGCTTGTTGATTTCAAAGCTGAGATTTTTCTCTGTAGAGTACATATTTTTGAAAAGTAATTAGAAAGTTTTGAAAAAGAAAATTTTCAGGTTATCTTGGTATATTTTACATCTATTAAGTGGAGCAAGATATACCCTACATACAAAGATTTGTTTAGATATGACATAAGCACAAAGCTGGATGCATTACGGGGGGTTATAAATAAATAAATAAATAAATTGTATATGGCTCGACGATGCGAGAAGCCGTTCCCAGAAGGGACGGATCAAATAATGGTACAGAAGTTTCATATCATGGTATAATAAATTTAAAAAAATGTGAGCACAAAATGAAAATTTGTGTAGCGCGAAGCGGTCCAAAATATTTACATTCCTCTTGTTCTATCGTCTGGCAAGTTTTTAGCTGTCACATGAGAGTTGATCGCACACGAGAAAAAAAGAGAATAAAGTGCTGCGGGCCAACAAAATATAACCACTTGTGCACTTGACCACATGCATTTTCAGGCACCATTAACTCCGTTCTCAAAAGCGTTATCTAAGGACTGTGCTGTTCGAAACATTATTATCACATTTTGAACGGTTAAATGATCTTTTATCGAAAGCTTAAACAAACGCAATGTGCAACAAGTTCTGATAGCTGTTGGAAGTTTGTTTCAAAGCTTTGAGCAGTGTAGTAAGAAGAAACGCTCCCTAATTCGCGTATTGAACTTTGGAATCATGACCGTTGTCTCCTCATTTCTTAGCTCGTATCTAGTGTTAACGGCCATATGGACACAGTTAGCATAATTGTGCATGTGATGGTGAATTATTTTGTACAGGAAACACAAGTTCATCTTCATTATCCGTAGCCAAAGTGGGTCAAGTCCAAGTTTTTCACTGCGCTCTCTGTAGGTCATCTTGGAGGAATATCCGCACAGCTTCTTTGTAAAGCGTCGCTGTACCCTCTCAAGAGCATGCTGGTCAGATTTCCGCAGATTCGACTGTATTAGTGAGCAGTATCCCATGCCAGGTAACACATATGTTTTGTAAAGCCAGATACGAGAATCTGTGAGTTGAAATTTAGGACAGATATAGCCAATAGTCTTCATGGCTTTCGAAACTGGGAAATCACAATGTTCCGAAAAGTTGAAGGTAATGGAATACCGCACACCCAAGTCGCGAATCACTTTGCACTGTGATATAAACGTGCCTTGTAATAATAGACTGTCTGGTGGAACTTCGCATTTGTACGACAGAATATTACACTTGTCCACGGAAAAGGACATCTGCCACAGTTTGCTCCAGGATTCAAGTGCCGATAGATCTTCCTGAATGTGGCACAAGGCTGCGCGGGTATCTGCACGTTCTCGTGAGTAGACGATTTTAATGTCATCAGGAAACAGAAAAGTAGCACCATGTCTTATGCTATGAAATACATCGTTGACGTAAGGAGAAAAAGAAGTGGACCAAGTACACTTCCCTGAATTACTCCACTGGTGACTGCTTTCGGTTTAGAGACACGTCCCCAATACGCACCACCTGATGTCTGTCAGCTAGGTATGACGATAACCAAGAAAACATTGGTTCTCCAATACCTATTTCCTTCAGCTTGAGGAGTAGTCTTCGATGCGGCACTCTGTCGAATGCTTTTTTCATGTCTAAGAACAGGACAATAACACTGTTGCCTTTGTCTATGGCAGCCGTTGTGTGGTTTAAGAAGTCTGTCTGGCATGTCGCACAAGATCTGCCCTGCAAAATACCGTGTTGTGAATTGTTGATGACGTTTTCCTTATTCAAGAAAATAAGTAATTCATCTTTCACTATCCTTTCCATAATTCTAGATATTACAGGTGTGTGGTTGATGGGGCGATAGTTTTTAATTTCGTGAATGTTTCCATTCTTATGCCGCGGGATAACAACGGAAGTCTTCCAGTGCTTAGAATATACTGCATATTGGATAAGAACTAATTTTTATAGCTCATGCGTTGACTTGTCTTTTAGGACTCTGGCGTATCCTGGAGACTACTAACTCAGCATCACTCTTTTTGAAAGCCACGGATGACACACTAAGTCATTTAATTCTTGTTGACTGAATTGGCCCAGTTGACAGTTCAGCGTTTATTTCCCAGTCTCCATAAGTTGCAACCGATTTAAGTGCCTGGGCCTCATCTTCACGCCCAACGACTGCATCATCTGCTGAAACAATACCTTTTAATTTTGGAACTAGAACTTCCTCAGAGTATGGAATGGGTCGAATTGCAGAGGAAACACTAGGATAACATGTTTTTGTGCTGATTTTCCTTGCCAATTACTTTTGTATCAGTTATGTAAAAACAGCAGTCCATTATGTGGTTCGTAGGTTTTCGCCAAACCATGGGGACTCCAAATGGCGGGCCTTTGAGTTTGCTTTTTGTCCAGTCATGAAGCATTTCCGCACAAAATGACACAATGTGCGGTGACAATTTTTGTCTTGGTCACCACAGTGTCTCCGAGTTTCAAACTTTAAGCAAGCTAGGAGTTGCGATGAATGGCACTTCATCCGTGAAATGCAATCTCGAAAAAGCAATCTGCAATTCGACAGCAAGGTTACCGGTATCACCTAACTTCAGAGGGTGCAGTCCAGTGTGAGGAAAGCATTAGGGCTATATAAAACAATGAGAGAAATGTACTCGGAATGTGGCATAAAATTAGCAAAGTACTGCCATCCGAATAAACAATGATTTAGAACGGGTATAAAAACAGGTGCTTGACAAGTCCCGTAGGGTGGTTAGAGTGAGTAAAGATAGATCAAGGGATAATGGAATCGTCGGTTCGGGCGATTACAGATTTAACTGCACTGCTGTATAAAGGGAGTGTGAAATGAGAATCTGCGCACACGAAGAAATAAGGTGAGTGGTTATTGATCACGTGATAAGCGAGAAAAAAATAAAAAAATAGCAAGGACAATGCTTACTTGTGTGCAACTATCTCGGGTCGACGGAATACAGAAATCCAGTTTCTGCAGTAGTATCGTTTATCAAATTGTGTGCAAGGAGTTTGGAGTGACTCGCTCTCGAGTAGGGTTATGGCACCGTCCAGTGTCTGTTGTGCATTAGTGCAAGCATCTGGTGGTCATGAGCTATAGCATGTAGTGTAAGTGTGACAGAGTATCATCAAGGCCATTTTGAAAAGAGTTAGGGTGGGAGCATTAATTACATGTTCCGGGAGGGCGTTCCAAGGCTGTGCCACACGAAGGGAGAAAAAATATCGCCTACATTCCAGGCGGCTGTACGGCCTGACTAGCTTAAACCGATGACATCTTAGCGGGGTGTTTTGACTGAGTATCAGAAGGGAATGGCATGGGTGGTTGGGGTTTCGCAGGATCTGGTACACCATTGTGAGGTCGCCCCTTAGACGCCGCTAAGGTCCAATGCATATATTGAGAGTCTTCAGCCAGAGTGGGTAGGGGAGGCTGGTCAAACCTCTGACGCTCTTCGTTGCCCTACGTTGTGCAGTATCGAGCGCGGTGAGATGGTGCTTGAACCAGGGTTGCCACGCTTAGATAGAGTATTCCGCGTGCGGCCTCACGTACGCACTAAGCATTTTTGAAAAGACTGAAGCGTCAAACTTCCCGAAATCTCTGCGAAGAAGGCCGAGGTACTGGTTTGCTTTCTTAGATGCATTTTCAGTCTGCCTCAAACAACCGAGGTCATCTTGAACTAGCACGTCGAGATCGCACTCATGAGAAGCCCGCTGTAGAATTTGTGGTCCTAGGCGGTAGTTGTGCATACTCTTGTACCATATGCTGAGAACTTTGTACTTTGTGAAGTTGAAATGCAGCATGTTCTCGAAGGACCATGTGTACGCTTTGTCCAGGTCCTCCTGTAACGCTGTGTGATCGTCCATTGCAGCTGTAGTACGCCAAACGTTTAGATCATCAGCAACTAGCATGCAGTTAAAAGATAGCACACTCACGAGATCATTTATGAAAACCAGGCACAGGAGAGGTCCAAGTATCAAGCCCTGAGGTACGCCGCAGTGAACTTCTGATAGGTTGCTTTGAACCGTCACATTCAAGTGACATTGCACAAAAAAGTCACCTATCCAGCCCAGAACAGGATCGCCGATACCATATTTCTGGAGTGTGTGGAGTAGAATGTGATGGTCTAGACGGTCGAATGCCTTTGAGAAATCCAGGTAGGGCGCTTCGTCTCCAACGTCAGCGTCCACAGATTCCGTCCAGCTGGCACGAGCAATCAACAGATTAGTGGTACAGGACGGATTTTGACGAAATTCGTGCTGCTCCGAAAATACCTATATGGACGCCTGACCAGAGATCCACGAGATGACGCTGAACAAGTGGATCTGTACTGAGTCCCGGGCAACATTCGTCTAAGAACGGGAATGCTGTCAAGACACTCCGACAGATGAGGGATGTCTAGATTATAGGATTCCTACCGACACTGAGCACTCTACACACCAACCTGGAATGCCTCTGGTGCCTGTGTCAGAGATTGTACACGGAAAACGTCTTTCAACCGACCACATAATTGTCTGAAAAGACAATCACTTGAAATCCGCTTCAACAATAAGTTCCTAACCTTAGAGGCTCTCATCCGTTTGTATACCATCCCGCAAGGTCTTCTCTGTAAACTAACCCAGGTTTGTTCTCCTCAGCTTTAAATGCCTTGGGATAGTGTCACCGTATTCGACAAAAATTCTGAATACCGAAGTTCGCGGTGCTGAGATAGCAGTGTCCGGTAGGATTCTTCTAGGAAACCATCGACCCAGCAGAGGAGGCAGAATGCTCTTGTATGGACGATCTGACCTGCATATCGATATTATCGGCAATCCAGATGCACAAGTTGTCAATCCTCTTTGGTGCCGGCTGCACCTGAGACGTGGTAATGTGTGCTTACTAGCAGTAGTCTACCGCGATCCAATGTCCACCTTAGAAATAGATCACTGCGTAGCTTCTTCTATTAATCAAGTACTGGCACAGGCATACAGTCAAGTCCTTCTTGTGTTGGGCTTGAAAGTCCACGCAATCAGAGTCCCAACATGGCTTAGCGAAAAATTCAAGGCTGGCTTGCAAGAAGTAACCGCCGATGTACCTCTGTACAAACAGGTCACCTCTTCCACGCAATACAGAACAGGTGATGCACCATCTGTTTCGGACCTTGTGCTCACCAACGGGAAACTAATGGTCGACACAGTGACCATAGACATACCAATTGGACGCAGTGATCACGCGATGCTGCCCTTTCGTTGTTTATGCTACTCGGAATACACCAGGGAGAGTAACGACAAAACCTACGTCGTCACCCATTGCGACATCCTGTCTGACCTCATTCAAGAAACCAAATGGTCCTTCATAGCCGAGCACCCACTCGGTGTCGCCTGGAAGGAATTTGTCACCCAGTTCACCGGTCTTGTGGAAAAGCTGTCGGAAACAGTATTCTTTTGCTCGAAGCAAACTATTTTTTTTCTAGATAGCCGGACTCAAAAATGTATAGCTTTAGGTGACTCAGCCTCTTAGCCTTATAAATCCTGTCTACTTGTGTAGGCCTGGGTACCCATATAACTCTAGGAAACCATTGCGTCAACTCGGTTCTTGAACATAAACCCCAACACAAGAAGGACTTAGCAACAAAAATAAGAACTATTCCTAAATTGCTGTACAGGCAGGTAAACCTGATCCACGGAGTGGAGCGCGGAATCCCAGTTCCACGTGTAGCAGATGATCGGGCGTTCACTACATAAGAGGCGGTAAACGCCGTCCGGAAACGCTTCATTCACACTTTCCAGATAGAGTCGTCCTGTCACAACTTATTAACATCGATCTCCTCCCCACATGGTTAAGCCAGGTTTTCTCTACTGCAAGAAACGTGATGAAAAGACTTTTGTCCTTGCGCGTACACAGCGCTCCTGGTGCGGACGACATAAGATCAAGGGCGTTAAAACAGCCGCGTTAAATAACTTGGAACCGTAAGCTCGGTTTTTTCAAGGAGAACTTGAGGATATGAACGTTCCCACAATGTGAAAGCAGGGCATAGTTACTTCTTTTTACAAGTGTGACAAGAATGCGAAGCACAGTAACTACCATCCAGTCAGTCTGCTTCCAGCGTTGTTTAAAACACTAGAATGTATTAGCGCAGACACGCTCATGGGATACCTTGAGAGCAAAACGGATTCCGTCGATATCGGGCATGCGTTACAAAATTGCTGCTGGTCTGTGAAATTTGGATTGCATCTGTTGATGCCAGAGTGAGCGTCTGTCACCACATTATCCCTCAAAAGCTTCGAAGCTATGGAATTGTCGACCCTTTGCTGGGTTGGATAAGCGACTTCCTCCCTTAACTTCAGCTGACGGTGAAAGTCCGGCGCTCCATCTCCGACCCATTCTACCGTGGTGTGCTTTAAGGCTCGGTATTGGAACCACGTTGCTGAGATTGTAATAGCCGGAACGTCACTCATCCAGAACAACCACCCTAGCAGAGGAGGTAGGGTCCTACTCTACTACCGCAGCGATCTGAAATGTGCAATATTTGATGGTCTGGAAAAACACCTTATCGACTCACTCCGTTGCCGTCGCCGACTAAGACACAACGACGCATGTCTCCTAGCTGTCGTTTACTGCCCCCAACATCCACTTCAGAAATAGATTCCCGCCTGATAGTGTCCTGAACGGGGTAACACGCATTAGGTACGGGAATATTCTCAGCTCCAAGGACTTCAATCTACACGATCTGGAGGTTTCGGCAACGCCCAGTGAGCAGTTCAAAACACACTTGCATGAAATGATCGCTAATATTCCCTTTTACAATGATATCAACACACCGACTAAACTCAGGACATCAAACAAACCGTCCATATTGGGCCTTGTCCTCACGAATGAAGAGCTCATGATTGCTAAATTATTGATGGATAGTCCAGTAGGTCACAGTGATCATGTAGCAATAACGTTCAACTACGTGTGTCATGCACAGCATCCATCTGATTACTCGGAACTAACTCATACAATCACACGCTATCACCTATTGAAAGAACTCGTCGACGCAGCTGTTTGGGAATTCTCAAACAGCAGTCCCCTTGACAACGTTTGGACAGAGTTCATTGATAGACTCAGAGACATGGTCAACAGAGCATCCGAGACCAAGTCCCTTCATCCCACAAAAATACCTACAATTCTTAGGAGCAGGACTAGAAAATTCCTGGCCATAAGGGATGCAGCATGAGGTGCCTGCAATATTAACCCCGATTCAGAGACTTGGGGCAATTTCCTGACCCATCGCCACCACTGCACTGCACTTGTCCATGAGGATAAAGTAACTTATCCACAGTGCCTACCCCAAAATTCCTGACATACAACCATTTACTGTATAGGCATGTCAACCATCTTCGTAAAGTGAAGCGTGGAATCCCTCCACTTTTCACGACAAGCGGCAGAGAACAAAACGCCGAAGAAGCAGCTATTGCCCTGCGGCTATAATATGCCATTATTTTCTAACTCGCAGCCCCAACGTGTATCATAATGTCATGCATATTACCGAGTCCATTGGTTACACATGTGCCTTCCAACCCAACAATTTTGCTAAGGAAGTTACGCTGACTGCGTGAACATAGCTCTCCAGGAGCAGACAACATCCGCCCGAAAGCACTGAAGGCTGCGGCCAAAAAGCTAGCTGAACAAATGCCACATTCCTTCCAAAAGTGCTTTGATGAACAACATGTCCCCACTATGTAAAAGTGTGGCATCATCACCCCAATTTTTAAAGACGGTAACCCTTCAGATCCTGCAAACTATCACCCAGTGACTCTTCTCCCTGTGCTCGCGAAGGTCATGGAAGCGGTCATCACCGAGGCTCTCATGGACTATCTGGAAAAATGCGACATCTTGGCACTGGAGCACCACCAACCTACTGATTTCACAAGGTAGTTGGACGAAAGTGGCTGATGATGGGGTGGGAGTTGACGTCATCTATCTGGACTTCTCCATAGCTTTTGACAGCCTGGATCACCGCATCCTACTTCACCGGCTACAGAGCTATAGAATCGGAGATCCTGTACTTGGTTGGATTGGCAGCTTTCTTCACCAACGGAACCTTCAAGTACGAGTGCGGGGATCATTCGCTAACCCGGTTGGAGTAGAATGTGATGTTTCACAAGGCTCAGTGCTGGGACCGCGCTTATTCCTGGTGTTTATCAACGACCTGGCAAGAGTCATCTCCACAAAGTTCCTGCTTATCGTCAAGGACGTCAAGATATGGCGGGCGATTAAGAAAATGGAAAAGCACGATCTACTCCAACATGATTTAGATTGCAATTATGAATGGTCAAAGAGGAACCTGCTCCCGTTGAACGTGGCAAAGTACAGGGTGATCCATCTGCGTCATCAGTCAGTGAGCGCTTACAAAATTGGAGACCACAGTTTGGAGTAGGCCTCTCAGGAGCGGGACCTGGGCGTATTGATACAGGAAGATCTCGGATGTGAAAAACAAACAGAGAAGGCGAGAAGGGCCAGCAATTAACACTTCGGCCTACTTCGCAGATCCTTTGGTCGGTTTGAACACTCAATATTTCCCCAAATGCTTAATGCCTACGTGCGAGCGCAAGTGGAATATGCTATTCAGACGTGGCAGCTGTGGCAGAAACAGGATCTCAATGCTCTCGAGGCTCTTCAACGGAGGGCAACCAAGAACGTAATGGGTCTCTTTCATCTGCCCTATAAGCTTGGACTGCAATCTCTAAGAATCTACGGCAGTCGAGATCGGCTTCTGCAGGAGGATCTCACAATGGTTTACCAGATTCTGAAGAACCCAAACCACATGTGCGGACCGCTGCTGGAATTGCACCACAACACTAACCTGAGAGGTCATCCTCTGAAATTGACAATTCATTAAGCCGGCTTGAATGCAGTAGTAATTTCTTTTCCCTCCGCGGGTGCCAGCCTTGGAACGCCGTCCCTCATTAGGTCGTCACCGCTCCCAGTCTGGCGATATTTATAAAGGGAGTTGACGATGCATTATCCCCTTTGTACTTCATTTTATGAATTGTTAGCCAGGGGCTGCAAAACGCAATCAAACGGTGTCTTGCCAAACGCCTAAGCAATGCATCTATGGATTCATACGTTTAATACGCGAACATCTCCGCTAGTATACTTAAGTCTATAGTGAGTCCACCGAAAGGCTTTTCACTTTAGCATGCAATTTATTTTTCGCTATACTTTCCATCCCACGGGACTCATTATGCACTGCTTTTTACCCTTAATAAAACATTGTTCCGTTGTCTGGATGGAAGAACAGATATCTCCTGAGTTGGAGGATTCTATTGGGGTTCCACTGAACATAGGAAAGGACAGCAAGCAATACACTAACAAGTATCGTTATATCAACGTGCCTAGCTGCTTCGGCAGGGTTGCTGCGCGCATCCTACCCAACCGCCTTGTGACATATATACTGGTGCCGAAGGTACCTGAAGAGCAATGTGGCTTCCGTTCGAGCCTAAGCACCATCAAGATGGTGTTCGCAGCGAGTCAACTACAAAAGTATCGTGAACGCAATGAACCGTTATATTATCTCTTCGTCGACTTCACCAAGACGTTCGATACGGTGAACCGCGAGGCGTTGTGACTGATTCTCTCAAAGTTTGGATGTCTTGCAGTTTATTCCTCTGATTGAATGCCTGCATGCTGGCAGACGAGCAAGGATGCAACTGAATTGACAGACTTCAGATCACTTCGTCGTTAGCTCCGGTGTGAAGCAAAGATACATCTTAGCCCTCACACTGTTCGATATCTATCTGATTGCTGTGATGTCATGCGCATTCAACACTTGTGAATACGGTGTGCATCTGGAGCATCGCGTCGAGGTTGGTCTGCTTTGGAGCACGAAGCCTAGTGCGTGAAGCAACCATGTGTATGCTGCTGATTGCTGACGACTGTGCTCTGTTGGCACATACCGAGGAGGAACTGCCATGTCTGACGGCTATATTCGATTCCATGGCGACCAAGTTCTGACTCAGCATAAACACAGAGAAGACTGTATGCGTATTTCAGCCGGAACCGGGAGTGAAACACATGTTCAGGCCAGATATACGGATTGCAAATGAAGTACTGCAGAAGACGTCGTCATTCTGCTACCTCGGTACCACGTTGTCAACGGACCTGCGGAACACCGACGAACTGCGCGCTCGTGTAGCGAAGACGAGTGTAAGTATTGGGCAACTGAAACATCGGGGGTGGCAAAATCATCCTCTCACTGTTAGAACCAAGGTGATGGCGTACAAGTCCATGGTTCTCTCGGTCCTTGTCTATGAAACGAACACGCGGGCATTGTACAGAAAGGATATTTGGTTACTAGAACGAGTTCATCAACAGCACCTGCACCGGGTTCTGCACCTTCACTGGTGGGACAGTGTGCGTTAAACTGATGTAATCCGCCGGAGCCACATGTACACCATGGACTGTTTGTTACTGCTGCGACAAATCAGGTGGCTTGGCCATGTGCACCATGTGGATGCGAAGCGAATCCCGAAGCAATTACTGTACTGCAGACGTTAGGAATGCAAGCAAACCACAGTTGCGCTACCAAGACCATACCAAGATTACTTTGTCCCGAGTAAATAGTGATCTAATGGGTTGGGTGGAGATGGCAACGAATCGTCGGGCCTGGCGTGATCTCATCACCCGTACATTTGCCAAAGCATAATCAAGATAGCTGATGCATCGAGAAATTAAACGTGCAGTACGCCAGCGTCAGCTACCGGAGGACCACAATTCTTCGACTACTTCCACACGAAGCTGTAGTGCATGCGGCCGTGTGTGCTTTAGCGCAGCTGGTCTAGCCAGTCACCAGCGAGGCCACGATGGGGCAATGCCGAATAGGCCATAGGTGAGACCAAGCACCACGGACAGACATGCGGCCTTTGATGGGACACAAGTGAAAAGGAATACCATAACTAAACTGTTACTGAGCATGTGCGGACGGTGCATGTTAAATCGACCAACATTATAGAGCAAGATGAGTCAGAACAGAATCCCCGTCCTCTCGCAGCATGGGAGACGAGGACTTTTGCGCTGAGACTACATTAATTCATCGAGTGTTATAGAGCAACGACTACCACCCATAGTTCCTACAAGGACCCAGGTGCTCTGTATTTGTTCCGCTAGTAATCGGAACACAGATGTCAACATACATGCCAAGGTTTGACGTTGCACATCCCACACTTAGTTACTTCAGTTAAGCTACATGTACTTCCTACACGCACTTATCTTACCGTACCACAGTTACCATTACTTAAGCCTCCAAACACTTTCCGATTACAGTACCAAAGGCAAAATTTCCTCGCTTCGGTGGAAAATTTGCAATCTATACCTATTTAAAGGCAACTTCATGCCTAGTAATAATAGGTTAGCGTGTTACCAAATTCAAAATAGTGTTGTTCATCTAAGTTCACGCGGAGATCAATTCATTCTCTCCTTGAGAGGTTACATGCACGCACTATCAGTGACACTCCCATTGGTCATGGGACATTAACCATCGGTATCTCTGTATGTATGCACAGGGCAAGATGTAAGCGCATATGGGGACAGGTATACTCCCGAGTAGGTTGACACATTGCTGTTAACGGAAGGCAGACATGGATGAAAGTGTCAGCGCTAGGACTCACCAACAATGCTCCTGACTGTAGCTGGTTAACCTAGGCTGAGATGTTTGCACGTTCTCCGTCAGCATTGCATTAACAGATCTTTTGTCGAAAGCGTTACCATTGGTTCCTATGCTGACCCGTCCGGTAGCCGGTGTCCCTGTGCCAAATTTCCCACACTCCTCTAGTAGGCGAAACGTATCGAGTGCATAATATGTGCTCTGTCCAAGGTACAGAGTACCAGTGGCACATTTAGGCTCCAGGTTAGTATTGCCTGTATTCGAAACAATATACCGCATACAGATAATAATCATAATCATACTCACATGAATAAGAATAATAGACATGCTTCTCCTCAACTGAAAAGGTGTGTCAATATTTGGCACAGAACATACGCGCACAGGTAATGTCATGCTCTTCAAGAGTAATATTAACTTATCTTCTCATATTTGTCTGCATTTCTGGCATGGTATTAACCCCATATGTTTGTCTTATGCGATGATAGAAGACAAATTTGCAGTTTGCGCATGCTAGAGACATGAGGACTAATTACATTGCGTGAATTGGTAATATTACACCCATTAGAACTTATCTGGATTTCCATTGAATAGATGTTCAAATAATCTTGGCTGATATTGCAGAGAGATATAGCACCTTAGCTAAAGCCTACTGTTAGTGTCAGTGATCATGTAGATGAAGAGGAAAGAACTAAATGTGCCTGGATATCGTCCACCATTTCAGTGATCAATGAAAAGCGCTACCATGCACGTTGCCTGAAATTCCAGAACCAACGACCCACGCATAAAACGATTAGCGGCCGACCGACAAACGGTTGGCTTAAAACAAACACGAATTCGTTGTCTACCCCAACACTTCTTACAACAAACACACTATCCTCTCTGTGTACTAACCCTCAGGGTATTCTTAGTAAGTTGGCCGAACTTAGACAACCCCAGGTGTCACAACCCCTGGATCTCATTATGATAATGAGAACTGTTTAAGCCTTGCGATAGCTGATTCTGACGTCAACTTACTTGGTATATCGCTGCTTCGGAATGATAGAGCTGGAAGTGGTGTTGGCATAATTCTGTATTACAAGGCTAACCTCTGATGTGAACTTATTGACCACACAGGGACCTGTGCCCTAGATTCCCTTTGGCGCCGATTATGGTTGCGGAACCAAGATATCTCTAATAGCTGGATTTGCCATCCACCAAACTCCACGTGTGAAATGGACTCCAAACTGAACCAGGTGCTTCAGGTTGCTTTGAGCAAGACATATGATCACATTCCTATCGCAAAGGACATTAAAGTGCACCACCTGGAAATAGCAGTGACGAATAGTATGCAGTTTAAAGCCTGTTTCCAAGAGGTACTTTCCAGCTACCCTCTGTACAACCACGTGACTTCGCCCATTAACTTTCAAAATGCCAACAGGACGTCGCTACTTGATCTTGTGCACACCAACGAAAAACTCAAGGTCAACGGAATAATTACAACCACACCATTGGATCGCATGGAGCATGTCACTGTACTGTTTACCTGTGAATCTTCTGAAGAATATCCTGAGGAAGAGAATGATCATGTATATACGGCCACGCACCACAACGTGACATCTGCTCTTGATAAGGAGTCATCTTGGACCATCATAAATGAATTCCTCCCAGAAATCTCCTGGGACACCTTCACAAGCACATTCATCACACTGGTAACGCACGCGTCCGCGCACACTCACTTCCGTCGTCAAAGAAGCAGCAGGTTATTTCTGAGAAGCCGAACACGTAAATGCATGCATTTGAGGGACTTAGCATAGAGAGCTCACAAGGGCTACCTAACTTCCGAAGCCTGGACTGTCAACATGGCACAGCGTAAATTCTGTGTGAGCTTAATCCGTGATGATAAGCTAACGCATCAGCAGGACTTAATGAAGAGATGCTACACGAACCGCAGACTCTTATCCGGACATGTTAATGGCCTTCGCAAGGTGCAACGCGGAATTCCAGCAGTGGTCACGACTGTCGGGTGCATGGAAGCAGCAACAGAAGCGGCCGATCTCTTACGCCTCCATTACTCACATTCGGTTATCCCTATTTCCATTGTTCCACCACCAGAATTAACCAATATTACATTTAGTGCAGAAAGTGTGTCAAAGAAATGGTGGTCCCTGTGTATCCACAGCTCTTCTGGTTTCGGAAACATTCGACCAAAGGCTTTACAGGCAGCAGCCAGTGATTTGGCGGAACCTCTGGCTATATTCTATCAGTGCTGTATGGAGGCGAACCAAATTCCAGCAAGACCGAAGCGTGGGATAATCACTAATATTCAAAAGGGAGGTAGTCGCGCTGACCCAACCAATTATCGTCATACAACGCTACTCCCTGTGCTTTCTAATGTTATACAGTCTATCATCCCTGATGCACACATACAGTATCTGGAAAATCAAAAATGATAGCATCAGAGCAACATGGCTACCGACAAAACCGCTCATGCACTACGAACCTGTTACGTGCACGCAATAGCTGGACTGAGGCAGTTGATGGTGGAGTAGCCGTCGAGGTCATTTACTTGGGCTTCCCAAACGCGTTTGATCGCTTATACCACCGAAATCTCCTCCATAATTTTCAAATCTATGGCACTGATAACGCACTGCTGCGTTGGATAGGCAATCTTTTGCACGAACGTCGGTTGGAAGTGAGAGTACGAGAATCCTTGTCCGACGTAACTGAAGTGTATTGCTGCGTACCGCAAGGCTCGGTGTTGGGGCCCGTCTATTCTTGATTTTCATGAACGATCTGGTGAGGGAAATTACTTCCGGTTTCCTCTTCTTCGCAGATATCATCAAGTTATGGCGAGCGATCAAAGAACCGAACGAACACGAACAGCTACAGTGGGACCTCAAGACAAGTTCGAACTAGTCAGTTCCGAATACGCTATCGTTCAATGTGTAAAAATCTCGCGCTGTTCACTTGCACCAAAGGCATGGTCATGAGCGTATGCTTAAGTCGCATGTATTGCAAACAACTTCTCAGGAACGCGATCTGGGTATGGTCATTCAAAGTGAACTCCACTGTTCAAAGCAATCAGAGGCAACTGCGAAGAGCGCCAACCAGCACGACGGCTTGCTGTGAAGAGCATTCGGAAGCTTCGACCCATCCATCTTCTCTGCGACGTACAACTTTTATGTGCGCCCTCGCGTTGAATACGCTATCCAAGATTGGCAACCTTGATGGGAGCGCGACTCAGAAGTGCTAGAGAAACCACAACGCAGGGCCAAGAAGCGCGTCAAGGACCTACGAAATCTGTCCAAGCATCAAAGACTTAAGTCTCTTGGGAGTTTTCAGTGGCCGCTATCGAACGCTGTGCGGTGATCTCATATTAGTCTACCAAATATTGTGTGGTCCTAATCACGTATATTTTCAATTGCTGTAAGTCAGCCACAAGGCCAATTTCAGCAGTAACCCACTGAATTTGAGTGAGCAGTATAGCCGCCTGGAATGCCGGTGGAAATTATTTTCTCTTCGGGTTTGCAAACTCTGGAAGTCTCTCCCGAAATTCGTTGTTTCCACCTGCATATTGGATATTTTCAAAAATCGATTGGATCTTGCTCTTGGTCCCACTCACTTCGCTGCCTAAAATATACCACTTTGGAATATACTAATTATCCCTTGAAGCCGGATTAATACTGCACATAAACCTGAGGAGGCAGTAAAGAAGTGGATAGGTTTGCTTGTACTTTTCTCATAGGATACATCAACTATAACTGCCTCCATGTGGTCTCGTCTTTCGCATTCAATTCCCACTTTACTATTATTCAGCAGGGTATCTGTGTGATAAACGGTCAAACAAACAACTCACATATTATTTGACAATTGTGGTTTTACCTCTACCATCATGCGGGACTGGTCAAGAAACTGCATTTTACCCGACATAAACCATTGCTCATTTTATTATCCGAGTACAGGCACGTCGCTGAGATAGTGCTTAATAGATGCAAACAAGGTTTCTTGTTCTTTTCCCCAGCTTCTATTCACTCCTTTGTGAGTTAGCTTCTTGATCGGAGTCATGATCTTTGTGTGTCTATGCATAAAACGACTCGAATAACTTACCATGCCGTTTAAAAGCTGGAATCCTTTGACTTCGTTAGAGCGTGATTTTTGGAATTGCCTTATTTGCCTAGACCCACGCGGTTCCCTTGGGTTGTTAACGTATGCCCATGGAAGATAATCTCGTCTTTCCGAAGGTCAAATCTCCCGCATTTAAGCTTGGTGTTCTTTTGCACACAACGTTGCAAGGAACGGTTGAGGTTAGTGTCATGCTCTTCTTCCGTCAAGCCGTAGATCAACACATCGTCTACCACACATTACGCCCTCTAAATCGTTTACCGCTTGCAGCCATCGCTTTTGGAAAATTTCGCTCGAAACCTTCAAACCTAATGATGAACACGTCCAACAAAAGCATCTGAACGGTGTTGCAAAAGTGGTAAGGAAACTTAATTCTTCACCTAAAACCACGTGCCAGAAGGCGGAAGACAGGTCTACCTTCGTGAAATACTTAGCTCTGGCCAGATGCGGCAAAATGTCTTCTAGTGTAGGTAGTGCATAACGCTCTCTGCGCAGGGCCGCATTCAACGGTTTTGGGTCAATATACACACGCAGTTCGCCAGTCTTCTTCGTAGTTATTGCGACCTGACTAGTCTAGTCGATTGGTGTGTCGACTTTGGCAATCACATCCTCTCACTCATTTGTTCGATGCAGGGCGGAAGGTGTCACAGTGCAAGTTGAACTCACCTATCCGTTATGGCTGTCAGTCTTATCAAAGGATTTAATGACAAGTGAGCTGTTCCCTCAAATTTCCCTAACCCTGGCTGCACAGAGCCGGATACTGGTCACGAATATCTGTTTCTCCATGGCAAGCATGCACGAAACGAGCATGAGTAAAATAGCAGAATCGAGCCTGTATCGAGCAAATGCCAAAATAAGTGTGAGCTCCTCTTCCACGATCACAAACTCCAGTCAGTGTAAGGTTTCGCCTCTTTGGGTAACCATTCCAATGGTAGCCGAGCCGTTCGGATGAAGTCTAGAACCATTCCACATAGTCACCGAGTTTGTTTGGATCGAATGCACAGTGCTTCCTTGGTAGAATGTTGACAGTAGCTCCCTCGTCTAACTGCAATCGCCAGGCTTTGCCTTCGATCAAAGGACTTGCGTAGACACATTTTTGTGAAGCCCTCTGAACCACATTGCCACTAATGAGTTTCACCTGCAGCTGAACTGCCACGAACGAGCGCACTCACATTGGTTGACTGGCAGCAACGAGCAAAGTGGAACCTTTTGTCACATTTGATGCATTTCCTTCCCGCGCCGGAGGCTGTTCGCAAGAGCTCGAGTGTCGCGCGAGATTTGCAAATCTCCTGTCTCACGTTTGTAGCCTAGGCTGCTATGCCTCCGGAAACGGCACACAATACTGCATCAGTTGCGAATTTCATTTGTTAGTATTGTTAGGCGGTCGAGGACCCAATGTAGCACATATCAATGCACTGCTGGAGCTATAAGTTGCGTTGTCGCAAAAGCCGAATTCTCGTACTTCCATCCCTGCTTCCTAGAATGATCCGATCGTCTTTGAAGCTGTCGCCAAGGCATTTACAGAAATCACAGGCTCGGGCCAATAGCTTCAGTTCAGAAATGTATGCGTCGACGGATACATTTGAACCACTACTGTGCGAAAGAAAAAATAGCGCTGCTAGGTCATGTTGCTTTGACCTTCACAAAATTCACTGCACACTTTATTGACGTCTCCAAGTTATTGGAATCTTCGCCTTTGTCGTATAGTTAGGTCTCTACCACACGGCGCGCGTCATCCCCGGCTGCGCATGGAAACATCGTCGAAAGATACGCCATCGGTTGCTCGTCCAAACGTTGTAAAGTGCAGAAATCCATCTATTTGCTTTTCTATCGACACCAATTATTCTCTTTTCCGTTTATACATGTTCAATGACGCAGACAGTTGAATACTCTGGTAATCCAAGCGGCATCTAAGTGTCACCGGTAGGGTTCATCTTTATCTTCTCCGACACCATGTTGCAGACCTCAGTCCTTCAGGCAAAAACTTTTATTCGGCAAAGACAACTCGCCGAAACTTACAGCATGTTTGGCAAGCCAAACGCCTCCAAATAAGTTACGCCTTCACGTCCATAAGTAAGGACCCTTCTGAGGTAATGAGGTTCTTTATGTGACAGTTAAACAAACGATGGTTCAGTCGCATCAATGTTGGCCAATCCATGTCCGTCAATCAAATCAGTTACTCCCGTCTCCCAATGGCTATCTGGCTCACTTGGTTGACCCACCCGTTCACTCTGTTATGACACACCCATCGCAGGTCCTAGCCCAAGCTTTTCGTAAGGAAAGGCACTTAACTTCCCCAAACACATGGAATATTCACCCGGCTCGACAGAAGATAGACCTGATGATGTTGCAGCTCACATCCTTGGGGTTGCCACCAATTGGTAATTTGTTAAACGGAATTTTTATGTGGTCTGGACGATTGGGTCCCACTTCAAATACTTCCATGAAAGGTGTATATTCAGCTCACACACACGCGCAATGGACAGGGATAGGTAATGCAATAGAATAATATATTAATATAAATATAAAACCACAGTCATCAACGCAAAATTTGATAGAACCAATATCACTGAAGTAATTTACTAAACAGTTCTTGAATGACCGCACTTGATCAATAAAAATACATTACAAGCTAAAAACTACTGATGTATCCTAGGCTGTTGTGCGGGCGTATCTAGCTTCCTACTTCTGTCTGGTTGAGGATGTTTATATGAATTCGGACAACGCCCAGTGATGGGTGCGGCTAACATCAATATTTTACATGTAATCTTGCTACAGGAGTGAACATGGCTGAATGCTATGATGTTAGCCAGTTCCGGCCTTCAAATGTCACCACATCGGGATTGATGCTTCACTGATCTGGCAATTACTTTAAGATCTTTGCTGATCAGAGGACCAGTAACGATCACGGGAGAGCAACCGATCTATAAGGTAACACATCTGGATTGACAAAAGAATGGATCAAAAAACTGAGTACAGAATTAGATCTGAGACGTGTAACATAGGCTGAGTCCCCAATATATTCCATGTTTCGTTCATGTGAAGGAACCAATTATGTTCACCGCTCAGAGTCCCACTCAGTTATTCTACTGACGCGCAAGAAGTCAATCCTTCACCTATGATGTAAAGTTGCTAGCACTATGTTAGGATTGGCTAGCAGCGACTCCTTTTAACCTCGAAACTGCGACATCATTGCATTTTGATGTATTCAACGGTAGGCGTGAGGTTTGGACCAACGTGCGAGGTTGTCTAGGAGGCCTGATGACTCTATGCTTGGATTATGAACGTTAAGGATTACTTCGTGTACATACTTTAGCAAGATGGTTTCTTCGAGAACGGAGAATGAGTAACGTAAGTGAAAAATGAGAAGAGGGATAAAATGGCGCCTTGAAGCACAGCAAAATTTGTGTTGAATAAAGTAGAGGTTGTCGCAAAAACCTGGTAAACTTGATACAACTTTTAACATAATTTGTCAACAGAAGCGCAACCGAAGTTTGAAATCCAGAACTCGATAAATCGCATGATAGCAGTTTACCGTCCACACAACCGAAAGCGTTGCTAAAATCTGGATGTGAATATATATGTATTTACCATCCAGTGCTGAGAGCACACTATGTATCATACATGCTGCTGTATCTAACGTGGACCTTGAGTTGCGACATGCAAACTGATGCACACCATCCAAATGCATCTGAGCTGTGATCCTCTTAAGAATAGTCATCTTGAACCTCTTCAAAGTAACCGACGTGCAACAGATTAGCTGATATTTACAGCTTCCTTTCTTTGGTACTTACGTGAGGCATGCGCTTCGCAAACTGTCAGCTAACTTGCGATGCTTAAAGCACTATGTGTACAAACCGGTGAGAGGTTGCGGCAGATAATCTGGATAATCCTTGAAAACGACAGTACACAAGTAATCCTTATCAGCCGTTTCATTCAACTGCTACCCGATTAACTCCCTGTTTACTTCTAGGCAGTTCATAACTGTGTTATTTGAAGGTAGTTGTAACAAAATGGTGAAATACTATCTTAGTCACAGAATTCGGGGTTTATTTCTCCCACCTGGAGAGTTCAATGTGAAACACTGTGGGTGACTCCACTTACGTATTTCAACATCTTCCATATTTCTCTATAAGTATTGTTTACAAGTATGACTTGAAAGTAGATACAAATGAGAGGATGCCGTTTGATTTAGATATCAATCGATAGAGGCTTTATTGATGCAATGTATTTGTGTCTAAAACCCTAATGGAATAATGAAACAATATAGTTATCACGGATATAAAAGCAATCGCTTAACGATTTTCCACAGCTTAAGAATGGGATCAAAAATAGATGAATCAAAAGCAGATAACGTGTTGCGATGGACTCACTACATATTTCTTAAGTATACATAATTTGATTACGTTGTCCCGTGTCCCAGTGGATTTGGTTAAATCATGTAATGCACGAGATGTAATGTATCATCAAGTGGAGTTTTGCATTCGGACAAAGTAGGAGTGAAAATTACAAATTACGGAAGTAAGTTCCTCCGCTGAAGAACACATTGCGGCAGCATTCCAATTGGCTGTGCTGTGTCGCAAGCTTCAAATGTCAGGCCTCTCAGTGTGGTGTTGTGGATGGGGTTCAATAAGGGTCGGTATGGGTGGTTAGGATCCTTGAAGATCCGATACACCAATGTAAAATCACCTTGCAGAAGACGACGTTGTTCACAGAAAAGACCCCGAGTCCTTAGTTTAAACTGGTAAGAAAACTGGAGCAATCACTTAACAAATTTCGTTGACCTCCGTCGTGGACTGTCACCAGCAGTGAGGTTATGTTTTAGCCCTGAGTGCCAAACCTGAATTGCGGGGTTCCGCCTGTGGCCTTACGTAAGCAGTTGACATTTGCAAAAAGTATGTGTGAGAAAACTTGCAAAATGCTCTCCATAACAGGTTTAAGTGTTGCTTGTTGTATTCACTACCTTCTCGGTCTTTTTTGAGCAGCCGTTATCAGCCTGCATGAACACCACTGCATCGCTCCCACAAAAAGCGCAATGTAGAACGTGGGCTCCAAGTCGCTATTGCTAGGTGCTCTGGTGGCGCAGGTTCATCATTTACACTTGACAGGGTTAACCTCAACTACGTTTCGCGCAGACCACTCGTACGCCCTGGCGAGATCCCCTAGTAATAACATGTAGTCTTATACTCCCTTGATTGCCCTGTAAATATTGAGCTCATCTTTAAAGAGTACGAATTCCGCACTCCAGCAAGGTAGTTTCTGAACAAGAGGAATTACCGTGGTTGTAGCCTCGAGCGGGGTCTTCGAATTGGCCGTTGCTGTTGAGAATTCATTTTTACACTAATTACTGCGGAATTGTCTATTTCGTATAATTCATTTTGCAAATTTTGTTCATCTAGATCAATAGTGATGACCTTAATGTCCTATTCTCCCCATTTTAACTAGTTTTCACTTCAGCGCTTTTTGCCTGCAATTTGTTGAACATTCCCATAAAGTTAGGCATACCTTTAAAATAATTATGAAGAAACAATCTGGAAACATGAGAAAGTACCGTGCTGGTTGGTAAGTCAGTCTAAGACGTCTTTCCTTAAACCGGACGCAGTTACCAATGATCCTTTCCAGCAATGTTCAAGCATCACTAGGAAAAATCGTGGATCTTACCTCAATCTTGCATCCAACTGCATATTCAAATGCCATTGTTTTGATGCTACAAGGAAGTTGGTTGCACTGTGGTATAGAAGACAAAATTATTCAACTTACTGATTATCGTTCCATCAGGTCTGATCGAACGGGAGTAACCTAAAATCGTGTAAGTGGTGCAATTACTTACATCAACTAACGCTGGTGTAATTCGGCAGTCTTACTGTTCACGTACACAACAACTACTGTTAACTGTCATGTGAGTGAATGCAAGTCACGTTTTCTGTGCGGTTTTAGTTCTGTTGTCGTCGCGATATGTATACATATCACCTGAAACCAGCGTCTCAACTGAACAATTTTGCTGATGAGTTGTCCGCGGTGTTTCTACCGAAGCTCGAACGCTCAGTCTATGCGATTGCTGGAGATTTCAATAAATGCGAAACCAATGCTTTTCAGGCACTTGGGATGAAGAACGTTGCAAATTTTCCAACGAGACTAGAAGCAATATTAGATCTTGTCTTCACAAACCAAACTCGACTAGTTTCCACGCAAAAAATGGGTTCCATTCGGCAACTCGGACCATTGCTTCATAAAGGTATGCACTATTAGTTTCAGGGACAAACTCAGTTTATTTTGCTCATATGTCATTCAAAACTGTCAAAGGATGAGACTTTTCCATATTCAACATCGTGGGACTTTAAACAAATTGTTCTCCAGTTACTTTTCTGTTTCCAACAATGACAATTTCTCCGTTCAATGTGAGCAACTCAACGACTATCGCAATTTCTGCTTCGAACTTTTCTGCCCAATTGAAACAGTTATTTAAGTGCAGACTGGTTCTCCTCCCCATTAGTCAAACAAGTTAGAAGGAAGAAAGTAATTGCATATAAATGTAAACTGCCCGATCGTGTCAAATTACATTCTTCAGCTGCAAAAACTGCGATTATACGACGGAATGGCCTGTATATTGATGTCATTTAACCCAAAAACAACTGCCGTAACCTGTGGCAGCTTTTTAAATAACTACGTGGCAAAGGCTCTAGTAAACATCTACCGGCCGTGGATATCATTAAACTCAACTTTGAATTCTGATCCGCTTCTAAAATGTCTGCACGCTGCCTCTCTTTCACCCGCTATCACCATTAGCACTTCGTCTAACATTAGCATTCCAACACCTCGACGTCCACTAGAAAAAACCAACAGGCCTAATGTGAGGAAGGCCAAACGACCTGATGCTACCTCACTAATTGTTTTAAAGGAGTGCGCCGACTCCCTCAACATGCCTTTAACACACCTGTTCGATTGTTGCCTACACATTGGCACCCTTCCCGACATCTGCAGACCCGTCAAGAAAAAGCCAGTCCCAAAAAAGGAAGCTCAGAAATTCCGTCCCAGTAGTTGTGCATCTGTCACGCTGAAAATCTTAGAAAGACTGCTTATTCCTTTAATTTTCACAAGCACCCTAGCTAGTGGTACCTCTCAGTTCGCTTATAAACTCAAACGCTCTACTTTCGATGCATTGTCCTATCTCGTTCGCCCAATCACATCTGCGTTAGACGCTAAATGTAAGGCAGTAAGTCTATTTTTCCTGGACCATTCAAACAGTTTTGGGAGTGTCCATATGTCGCTGCTTCTCAGGCCATTAGTTACAAACGGCGTCCAACCTGCAGAGTACAAACTAATTGCAAATATTTTTATAAATCGCTCGCAATATCCCCAACTGAATAACAATAGGTCCTCCACTCTTGGTAACGACTGGGGTCTTCTAGTGAGGGCAATCCACTCTCCCCGTCTATTTTCTCCATAGATCAAGTGACTTTCTATTCGCCCAGCTTTTATTGGATGTGAGTACGCTGATGACGTTGTTTTGGGCGGCGGCTTTCCCACCAACGAGCCATTCTCGACTGTACCTACAGACGCCACGAATTTTTGAACTACCGTGTTCTGCATTCTACTTTTACCTCAGTATTCCTGTCTTATACGGGGTTGTGCGTAAATTGTGTACCAATCTTCTTGCTTTGGTGTATGTTTCAATCTGTGCTAATTTGGTGGATAATCTCTGGCTACTTTCGGAGGTCTCAGTGATTGGCCCAAATTCTGTCTGAGTACGCCTTCTTGGATTTATTTGTGACCTCGTCAACTAGTGCAACTGCATACCCCTGGGACCGACGCGCAGCCAGTTCAACTTCATTGACCGCTTACTTGACCTTCCCAACTTCAAAGTTCGCTCGACGGATGCATGCCGCCCCGGAAGTCGGTGTACTCGTCAGTCGTCCCACTGGCTCAGGTAACGACACCAGGCTGAATAACAAACGTCGAGTAAGTGCACATCCAAATGGGCTCCAATCTAGGGAAGTTTGTGGGCCAGAAGAATGTAATGGAGTAGTCAAACTAGGCTTAGCTTGCTCGCATTGTTTCAAGTGGTATCATCCGAAGTGTGTTAGGTTATCCCAATAGCAGTTGCGAGAGATGAATAGCTCCCCAGGTGTCTGTTGGTTATATACTGCCTGTTCGTACATCCCATTTGTCAAGAGTATGCTCGTCCTAGTCCATAAATGAAAGCGGTTGGTAACCGAAGCCGAACAGCGAATGAGCAATAAGATGATATCACGGAAAGCAATTCCGAACCAGTTAAACCTAGGGAGATTTAACCAAAGGAGCGGTGCACAAGTTACTTCTGATGAACCACGATCAGCCAGGTCCCGTTTGCGTTTGTCTTCCCCGTCTTTGACAGTACACTAGACGAAAGTTGAACTTGACTCCGAGAGGCAAACAAGGCCAGTGACAACTATAATTAGGCACCAACCGAAACGGGTGCGTAAGAAAATCTCACCAGCCTTGATGAGACATGTATGTAAAAAGAACAAAGTAGCCATACAGCAACCCACAGCATCTGCAGCTCATGGGTCTATTGACGAGATAAAGTCCCCAAGAACATCAGTCACATACGCCGCGACTGCTGCAAAGTTCACCCGAGAGGCCACACTTGCAGTCTCTTCTGTTACGAACACCGTTAAGTTGAATAGACGAACAGTAAACAATCACCACTTAGTAGCAAGCTAGGACAAACGATCCCCCAAACTTACGGCTCAACGAAACATGGATTTAACAATAGTGCTCTGACTCTAGCGTGCTCAAGCGGACCCGAAGCAGCAGCTATCACATCTCGAGGTAAATTGCCTGACAACTTAAACCCTTGTGAGTCACTGTGGCTTCTGATGAAAGTAAAAGCAAGACACGCAAACAGTACGAACTACTCGTCACCAGAACTCTGCACACTTTAGCAAGCCCATACTTATTAAAGTAACAGTATAAACCTCAACTGATGTGAAAAACCTTCTGATCTCCGCAAACGCGCTGCAACGTGAACCTTGTGGAATGTTTCGTGGAACATGCGACAGACGCAAAGAAACTACGAAGAAGAACACAGCAAGCAAGATCGCCTAAACACAATCTTCATCCATGGTGTGCCAGGCTTTCCTTCACACGATAGTCAAGAGGCCAAGAATCACGATTTAGCACAATAGCGGTTCAGCCGCGAACCACTTTCCTTGGATAAGGTTGTGGCGCGATCACTCAAAAGGTTACCTCTCTCGCCAAATTGTAGCGGATGGGGCCAGAGAATCCTAGAACTCCTGGTTCACTCTGGGCAAGCACTGACAAACGTGTTATCTAGTTGACACAAAAAACCGAAAAAGCATTCCATCGGAACTTCGGTTAAAGACTGCAGATGCTTCGCAACGTCCGGTTACGAAAACATCTGAAGAAGCAAAGGTACCGGCGACGCTTGCTCCTTGACCCGACACTGACGTGGATCTAGGTGAGAGTTAAGACGTGCCTTGGCCTGAGCATGGTAAAGACGTAGTAGCAGTACCACAACAAAAAACGATGAACGGCCGACCTCACATCGGTTGGCACTCCCACACACCTGAATTCCTTGACCCACTGTGGTCTACTAGAGACCGTTAAACTAGCGTGCCTGTACACGAGTGCTCAGCGCCTCTTGAACAACCTGGCCGAACTGAAAGATCGCCAAATTTCCTATAACTATGGTGTCATTAGTATCACGGAGACGAGGTTACACACAGAAATGGCGGACCATGAAATGTTGCCACCTGGCATGCCACTCATTCGGCAAGACAAACTGACAAAAGGCAGCGTAATTCTGTATTACCGAAGCGACTTACAGTGCGAGGTCATGGGGGATTCAGATTCGTTGATTCTTGATTCGCTTTGGTGTTACCTGCAGTTAAGTGGCCTAGACACTTGCCTTATAGCCTTGGTGTACCGTCCGCCCAACTCTACATTTGAAACGGTGTACTGAATTGCTACTACGGTAAACGCTAACTGGAAGCTATACTCACATCTCGACTAAGGGTGATTTCAAAGTGCATTGTATAGAAGCCCTATCACGAGCGGAGAATAATTAAAAGCCGAGCTGCAGAAGCTTGTAACTCGTGCTCCGCTTAAAATCATGTCGCTTCGCCCACTCGCTTCAGAACAGGTGATAGGCCCCCTGTGCTTTATCCCGTGCTTACCAACATCGATCTAGCCACCATGAGTGTTGCCCAACAAGCTGATCCGGACATGGACAAGCTTCGACACAGCAACTCTTTTAAACTATATGAAATTCCACTAATGTCATCTGAGGTGACCATTCTTTGTGACGTCTCACAAACTTCCCCCTCCCCCGGAGTTAATAAGACAATGCGCTGCTTAGTTTACAACGCTTTAACAAACTATCGCATTCCGGCCCACGTGTTTTGTAGATGCTCTTAACGAACGTTTTGTCTGGCTTAACGTCAAAAGCGATATCTGTCTTTGGGCTGGCGCATGCTTAGTGTATAAGCGCGCCAGATATACATGCACACCAAAAGCCCACTTGGCGACTTTCCAGCTCCTGACTCTCGCTTCGCGCAGTTCCGTATCGACCTGGTCGGACATTTGCCACCATGCAACGACTACGTGCACCTACTCACCTGTGTTCACCGAGCCATCCGTGGGCAAGAAGCAATTCCGATAGCCAACTGCTCATCTAAAACAGTTGCATAAGTTTTCCTAGAACGCTGGGTAGCTCAATTTGGTTGACCAAACGTAGCATCACTTTGACAGATCCTTCAGCAAACTTCTCTACGCAATTGGCTGCCAACACAACCGAACCACCGCATACCACAGTGCAGCTAATGGAATGTTAGAAAGTTCCACTGGCAACTCAAAACAACACCCTGTGCCAAATCTAGCACTACCTGACTCGAAGTACTTCAGCTTGTTCTCTTAGAGAGCAGGAACACAATCAAAGCAGATTTGCACGCCAATAAATCTTCGCTTGTCTTTGGAAGCACACAATGTTTAACTGGTGGAATGGTCTTATCATAAGCACTAATAACTTTCGACTTAGGCAACTACGCAGCTCGCTGATCTCATGGCATGCGACAAATTCAGCCTTTGCAACTCAGAGCACAGAACTTGCATACTAATGTGGACGAACGCCTTGTTACTTGCCCCTACATGTCCGTTAGCACCGACAGCATACGCCGACCAGTTCTGGTCCGTACGGAGTCGTACACAGAAGCGACAAGATGTTTACAGTTGAGTACGATGGTGAAACTGAGACGATCAACATCGATCGACTCAAACCCGCTTTCCTTGACGACTCTGACTCTGGTGCAACAAGCACCTTCATAGCCTGCGCCATGAAGAGCAGCGCAGCTACTCCAGACCAGTCACTCCGCTCTAGCGGAACGTACAACCTCAACCGCCAGCATAGCAGTTGCAGTAGATGGCTTCTGAAGTGGTTGGCGTTCCTCCGAATCTAATAGTACATTACTACGTCGCCAAGTAAGCACTGTTACTGACCGCTGTATTATCATAGGATTATTAACCTGGTTTGATATAGAACAGTCCATTGACGTGCTCGGTGGAACTTTGCTGTAGAGGCATGAACACTGCGTGCTCTTGCCTATGCCAGGTCTTCCAGGCCAGGTTTGCGTATCCCATGTGCGGCCACAAGTATGTATCAAGCAAACAGACAAACGTATCAAACGCGCGAAGGTCGTCTTCAAGATAACATTTTGCTCCCCATTCTTTTGTGCTTTGATAGATGGTGCTGAGCAGTTTACGTCATCCCGGATTAGCAACGCAAGGTCACGCTTCTGTGTGATTTCTTATAGTACGTGGTCTCCTAGCTGGTATATGATGTTCGACTGATGACTGATATGGACCACCTTGTGCTTTGACGAAGCAAACTGAAGTGGATTAAGGAATGACCTTTCAGATGCACCGTACTGTTTTCAATGAAATGTATCGTAACCTCTGCGGTAGGCGACCGCCCGCTACATCTGAACATCATCAGCGAAACGCAAGAAATCCGATGCGATCAGGCCCGTAAGCTCGTTAGTGAACATGACAAACAGACACGGCCACAGTACTGATATCTCTGAACCTCACATTCAACATAAATCGGATTGGTTAGCGCAATTCATATTCTAGCCTGCGGAACGCAGTGCTCTAAGTGATCGAAGGCTTCAAAGAAGTCTAGGTAAATGAGGTCGGCCTCTGGCCCTTTCTCGGTCACTTCCGTCCAAATATTGCATACAATCAAATGTGTTGTTTTGCATGTCCAGTGCTGAGGGTAAACCTACTGCTGCTTTCTAGATGGCCGACATAACAGTTAACGATTATTGCCTTGATCACGTTTGAGCGAAAAGAGGGGGGAGAACTACTAGGCGAGAGTTTACAGGTTCCGAATGACTGCTGCTATTAAAAGATGGTGTGGTTAGTTCATATTTTCATGTGATATGCATTATTTGCTTACCCAAGCAAGTTTAGCAGTAATACGGAAAATGCTGGGTCAATGTTGTTGGTGTTATCTTCAGCGGACTTCGCGGTTAGCCTAGAAAGCACCTGCCTACCTTGAGCATCAGAACGGATTGGGTTGTATGAACCATGAATAACTGTTGTCTAATACACTCAATGCTATAATACACCTTTTTATCGCTTTTCTTGTTGAGGAATATCCTTACCGCCCTTACTCTGGTCACCCGACCTTAAAGCAGGAGCTCTACTTCCCTAATCACAAACACAGGTGTTTTTCAGTGAGTTATTCCGTCATTATTTGTTGTTACACTCATGTCAACTCAATACCGTTATCTTAGTAGACCACCTTACTGAAGTGCGCAGATGATATTGCCCTGGGTGTCGATTAATCGACCACTGTATCTAGTGTCAGAATATAAGGTCTTCTTAATCACCTCAAGTTTCGGTTGACAGCACGCAACCTATCGACTATGGTGACAATGTGCGACGATTTTTTTTCACTGCATGGCGAAGTTCGATATCGAGAGCTTTGCAACCAGCGCCCAGACTTCCACCTAGGTAGCAAGGGTTTGCACTTGTCCACATCAGTGTCAGGCTCAACTACAATTTATTTTTATCACATCATTTAATGAAATGTTAAAATAATTCAAGAGTTCCCTACTATGTTTTGTTTCTACGAGCTTCCTATATTCCAAGTGGTGAAAGACGGACATTTTCTGTAATGTTAATCATTTTTCCGAAAGCAAAATTGAAACTCCAGCGTAATTGCTGTCGTAACAGCATAAAATTTAGTGCTTTCCTCTCAAGAGTGAAATAAAATGGAACACAAACACGTTTAATCGCCATAAACATATCAAGTGTGATTAAAAACAGGGGAAGTAAAATAAAAATCAACTAGGTGCTTCCTTCTTTGGTCTGATAGGTTGAGTCGCTTGGCGGATACGATAATTTTGAAGGCACTGAGGCTCCACTCAGCGTCTAGCTACTTCACAGGAAGGCACAGACAACGGTTCGACCGCTTCTCCCAAGATCACTTATATCCCAATTCGTACGAGGGTACATGATCCCCCAACTCATGGTGCTCCCATTCCTTCTAACCTCATTCCGTTCTCCATGGGCACAGCTTTGCTGTGCTGGTAACTACAGTAACATGATTGCAACCGCTCATGAGATCTCTCTCTCACAACCCGTATCATTTTTGGAGTATCCACTTAATCATGTAATCGACCATCGCAAAATGTTTCTACCCCTGGAGAACCACTGCAAACATGCGGCTGGCATGCATTTGCCTTTCTGGGAAGCCGCAGCCTCACTCGGCGCCCTTCTTAGCTCTCTTCTACCCGAAGGGTGGCAACCAGTTATCGGGACGCAAAATGCACCGCATGGTTCCTCAAGCATAATAAACTGTCGTAATGCTCCTCACTAATGTATAACAAATCCATCGCCCATTCCCGCCAAGCATCAATAGACTACGCTTCATCACCCGTAGCCTACACCACGGGCTCTGAAAAGTGCACTTCATACGGTTGCTCAAGATCCCAAAAGTCATTGGATACAAGTAACGAGGAATTCAGCCAAAATGAGCATGACATAGACGCGCAGCAATCTGCAGAGAATCCATTGTACTATAATTCTAGCCCCAGCAGACTGAAGTCAGAGGCAGAAAGCCTCCCATCCAAAAATGATGTAGTTAACCTTCTTCTAACGAATGTTCGATTCCTGGAGAACAAGATGTATCATCTACGACCCTTATTATCCTTCCCTCATCCACATGTTGTGATTGTAACGGAAACAGATTTTGGCTCGCAGTGCACGAGCTACTTGTTCTTAGCTTCAAAACTTTTGCCAGCTGTCGTCTTCCTGTTCGAGGTGGCGGCTGCGTTGTGCGCATCAATGATACTTTAAAAGCGAGCAGATTGGTGGCTCCATCGTCAGACAACTTCGAGGACTCGGTCTGGGTACAGGTTAAGATTACATCCTGTCGTTTCCATGTTGACTGCATTTACTTGCCGCCCGGCGCTACCAAGACCAAATTTATTAAATGTAATGACTAAATTGATCGAATGGGCATCTGGGATGCCGTTGATTTAAAAAATTTACAGGTGGTGACCTCAACAAGCCCGATGTTTCGTGGCAGGAATGAACAGCACCCGTTATGTAGCGGAAGTTTCATTCGTCAGTAGTCACTCCTGGATGGACGCAGTAGGTATGCTCTCCTACTAATGGCAGGAGCATCCTAGACTCATATTTCACGTTCGGCATATCCGGCGCACAAACACAGACTCTTAGTAATCTCCCTGGGAGCGATCATAAGATTAGCTAACTAACCTTCATGGTTGCCCAAATAATGGCAGCGTACCCTCATTATACCCACCATATCGACCATATCACAAATTGGACTGCAACATCTTTTGTTGGACTCTTAGATCCCTAGATTGACATGGCTTTTTCCTAATATACTGTTCAGATATTGACTCTGAGAAGTCCTACCAACATCTGACCTATTGCACGGACCTGCTTGCACTACTGCAATATCGAAAGCAGCCGTTGCCTCGTCTTCAAAATCCCCTTCCTAAAACGGTTGGGTTGCCTTTAAAACGCTTGCGCTTTACATATATGTACAAACAGACAAACTACTAAAATTCTCAAGCACTTGCAGGGCGGACATGAAAGAAAACGTATGTCACAAGAGGCCCAATTGCAGCTCCTAGCTGCAAGCCCATGTTACATCGCATAATAAGAGTCAGCTATTTAACACAATCTCACCAACCTATAACAATTGTCTCATCAGACGGCAGTCCCACTACCGACCCCGATGAGCTCTGTGTGTTATTTAATAAACATTTTTACTCGTCGTTTAATAAAAACGCATGTGTTGCACAAGAAACATTGCCTCTATTCACCAGTGAAACAATAGATACAGTTGTGTTCAAGCTGCATGGCATTAGCAAGCAAGTAGCCACCTTAAAGCATTCCTTTCACCCTGGACCTGACAAATTAAACTTGCCGGGCCCGATATTCTTCTGCTCCCTCTAGACCTATTCACCTTGCCAAGTAAGACTTTTATGTACCGTGCTAGGTGGAAGAGGACCAACATTCTGCTCCGACACAAAAGGGGATCAAGTCACAAGCTATTAACTTACCGCTCCATTAGCCCTAATCCCATATGGACTCGTATTATGAAAAAAGAAGCAAAGAGAAAGTCATAGAGTTTATTAATTCAGCAAATCTGATCGACGGATCGCAAGGTGGATTTCTCCGTGGTTGTTCATGTCAAACTTGCTAATTTGAATTTCTGGACTACGTAACCAAGTCGGCTGATTGCGGACAGTCGATGGCTGTTCTTTTCTTGGACTTGGCAAAATAATTCGACAAATACCCCATGGAGAACTTATGACAGTTAGCCTCTATTGCGTTTACGACTCATTATTAGCATGACTGTCATTTTTCTTGTCTACACGCATCCAGTGTGTCAGAGTTGGAAACTGCGTAAATTCACAAATACCAGTAAGCAGCGGCGTCATACAGAGAAGCGTTTTAGGCCAACTGCTATTCCTACGAAAAATAAATGAATATTTCCGAATTCTTCCGCATGGCAGACCCTCTCTTTTCGCGGATGATATCAAAGTTGTGTTGCCTTTTGATAGCAAAAGTGAAACAAACGGCGCTCCAACAATGCAGGTAAAGCCCTTTGGCCTTCAGCAGTGGTGTCGAGAGTGGAAAATCACACCCTCTGTTAGCAAGCGTAAAGCCCTTTACTTCAGATGCAACCCAGTTAATGACGTTGGATGAAAAGCCAGTTGTCTGCTGCACAACGATTCGTAACCTCGGAGTTCGGTACTCAAGCTCTTACAATTTCTCAGAACAGGAACATCATGTCACCGCTAAAGCGAGGGTTATCATAGCACGTATTTTTAATACGTTGCGTTTTAAAAATTCTAGGCTAGTTATGTATAAACCATACGCGCATCCAGTCTTAAAGTATTGTCCATTAGTATTCACAAATTTAAACATACCCCAAAAAATTAATCGTGAGAAAGTGCAACGGTGCTTTACCAAATGGTTACTACGGTTTGCATCCTTGACTTATTAACTACGGTGTAAACTGCTGTAGCTGGAACCATTATGGTTGGGAAGATTTAAGATTAATCTTATCTTCCTGTTTGATTTAGTTCACTAGTCCTGGGAAACCAGATACTGTCCAGTTTGACAAATTCCATCAATGCCCAACTAGAAATACACCATCTGGCTCTTGGGTCCATAGAATGCATACAAGATTGCACTGTAAATGCTTTCACAAAATACCGGATCCATTAGATTCAACAATAATAAGTATGTATTTCGTGCTTAAGTAGTCAAGCAATTCACCGTAGAGGTATTACGTATACATCTCTAGACAATATTTACGAGCATGGTCCATAGAACTTTATAGGTTGAGCCTTACGTCTATCGCATTCGAACTTCTGCTCGGCTTAGAGCTCACCTCGTACACTAACTTCTGACACTGCTTATCAATCTTTTTTATTTCCTTTTATTCGATCTTCAATGTTTTGTTCGCTTCACTTGGGCTACCGATTTGTCTAGTTAGAAGATTTCGGTTCACTTAGTTTCACTAGCTCTCCTTACCGTCCTTCACTTGTTCCTGATTATCCGATTTCCTTTCTTGCCTTATCTTGGTTTTTAAAAAATATTCACCTCGGTAATCCCTATCCTAACATTTCAGTTGGTTGGTTACTTGTTCCTCTGATGAGTCTGCAAATATGACCAAAGTTTTTGTCACTCCACTTCACCTCATCTTATCCCTCGTCATCTCTTAGCGATTACCAGACTTGAACGTTCACCATCTGCTAACGTCCACATTGGCAGGTTGGTAGAATGAGAAGCCAGATCCTTTTTCATACTTTATTATCATCATGCTCTTCAAAATTTCATATATTTATTTAACCTGGCCTAAAAGTTAACCGTGTGTCAGAGTGACCGCTGTCATCCCGGATAGCCGGACTTCCAGAATTTTCGACCGTCACTACACTCTACTTTGGCCATCTGAAAGAAATTTACTTTTACTTAGCTCCATTCCTTACCAAGCGCCTGTTAAATCGCAGGTTCAGCGATGGGTGGACACCCAGCTCATACTTTTTCACAGACTTAAACATTCTCATTTATACTATTATCCGTAACTTATCCTAGCGTACTAAAAGTTAACATAGTTTAGTATAACCAAGGAGGTGATTGCTGGTGAAACATACAAGCCCTACTGCACTCCGTAATTATCCGTTGTATAACAATCATAAAGCTTTCCACCATAACACGAGCGCATATACAACAGAAACTTTAACCAATAAGATGAAACGACATAGGGGTATTGAAATGAATATCGGAACAGCCAAATACGTGTGGGTAAATAACCACACATCCTTATCGAGCACGACTCTATGATCCGTAGCCGTCCAGATCCAACATTTGCTGTTATTTATCATCTTATTATTACTTGTGCATTCATTTCAATACGCGTTTACGTATTAGCTGTGGACGTGATCCATCTCAGAACATAAATTAACATAGCTATGACGTTAAATCTTGCAGCCTGTTTTCTTCCTTTGCTGTAGTATGTGTTCATAAATGCTAGCACATTACTTGTTTCATAAGGAACATCACTGCAAGCTCCCTGAGACACCACCGGGCGCCCAGGCGTCCTCTTTGGTACTAAATTCGGGCGGTCGAGAAATACATATTTAAAAGGTATTAAATTTATAGCTTGTGGTCATACATCTCTGTGTTAACAATTGCTATATTTCTTTTCTTCATTTACGTAAAACATACGCTACATGTGTTTGTTTGAATACATCATTAAATGTGCTGTCATTGGTCCGTAGATACTCCATTGATCACCCTTCGTTACCCCAATGTTTGCCATGGATGATAAACGGCTCAGGTCTCGTGACGGTTGCTCTAAATGCACTGCCCAGCGCATTATACGCTGAAATAATGAAGAGCTTTTGCGCATGCTTTCATCCTTGCATGCAACACCAGGTATACACCATACCATGTCATAAGCGATATTATTTAGGTTCACCACCTAGCATGTGCATGCTTGATCAATTCCATGATGAGGGATATGTTAGTGTTAGCAGTTCCCCAGAAATTTTGCCGGAAGTGCCCTGTGCAGCCGTAACAGCAGCTGCTTCTGCCGCAACCGCTGAGTACCGCATGGAGGTCTGTGAAGGAAGCAGGACCCGGATTACGTGTTGCACTATTGTCACAACATACTTTTTCTCTACATCCTTTTAGGGCCTTCGGATAATATAACTTTCGAGGAACTTCCTCGCGATCGCTGTCTAGAGACAAACCTCTCATTTGAGCAGATTAACATCTTACTGCTCCAATTCCAGCGTTTAACTCCCCGTTTGCGGGCATCTTCCCGCCCACTCATGCACACACCACGCCAGTTCCCCGAAGGCTTCATCGGTGGTGGACTGTACGTGCACTCGGGTGTGGTGGAAACACCACGTAAGCAACGCAGAGGTGCGGGACCGCGTCCTGGGGGCAAGTAGTGCCAGTCCTCAGGATATCAATCTCCGACACCGCATGCGTTGGCTCGGGCACGTTCTGCGCATGCCAGCCCATCGCCTTCCACGTCGAGCGATAGTTGCACTCCCAGGGAGCGATTGGAAAAGGTGCCGCGGTGGACAGCCAATGACGTGGCCAAGAATCATGAAGAAGGCAACTTCAAGTTTGGCCGCAGTCGGACCAATCCGTCTTCAAGGTTGGGCACCACGAGATGCTGAATCTCAGTGGTTGGAAACATTAGACGTCATGGCCCGCAACAGACATCAATGGCGTCGATGTTGTTCTGCCATTTTACCATCCCTTTGATGCACACAAAAACTCGCAAAATAAAACAAAAAATACAAAATGGCGTGTGTAAAACCAAAAATCGTTTCCCATATATTTTAATCGCAGTTCATGTTCACATCTTCTTCACTTTTTTCTTCTGCCATGATTCTAATGGCACAATATATATTAACAGACTTTGAATATATATATATATATATATATATATATATATATATCTGCGGACAAAGGAAGATTTCCGTTCCCGGTGCCAATTTGTGCATCACTATGGTGATTCGCCTTTCGAAACCCTTGACGTGGACATGATATCATGATTCCCCACCGATTACATGCCCATGATATGCCTAGGAGTTATGAAACGGACTCTAATCTTGTGGCGTTGTAGGCTTATTAAATGAAAAATTCGTTTGTCATCCAAATCCATCGGTCGAATCAACAAGCGCTTGAGGCTGTGCTCTACATGTTTGGTTGCGGCATTTTCCTGAAAATATCGCGCCCTCGAGAACGTTAAAAGATGGAAAGCTACTGAGTTCCGTCAGTTCTTGTTATACCTTGGGCCGGTAGTGCTATAATGCAACTTTCCGAAATATATGTACCAAACGTTCCTTAATCTGTCTTTTGCAGCTTATGTACCTTGCAGCAAAAATGTGGCGCTCTCACTACCCAAAGCTGTTGAACCAAATTCTGGATAGAATTAACAGCCTGTATGCAGCAATCTACGGTGAGAAGAGGTTGCTATTTAACGTTCATTGCCTGCAGCGTATTTGAGATAATGTGGGCCTTTTCGGACCAGTGGACACATGCTCCGCTCTCCACTTGGAGTCCTACCTGCAGCGTTTGTAATGCATAGTGCGCAGGCAGAATATACCAACTTCTCAGATTTTCCGCCGTCTTGTTGAACATTTTTGCACCATTCCTCAGGACGGCTGAGTTGCTTCTAGATGATACAGGTTCAGTGACATTGAGGAGAGATGCAAGCGATGCTATCGAGCTTATGCTTAATGGAGCTTTGATTACTACTACTCAGCCCAGCAATTGAGTAATTGCACAAGGTGCCCCTCGATCGTTGTGGAAATCAGAACCTCGGAGGTAAGTCTCCCGTCGTACACGCACCGCGATGCACTGTTCGACAAATTCATAACCTCCGAAGATCTACGTATTAGCAGGTGCTCCGGTACACTCACGCCACCGAAGTGGATTCCTCAAGTGTCTTGCCCTGCCACTACATGGAAGCACCGTTTTCTACATGATATTGCATACTTGGCGTTGAGGACTTTGCAGCCGTCGATGAATATGGTAGGTGTTTGCATTTTCTGCATCATATTACTTTAGCTTTCAGGTGTTACTATCTGTTAGTGCATGCACCACACTTATGACTGCAGTTTATGGAAACCGTATACATTCCACTGTTCCTGAGAATCGTTCACACGCAGCTGCAAGATGGAGGAATTACTATTCGGTCAGTACTACCTGGAATACTGAACTATTAGTTCCATCCATTTATTGTTATCAGCTAATCCGTTAATAACGATCCCTGGTGAATGGATGATTGGTGAATGTATTTCTTTTGAGTCTCGGCCTTGGAAACGCCAACATTCGATATCTGAATGGAACGCACATGCATTAGCCACCGAAAACGTGGTCAATACTTGGACCACGTACGTAGCCATTCGACTGGTATCTATCATCATATGACAAACGCTGTATTATGACTACAACGAGGTAATTCAGATATTTCTTACTAAAGTGACGGTAACGTTTGGCCGTTTATCATTAAGTTATTTCACTTAGTATTCAGCATGAAGGAATTCTTTAATCACCTCCATGGCTTCACATTCCTTGCAGGGACGATGCTAGCAGCGGTGAGGCCATTTTTCACAAGTTACCACAATGACCGCAGTGGAAGCAGCAATAGCCTTGCTTACCAATCAAATAGGAGTCCAGTACTCTTTTGAAACACAAATGGATCTGTGCACTAAGGACCGTCTCAGGTAGCCTGTTCTCGTTTAAACAGTCTCCACTAGTTCATCCGAGTACAGCATTCGGCGTTTAGCTTTCTCAATTAATCGTACTCAGCGTTTGTAGTTGGGTAGACAGCTGCCAACCAATGTTAAAGGATTGAACGCGCGTGGAATGTACGAATGGGGAAGGCAACACGTTAACTTGTATTTGTCAACTAACACCAATGGATTAGGTAACAGTAAGTGAATAGTATACCTCACTTTAGCAATAATAAGTGAAGCTGGATGATCAGCAAAGTCACTTCCGAAGGAAATGTGTCGCATTTGCTTCACTTTTTCCCGCGTGCAGGAAAATGTTTCCCGTGGAGGTAATACGAAAGATTGCATAAAGGCATGATAAGTGTGCTTCGGATCTGTGTTATTTGCGGTGAAAGCTTCACATTGCATTTCATACGACATTACAGTGTTGAACTTGGTAGTAGGTGTCCGTTTGACTCTTGCTCTACTAGAGAAAACCTGTCTGCTTTTCGGCGTTGTGACCAAATTAAACGATTACCGTTGCTGCGTTTTTCTATCTCACCTTCAGTTTCGAATTCACGTGACCAGTAATGGAACCACACTTTTTGGTGTAACAGATGAATGTGTTCGAAGATGCCAGCGTCGCTGTGACACTTTCCACCTGTATGGTAGGCGAGGAGCAATTTCGGCGGCTTATTTTGCCTCCGTGGTAAATGGATGCATTGTTACTAGACAACAGTCCGCCACCTACGTGAGCGCCACTGTACAAAGTGCGGGTTCACTAAGCCACTGGTAAAGCTATACCATATTACTACTTAATCAGTTTGTAGATGTTTACGCGAAAGAAAAACGGCTGGAGCTTGTGTTGTTTGAACTATCGGAGCCACCGACCAACGACGCAACTAGCTCCATGAAGCGTGGCATAATACGTAAAAGGTAGACACAAATTCAGCTATCTTTGTTAGTAGTAATCTTTTCGATTTCCCAGAATGCGAAACTCCAAGCAAAAAGTATTATCCCACTGCCACGTACAACGTGAATAACGAGTATTCACTTCCACTACCCAGGTTGCGGTAAAATATTCGCCGCAAGGAAACAAGGAAAATGAAGATACTAGACAAGCAGGAAGTTTAAAGTAACACACTTGCCGCGACATAATATGGTAGTTCTGACCGTTGCTGTCAAACATCCAATGCTACAGAGGAATTGCTCGAAACAGTCGATTACTCAAATAAAACGGTTTGTACTAAGTTGTGGTGTATCTCTTATTAGTCCGATACAGTCCATCTCGACCGTCTGACGCCTGAGTGCGTTCGCAAGCGCGAATAAATGCATGCCATGTCGTTAAAGTTATACTCCCTGGAGCGCCACATGGTCAGTACAAGGACAGCTGCCATCAGTACGGTGCCTCTCCCAAAAAAGACTCAATCGAGGAGCTCCTTACACTGAGCATGCGGCTAGAGAAATGCGAGGACATGGAGAACATGGCAAGGACCACCTTCATATATCACATTTCAGACGGTCTATTTCGGGCAACTGGCTGGGAATTCCTTGACGGAATTCGCCAGGAACGTACAGCTAGCCGTATTGGTGAACGCACTAGAAAAGGTAGTGAACTGGCGTGGTGTTCAAGCAAAAGATCGAATTTCAGTCACGCCTTTGGCCCGTGCTATTATCGGTCAGCCGTGCTATTGCATAAAACAATATCGGTTTCAGACACTGTGATGCGCACATTTTCGCTAGATGCACTGAAAATATGATCGCCGATAAAGGTTCGCCGTTGGATACAGCGAATCACAGAGCCAGAGAATTAGCAACCGAAATCGCACGTCATACCCTGGCCAAATACAAGAACGCCGTGTTAATGGTTTTTTATTACAACTTACTTAACCTTTTGGTATTCACGTATAAAAAGTTGTAGGGGTAACACTGCTTCGTTTTCTAGCGACGTACAACAGCTGCTAATGTGCGTGAAACTTCGGTGCAACGAATGCGGATAGCCCCACAGTTGGGTCAAGAGACTACTTTTACGTCCCTCACGTACGCGTTCATGCTAACAGCGGAGTGTGTAACGCCTGTTGAAAGCTTAGAAATGTGACAGTGCGATAGTGGAGTATGGGGTTCCTGAGCTCGATACTTTTATACCTGGTAATAATTTATGGCGCCTGAAAGTGTGTAGGTGTGCACCCCTGTAAGGATCGTGGAATTGCATTAAAGGCGATGGAAATTTGTTAACCGGAAATTATGGAAGATTGCTGCCAATTTTTGCTTAGCTCATCCCGACTAGGAGTAAATTCGAGGGTTTAGAAAGAACCGCATCTTTCTTTCGACAAGAGTAATTTTGAGCACCCAAAAGTGCGTTCGTAGGCACAGCTGTAGTGTTAGTGGACATGTGTTATAAGTAATGGAAAATTAATATCCACGGATAGGGATCAGCAATTTATTACTGAGCGCCCGAACTTAGTCCCATCTGGGACTAAATTCGGGCGCTCAGCACTAAACACTACATTTCCATACACAGAAACAAATTTTGGTATGCAATATGTTGTACGTGCCCAACGAATCGGTGTCGTCGAATCTCGTTAAAAGTAATCGGAAATAGTTACACATGAAGGAGAGGAATTCGGCTGCAATATCATACTGAGAGCCCGCAATTTGTGTTATCGGGATATTTACGGGCGTTTATCGGGCGCCTACGAAGCGTTCGTGCAAGCAGGGTAACATTGGACTTGGATTTGTTTATTTTACCTGCTATTTGTCAAAAGTATTGCGGCAGGCTGTAAGCGCTAACTCAAATTGATCACGCTAGTCTGATTTACTCGGTATCTCAAATCAGTCAGCGACACTTTTCTAAAACAATACACTCTTTATAACGCTGTGCTTTGATTCCATTCGGTTTTGTTTAGCTGCGTAAGTGGAAAGCTTGATCTCTTCGAATAATCACCGTCCGCATCAGAAACCTATTACGATTCTGCATTTCAGATTATAACCAAATATATGGCATGAATACATGAAAGCAAACATATTACATTTTCCAACCGTTGCTGTTGTTTTTGGAATATTCCTAGACAACATACACTGCGGAAAAACAATGGTCATAGAACATAAGTTCTCCTTGGTTAATGTAAATTAATCTCATGGTCACCGATGTCACACTCTATGACAATTTGATTGATCATCGGGATATTTTACAAAAAAAACCTCTTCGGGGAAATATCTCCACGAAATCGGGAAATATTCAAAAGGACGGTTATGAAAAGTGCAGGCAAAAGGAAATGCACCATGCTGGTTGGCAAATTAGACAGAATCACTGTCCGGTAAACGTGATACAAATTACGCTGATCCTTTTCAACAATACACGATTAGATCTTGGGAAAATCATGCAGCAAAATTAATTTATGATTGCACATGGTTGTTACAGGAAACATGGCTAGATTCTATATAAAGGACCACGTCTAGACATAAAGGCTTACTACATATTGAAAACGAAGGCTCAGAAGCACCCGTCATTACGAAAGATGTATTAGTAACTAGGTTAGCGAAAATTTTCATACATCCGATTCCATTGCCTCAAAGTACGCAACAACATCAATATACTGTCTCATAATTCAATGGAAAACGATGCACTCATCTGTTTACAAACACAGAGTTAGGAACGTGTATGTAGCTCATTACGCGTCACTGTTCTAGCTTCAATTTGGCTGATCAAATTGCTTTGTAAATATGTATATAAAATAGAGTGGTATATACATATATATATATATATATATGTATATATAATCTGTGGTACAGATATTGTGCCAACGGAATAAGGGCTGAATAGGAAAAGAGTATAAGAAGAAAATAACAAGCACAACAAAAGCTTTTTTCTCCAGTTTACCACTCACGGTATTTGAAATGTTTCATTCTGTTTTTTTACAGAGAGGAAGGTGGGCCACCGCAACCCACCGATGCACACGTTCGCCATTGTGTTTTGGAGTACCCATGGCTAGTTTGGACTACGACCTACAAACTCGATTGAGGTCATCGCCTACTTGGAAGAACTCTTGGGCCATCCTGGATAGGGGGACCGCATCCAAAGACGAGGGAGTTACGGACTTCTAACGTCGCACAACGCAACCGTTGTTGTCCTTGTCTGAAATACTCCGACGAAAAATATGAGTATTCGATGATATCGCTGGTTCCGCTCCAAACTCCTGATTGAGACGTGATGCCGACTGCCGCAACACCTACTGAGCCAACACTGGGCTGCCTTTTAAATTGTTTAGTCGGTCTAGGGACATGCCGCAACAACTGGTTATGATATGATTAGAGTGATGTCAGACGTGTTAGTTGGACCTGTCGCAACCAACTTTGTGCAGCGGCACTAGTTTGTCGAGAGCGAGGCCCGTATTACCTAAGACTTGACGTCTAACATAGCAGTTGCGAACGTACCGTTCCTGCTATACACAAGCTATCCTTCGTAGACAATCGTCGTCGAAAACCGAAACCCGACACAGGTCATTTGTACGAATCGGCCATGACTTACATCCATACAACACTGTCGTGCGAAAACACAAGCATTGTAGACCCTGCCTTTTATCGAAAGTAAGAAGTCACGATGCCACAGAGGCCTCAGAATAGCGAAAGCTGATGGGGCTTTGCCATACAAATAGGAACCTCTTTTCCAATGGCGTTACTAACAGAAGCGCAGGCCCCTAAGTAGCTGAAGCTATGGACTTGTCTAAGTGTATGTCTACAAGATTCAGCAATGTGGTAGTTGGATACCGATACCGGGGCATGAATTTGCATTGCCATAGAGCGAATGTCACACTATACTTGGTGGCTTCAATCACAAATCGAGTTAAAATGACCTGCATACTGTGTGGATCGTCACCGGGTAAGGTAATATCAGCAGCATAATCCAGGGCAGCCGCACAGTTGCCTGGATGAAGCTCTGTGCAGGAAATGTGGAGACTTACCAGGGCGCTTGGGAGGAGAGCCTAACTTGCAAACTTAAAGAGAAACATTGAAATAGGGCATCCATGATGTTTACACTAGTCACAGCGAAAGGTGAATAGAGCTTACTATAACCCCTCATTCTGCCCGTGGCATTAACGTACAACGCACGAAGCATGGCTGTATACCTTCGCGTGCATCACTCTTTTGCAGACAGCGCCATAATTTAGGTCGATTTACGGAATTGTAAGCATCTCAGATGTCGAAAAAGCTTAAACATTGGGCGTATACACCATCGATCTAGACAAAACCAGCCTGCTCTTCACGGCAGTGCGGTTCTCTAATAGGTGTTAGCTTACACAGTTAACAGTTTGGAGGCGACGGATATCAGACTGATTCCTCTGTGGTTGGCGCATAGGGTACGGACACACCTTGAAGATCGGTACGACAAGTGACTCGTTACAACAGGATAGAACTGTTTCTTCCCACAAGATCATCAGGACCAAAGCTGTTGACTGATTGACCATTGCCTCACCACCATACTTGAACAGCTTCGGATGATGTCCGTCTGGGCCAGCAGTTATGAAGCGCTTTAAGTGGCGAAGCGCAAGACAAAACTTTACTTCGGTGCGTGGTTCCAGTGAAACGTCCCAAGGGTCACAGTTAGGCATATTTGTTAGAAAGGTGGAAGGAGGAGGTCAGCTAAACTGAGAGTGGGGAGTGTTCAGCCCAGCGGTCCATATACCCACACAAATTAATGATTGATGACTCATGAACTTCGCAAACAGCTACAATGATGCTAGTTCACATGTGATCATTGGTCGGAGAGAGCTGCTGTCTCCGTGCACAACCTGCCGCAGTGGAAACAAGCTCGTCCTTTAAGGTGGGGTTCACGAATGGTGAAAGGTTTGCGTAGAACAGTGGAAGCCAGAACTCCGAAGGGGATTGGCAGGAGACTGAGCACACTTCGTTTAAAGCACAAAGTGCGAGAAACTCTCACAAAAAGTGGTACAATGATCGGCTTGCCACATGAAGAAACTTCTCCTCAACCTAGGTCTGGAAAAACAGGGTTGCTGTCTGACAACTTAAGCATGCTACGTGAACAGCTCCGGAGGAATACTGCCCAAACCTAGCGAATTGAAGTAACTTAACCTAGTATCGCAAGGCGAACCCTTGTTCGATTGGGCAGGTTATGGCGTGGACAAGTTGCACATACCAACTGGCAGTTTTACCTCAGTACATCTAGGACAAAGGCATGAGGCGTGTAATAATTTTGACTCGCAATTTAATTTAGAGCAGCGGCACATACTGGATGCACGTTATATTGCTGCTACCGGTACCAGACTAATACTTCCTATATTGCGCCAATGCCGCAATTTTTCTTCTTGGTTATTGCACCATCATTAACTTGTACTTATCCAATGCGGTATTTCTGCCATGGTATAAACCTTAGTGTCCGAAAGAATCAAGAACCTAACATAATACAGCATTTCACTCTAAGCAAAATTGTTTGATCAACATCGAATTACTTGGGATTGTTTCGCATAATTAACACACGCACAAAACTTAATTAGGACTTTGTTGCCTTTCTGAACTGACCTAACCCAATGTGACCACAACTTACTTATAAATCACCATGGGCATTCCAAAGTATTTTTAACATGTTTGGCAACCGTTCTGACTGACAGCGCTTCCATATCAAGACTACTAATTTCCTCGACTGGTATTGGAAGTACGATGGAAACCTGACTACACTAACCGGAATCACGCACTGGGTAGGAAGATATATGTAGTGTGAGTGGACGACTTATGCTAACAGACTTGAAGTACCCGCGATGGTCTACTAGCAAGTACCGTCCCCAGTGATTAAAGAGAAGACACGAAGGTGACGGGACGAAAGTGTATTGTGGTACACTGTTGCGGTGTATTGGATAAAAAACGTCCCCGGACGGAATGAGCTAGGTAGAGAAGGATATGAGAGACCGCGCGATGGAGAAGCGTGTTGAATCCAACCGTGGCGCAGTGTGTATAAATCGCGTGTGTGTTAGGTCAGACAAACAAATGCAACATGCATAACAGCATTCTGCAAACAACCTCCAAGTGTACAATCAGAAGGTAATTTGATCTAGTATTTTCTACAACATAATAAGGCAATCCGTGAGAATCTCCATACTGCTACACACAAGTTAGAAGAGTAGAGTCAATCGCCTATAGCGAAAGCCATAAAGCTTAAGAGAAAGACCAAGGATGGATAGTGTGGAACCAGCTAGGACATTAGTCGCTCCATATAAAGGGAGTGTCCGATGGTTCTGATACGTGTTGCTCAAGTATTCCTATTTCGTGGTTGGACAAGTAATCCCGAAGTCGGAGTGGGAAGGCCCAAACGTATGACGCACGTGCAATTGTATTCTGACAAGTGGGTCGAAGCTGAAAGCATAAACGGTACAACGAGCCAATCGGAAGTTAGAACAAAAGTCCGTTTAGTATCGACCAATGTGACAATGCTGTTCGATCAATCGAATTAGTGTGTGTAGTTGGTTGAGTAACCTCAACACATGCGGCCGTAAGATCCCTCACGTGGCAGACAAATCACAGTTGTAAGCACAACGTTATACTGGTTTAGGTGAACCTTGTGGTTTCCGAATAGCGATGGCCTGATCGGTTTCATCCCTTTGATTTTTCTCCGTCTCATCATGCTCTTCTGTAACAACTCCTTCCTCCTCAAGGTATAGTGCGACTGAGGTGCGGGGACAGATAAAAGTGTCACGCCTGCGTACTGTTTCTCCACTTTCCAGTTATCAGTTTCGGCCTCGATTTCTGAACATGTAAGCACGGTGGTACGGGAGTTTCGTGTACAAATCTCGTGTTGCTACTAAATCCTGGGTCTTAGCTGTTGCGCGCCCAATCTGATGCATGCGCTGTTGTTGCAAACGTCAGGTCTGCCACGTGTCTGGGAAAAGTAGGTTTAGCATCGTACGTAGCCGACGCCCAAATATAACCTTCCCCGGGCTTTTTCCGATGAACTCCAGTGGTATGGTGCGATATGCGAATAGGAATCCTTCAAGGTTGGTGCGCACAGGGACATGCCGTTGCTTCAGGAGAGCAACCTTCACGGTTTGTACCGCTCTTTTTGCTAAACCGTTTGACGCAGAGTGGTATGGTGCGGAAGTCATGTGGTGAATTCCATTACCTCGCGAGCATTTTTTAACGCTGCACTGGTGAACTGCGGACCGTTACCTGTGACCAATATTTTCGGTAGACTGTGCATGGATAAACCACAACGTAACTTAGTGCTTGTAGTTTCCGTGGTAGTGTTATCCGCAATAGGTACATCTATCAAATTTGATTACGAATCCATCACTTGTTGCTACATTTATCTTTCAACCGGACTGAAATAGTCAGCGTAATCACGTTCCCATAGACTGTCGGACAACTCCCATGGGTGAATGGGACCGGTTGGCTTATTTTTTGGTGTTCCTGGTACGTATTACAAGTATGCAAGAAAGATTCGATATCTCTAACGATCGCCGGCCACCAACCGTATGCTCTGGCAAGCGTTTTAATGATAAGGATCCCCACATTAACATGGTGTAACTCTCACAGTACAGCTGATCTGATCCCTGACGGAATAATGATACAAGATCCACGCAAGATACATCTTTCCTGCATGATTAGCACAAGTCAACAAGTGAAAACAGACGCATTTCGTCAGAGGATCGCGGTCCCTTACCCCGTAGCATCATACGTTTCACTGTCGATAGGACTGGATGGCGATCAATACCTTTCCTATCCTGTCACCGAATACTAGGTGTTGCAGCAGCCGAACGAATTCGCATGGCATTCCACTTTGTTCATCTTGTTGAATAACTTATGGTAGTCTACTGAGAATGTCAGCAACATTATTGTGAGATCCAGCGATATACCAGATTTGATAGTTGTAGGCGCAAAGTAGAAGTTTGCAGGATACCATTCGGCATGCTTTTACTTGCTCTATGCCTGGTCCCTCGGCGACAGGCGAGATAAATGATTTATGTTCAGTCTGTATCTCAAATCGATTGCCACACAAATACTGATGGAAATGCTTGACCCCGAAAACCACTGCCAACACATCTTTGTCCAGTTATGCGTAATTCTTCTCAGCAGCCTGTAACGTGCAGGGTACGAAAGCAATATGACGAATGGTCCCGTCGTACACCACATGTCTTAGGACTGCTTCCACCTCAAAAGGTGAGGCATCACATATATAAGTGATTGGCTTGTTGGGATCGTAATGTACCAACACTAATGAAGGAGCAAGAGGAAGTTGTACTTTCTTAAAAGCTTGTTACTCTTTCTCTTCCCATGACCACCTGGAGGCTTTCTTTAACAAGTCGTGAACTGATACTATGACGAAAGCAATGTTGGGTATGAACCGACGAGAACGTGATAACATTCTAACGAACCAACATAGCGGTGCTTCGTTAAGTGGAGCGAGTGCCAAATTAATGGGCTGCAATTTGTTGTTCCTTGCTTGTAGACCATGTTTATTCAGCCGATAACAAACGTAGTCAACGGAATCAACGATAGAATCACTTTTGGAGCGTTTCAAACGTAAACCGTTTTCAGCTCATCTATGTAACACCTGGCCCAATCTTCGGTGATGCCTATACTTTGTAGATCATCGACGTATGCACAAGTGTTCGGTATATCACTCACGATGTTGTCAATTACTCTTTGGAAGATAGCCGTGGCTGAATTAATCCCAAGAGGAAGTCTGGTATATTCAAATAGGCCCAAATGTGTATTGTCCGTTATAAACTGGCGAGAGGCCTCCTCTAATTCCACCTTGGAGTAAGCATGGCTCAAATCCAATTTGTTAAACTTGACCCTGTCAAATAAATTGGCGTACAAATCTTCGATTTTCCTTAGTGGGTAAGGATCTATGATTGTACCGCCAATTATGGTTAGTTTGTAATCGCCACAAATCCATACGCTGCCGTCAGAGTTAAGCGCAGGGCATATTGGTGCTTCCCATTCAGTTTGTTGAGCTGGCCCAATTATAGTTTCTTGCTGGAGCCTTTCAACTCTCCTTCCATCTTGGGCCGTAAGGCGTAAGGCAGCGTGCTGGCCGTCAAGAATTTAAGTGTACTAGAGTCCGCCATATAAATTTTTGCTTTAACCTGATTCAGTTTTTCCAAATGGTGTTCGTTTAACACGTCTGGATATCGCTTAAGGACAGAGTCCACGGTGTCCTCCCCCACGGCACGGATAGTAGTTAATATCTGTGGCAACTGTTTCATCCAGTCACGACCCAGTAGGTCACCTGGAGCATGAGGCACAACATGAAGCATTAGACTGTGTGATATATCCTGGTGTTTAACTAGTACATAACGCTTCCCAAGTAGGTCAACCGCTTCTCCTGTATAGGTTTTGCAAACGGTACCACTCGGCTCCAGATTAAGCAATAGCGAGAGGGCTAATCAATGTCACAGCTGAACCGGTGTCCAATTCAAATAAAACTGGTTCGCCATTAACATGAAGCGTGACCCTATATGGAGATACTCACGTCGTAACGGAGCAATTTGCAATTACATGGTCCATAAAATTTAACAGGGAAGCAGGACACTCGTCGTCCTGGTTTAACGATTTATTCGAAGCTTGTGACTGTGCAGAACGGCATGCATGTGTCAAGTAGCCAATTTTTACGTAATTCCCGCACTTTGTACGGATGTGAGAGCACTGGATGGGGGAAGTGTGCTGATCACCGCATCGGTAGCAGACGAACTTTCGTAAGCTCTTTCCGGAGGAACAACGTGGAGGCAGCTTGTTTGCACACTCTGTAGGCTGAACAGTGTTACGTGTGGATAAGTCAGTTTTCAGGCTTTCGCTTTGACGTATGAGGTTGCAAACGGTTTCCCATGAAAGTGCTTCTTCCTCTTGTGATAGTAACTTTTCTCTCTCGCCATCAACTATAAATCCACCGATAAGGCACTGAATTTTCATGACTTCATCGACACTCCTTGATGGAATTGTGCTGTAGCGACATTCGGGTGTCGCTTGGAAAGTGCGCGCAATGAAGTCAAATACGCTTTCTCCGCGTTTCTACTGTAATTTAAAGCACTGGTAACGAACAGGAAATACACCTTGCTGAATACCACATCGCTTCTCGAACAATTAAACTACGTGTACGATACTCATTTTAGCTACTAAGTTCATGGCGTCAAAATTCCTTGTCCCTCTGAAACAATTGCTTGCTGAAATGGCATTATCTAGTGGGTAACGGGTAACTTCATAGGAGGATTCAACACGCGGATTGTTGTTGTATGATGTCGGAGAGATGTCATCCACTGCTTTCATGACTGTAAGGAGGGCCACAGAATTGAGAGCCCCGTCAGAGGGTTCGTAATACCCATGGCTATTCTGAGGTATATTGCTCAAATTTTCCGATTTCCTAATTGGACACATAGTCCCGAACTCGGGGCGAGGGCACAAACAACTGACACACGTGGAATTGTATTCTGACATGTGAATCGAAGCGGAAAGTGTAAACGGTAAAAGGAGCCAACCAGGACAAAAATAAAAGACCAGTAAGTAGCGACCAAGGTGACAATGCTTTTCGATCCATCGCGTGAGTGCTTGTGGTTAGATGAGTAACGTCAACAAGTGAAGTTGTAACAAGTCCTACATACATCGCTTAAGCTCGAGGTAGACCAAACTTAGGAGATCAACTGAGCAATTCAAAAATGCTCCACCAAAGCTAAATGGTGTACTTATTGAATGAATGTGGATGTCCGAAAGCGGTGGTGCGGGTTTTCCGCTGCCCCTACTGCTTTTTCTTGTCCCTGAACTTTTGAACCAACTAGGCTTATCCGCCAACTGCTACTTACTTCAGATCACACCCCTTATTCCGACTAACCACATAGCGCTCGTGGTCAAGGAAGTATACCACGACAGATGCCAATGGGTATACTGATACCCCAGTTATCTAGCTTCCAGTGAAGTAAGGAGTAATAGTCTCACGGGCAAAAGATGTGTGATATCGGAGATCCTATGCCACAGAGGTTACAAGCTAACGGAGGAGGAAAGCGAGTCGCAGCTCGCAGTCTGCCTTGACATGTGTGTTCATCTACGGGCTGAACCGGTATCCTGGTGGCTAATCCATGGGATCGTTAGATGCATATCCAGGCGATATTCGAGAAAACACGATCGCACACCAGGGTGTGACTAGGACCGAGTAGGAGATTGGACAGGAGCAGTAACCTATGACGGAACCGCATGAAGTAGCACATGATAACGTCACCCATTCAAATTATTCACCAGTCTGTGCATGGTTGGCGCCGTGGAACATCAGTGGGAACGAAACTTAGGAACAACAAACATTTAGCGCAGGTGATATAAATGCTCGCCAGTTTAGGAGCACTTAGGTTTCTCAACTGTGCTTCCAGGAATCCAGACGGCTTGCTTGCAGATTTTTATTCTAGAGAACTACGGGTAACTCTAAAATACATGCATAGCACACCAGTATCGTAATCAACAATAAAATGCGTAGATACTAGGCACTAATGTTGCACTTGCGCATGATCACTTGGACCCATGCCGGGCGAAATATGGTAGAAGAGGCCTAACTTAAAACTTGTATGTCCGAAGCAAATATACAAGACCGAAGGCCGGAGGAAGTAAGCGTCTGTCTTGTGGCCCGAAGGTCACCGGTTCGTATCTGCGTAAGTGTAGGATAACTTCCTCACATCCCTAGCCCGCGCGCTCTTGACGGTTGTAATGTGGCAGCGAAGCCTCGGTGCCATGCGTCGGCGCACAAATGTTGCCTCTCCATTTCTTATCCAAGACCAAAACTTCAAAATCATATCAACTTACGGTAGAATGCGCCACTTGGACAACTGTCTTCCGGTATATATATCTAACCCAAAGGCTCCTTGCGTCTAGAAATTCTGAAAGCATAGCAAGCGTTAGCAACGGTTAGTTAGGACATGAACAAGTCGCTCGTGCACCGCATCGACGCTTTTGTGCCAGGACGCCACCAGCAGTTGCTTGCGAGCTGGGAATATCGTGAAGTTGCCCGCATCTACACAGATTCGCATCTGTAAACACTGACTTGCAAGGTAGTCACTTTATCCTATGGACCACCAGCCAATAAAGGCTAGCTGTTGAGCAACTGGCTTCAAGCTGGGTTACCTCGATGTTTTGTCAGAGATTTGACTATGAAAGTGGGTCTGAACGAGTTATGAGAACTAGGCCACATACCACTTTAAACAGGCAGCCTGTTTCGAGACGACATCAAACATGTCACTGGTGATAACTGTGGGCTATGTTATGAGACAGCTAGGGCTGAGTCCGTGATAGGTCACGTGGACCCCAACAGACAAAATGACAAACGGACAGCACGCAAACTTGTGGTCTTACAGTTTACTCCCATCCGGTAAACTGAAGCTGGTTTCGCTCCAGCGGAACGTTGGGAGGGCACTTACAACGCGAATGCAAGCTAGCACAGTATATACAGTGTATTTTGTTAATTTAGAAAACCAGCTCCATTAATACTCTTCACACTAATCCGGAAATACACTATTGCGAAAGCGCAGTTGAAAACCACGGAATCAGGAGTACACCGGTATGTAGTATCGACGCTTCCCTGCCGCGCAACCACCAACAGTCGCCCGGGGTCTAAGCATAATGGCAAAGTCGCCCGGTCCTCTATGCAGGCTCGAACCCGTACCATCGGATTACAAAGAAGGTTTGTGATCCTTTTGGCTACTGAGCGGCTGAAAACCAACAACAGTAATACCCAAGCGGGGATGATGGTGGACAATTGGGAGGTGCCTGAGCTACAGATCGAGAGGCCAAGTCCTATGCATGCCACTTAATTCTCACAGCGGAAAGGAAAGAGGCGCATTGATTATGTACTGGCCGCAAGTGTATCTGTGCATAAGCACAATAAGCCGTTATATCCTGTGGCATTTATATGTAGAAATTGTTTGCCACCGAGTTCTCCACCAATTTTTCGGTAGATCCACTTGCTGACCATGTTTGACGTAGTACCGCCGTTGGAAAGGAGTATTTGTGCATTATATACAAAATACCGAACACTACTGTCTGCTCTTCATAAAGAAAACTAAGACAAAGAGTCTGTGGTTCTATGGAGCCGTAAAGCTACATGGGGAAGATTGTCCAAGAAAGACCCACCGACGTCACAACTTGTTATAACAGCTGGATATGTGGTGTTGTTGTGGTGCACGAATGAACTTAACGGGATATTTTACTCTTGTGACCTTGGAACACTACTTTACTTCGGCCTGGCTGGCAGTCTTACGCGCAGTCTGCGTTAGCCAATCGTCATAAAATACAGACATCGAACTGGAGTCCAAGCTCGGTGCAGACTGGGTGAATCATGCACTTGTATTTGCGCGATCGCATCGTATCGATCCAGCCGGTGACTCCGCTTCACAATCGATTGTTTTAACGGCACAACGAAAAAAATTCAGGATGATCGAACAGGCCGGTGTGGAGTGGGTCCACAACCCAAAGCGTATGCATATTAATCCAGCTGCACGGCGTTTGACACACGATTGGCTAAGTGAAAAAGCTAATAACGTAGTGTGCGAAACCGGTGGAACGGTGCGAGAGGCCGGTGCGGTGACGCATGCGCCGTGTGACCGCTTCAACTGTGGTCCATTTTTGTTAACTGCCCAGGGTTGTCTCAGTGGCATTTCCAAAACCAGTGGCGCACGCAGTGCAGCACCATTGTTTCGTTGCCAACCAGACAGTAAGACTGCAAGTAGCATCCATGCAAGTGTGGTATTCCGCTTCCTCTCATAAAACAAAATTAATCTGAGAAACACGGCAATCTTTTACCCTCCGTGCTCCTTTTAAACGCTGTCTTCCCACCTCTTCACTGATCAAGTATTCTAATGCATAAGGCGATTACCAGTTATTTCGCAGTGGGTTGATTCTAAAGCATTTCCAACCGAAGCGTCATTCGGTCATTCGAGCGGCTTTTTGTTTCAGTGAGTTTCATTGTTTAAGCACCAATGAATGCTCCAACAAGTCCAGACCTAGGTAGTGAAGAGGCAACGGTCGGTGTGTGAACAGCTTACCACCAAGCTTCGGGCAATCTTTACTCCAATTTGTACCGGCACAGTACCTTATGGCCAAGCGACTTAGCCTGAGGGTAATGTGAATAATGGTATGCAAATGATAAGTGAATAAATGGGCCGACTGCCGATCAAAGCTGGAGTCACCCACCTCGATGCGATCGATTAAAAACAAGTATCCACGACCAGTTTTATTAGAGGTCTTTCTTTTGATGCACGACAGATCCATAAGAAGAATGGTTGGATGTCCCAAAAGCGTAATGGCGAAATATGCTCAGAATTCCATCGCTCAATGCAAAATATCTCGGTGCATTTTCGGTCAATATTTTAGCTTACTGGTAGTTTCAAAACGGTAAATTCTTTTCCCAAGCAAGGTTATGTAGAAAATAGGTATAAAAGGATTTTGTCGAACCTGCAATGTCAAAACTTTTACTGATTCGCGAGCAGCATTCAATTGCCCGAAATATCTGAATTTTAGTCGGAAATCATGGAACTGTTCTTTTCAAATTATGTGTATGATAAAACTTCCAGTTGATGATGTCTAATTATGAATTTTAGTCAACACATTTTTGCTGTCGAGGATCCCCGAATGAGAAGCAGGAAACGAGTTGAACAAAACCCCGGTGCATCAGACAGACATCGAACTACGAGTACAGATTAAAGTTCTGCTTAGTTTGAGAGTGGGAGCACGATTGTATAAGTTGTCACCTCTCCCTCCAGAGACAAAATAGCACTACAATTTGATGAAATAAATGCAATTACAGGTCGGTAAGCGGTTCGCAGCATAAGTCCAGTCGTGTGGTCTCACAGTTTATGCAATGGATTCTCCGCTTTCTTCGTCACAGCTCCGTGTATCAACTGCATAGTTAGCTCTCAGTCAAGCAGGTCTGCGGCTGTCACCCATGGCATATTGGCATAAGATGACGGCACCACAAAGTCGTGTATTAGGAACCCAAAAGGGGTCCGAGGAATGCGCACCACTGTCGAGAATCAGAAAGGCGAAATGACAGTCTGGTGAGGGAGCCTGTCTGGCTGAGAAGTGACTGTGATGAACAATATTCAAAATCCCAATAACTAGAAGCTAGTTTGCTTCTGCTATTTTGTAGGTCAAGTGCATTCCTCTGCGTCTCAGATGGCGTTGCTACTATCGAAGCCAACTGGCGTCGATCGTTTACCGACGATCCAAACTTATGTTAGCGCAGTAGCTTAGATACATAGGTGATAAACACGCTGTTGATACAAGCCGCCTGTTTGCTCTATCCTGCCGTAGTACTATTAACCCCACCATTGAAGAGCGCTGTACTACTGGGTAGATCGGCAACGCACGATTGCAGTGCAATGCGTCATTACGGCCTTGTACTGTCTGAGAACAGATTGTTTAGTCCTCGAGTCGAAAACGGTGGGGGTGAACCGGCTTTCCATGCGGTCGGGTTGTAAACACACACCTGATGTCGCCTGTCACAGTGTACTAAGTGGTAACGGACTTTAAAAGTTTGTAGTGTTAAAAAAGCATATAGCGATACTAAACGATGAGTCCTCGATTATTCGTTTTGCTGCCTGCACAGGGATTTGAGTGAACAGAGACACCGACGCCGCTGAAATGCTTTTTAGATTTCAAGGAATAGCTGCATTCAAAAATCTGATATTTTGTGCGTGAGTACAAATTGGTCCTCAGGACCCGTCTTATCAATGAACGGTGGCTCTACTATATTGCAAACTAATGCTAAGGGTTATACTGACTTGCCGCCCTCCATAAGGGAAAGAGGTAATGGGAGAGTGGGTGGCTTCCGTCATTTGTATTTCGGCGAAGAAACAATCCGACCTACGGGGATGTCCGCCCTAGCTACCTGCTGGTATTCAAAAATTATACAACACTTCAACGTTTCATTCACACGGGCTTTCTTTTCAGCCCCACAGACTTAGCTGCATAGCAGTTTAGCAGGAGTGAATTGATCGGCGTAACGGTATTGATTTTATTAATCGTGGATAAAATATTATTAGAAAGAAGTAGATTTCGCTTACGTGGGAAGACAGTTTTTCCACTTATTCAAACGTCATAAGACGTCATTGGATGGTTCACTCATTCCACTGGACAGACTGGTCTGCTCACTAAGCGGAGGAGGTTCAGTTGCAAGTCCGTACGGGAAGTGAATCAATACCTGATACATCAATGAACAGACAGATCAATGACCCAGTTATTGGTTGCTACTTAGAGGGAAACGAACAGGTTCTGTCATACACAACCCAGTACTTCGAGTGGGAGCATGATTCTCGCCAAGCCCATCCCATGTGTCGGCTGCCTGGTCTTATTAAAACTCGCAAATCGTTACCTTAATTTTGTTCAAATTGCTTATCTCCTTTTATTACCACCACGGTTAGTACAACTGAATCTACATTAGCGAAACTCCATGGGATCGTAGTTTTATTGATGAATTACATAAGTGTGGGCGTTTTTCGGAACCTGAATGCATACTTGAAGGCAACATTCAGCAAACTAAGCACAATGCCCCGGTAAGCGGATGGAATTTGTGCGTATTTAGTCAGGCAGCCAGGTTTGTCGAAATTATTGACAACATTGTCGAAACATACCAGTTACCTTGATGATGACTATGCCTAATGGTCATCATCCTATCTGTTAGGAGTGACAGTCTGATTTCTAATCAACTCTTCTTAGCTAAGGTAGTAGGGGAACGTCTCACCATATATTTCACCGGCTCCGGTTGTTTTTCGGTTTGATCTTCTTCAGACTACTCAGTCTCAAAGGGGTTGTAGTTGCGCAACGAGTAAAAGCAACACATTTAGGTTACTGATCTCATCAAAAAGTCGCTTTAGGAACATGTCCTCTCATTTGTATGTACTTTACAACAGGAGATAAAGAAAGTTGTCAACACTATGTAGTTGAAAATTCAGGGCAACGTATCTATTCCGTATTTTGTATCGCTTTGCGCTACTATCCAGCCAATTTGAATGTATTCATTCTGCCACCTAAAGACTGCTTAACACCAATCTCACTCTACGTTCCAGTTCTCACTTTTTCTAATCGTGGTTGTGTTTGTCAAAATAATCGGTTCCACTACAGTCTGTTGACTTTAACAAGTTGTTAGAGTGGACATTATTGATGTAGTACAGTCCCATCGTCTTCTTCATACCAACAAAAGCAGGTGATATTTGAAGAGCAGAACATTAAACTGTATTTCCCAAATAGCCATGGCGTAGTGAATTCCCAATGATCTTCCAGATAATGCGACTTGATCAACAAAAGTGGGTCAGTTTACCTGTGTAGGCAAGGGGTGCTCGAGAACAGTGACAAGTTGATAGGAAATGAAAAAGCAATTGTTCGCAAACTTGTACAGGCACGTCCGTTGACTTCACAGGGTGCAGTGCGGGACTCCACCACTAGTTAAGCTGGATGGGCGCAAGCAACCAGCAAGAAAAGGTCAATTCCGGATTCAGTGTCCCTACACTTTCCAGAGGGCAGCGAGCTCAAATTACCTCCTCATTTCGATTGACAGAGGCTTGCTCAATGGCCGTGGCCCGATAGACGAAATAGAACGCGTAGGAATAGCGTGAACCGTTCAATGAAAGCTCCTTAGTGTACGGTGGCTATAAATGCCTAAACAAATAACCAGTGGCAGTCCGAACTGTCACCTGTGGCATAAGCTACTGACTGGCGCTGCAAGCCGCTGGTGGTCATTGGTTCGAATCCTGATAAATCCGACGGATGCGCACTGTTGATGATGCCCAACAGGCTGAACCTGCAGTCTGGTGCTTTTTCGGGCACGTGGAAGAATATCTTACTTGGAACTGGCTGTAACGAACTCTCAAGTAAGAAATAACGTAAGGCAAGGTCATTGCCAATCAATCATGCGAACAGCTGTGTTAACGATCGATACTCAAGTGCACCCGTGTCACCCCATTATTCTCTGGTACAGACTGTGGACTCCCAGTTGATACTGACCATCTGGCTTGGAAGTGTGTTCGGGGTTGTCTCGCGTCCGTCGGAGACTCCACCTTTTGTGCGGTTGATTGCTTACTCAGTATATGTGGCTGGATTGAGCGCGGTCGGAAATGGTCAGTGGCGACGCACCACACGGCCGTCCTCCAGCTGTAGCTCCGCTTGGTTACTCGTTGAGGACAGAAGTGTAGCGGGTTACCAGCTTGATTCGTGAATCAAATTTGTACACACGGTATCAGAATCACCGAGGCACATTGCATTAGGCGTCGTGTCACTGCTACGTATCTTCTCCTCCTTTGCCTCCATGTTTCTTCAAGGGTTCGGAAAATAGAGACGTAAGCTCGTTTGTAGTGTCCGGCCAAACATCAACTCTGCGGGTGACTGCTCTCTCGACCCAGTCGGTGTCGTGTGGTAAGAGGACAGAAACCGATCCCACTTAGTTTGCAGATTTCCAGGAGTCGGCTTGAAGAGACCCTGCTTAACAGTCTGGACTGCAAGTTCTACCATTCCATTCGATACGGGACAGTAGGGCGCAGATTTGATGTGCTGTATTCCATTAGTTCTCAATTATTGTTGAAGCTCCTTACTGGTAAATAATGTCATATGGTCGGTACATGCCTTTTCTGGGTTACCAAAGATCGCAAATATGGGGCGCATTCTAGCAACAATCGTTACAGTTAGCACGTGGAACTAGATGTACTTTTAGCCATTCAGGGTGAGCATAAGCTAAAAGTAGACTCCTCATTCCATTCCTCGGGCTAAAGTAGCTCGTGTGTACTCGCTGCCGAGACCTTTACTGCCACCACCATGGCTGGACTGGTCCGGGCGAATTTTGTCTCCGGTACTTTTTGACCTGGTTTGCAACATTTTAGCAACCGTTCCATCCGTTGGTCAGTGTTCGGCCACCAACAGGAACCACGTGCCAATGTCTTCATTCATTTCACACCAGGGTGTGCGTTATGCAGCGCTCCCAACCACTGGGATCCTACTTCTTCTACAGGAACTATACGCGAGCCCCGAAATATACAGCCTCCATATAAAATTACCACATTATTCCGGCAAGCGAATGGTTTTAGTCGGTTTGATGTCATCAATTACCGCTTCACCATCGACAACGCAGGATTGCCGTGCGTCAGGCGCCGTAGCACTTCACTCCGAACAGGAGTCCTTCTAAAGCATTGCAGTAGATTGACAAACTCAATAGGTTCGCCGTTCGTTCGCTGTGTCATGCTACTGCGAGAGACGGTTCAGTGCATCAGTCATAGTGTTACTACATCAGTTCACATATTCCAGTTTGTAGTTATGAGCACTCAGTAGTAGTGTCCACTGCATTAAAGGTGAAGAAACCTTCTGGATTGCTTGCTGCTCAACCAGCAGCGAAAGAATTTTGTTGGTCCGTGTAGGTATCAAACTGTCTTCTACCGACATTTTGATGTAAATGCTTGGTACCGAAGACAATTGTTGAGACCTTTCTGTCCAGTTATGAGAAGTTCCTCGTAACGAGATGCAGTGTGTGAGAAACCAAATTGATTGAACTAAGGGAATCGTTATTCGTCCGGTGGCAAAGCCCTGCACCTACTCCGCATGGGGACGTATCAAATTGCAGCATTAAAGGCTGGCTAAGATCGAAATGTAATAGGATCGGAAAGGCACTGAGCGCTATCTGTGGAGGCCCTTTTCTGGTCCGGACCACAAATCCAGGACTTCAGCAATAGAGTCTACGAAGGCACGGAAACTGTTGAGTCGTCAGGTAAGAAGCGACGGGAATGCGAGGACGTTCCCAAAATTGATGGAAGTTTAGCCTCTTTCTTGGGTTCAGGTAGGACAAGCATAGGTTTGATTTTCTGAAGGGTTCATATGTTGCTTCCTCCTTTGTCTTCTAGCACTTGCAGTCCGTTTTTATCAAAACGATAACACAGGTAGAAAACGGAATCCGAGAAAAAGGTACTCTTGGAATTTTTCGTTTTGAGCCCACTCAGTTATAGACGTTCGAACACCGTGGATAACTTTTCTAAACGTTAAGCCTTTGTGCGCAAGTAAAAAGGATATCTTTGACCATGTTACTAATAATACTATGGAATATCGCAGTCGATAAACTAATTCAAATGTCAAGTGTTTGTACTGGAATAGACCCAGATGGGTACTTATCCTAGTGAATGAGCGAGAGGTCTCCCTTAACTCAATTTGTAAATACGCGTGATTGAGGTCTATCTGCGTAAAATTTTGTCAACCTGCTACCGTAGCATATAGATTCTCTACCTGTGGTAAAAGATACGTATTCCGATGTAAATTACAAAGAACCGTTAGTTTATAGTCGCCAAAAATACTTACAGATACACATGATTTCAGGACGGGAACTATTGGTGCTTCCCACTGAGTATATCGGACTGGCTTGATCGTTCCTGCTGATTACAACCTCTGCCTTCCACTTTTGATCTAAGGGAATATGGTAGGGTACCTAACCAAAATAAGTGGGGCTGTGTTCCCGGCCGTAGTTTTACGCTAGCCTGATAGCCGTTAAGTTTTCCAAGTTTATCAACAGAAAGGAAAAATATTTGCTGAGCATATCCTCCAAGCACTGATTACTGGACATAAACTTCATCGTTTTTAGTGTATCCGGTGGGCATTTAGCCCAGTTGCTCCCGAGTACGTTTGGACAAACATTGGCCGCAATGCATGCCTGTTAAGTTCGTTTCTCCACATGTTAATTAAGGTGAGTAGTGCCCTTTCTCAAGTCTGATATCGGTTGCCAAATACAAGTCTGCAAAGTTCATTGACGGGGGATGAATTCGGTAGTCTTTTAATGGATGCAGCACTGGTTATGGTAACCTAAGGGACCGTAGTAACTTCCATCTCAACCAACTAACCATCATTTTCAGTTGCAGGGAATGTGGTGGATGGATGACACCGATACTTGAGCTTGCGTTCCAATGCGTATTTAGCTGATCGTCTTCGTCTGCATGCCAAACGATCTTCACGGGATTCTAGGGAGATTGTGCTATCACAGCATTGCCAGCTTTATATCGGCAACCTCGGACCAAGTGCCCTAATTTCCCACCTGCGTGGCAGAGAATCTTCTTACGACGAGATTCCTCCACCGACAAATGTTGAGTTCCACATCGGTAGCATGTAAAAGGCAATTCAGACCGTCTTGATGTGATAACTTTTCTGTCGATTGATTGGGTTGTGTCTGTATGAACTTGCTAGCAAAACGTGACCTACCGTTTATGGACATCCTCCAGCTTCTGAACAACGTTACAGACTTTATTACAACCCGTCGTCGTCTCATCTTCCGAAATTAGCCTCTCCGAGCCCGTTCATTACTGCAGAGCTATCGCTTCTTCGGACTTGGTGGCTAGGGTTTCCCTTTACTGACCCTCCGGTACCGTTTGCTGAATGCTTGAAAAGAACTCAAGGATACTCACTTCAGGGTTTTGATGCAAAGTCAAGAAGAAGTACAGCTCACTGTGTGCGTTCAGGCATGAACCTCATAACTCGTTGAGATCATCTAGTGCGCGGCTAATTATCGTTTTGTCGCCGAGGTGGAGGGCATTCAAATGTCGTTAATCTTAACCTACCTAAAATTGTCGTTGTAGTTTAACTTCCTAGATACATGTGATTTATCATCATTATACACGTTAGCTAGAGATGGAGAACACCTCACCTACTGTGCCGCAATACATAAAAGAAACTAGGGAAGAAACGCAACTGGTGCAAGCGAGCCAAGCTATGGGTAACGGATGGGTGTCGTTCCGGTAAGCTACCAGCCGGCTACTACACAACGAAAAAGTTAATATCCAAACTTACATTAGGCTAAGTAGTGAAATCGTGATTGAAAGGGAGGTTAAGAGGGATGGGGAGGGACAAAGAAACTCACAGCAAAAATGTCACTGAGCTCGCCTCCTAGCCATATCAGTAAGTGTATCCAGCCAAACATGTTCATCGTCTTTCGGACTCCAACCAGGGAGCCGAGACGCTCCAAGTGAGGGCCTTCATTCCTCCCGACCAAGTCGTTGCTTGGCCATCCCTCCTCTTTTTCCGTCCAAACACCCGGTGCGCAAACAACGCACGTCGCGGGAGTCAGTGGGCTGGTATAGGTAATTCGTGGCCGAGCCATCGGAGCGTGGTAAGTGAGATGACGGTATTGAGTGGTTCATTTCCTTTCACTGTGCCGTAAACAAGGCGTCGAACTCTCTCGCTGCTTACTCCTTGTTCCAACCAGATGTGAGTTAAATTGCGGAGGCACCGGCGGTCGAACGTAACTAGCCTCTTTACGTCCGCTGGTCTAACGGGCCAGGTTTCACAACCGTACAGCAGTGTCGAAAGTACCGCTGCATTGTACACTCTACCCTTCAGGATAAGGATGGTGTGATTCATGTGAGTACAGTATTTTGTTATAAGAAGTCTAATAACTAAAAATATAGGCCAAAAAAGTGCACTTCCAAATGTTCCATGTAGCAGCTTTCAGTTTCCCAAGACGAATATTCCGAACTTGGGGAAGCAGCTACACTATCGTAATAAATATACTTAATCATCAAAAGTGTATGGTCCTTGACCCGGTGGACGCAACAGAAAACGCACAGTTGTGACTTGTAAGTGTTTACTGAAAACCTACCACTTCAGGGTGAGCAAAAGGGCCAAAATTAAGAACCAGTGAAATAAGGGAGGTGAACCAACGGTAAATGAAAAGCAATCACGTGAGCATCTGTGTTTACGATCGGTAATTAGATTGAACCCTGATACCACAATAGATTAATGAATGCGTTTTCCACCCGGGTCTATCCGCAGTGAATCCATTTCCAGCACCATCACCTGTCGAGACCTAAAATACACCCACTTTCATACCATCTATACATCATCGTTCTTTAGCTTCTCCATATTTCATTGCAAACGAGCTACACAATTTCACAGGTAATGATTGTAAACGATAAATTTCGCTTGGAAGGTCCGAGTAAGGCGTTTTGACTTAGACAACGGTATTTACAAACAACTAATTATGCGTTAAGAAGACCCACCTTAACCATAAAGTTTCCAACTCGAATTAACTATAATTAGTCCGAGAGCCAACAAACTATGGTTCAGAATGATCGGGGCGTAAAGCAACAGAAGCAGAATGCACACCATTTCTTTGAGACATAGAAGACGATGCGACTGGTTAGCTATTCGAATTGAACGAGGGAGGAAAAATCACTGAAACTGAATGCGGTCAGCATGTTTGTAGCATTCAGCAACGGAATTACATGTGCACAAGTGCAGTAGATGAGGTAGCTAGAGAATCGGTGCGGTGCAAGGGTATAACGCAAGTGGGGAGTTGATGGAAGGTGATGTCTACTGTTACTAGGTTGGCAGTACCCGGCTCCAGATTTTCCTGTCACTGAGACCTCCAAGGGGACAACCCTAGGACGCGTGCGTCCACTCAGGGACCATGGATGGCTGGCGTTGCACTAACCACCGTTCCATCCACACACCTCATATCTCATGTTAACCCAAAGGAATAGGACCTGGCGGCATATCTAGCTGAGCCATGCTTTGCCAACTGAGCCGGCCCACACTCTTTCCATATTCATAGCAGAGTTGCTATCTGATTGGGGAGATATTCATACCAGAGGTGCACATGGCCGCAGCTGTACCGTGGCCCGCTTCACACTGGATGGGATCACTGTTTGAGCCTAGCACCGTCACGCGCACCGTGCACCCCGTCCCTCCCAGCAACGATTAGCAATCTCCCGGAACCAGTGTAGACCAAGTTGAGGGTAATATTTAGGTAGGCACCTTGCCAGTATTCCCAGCAAGCGCAGTCACATCGGAGATATCAATCAAAAGCTAAAACCTGAAATGCGAGAAACCCAATACGGAGACACACGTACAGACCAACTGCAGCGATGATGTAACACATGTACCGTATCGATCGCACTAAATGGAAGTGAACTGGAAGCATCGTACTGATTAAATAATCAGCTGACTCGTCGAATTTACATGCTGGTTCCTCATGGCTGCCCTGGTTACTTACCAGGCACGCTTGGTTTAAGCGCTCGCGACAGCGTGTGCTACGGCATCATGCGCCTGACGTCGATGGGCTAGACTGCGTCGGTGCCTGTCATTTCCGTACACGGCGTTTATGCTCCACGTGCACTAGTACTTTCTCCTGCTCTTGAGCAATCGCTCTCTTGACATGCTCTCGCCATTTGCGCCGATTCAGTGCCATCGCTTTCCAACAACTGAAATGAACATTGGTTTGCCATAAATTCACATTGGTCACATCCTGGTAACGTAACTACAATATTCAACGCGTCACTTCCCTGCATTAAGTTGTCCATCTAACAGCTGCTTAGGTATCCGTATCGGATGCATGCGACACATATGTTCCATCCACCAAAGTTGCCGCAGCAGAAGTATGCAGTCCAATGCATACGTGCCGTTTCCTCGGAGCATTACCGTGTCTGCAAATCGGTCACCCTAGCCGATGCGTAGAATCCGTCGCACTGTTGATGAAACTGCTTCAGACATCTGACCTCCTTCCGGTAAATCGTCCAGGTTCCGCTGTCATATAGAAGAAGGGACAGAACACTCAGCTTGTATACCAGCAGCGTCGTCCAAACGATATGCTGATAATTGTCCAACACATGTTTTCCAACTTTCCAAATGCGGCAGCCGATTTGGACACGCTGGTGTGCAACTTGCTACTGATCTGCAGGTCGGTAAATATTACACTTCCTAGGTAGCAAAAACGTCGTCAATGTAGGTTAGAATTAGGTCTCCTCTAAGTCTCCGGTAATGCATTGAATGCATTATCAAACTAAGTAGAGACACGAGGTACCTCCGTCCCTATAATCACTCAACCAACCTAGTACTCACCCGTAAAAACCTCTCTAGCTCCATTTTGTCATAGAATAGGCGAGGCGGACAAGCTTGGACGCAGTATTGCAGATGAAGCCGAACGAAAGCCGAGAACATTCTCGTAAAGATGCCGTCCATCAAGACTCAGAAAGAACGACGTATTACCCACAACATGCAGAAACCACTGTTTGCGGCGTTTTTCCAGTTGTCATTGGGGTGTAAATCCAAAGAGCGTACGAGGCGTAGAGCAAACTGGCTAGATATAGGAGGCAGGTCGATCCCACCGACTAAGTACTTCGCAGGAGGACAACCTCCTCCAATTCGAAGAACGGAGCACTTTAGTTGATTTTTGGGCAGTAACCATAAAGTAAACCAGTCCCAAAGCTTATCCAACGCTCGTTGTATAGCTTCAGAACGCCTAGGAACATCAACAATGTTCCACAGCTTCAGATCATCAGCAAATAGCAGCGATGATACCTCAACCTCGGCGGGTGGGTCATTCACATAGATATAGAAGAGCAGCGGTCCAAGGACCGAGCCCTGTGGCACGCGATTGAGGACAGACTGCCTAAACGGTAGGCCACGGCCTACGCGTACACTGTTCTCTACCATCCAAGAAGGCAGTCACCCAATGAAGGGCGCGACTAGCTACTCCTTAGGAGGTCAGCTTTTGTGTGAGCCTCAAATGCGGTATATTGTCAAATGCCTTCGAAAAGTCAATGGAAAGCACCTCCAGTGCGTGACCGTAATCCACTGCATCCGCCCAACCTTCGCGACTCACCAATAGATTCGTCAGACACGAAATTCCCTTCCGGAACCCATATTGTACATTGCCAATTAGATTAAATCTACTCTAATGACTCTCGAATGTATCTCGCACCAGTTTCTCGAGGAGTTTGACTACTACACTCGTCAGATTAACTGACCTCTTATTTGAAGGCAAACTCCTGTCCCCGTTTTTGAAGATGGTCAGATGACAGATTCCTTCCATTTGGAAGGTAATGTACAGCTGTCAAACGATTTCTGAAACACGATAGCAAGCGATCCACTTAGTTCCGTAGCCAATTCCTGCAACAGTTCCAGGTGAATTGAATCAGGCCCAGAGGCATTAGAAGGGTACAACCCTTGTAACAGTCTACGAAGTTTCGTTTCCGCTACAATAAATTCAGATAGGCCCGAATTCTCTGGGATCTTGCAAACCAGCTCAACGCCTGTCAAAGAGGTTTCCCTTACAAACGCTGCTGCATATTGTCCACTAAGTACGCAGACCTTGTCATAGTCCGTATGCGCATGTGTACCGTCATCACACATCAATACTGAAATTGACGTGTTCGAACATTTCGACATATGCGAAGAATCTGTTTGGATTCTCTGAAGCTTCGTGTGCTAACCCTTTCTCGAAATTGAGCCGAGCATAGCTTAGGTGTTGCTTACACCTATTCCTAGGCTTACAGTCCTGTCATGAGCATCGGTGGACGGAGCATGTCGGTAAGTCCGCCAGCATTTGGACTTCCTTGTGAGCAGATGCTTACCTGTGGAAGCTATCCAGAGCAGCTGTGCTCTTGCCTCCTTTCTGCTTGTGACTGGGACGAATGGGGCAGAGACCTCTGTGAGGTAGGACTTAAATTTATCATATGCAACCTGGACAGTATCATCGCCTGATATCTCACAATGGAAACACGAAGCCTTGGCTCTTATTGATTGGTAGTCTGCATATCATATGTTCGGGAGAGACTCAACAGTAATCTGGTAGCGTCTAGACAGAGTACAACTGAAGACTAAACAAACATGATCACTGGAACCCAGTGGAGGTCCTGAACTAATGTCACGAACAAAATGGGGTGACTTAGCAAATACAAAGTCTAAGATAGACGATACTTGGACGTTCATGTATCTAGTGGGGAGGTCAACAAACTGTTGCAAGGGTGCTTGGAGTGTAAGCTCAAGTAGCTCAGCGCCGAATGTGTCTGACGCTGAGTTGCAAGGAAGATCTGCCCAGCAAACCTCCGGGAGTTTGAAGTCATCCATCATCAAACACCTGTTTACGGACTTGAAGCGAAGAAAGTCAAGTACCACTTTGGATACGCTCCCAGGGCTTCTATACACAATTACAATTGTAACTTGAGCCGAGGATGTGCTACTCACAGCCGACAGAGCTGCAACAGTTTTGTCTGCCGATTGAAATAAGCAAGTCTTCACAACCTCAAGCTTACAGCTCACACAAAGAGCGACGCTTGCTCCCTGCCGGTCAACGGAACGATTGCATCTAAATAGGGTGTAACCAAATGAATGTACTTCACCATCCACGATGTCCTGAGACAGCCACGTTTCAGTGAATGCGAGTATATCGGGATGAGACCCATCTACAAGCAGTTCTAACTTGTACACCCTATTTCTTAGGCTGCAGACATTAGTTGGCACTAACTGAAGATATTCGTTATGTCCAGACCTGGGTTTTTCGCTACCAGGATTAGCACTGATAGAGCGGAAAAAGACCGCCGGATGGCCACCCGAAAACCCACTAACCGGAGACCTTGTTCAGTGGCCGCTCGCCTTCTGTTGAGGTCCTTGACAACCGCCCTTAGCTTCAGCTTATCGGCCGGCGGGAGTTCCGGCTGCACTCTAATATTAGTACTTTTCAGCTTAAAAGCTAATCGCATAAGAGCGTTGCGTTCCTCCAGGGTAGAGAGTACAAAACGAAGTAGCCGTGGCCGAGGGTTTGGTACAATAACTGGGACTTTCCCCTGTCTAATCAGCTTCCCCAAAGTAACGACTGGAAGACCAGGCGGAAGCAGCTTTCATGCAGGCATTTCCCTTCACGAATTTCAATAAAGCAAGAAGAAACAACATTATAACAGAATTTACTGAATTCAGTAATTTCGCGTATTCTCCTCAGCTGTTTACATACAATGAGTGGAAAACAGTGCGATGTTAACAGCAAAAATTCAAAGCGGTCGAAGGTCTTTAGGCTCACGTGACCTGTTCCGAGGAAAACGCAATCGCTAGCCTCACCAGGGTAGGGCTAGCGTGGTCACGAAATCCGTTTGCTTGCATAGCTTTGGCTTCAGCCGCCGAATTGCTGCCGCCTCCGCAAACTGTAGTAAACGGGGATTAGCCTGTTTGCTAACTACCCTGAAATTGCCACGTGGGTTCTGGCATTCAGGGCAGTCTAGTATGTGGCGGGCAATAGAGCTAGTTGGTAGCTTCGGACCCTTAGCAATCATGTTTCGCGGAACATGCTCTGCAATCCTCACTGACAGCCTTCTTTCAGTTCGGCCTACGTACTTGCTACCGCAAGTACAATTAAAGAGGTAAATGCAAGAGGCGGTAACTTGGGAGTCTGGTCTGTCCAGGTTGGATTTACAGAGCAGCCTTCTGACTTGATGCAATACCACTAGCTCAGCCGCATGGTAACACTTCTTAATCGATTGACGGAGGCGATGCCTGCATCTTCGATCAACTTGATCTCCTTTGAAGGACAGTGTAATGAATACTTTTTTTTGGGACATCGGTTGGTGGTTTATCTCCGGATCGTACTTTCGCGTGCTGAGTTATAAATCGCGCTGGATACCCATTCTCTTGTAGCGTCAAGGTGACTCGTTCTAGTTCATGTTCTATTGTGTCTAATGAGCAAATTTTGCGAGCTCTAGCAAAAGTGGTACGTACTAGAGCTCGTTTATAGTTCATTGGGCAAAAGCTATTAAAGTTCAAGTATTGCCCCGTCCATGTTGCTTTTCTGTACACAGATCGAACGAGTGTACCATCTGGCTTTCTCTGTAAGTTAACATCTAGGAAGTGGAAAGATCCGTCGGACTCGTTTTCCATTGTGAACTTGATGGCTGGATGGCACATATTCATCAGTTTCAGTAAGTGCGCCACCTGTTCAGGTGTGTCAACGACGATGAATGTGTGGTCTACATACCGGCAATAAAGGTGTACATTTTGTAGGTAAGAAGCTAACACAGTGTTTTCCAAGTTTCCGAGGAAGATATCAGCCAAAACTGGGCCCAGTGGGCTGCCCATGGCCTCGCCGTCGATTTGTCGATACAGGGTCCATTGAACCGGAACTGAATATCTTTTGTGCATAGGCGCAGTAATGATTTGAGCTGGAGCGCTGGGAACCCAACTTTATCAGCGTGTCTGGCTATTATATCTAGTGTTTCTTCCAAAGGTACGTTCGTGAACAATGATGATACATCGAAAGAAACCATGTGTTTTCCCTTTACATTCAAATTACTTATCTTGTTGACAAATTCAAAAGTGTCTCTTAGACTGTAGCTCGTCAGTTCCCTCCGGATGGGCTCAATAAGTTTTGCTAGCCATCGCGCTAATTTTTGGTATGGTGTATCTACCATTGAGACGCTTGGACGTATTGGGACACCCTCCTTATGAGTTTTCGGTAAGCCATACATGTGGGGAAGTCGCGATGCCCGGGGGCGTAACTGAGTCATAGTTTTGGCATCCATCAATCCGGCCTTCACTAGCTTCTTCAATTCACGGACTATTAACTTCTCTATCTGCTCAGTTTTGTCTCGGTTTGTTACATCCGGAACAAAACGACTAGAATCCGCAAGGATTGATTGGACTTTCTGAATGTACTGTTGCTTTTCCAAAATCACAACTCCTGATCCCTTGTCTGGTCGCAGTATTACGAGATTTTCATTTCGCCGCAGTTGCTTCAAGGATTCCCAATGATCCTTCGTAAGGATTCTGCACTTTTCAGTTTCACTGACAGAATTGTTTAGCCAAATCTACCATTTTAGCTCTAAACCAGCCGCTTGCTTCCTCGTTGACCGGTGTTAAACTGGACAATTGTTCGTACAGATGCTCAAACTGAGCTTCAATCCCTATTCTGTCACATCTGTTCCGCAAAACATGATTGCTAAGGGTCCGAAGCTACCAACTAGCTCTATTGCCCGCCACATACTAGACTGCCCTGAATGCCAGAACCCACGTGGCAATTTCAGGGTAGTTAGCAAACAGGCTAATCCCGTTTACTACAGTTTGCGGAGGCGGCAGCAATTCGGCGGCTGAAGCCAAAGCTATGCAAGCAAACGGATTTCGTGACCACGCTAGCCCTACCCTGGTGAGGCTAGCGATTGCGTTTTCCTCGGAACAGGTCACGTGAGCCTAAAGACCTTCGACCGCTTTGAATTTTTGCTGTTAACATCGCACTGTTTTCCACTCATTGTATGTAAACAGCTGAGGAGAATACGCGAAATTACTGAATTCAGTAAATTCTGTTATAATGTTGTTTCTTCTTGCTTTATGGAAGAAGCTTTGTTAAGCACATTTTAAACCGCTGAAGGTCGTCCAACATGCCAGCAGCCGGAAGGACAGCAGTGGATGCAGCCACGTTACGGAATAGAACGCTACTATCCTTGAAAGAATCACCACGACGGGATATATTTACCTCAAGAGTCTTTGATTCGACACTTGGAGCAGATGGCTTCAAATGATGTAAGGACGGCGTCGTATGTTTTTTGGTTCCATCGTTTGTGCCATTTTTTTCTGATCATTGAATCCAACGAAAGTCTTTATGGCAGATTTGGTCTGCTTTTACTTCTCGATAATCGCAGCAGGGTCCGGTGACACATTGTCGGTTTGAGCAGAGTCAAACAGACCGTCAGAATGTGTCTTATCTGTGACAGCCGAGATATCCGCCACATTCGACTGACAAGTAGTGCGTGTGGGAATCTTCGCCTTTGTACAACCGTCAGACAGCTTGACAGGTAACGACACTTGGCTTGTTTCCGGTGCCGGGACAAATACAGCTTCTTATTTGGCACTCTGCTTAGGGTTTTCCAGGCTCACTTTCGTTTTACTTTAATGGACCTTAAACCAGAAATTCGGCGTCGATCAGAGTAGCTTTAAATACGACGTCCGAAGCACCTTCATTTTTGTGGTCCGCAGCCATCTGGATGGGTGACACAATGATTGGTGCGACAATTTGATCTCCAGTGTAAGCGATCAAATCTGCGTTGTTGGAGATCGGAAGGGTCGTCATGAGCAGAGCAACCTTGCGGTGAAGATCTGAGAGCATCGAGAACGAACGCTCTACATTTTGCAGCCGGGCATCAAGAGATTCGTCTTCTTTACGAAAGACCACGAGGCCTTGCCGGCGGCTGCAGCAGTTGGCCCAACTGAAAAGTAACTTATCGCTAGAGGCCAGCACTGCTTACTGCTTGGCATTTAGGTCCGTGCAAAATTGCTGGTACCATCGGTTGCAGGCATCGCACTGTATGCCACCGGTATCGTCAGCTACTGGCATATTGAACTGCCACAAACTGCGATAGCTTCAGAATCCAAGCCACCTAGAGCAACAGCCTTGGTGCATTACGAGACCGACATAGTGGAAAACAGAGTAGAATTAAAGCACGTATACAATAGTAAAAGGACCTCAATAAAATGGCAAATACAGGTTGCAAAACGGGATTAAAACTGGGGACAACCGAAAAATTACCGGTAAGCGCCAAAGACGCTTTGACAAAAACCGCTTTAATCGATCCAAGATATCTTGGATCAAAGGGAATTAGACAATAACCAAATGCGCTTCTGTGTTCATTCAAACAAGGTGTTCCACAATATTGTAGTTAATAAGCCACATCAGTATGGCACGCCAAAAAATCGGGTTACTGCGTAATACACACAGACACTGAAGCATCCGTTATGGGACTGAATCTCGATGCACAGTCTCAGTCAGCAAATCGAGTCACCGTGAAGTGAACACCGAATCCTTGTTCAGCGAGACTTCAGCCGAAATGTGCTTTATATAGACGAAAAACAGCAACAAGTCCTGTTTGGATTTGGAGCACTGAAATAAACAACCCAATATTGCAAGCAAACGGTATTGGTATGGTATCTACTTGTGGGTCAAGCAGTTCGAACACAGTAGGGACATCTTGTGCACTGTGCAGAGGCTTGACGAGGGTTAAGAGGGCAGTGAGGATCGGCTGGAAGTAAGTTGGACTGCAGTCACAGTGCTTGGTGTGAACCTCCTTGGTTAGTTTCCTCCGAGACGGTAATACAAAAGGGACAGGGATTTTGTGGGAGATAGCACAGAGGTTTACAGCAAAACTAGTCTAAAGATTTAGCGCCGCAATAGGTGCACCTAAGTAAACACTGCAAAGTGAAAAGAGAATCAAGTAGCTTGCCCAGAAGTAGATCTGGTCAGGCAGCCATCACACCCCAGGAAGCTGCTGAATGGAAGTTGGGCGCAAACGCTTGTAGCAAGAACGAAGCGGCAAGAAAACACAATCTGTATTGCACGTGACCACGGTTAAGCAAGCTGTCAGGCGCGTGCATATTTCAGCCATGTTGCCTTCCCACAACGCACCATGGTTGGCGGCATCCCGGTTTCGGATTTCCTGTCACTGTGGACAGCCACAGGACGTCTGCGGCTACGGAGGGAGCATGGGTGACTTACGCTGCACCACCCACAGCTCCATCCACACATCCCATATCCAGTAAAAAACCCGAAGCAATAAGACCGGAAGGCGTGTGGATGGGAGCCACGTTTCGTCACTCTAGCCGACCCAAACTCCTTCGGAGGCAAAATCAAGCACCCTGTATTTGGGGAATCAATCGCACACAAGGCGGTGGCTAGACCGTGATCCGCTCCACACTGAGTGCATGAAACCACTCGTCGAGCCTAGCACAGCCACAAAAACCGTGCACCCCGTCCTCTCCAGCAACGACCAACTGTCTCCTGGAGCCCTTATGGACGAGGTAGTGGGTAATAAACGGGTAGGCAACTTGTCAACATTCACATTAAGCGCAGCCACACCGGGAATATCAAGCAATAGCCAGTCACTTGAAACGACAAGATGAAATAAAATAAATCAAATAATGGATGGAGATACGGTGACATAACCCTTCGCTACATTAGCATATGAAGTAACTTGGTTATGAACCACTCCGCGATAATTTCAAAACGTCAGAAAATATATTTTAAGAAAATACTGCAAACGCCAAAAGGTTCTCGAAATAAACTGCAATTAGCTTCAGCGACGTGTACAAGTTTATAGAAGATAGGTCAGGTAGACATTAATATGAGAAAGAAAAGCATTAGGACAAAACTGAAAACCCACCACCTAAAATAAAGAGATTAAGCATGCAAGCAAGCAATTGGTAAATCGAATGCAGCGTACATACAAACGCTGCGCCAGTTCTGCCTACGTTCTCTGCTGGACTAGTTGTCGCATCGGCAGTGGTCCCGAGTGGCCTCGATCATGGATCACTAGGGCTGCCTGACTCAGGCAACAGCAACCGCATATGACACAGTACCATCCGCTCGATGTCGATGGAGTACAACCCATCGGCGCTTGCCGCTTCCGCACTTACCGCTTCTTCTCTGCATGCATAAGATCTTTCTCTTGCACCTCGAACACTGCCTTCGTGATCAGATCGCACCATGAAAGCCGATCAAACGCCTTCGATTCCCATGACCTGCAATCAAGATTAGAACGTGAGAGGTAACGAAGATTCGGTATTCCCACATGCTGTTTCCCAATACTCAGCTGACCATTTAAAAGTTATTTCGGTATCCGCGTCGAATCCACACGGCTCACATGACCGAGCCACCTCAGGTGTCTCAGCAAATGCATGCAGTCCACTGCATACATCCCACTTTGTCGTAACACTTCCGTGTCAGCAACTCTGTCGCCGCAACCGATGCGCAGAATATGTCTCAAACACTGTTGATGGAACCGCTCGAGATATCGCATATCACGCCGGTAAATCGTCCTCGTTTCATTGCCATATAGACGAACGGACAGCACCATGGATTTGTACACCATCAGCTTCGTGTCAATGGTAAGCCGATGGTTGTTCCACACTCCGTACTCTAGCTTCCCGAATGCCACCGCTGCCTTCGACATGCGGATACACGGCTCACTGTGTTGCTGCTGATCAGTCGACATCACACTCTCAAGGTAGCAGAAGCGGGAGGTGGTTTCCAATACTTCAGCACCAATGCGGATTCACGGCACCATTGCAGATTGCACCTCTGTGGAAAGCGGTAAGAGACAGACAATATTGCGTGTGTTGATGGTGAGCCCGAATTTGGTCGCTGTCGAAGCCAGAGCACTAGTCATGTGCTGAAAGTCATGCGCACTGTGTGCAAACCACTCACAGTCGTCGGCAAACAGCAACCTACGGACGGTTGTCTCACAGACTAGAGTTCTCGCACCGAAACGACGGATGTTCAGCAACCCACCATCAATACGGTGCTCCACACGAACACCGCAAGCACAAGACATCATTGCATTAAGTAAGTATTAAACAGGACAGGAGCTAACACACAGCCTTGCTTCACACCAGAGACAACTGCAAAGTCATCCGAGGTCTCTCCACTCAGCTGCACCCTCGCCCGAATACCATTGTGTAGACATTCGTTTAAACTTACAAACTTACGCGGGCAACCAAACTTACCCAACACCAACCACAATACCTCGCGGTTCGCCGTATCAAATGCCTTGATGAAATCAACAAAAAGCGAGTACAATGGCTGGTGTCGTTCTCTACACTTCTCCTGCAACTGACGAGACGCAAACACCATATCTATAGTGCTGTGACCCGAACAGAATCCACACTGCGCTTCCGCCACGTTAGGATCCACAACCTGACTGACGAGGCGGTTGAGCAGGATTCGGGCAATCAATTTGCCCACGCAACTCAACAAGTTGATGCCACGATAGTTCGTGCAACATTGCTTGCTCTCTTTACTCTTGTACAGTGGTAGCACAAGTGCATCATTCAGCTCAGCAGGCACCTCCTCCTCAGTCCATACGAGTTGCACCAAGTGGTGCAGCGCAGTCAACAACGCGGGTCCACCGTGTTTCAGTACTTCAGGCGGGATCCCGTCGGCTCCGACACATTTGCCGTTTCGTAGCTGAGCAAGTGTTCTCTGCGTCGCATCCAGTATCGACGTAGCTGCCAGATTCCTCTTCACATCGTACTGCTTGAGGCCGTTCAATGTAGGCCAGTCGATATCTAAACGGAGGTTCAAGAAACAGTCAAGGTTATTTCGCCAGATCTGCATTATGTCTGTAGTCTGTGTGCACGGAGCGCCTGAACTACCATCGATCAGTGTCCTCAGCGGCTCCAATCTCGGTCCAAACACCACCTTCAAGGAGTCAAAGAATTCCTTGTGTTGGCGACGGTCAGCGCAGCATTCCATCTGCTTCGTCTTCTCCGTCCACCATTCATTTTTCATGCGACGGAGCTCTCTGGTCAGTCGCCTTCGAATTTTGTGAAACTGACTATTCTTCCCTAAGTTACTGGGGTCTGCCACATGTGCAGCAAATGCTGCATTCTTCTCACACACCAATGCGCCAATCGTCGCATTGTTGTCATCAAACCAATCAGGCCGCTTACTGTTAGCGCACCAGATGGTCTCCTCGGCAGCAGCTGTCACCTGATCGCGAATGTGGTGCCACAGGTCGCCCACTGTGGCTATGCAGTCCACATCACCACACAGGCGTGCAGCCATCGCCTTCTCCAGCTCAATACGTTTCGCCACAGTACCGAGGGAGAGAATGTTAAATTTACGCCGATTCACGGCAGCAGTGAAATACGTAGTTTTACGGATATATATGTACAGTTTGGTCCGCACCAGTTTGTGATCAGTGCCACACTCAGCTCCACGCAGTACACGTGTCATGCGCACTTCACGCATATCACGCTGACGTACGATGAGATAGTCAAGCAGGTGAGCGTGACCACTCCGTGGGTGCGTCCAAGTTGATATATCACTCGCACTCAATGAACAACGAGTCTTCGTGATCGTCGGGTCGTGAATAGCCCAAAGTGAGATTAGGCTGTCACCGTTCGCTTTTGCTGAACCAATGTTATGCGGACCAATAACATCTATCCATTCCGAGGCATCACGCCCAACACGCGCTTTGAAGTCACCCAGCAGAAATAGTCGGTCGCTCCTCGGCGCAGACCGTATCACGGAGGATAGCTCAGTGTAGAATTGACCACACATGTCAGCAGCACCTGCTTCATGCAACTTATCTTGCTCAGCGAGCCGGGTTTTGCTGAGCCATGCAACATCGATGTGGTAGCGCGCCAGTTCCATCGCAATCAGTGCAGTGCATCGCTAGGGGCGCTCACTGGAGTTCCGGTCCAGTAGTGTGCACACGTTCCAGCACCCGATGCTGAGTGCTTTGCGCGCAGGTATACGATTGCATTGGTGGGCAATCGCACGCGAGGTGGTCGTTGTGCTTCGGAGGTTTGCTTGAGGGGCTCCACCCGGAGCCTTTGGCTCAATAGCCTGACCCACAAGGCAGTGGGGAGCAGATTCAGCTCGGGAATGTGATTGCAAAGACGGATTGGGGTCTGCTTGACGGCCGTGACACACAGCCTTTGAGGTACTGGAACGATTCATGTATGTTTTGTAACCGTAGTAAGATACACACCTGCGACCACGGCCAGACGCAGGTGGGTTTTGGTGAGTTTGCATCAATTGGACCAGGGGCTGCCTGGCTTGAGGTGAGCGAAAGCAAACCAGTGAACACCAAGCGGTGCCCTCCCACCGTTAGAGACAATGCGTGGCCCTCGTGCTCTACGCCAATCGAGCATTGAGAATATAACCCGTAAACCTGTTGTCTCCCATGGCTAAGTTTTCGGGGAAGAGAGACCTCGACCACTTCCCAACCGCCGAAGAGGATGGACTAGGATACTGGCAAGACGCTCACAACTGACAGGAGAACGCCACGGATCCTCAGCCAAAGCCTTCGATTAAATGTACACCCGAAAGACAATGGGTCTAGCACATAGTCAGTGCACTGATTCAAGTGGACTGGTGTCCTGGATCTTAGCAAGGAAAAGGGTGTAACCCAACGCTCACCCAGTGGTCACCAGGAGGAGGCTTCCAGTACCTGAGACCATGGCACAACAGTAGCAGCAGTGGGTAGACCATCAGTCCGTATCAAGCCACCACCAGTCTCAGCGCACCATAGGCTCTCCTGCCCATAAGCCACCGTACATGGGTGCTTAGTACCTGTCAAATTCGTGAGTAGTGTCGCTCCAAGTCGATAGGTTTTAGCAACCTGTTTGTCCTCTTTGATGCCGTGAATAGCATTCCGACTAGCCTGATGTTGTTCTAAGCCGCTTGATTTGCTTGATCGCTGTTGCTTTAGCCTGCATCTAATTACTCTTATTTAGTGGCATTTTGACAAATATCTTCTATGCTCTTCTTGGCTCAGGCTCGCTCCCGTTCGTCAGTCGCTGTCCGCTCTACGCTCGTTCTGTGTGGTCGAGGTTGCGCCGCCCGATCTCGTCCATGAGGCTCATGCCATTTTCTGTCCTCGCTCGTTCTTGTGATTTTTCTGTCTTTCGCGTGATCGTTACTTTTAATACCAATAAACGCTGTTCACTGCCAGCCTCTGATAGTCGGACCCACAACTGCATGATCGTTAGTCAAAGACCTATCTAACCGGACCACAGGTAAATAACTATATGGTATATACCTCGATGGTTCGAGGCCCAGTTCAACTGAGTGGTCTAGGCAATTTGTACAACGGGGCCGGATAAAAAAGTACTTGTTCAGGTTTTATACAATGGATCCCAAACAGAATTCTAAAATGATTGGCAGTTTGCAGGTATTTGCGAGATTAAGAAATTGGGAACAGTTACAAATGTAGGTTTAACCAAGGATTCAATTGCAGCGACACTGCCATTCATAAAATCGTCCGCAAGCAAGTTGATTCCATGCAGGGCATTCCATCGAAAGGTTTCGTCCGCACTTCCTTGCTCCAACTGGCCGTGTGCCAGTGCACCCAAATAGCGAGAGGGCTACGAGCTCATGAAAACTGGCCGTCTTTGCATGTGTTGGTTTAGGGACCTGGTTAGCCTGATTACGCAGGATTCCATCAAGAACCACGATCTTCCCGTTCCCCTCGCTGGCGCTACTGTATCATGCCCTACGGCCGCACTTGGACTCAGCTCTAAGTTCGCCCTCCGTGGCCATTCCGATGCTACACACCCATTTTTGTGTCTACACGCTTTTGAACCCCGCGCGCGACTGATAGTGGTCGCGTGGCAGCGAAGCGCCGTTACGGCGTTCAGCTGACACATTATTTATTATTATTTTTTCCACCAGCGTTATTTAGTGCTTCCAGCCTCTTGGGTCTAACTTGTGTGTATCGTATGGTTACTACAGTTCTCAGATTTGTCGTGTTCTGCATGTGAACGCACATCACTCCAGACTTTTTCGGGGGAACTTTGGTCTCCTTCGGAACAGGCTGAGTACTTTCAAAGGGCGCTACATTCCTGCAGGCTGCAGCATAACAAATTTACGGGATATCTCGCGTCGCCCATGCACTAAACATCGTGTCTGGGGCACTTAGAGACGCTTATCATCACCCCCTTGCATTGCAACATAACGGGCACAAATCAACACACGCCCCCGCTTCGTGTGAGTGTGTGCGTGCAACTGCGAGGCCACCAGGAATCTACATGCGCTCGCGAATAAGAGAGGTGATCGGACAGCCACCTACCTCGGCTGAGCGACCTTGGCGCGGGAACAATCAGTCAAGGGTCCTAGTTTGAAATAACCATTAACACGTGCCTTAAGGCACCTACGCAAAGTGCTATAAGATGGTCAAAATATGGAGTTGATTTCAAAACTGCTTGACCTATTTCCAATCCAAATGCGCGGACATCGAACCAAGGGAGTTTGGGCTGACGAGTAGGAAGCAAGACTCAGTTTGGTTCCGCGCGAAGTGCAATACCGTCCTACTAGTTAAGACAGTAATTACTGTATCTCACAAGTATGAGAGGCTGGCAGAAATGGTGGAGCCAATTTTGAGTTCCAGAGTAACTTCTTTAGGAGCAAGCAAAGTAGAATTTCTGACACATGCCTCTCCACCGATCTCTAGTTCAAGCCAATTCAACAAGGCCAGCTGTTACACTAAGGAAATGACATCTGTAAACATAGCCACCACCCCAAAGTGCCCTAGCGTTCCCGAGCACCTCAGCTTTTGCCCGTGTCCAACAATTACTCTCAAACCCAGTTTATTCCACCAGGCCTCTGCGCAACCCAAGAAAGCAGCCAATTTCAGGGGCAGGTGGGACCTAGTTGCCTCTAAGAGCACTCCAAAACCAGCAACTGACGTTTCTACTACCAGGCCCATAACTAATGTTAGCAGCAAAGCTGCACTGATGAGTATCAAACCACCCGGTCTGCCAACCATTACCCACACTTCCATGAAAACGCTCAGAAGCAGTGTGGTGCACAAGTCCCTATATGTACCAACATTCCGGCGTCAAGCTCGAATTCATTGAAAGGGAAGCAGACGAACGACGTGAACCAGTGGAATATCCTTAGCAACCTGCTCGGTATTGCCACCAAGCCCCCTATTTGACGCGAATCACCCGTCACCCGATTCCAAGCACTATGGTGAAGCCAGGCTTCTTCGAGTTGTGCTAAGCTCTGTCCATAAGGTGGAGACAGTGTTGTTTTCGGCAGCTCGTCTCCAGAACTGATAGCATTTGGTCCGCAGTTAACCAGACGTTCCATGGGCAAGCTCAAGTGAGAAAAACAGAGCTTAGAAGAGCTCGGACTAAACACCACAGCCAGAACAATTTTCCTCCATGTCATCTGTACGGCCCCAAAAGATTACTATCTTTTATGTGCAAGTTCGTTGCCGATCAATCATACACTAGTATTTCTTGTTTTAATCTCCCTTACATCCGGCTCGACACTCATCTGCTCTGAAAATTAGCGTGCTAACGTTCGCTCTCTTCTCGCTTCATTCGCCCACGTCTTTTTAGTCCCTCAAATCTAGTCCGCTGTGTGTTACTTCATTTGCCTTCTGATATCCAAGCTCCATTCGCGCATCGTCTCGGACTAGTATTTACTAGTCCTACACTTCCCCAAGTCTCAAAAGCACGATGCATGCGAAGCCGAGACTAACGACCAGGAGCAGCGGCGCTATACTCATGTCAGCTTGCTCATGGACGACGTTGTGGCTACTTCTCAGTCAGTATCGCCGAAATCAGCAAGCTACAAAGGGCGCTGCTCAAGGCTGGTTAATGTTGTGCTACAAACTAAGCAGATGGCACTTAGGCTACTGAAGCATGGGCAGTCACTTCGGAACGCACTGGCAACCGGGCTTCCGTTCAAAGCAGCCAACGAAACTGTCGTCTGAGTTAAAGCACCACAACAGCAAGCAAACGAAGTGGTGGTTCCATCCGAAATTCGCAGTAGTAACCAGTCAGAAAGAAGTGTGCATCTTTTTATGCAAACTTGTATCCACTCTGCATACATGGTACAAACTGAGTTGCCGGAGTGGCTACTTACGATATCCTCGAGCCCAACACACAGCAACTCGCTGATACTACCACAACAATGCTGCTAACGGCCGACCCCACAACGGTCGCCACAACCCACTTGCCTTTCGAATCGTTATGGAGAACCGAAATACTTTCCTGCATGTACCCAAATGACCAATATCTCACAGTAAAATGGCGGGCTTCGGTTGCGTCAGATAACAAAAGCTTGGCATCTTATCTCCATAACAGAGACTTAGTTGCGCTCAGGGGTTACGGGTGCCAAGACCGGAATTCGGGGAACATCACTGTTCCGACACGATGGTCACAACAGGGAAGGTGGTGTTATACTATCGCAATGGCTTACGATACGAGCCACTGGATGATCCGGAGACGTGGATCACCGATTCGTTATGGTGCCGTTTGCGTCAGAGACACAATGACAACTGTTTCGTGACAGTCGTATATCGCCACCCATCGTCCACTTAAGAGATGGATTCCGGCCAAATATCAGCACTGACGAAGTGCTTACGCACAATCTACAGTCACGTTCTAAGCTCCGGCGACTTGGAATCTTCGGCATCCCCAGCGAAACATACGTGACTTTGTCAAAAGTATTTCGCACTACAATCACATTACCTCACCTACCAGGTAGGTAGCTGATAACAGGCCACCAGTACTAGACCTCGTACTAACAATTGAGGAGCACATGGTAGACAAGCCATTTATAGACCCCCCCCCATTACTGCTGAGGGATCATGTCACCATACTTTAGAACTATGCATGTTACGCTGTATATCCGGGGGAACACACTGAGCTTACTCATACTACCACATGCTACAACATCCTGAACCATCTAGTTGCAACGAGTGAATGGGAATGCTTGAAAAGTGGCTCCCTTGACAACGACTGGATTCAGTTTATTGGACACTTCAGCAATCTGATCGCAGCTGCTTCGAAAATGCATTGGGTTCGTTCCACCAATCTCTTGTTGTTTATCAGAAGTAGAACTCTCAAATATGTGTCATTAAGGAATGCAACCTGGCACACTTACAGAGCCCGTCCTGGCAAGGCTACGTGACCCAGCGTAACCATAGTAATAAGCTTGTCCGTGAGGACAATCTGACTCACCAATAACATTTGCCTTGCAACGTTGCAACCAACAAAAGTCCTATATAAGCATGGTAACACCATTCGGAAAGTGAAGCACGGTATCCTCGAACTCAACGAGAGTGTCGGAGGGGCACAGAACGTTGAAGCAGCAGCCAAAGCTATACGGATGCGGTATGCCCCTCGCATCCAACGAGACGTCTGCCACAGTTATATAACTAGATCCATAGTCCAATGTCAGCACTTACTAACTTCGATTTTACTGCAGTATCTGTGTTAAAGAAACTTCTCTCACTGCGCACTTACAGTTCTCCCGGCATCAAGGACATCCACCCTAAGTCACTAAAGGTAGCAGCAGCAACGCTGGTCGAGACATTGTCACATTGTCGCATTTCTTCCAAACTTGCTTAGATGGGCAAACTGTGCCTTTCATATAGAAACATGGTCTAATTATGCCCGTTTTCAAACTAGCAGTCGCCCTGAACCCGCCAACTACCGCCAAGTGGTCCTCCTTCCTGAACCCTTTAACGCGATGGTGGCAATTATCGCAGAAGTTTTAGTCAACCATCTAGAAAGCTACAACATCATGGCACCGGAGCAGCGCTTTTTCCGCCAACTCCGTTCATACACAACTAACCTACTGTTTGCACGCAGCAGTTGGACGGAAGCGGTCGATAAAGGTAGGGAGACAGACGTCATTTACCTCGACTTCTCCAAAACCTTCGACCGTCTGGACTACCGCGTTCTGCTTCAAAGGTGCAAAATCTATGGAGTTGGGGATCCTGTCCATGGCTGGATCAGGAATTCCCTTCAGAATCGGCAACTGTAGGTTGGAGTTCGAAGTGCACTGTCGGCTCTGATTCACGTCGAATTTGACGTTTCAAAAGAATCATTTTAGGGAAAGCGACTATTTCTTGTATACAGTAACGAGCTAACGCGTTTGATTACCTCGGAGTTCTTGTTTTTCGCTGGTCTCGCGGACAGTCGCTGACCAAGGAAATCTCCATGCACTTCAGTAAGAACTGAATAGGGCGTGTGCATGGTCACTCCTTCACCTGCTCCATTATACTTGGCCTAAGTGTAAGCTTTTCCACATTCGTAACCAACCGAACATCATACACAAGCTTGGAGATCATGTGCTGCAAGAAATCACCCAGAAGCACGACCTTAAGGCACTATTCCAGGCTGGCTTTCATTGCTTAGAACAAGCTGAAAAGACGTCAAAGGCTGGAAACTATCAAGCAGGCATGTTGCGGAGTGCATTCAAGCAGTCTGATACCTCCATTTGGTCGCAGTTGCCTAACACATACGTGCGACCGCATGTGGAATACGCAATCCAGGTATGGTAACCACTGACACAAACATTATCTCGCAGAACTCCAGACTCCACAGCGACGAGCCACAAAGCATGTCGAAGGGTTGTACCATCTTCGATAACAACTTAGACTGAAGACTCAACGATTGTACAGCAGCCGATACGGGCGTCAAAGTAGCGACCTTATTATAGCCTACCGGCTTTTGAGGAAACCCAACCACGTCTGTCGTCGCCTACTACAAATGAGCCACAACAGGAATTGGAGGGGCCACCAGCTAAACTTCGCCGCGTAATACTGTCGGCTGGAATATCTGCGAAACTTGTACTCCCGTCGCGTGTGCCGTCCATGGAGCGCTCTCTCAAACTATCTTGTTTCCTCCGCAAATTTACCTGTGTTTAAAATACGCCTTGACGTTGCCCTAACCCAGCTACATTAGGAGATACAGCCTGTGTGTTTCGACAGATGATATAATGCGACGAAAGTTGCACAACCAGAATCAACCTACACAACTGAGGTTGGCTCTTTTTGCATGCCTCTGTGTTAAAACTGACGAGCTCACCAAAACGACTTTTATTTTATCACTGTTTCCTATACACTATGTTGTTCTTTTCATTCTGGTCATCCTACTTCACTGGTTAAATCTCCGCTAATTTACCCGTAATAAACTAGTGTTCCATTGCCCCATAGTCAAGAATGTCACCGGTTGAGTGTAATCCTGTGAGGGAGGGACACGAACTGTCCTCTGTCAAAGGAACAGCCGGGTCAAACTGCTTATTCTTGGAAAAATGAGGTATAAACCAGAGAATATGAAAGACACCAGGGAATGTGCTAGCATCTGATCATTTGCTTTGCAATAAAGCCTAAGGTACGTCAGTTATGATCCTTACTGGCAATAGTAAACATCTGTGGTGACTGCTGAGAAGGAGTCCACTGATGATGGTAAGAAGGCACGTTTGTGTTTCCTAGGTTGCGACCAGTGAATCTTTCTCTTTTTTCACTCCACAATGTGCTGCTGAGGCCCAGAGGCTAGGTGTAGCTAGTGACCAAGGCCAGTGCCACCCAGGAGACAAAGTTAACTTAGGTGAGTAAAAGAAGGCGGAAGAAGCAATGATAGTATAGGTAAAATGTCACAGTAAGAATCAGAAAAATCATAAGCGCCTGATGGACAGGACCATTTGCATGTATACTATGTTTGGGACGAAGTTAGGCACTGTCGTAGACTGGTCCAAGGCTTCCATACACGAAGTAATTGGGTGTCAGCCAGTTCCTTCACGCCCCCTTAGTATGTCACCAACCGTTGTCTGCGACGGACTGTCAGATAAGCAGAGAAAACAGTGTATAATCTACGCCAAGAACGAATGATATGAGAGCCGAAGATGAGTACAGGCCAAACAGCGTAAACTGCTTAAGTTCTTCAGATGGCCCAGCGTTCTATCACGCGCTGTCGTCAAGTACTGACTTTGGAAAGCCGGAATTATTCCCTGTTTGTGTCCGGCAGCCAAAACTGGCTTCTTGTGAAAACCACCACACAGCATAGTGTATAACCCTAGCGGCACACCTCGGGTGATACACTGAGGCATAAGCGTGGCTTTCCTTCGGTTACCGTGTGGAAAATGTCAAGATCAGTTGTTTGACGTACTTAGCAAGTTCGATCTTCATTTTGACAGCAAACAACTAAGTGCACACGTACGTCATACAGTCCCATGCGCATGGCAGTATCTGCTTGTCTGTAGAAAACGAGCCATACCCTTACAATATGCGTTGCATCAAGCCAACTTAACATACTCGGAAGAAGCCAGGAATTGGCCCGATTATATTCGACTACCGCTAACTCGACAGTTGGTTAAACTGGTACATGACGTAGGGACCTCAAGGTATAATCCGGTACTTCCGATTTGCTCCGTGGACGTTGTTCCCGATTTTCGTAGGTGCACTTCACCCCACAGCGCCTGATCCTGGAGGCGTCGATAATACCTTTGACAGTAAAAATACTAACTGCTTTTTTTCTTAACGTTTTTCGATAACCTGCTAGACCACCCAACGGGGCTTATAAAGCAATACTTCTCAACCCGTATAAGGTCATTGTTCATTGCTCCAGATAACTTTCTTATTTTGGGTCAGGTATGAGTGTTCCACCAAATGGTTGGTTTCTCTCTAATTGGCTAAGTTAATTTAAGTTACCAAGTAAAGCATTAAGCGAGTGAATTCTCAGCCCATTTCCGGAACCGCAATGGTTATAGTGGTTCACCGCTTCCATCCACACAGTGAATTGCCGATGAAAGTGCTACTGATGGAGAGACGCGCTTAGTAAATTCGATAGTCCGCATTTGTTTATCTATTTGTGCCTTCACTGCCTAGTGTCGGGGACTTTAAGAAGGCGTTAAACCGACAACTAGTGGAAGAAAAGTGGAGAAAAGATGAAATACCCATGAACCAGTGGCTATTTTATTTTTCCTGATGGGCACAATATAAGGTGTAATATAAAAACTTTACACTGGTCAGGTGTTTAATGCAGGAAAAGAGCGAAGTGCACTCATCTGTGGTGCCTATCGATAATACGTGTGGAGGACACTCTGCGATGCATCACCCATAGTCCCCAGAGTGGTGCTTCACAAGACCACAGTCTATGCAAGTAGGTATACAGGGGATTGCTAATGACTTTCGGATGTTTTTGAAAGCGAATACTGTGAAATCAGAAACAACAAAGTGTTAGATCACCATCGGAGTTTATCAGCTTCGGACATGGATGTCAGTCCTGCAGTACTCTATTTGAGCACAGCTCGTACTTACTTTCAGTCAGTTGTCTTTTAGGCGCGATGGTCTGTCAGTGTTTCAGTAGATCACGACGCATGGTTGGACTAATCAGTCAATGAGTAAACAATGAATAATGATTGAAATAAAGGGTCAACAAAAATAGTCTTCGAACGAGCTTGTTTTCAGTGGATCACATCAGGTTTATGCACCACAGCTGATAGGAAGCAATTGCGTGAAAACATCAGGCAGTGGTAAGGTTCAAAGGTCTGTTTTGGCCTGATGACATTGCTAGGCGGCTGGTTTAGATGTACTCAACGACATGTCAGCTGGTAGCTCAGCTGGCATGAAACCGTTGCATTTCTTTTCTTTTTTCTTTTATGTATGGCAGCACAGTAACTGAGGTGTTTTATTCCTCTAGCTAACTTGTACACTGATGATGATGACATGTCAGTGGCCTGCTCCTCTACATGGGTCCTTGTGGTGGGAGGGGGCAAGGTTGATAGAGAATCCTGACAAATCGTTTTCACCCGCACACACGTTTTGATTCTGGCGGCGGATAATAATCGCTTCGGTTACTGCTTGTAAGCGACATGTTACCGCTTATGTGTGGCGCCTAGGATATTTTTCATCCGAAACAAGAGGATAGAGATGAGCTGGTTCCCATGAGCTCGGTCTTCATAAACATCATGTGGTTCTCCGTTAACTTTTCCCCGACGGCTGCTAACCTTGTATTCTACGAACACAATTGACAACGATGAACCTGAGTGGTGTTTTCTATGTGTCCAGTGGAGACTACACGGTTGGTCTGATGTGAATGCCGCGAAATGAAGAAGAAGCACAGGAATAATCGCTCGGCTGAGCAAGTTCAAGCTCATACTTTTGATTTGACCGAATCTAAAACAATGGAACAATGGAACAATGGTTTATTACGGGTAAAAAAGCATCGCTTAACAAGTCCCGTGGGATGGAAATTATTGCGAAAAGCAATTGCATAATAAAGTGAAAAGCGTTGTGGTGGACTCACCATAGACTTATGTGGAATAGCGGAGATGTTCGCGTATTAAACCTATAAATCCATAAATACATTGGTTAGGCGTTTGGCAAGACACCGTTTGATTGCGTTTTGTAGCCCCTGGCTAACAAGTCATAAAATGAAATGTAAGTGAGACAATGCATCGTCAACACGTTTTTAAATATCGCCAGATTTGGAGCAGAGACGACATAATTAGGAAGGGCATTCCAAGGTTCACACACGCGGAGAGAAAGAAATTTCTACGGCATTCAAGCCGGCTATAATGAATTGCCAGTTTCAGAGAGTGACCTCTTAGTTTAGTGTTGTGGTTCAATTGCAGCAGCGGACGGCAAATGTGGTTTGGGTTCTTCAGAATTTGGTAAAGCATTATGAGATCCCCACGCAAAAGCCGATATCGACTGCTATATATTCTTAGAGATTTCAGTCTAAGCTGATAGGGCAGATGAAAGAGGTCCCTGACGTTCCTGGTTGCCCGTCGTCGACGAGTCTCGAGAGCAACGAGATTCTGTTTCTGCCACGGCTGCCACGCCTGAAGAGCATATTTCACGTGAGGTCGCACGTAGGTGTTAAGCATTTGGGGAAATATTGATGGTTCAAACCGACCGAAGGCTCTGCGAAGAAGGCCGAAGTGTTGATTTCCGGTTCTCCTCGCCTTCTCTGCTTGTTTGGAACACCCGAGATCTTCCTGTACCAATACACTCAGGTCACACTCCTGAGAAACCTTCGCCAAGGTGTGGTCTCCAATCTTGTAAGCGCTCACCGGGTGGTGACGCAGATGCATCACTTTGCACTTAGCCATGTTCAATTGAAGCTTGTTCCAATTTGACCATTCGTAAATGCAATCTAGGTCATGTTGGAGCAGATCCTGATCTGGCTTGTTACTAATCGCGCGCCATATCTTGACGTCATCGGCGAAAAGCAGGAGGTTTGAGGAGATGACTCTTGAACAATGAACAATGATTTATTAGTAAAATAGTTAATACTTTAAATACGAAAATAAGGACTTATCGTTTGCTTCGCTGCAGTCCTGCGATCCACTTAGATTCACAGCACCCACAGTTAACAACAAATAATTCCATGGTAAACTCCAGGTGTAGGATGGAGACATAGTGTTAAGTAACAAAGTGTAAGTGGATGAGTGCATCGTCCAACCGTCTTTTAAATATTGTTAGTGTCGGTGCAGAGACGACCGATTCTGGGAGAGCATTCCACGGGTGACAGACACGGATGGAAAAGAAATTTCTGCGGCACTCCAGACGACTGTATTGTTCTGCGAGTTTTAATGAGTGGCCCCTCAGGTTTGTATTGCTGCTGAGTTGCAGTAAAGGGCGGCACACATGATGTGGGTCTCGCAGAATCAAGTATGTCATAATCAGGTCGCCTCGTAGCCTGCGATAGCTTCCACTGAACAATCCTAGTCGTCGCAGCCTCTCCTGGTAGGACAGATTGCGCATTCCAATTACGTTCTTAGATGCCCGGCGTTGTGGCTGCTCCAGTGCATTAAGGTCGTGTTTCAGCCATGGATGCCAGGCTTGAATTGCGTATTCGACATGGGGGCGAACATACGCACTGAGCATTTGTCTC
>OX104068.1:81276864-81418599 GCA_944474145.2 Dicrocoelium dendriticum | reverse complement strand
CGTCGCCACAGAGGGCAAAGCGAGAGACGAGTTAAAGTGCGGTCCCAGCACTGAGCCTTGTGGGACACCATATTCCACCTCAGTTGGGTTAGAAATTGATCCCCTAACACGTACTTGAAGCCTTCGTTGGTAAAGGAAGTTGCCAATCCAAGCAAGTACAGGATCTCTGATTCCGTAACTTTGTAGTCTTTAAAGTAGGATGCGGTGAACGAGGCGGTCGAAAGCTTTGGAGAAATCCAGATAGATGACGTCGACTCCGACCCCATCATCAGCCAGTTCCGTCCAACTACCTCGTGCAATGAGTAGGTTGGTGGTGCATGACCGGTGTTGACGGAAGCCATACTGTTCCGCTACCAAGATGTTGCATTTTTCCAGGTAGTCCATTAAACCCTCAGCGACAACTGCTTCCATCACCTTCGCGAGCACAGGGAGGAGAGTCACTGGACGATGGTTTGCAGGATCGGAACGGCTACCGCCTTTAAACATAGGGGTTATAATGCCACACTTCCACATAGTGGGGACTTGTTGTTCATCAAAGCACCTTTGAAAGAACTGTGACAGTGGTTCAGCTAGCTTGGTGGCCGTAGCCTTCAGTGCCTTCGGGCGGATGTTGTCTGCTCCCAGAGAACTATGCTCACGCAGCGAGAGTAACTTCCTTAGCACAACTGATGGGTTGAAAATAACATTTGTAAACAAAGGTGTCGGTAATGAGCTTGATATTATGGGACAGGTAGATGTTGCGAGTTCAAAAATTGGGGCGTATTGCAGCCGCAGGGCATTAGCTGCTTCTTCGGCGCTTTGTACTCTACCGCCTGTCGTGAAAAGTGAGGGGATTCCATGCTTCACTTTACGAAGCTTATTGACATGCTTATACAGCAGTTTGTTGTTTACCATTAATTTTTTTGACTAGGCACTGTTGGTAAGTTATTTTGTCCTCACGGACAAGTGCGGTGCAATAGTTGCGATGGGTCAGAAATTGCTCCAAGTCTCTGAGTCGGGGTTAATCTTGTAGGCACGCCATGCTGCATCACTTATCGCCAGGCGTTTGAAAATCCTACTCCTTATAATTGAAGGCATTTTCGCGGGACGAAGGTGTTTGGTCTCTGATGCTTTGTGGACGATGTCGCTGAGCTTATTAACGAACTCTGCCCAAACGTTGTCAAGGGGAATTTTGTTTGAGAATTCCCAACAAGCTGCGTCGGCGAGTTCTTTCAATACGTGGTAGCGTGTGATTGTATGAGTTAGTTCCGAGTGTTCAGATGGATACGCTGCATAACACATATAGTCAAAAGTTATTGCTACATGGTCACTAAGACCTAATGGGATATCCATCAATAACTTGTCAACTATGAGCTCTTCATTCGTGAGGACAAGGTCCAATATGGACGGTTTGTTTGCTGTCCTGAATCTAGTGTGCGTGGTGGCGTGATTGTACAAAGGAATATTAGCCATCAGTTCCTGCAAGTCTGCTTTGAACTTCTCACTGGGCGATGCCGAAACCTCCAGATTGTGTAGATTGAAGTCCCCGGAGATGAGAATGTGGCTGTACCTAGTGCGTGTTACTCTGTTTAGGCCACGGATCAAGCAGGAATCCATTTCCAGAGTGGACGTTGGGGGGCGGTAAACGACAGCTATGAGACATATATCGTTGTGTCTCAGTCGGAGACGGCACCAGAGTGAGTCGATAACGTGTGTTTCCAGATCCTTAACTATTGTACATTGTAGATCGCTGCGGTAGTAGAGTAGGACCCCATCTCCTCTGCTGGGGCGGTCGTTCCAGATGAGTGACATTCCGGTTATCTCAACCTCAGCATCAGTCACCTCTTGATGTAACCAAGTTTCGGTAATAGAAATTAGGTCCCAAGCATTCGCAACCTGACGTAGTCGAAGTTCGTTAATTTTACTGAGGAGCCCTTGGGCGTTGGTGTACATACATGAAAGTTTCTCAGATTTAATCAATGTTTCAGAAGTTGTACAAATCATAAGTGAATTTCGCCGACCAGTGAGTGGCCGACGACTGGATGGATGGATGAAGCAAATGAGTTTACGCCGACCATTAGAGGGTCGGCGACTAATCGTTTTTTTGGATGGGTGGCATACTCTCGAGAAGTATTTGATATATAAGCAGGTATCAGATGCTCCGAATCCCGGTGTTCGCTCGTGCTCTGCTGTGCCCCTCCGGATAATATGGCTACTCTTGAAACCGTCCCCGATTCGGGTCCTGCAGCTGGCGTTTTCACTAAGAGTTGTGCCTCTACTGAATTGTCTTTAAAAGGTGTTGGTGTTCTTGCTGCTTTCAGACGAATTTCCGTTGGCAATTTGCTACGGGATTTAATCCAGTTCGCTAGTAGTGCTTGTGCCATTTGTTCTGACTGTGACACAAGTTTTAAGAGCCTGGGACCGCATCCCTTATAGTTTGGTGATATGGGGATCCTTGTCAACGAGGTGACCACCACATTTGCGAGAGAAAGAACCTCCCGGATGTAGTGCCATTGCTCGCGGTCATGCATCTGGGCATCGTCGGAAGAGGAGTTAGTAAGCTCAGGAACACCGTGAGCAATCACTGTTTTCTTATCTTGACTTATTCTGTACCTATCTTTGTTGGCGGTATCCCCTGAACGTTCTTTCCACGGGATTTCGGGTAGTATGCGCACTCCACTTGAGTCGTTGCGGAGACGATTCGCAGACAGCAGAACGGCCTCAGTCTAGTCCAGCACGGTCTCATCACCACCTGCCAGTCTGTGTTTCAACCTTTCGTCGGAACCACAACTTGATTTTGATGTGTTTAGTAACAGATTATGTGCTTCAGTTTTCTAATGGTGCACACGGTCTGAAGATTCTCCCATAGAACGTACAATCTACTCCCAAACCACGTTTGTTGTACCCTTGGGAAATAAGAACGTGAATGATACTCAGCAACTGTGTTCGAATGGTCGTGTTGATAAGGTCTCACCAATCCAAGCAGAGGTTAACCGAGATAATGATCAGTGTCAAGGTTGAAGTAAACACGATTCCAATAGTCTCTAGCTTACTATACTGCCTGGAACTTTTACCCCATCGAAACTATACCACTCCCGTGGGTATTTCATTAATCCACTGAATGCACTCAAAACCGTTCTCATAACTTCTAAGCAAATGTTCATGCTTCCAAGCCGCGGAGAATGCCTACAGGAATAGGAATTAGGCAACAGGTTTCGATATAGTGTTGCACTGTCTAATACCGTACACCGTTGCATAGAGTGGAGTAAACTAATGGCCCACTAGCAATGGACCCTGAAGATTCAGCAGTCAATTGACCTAGGGCATTTTAACTAGCCTGGGGAGAGCACTGCTTATGCGAAAGTTAATGTAGAGAATCTAACTCGTGTCCATTTATGGTTAACGCTAAGCACACTTTGTAGTTTGTTACAGGGAATCAACAGAACCTTTCTCGGACAGAATTCGCTCATGTTTAACCTGACAACCGAACGGCCCCGGATTGCAGCCTGTAAATCTGACCACAAATTTTAATCACTGGTTTGCGAACTCAATGGGGTGAAGTATCCACGGTCAAACCCAAGTTGGAGAACATCAGTCCATCCAAGTCAACCCCGTCGTCACACACGAGTGCGTTCGTGAGCTTGCTTAGATGTGCTCCACCATGCTCTACATCACGCGTGCTAAGTGCACGGACGTACACGTCGATCGTGCGTGCATGCGAAAGTCTGAGTACATCCATGGGCGAAACTACCTCGCGCATTGACAATCACTGTGGATCCAAGCGCCTCATGAACAAGATGTAGAGTCAAGGCATCACAGCGTTAAACGACACTTGCAGATTGGCGCAGTAAATATGAGCGTACACAACGGCAGATGTATTTTTTGGATTCCCGTTGGTTTGTACGGTCAGCCGCGACTTGACCTTTAGTTCGATAGCCGTCACACACGATCGAGCGAAGTGCTGGTGCTGGATGGACTGGATACTATAAACAACTAAGCTAAGCTAGTTTGGTGATTAATTTGTCTGTTCGGGAGTAAAACGGTTGTCCAAACACTCGGATAGCTATCTCGCGCATGGAAATGTCACACCGCTTCCTCATGCAAAAAGCTTACGTCTAAAGATGATGAGGTAACAACCGGCAAAATGGTCAATAATCACATAAATGGAGTCCGCAGTTTATTCTGCCGGTCCGGTGGGATCTAAATAACATTGCTTAGTTCTAGATTTATGTCCGCATTTGCCGGTTGAAGATGTCGAAAGGGCTGTGGAGTAAGACTAGTAGCTAGAAGCAACTTCTTGCTTTAATCGGTATTGAAACACATACTGTACATGCTGTGCTGGGTGTTGCGTTCATGATGCTTCTTCCCCACATTTGGGCTAAACCGGCTCACACTTATTCCAATTTTTTAACCTGATTAAAAGTTACTCCACGTTATTTGCTTTGCTCGGTTCTGTTCTTTTGCTGCATATTCGGTGCTAATGTTGCTTGTTTGCTTTCCGTTAAATTGAACCTTTGTTGTGTGGCTTCGTTTGATGTGTAGGTTGACAAGGTCCCTAACTGCCTAACACCGTCTACCGAGATTACTGGCTCCGGAAGACTGTGAATCGTTTCTGGGGGGACGATGTGTATGGTCCTCTTGGCCGTACTAGGCTCAGAGTGGGGTTCCATTCAGTGTGGAACGGACTACGGCCCAGCCACCACCTTGTGTACGTCTGGTACGCATGACACCCTACATAGATAGACAGGAATATTGCTGCTGTGCATAATGAAGGGGTTTGGGTCGGCTCTGTTGTTGAAACGTGGTTCCCATCCAGCTGCCTCCCGGTATTATTCCTTCGGGTTAACACTGAATATGGGGTGTGTGAATGGAGTTCTGGGTGGTGCAGCGCAAGCCACCCATGGTCCCACCGTAGGCGCAGGTGTCCTGTGGCTGTCCTAAGGAGCCCGCAGTGACAGGCAAATCCGGAACTGGATGCTGGCAATCATATACGGAAAATATGCCGAAGTGTTTTCACTACGTCTGTTCTGCGTCTCCGAAACATAGGTACTGAAGATGTAGACACAAATTAATCTACGAGAACTTACTGGACATGTGTGCAGTTAGTTTGGGTCATTCGTGAGAATTGGCAGCACCGTCAATCGGGATATACGAAAAAGTGCTTTCAAGGTTGGCAAGAATTATACTCCGCCTGTGCAACAGCAAGTAATTGTCTTTTCGAACTGGTGCCGTGGTGACTGGACGGTCCTTGTTTACTAAGTACCGAAGTGTTTGTCACGTTTAATAGGTGACAATTTCAAAATCTTATGAGAGCTTCTGAGGAAAACCTTGTGGCCTTACTCACCGTAAATAGCATAGGAGTTATCTGCGTCTCATGGAGTTAATGAGGTGCGTGTAGCATTTACTCTTTACAATACCTCCATATGCGCTTTTTCGGTGCAGTGCAGTCCATCATTGGGGTCCATGGCTTTCCAGTAGATGATCTACCGTTAGGGTTGTTTCACTGTCAGATAATGTAATGCTCCAACCAACAACCGGAGATATGGTGGCTGATGTTCCTCGGTCGTGTGGTTTTGTGAAACAACGTAAGCAACCTCAGAGGTCCTGATTCGTGCATCATTGAAAGTGTGTGTGTTACGGCTGAATGTTCACCTGTCCTTGGTGTATACGCTCATTTATTGAAGTGACTTGACTTGACAAGTGACCGACAGATAGAAGTACTGCCAGCAGACCGACATTTACTAACCACCTCGGTGTACTTATGCAACGATGCACCATTTCTCCATCTCCTACAAAGAAAAATACGCTCACATCAATCAACTTTACATAGTTTAGAGGACGCATAATTTGAACAGACTTTTAAATAACACTAGAAGAAATGTGTCTCGCACACTCCGCCATTCAAAGACAAAATTTTGTTATTCAGATATTCTGTACGTTGCTTCCATAAGATGTCCGGTAGTATGCACACACCGTTTGATGGGTTGTAAAGTCAATTCCAAGACATCAGAATAGCCCCCGTCTCATCCGTGGAATTTAGCGTTACTCGGAGTTATCGAGACTCACCATAGTGCAAGGACTTTGAGTGAAGCACGATGCGTTTTTTTTGTAGTGGGGTTGGCAAAGACACCAGTGGCATTACAGTTGGAGTCCCATTGATTACGATCGTCCATCATTTTAGCCCTACTTGTATTAGATCTGGATTCAGGAACGTTCGCGCACACAAGATTTAAGGCACCATGGTTGCGTCTATACTGTTATCGGCTTACGAGCACTACATCCTTTTGCTTTCTGTGGATTTGTGGGCAGCACTGGTGATAGCAATACATGCTGCGACATCTCAATTTTGCAAAGTCTTGTAAGTATAGTCACGGGTATATTTTCTGGCGTTTTCCTGGCAGCAACTTATGGGTATTATGTTCACTTGTCTTTTACCGCGGACTGGCTGTCGCCTTGGGTGTTAAGTATGGCAACTACATTACTTATTGCTACTCACTTGGAAGAAGTAGAAGCACGCAATCTGTTAACGACTGGTCCACTTAGGGAAATGAAGTGGGTTCGGACAGCTGGAGACTGAGAAGCTGAGGTTGGATTGGGCGTCTGGCTCTCTTCTTTGGTCTGAATGGAGAAAGAAGTGGGGTCCGCTAAGATATAACCGTTGCCTCCAAGGGTGTACTACTGGCTTTCACCAGTTTCACAACTGCTTACGTTTGCATTTCAAACTTTTAATTAGGACGACTAAACAACTAACAATCGGGATAGATTCACAAAGGAACAGTGGAACAGCAGTGTATTACGAGCAAAAATAGCAATGCTAAACAAGTCCTGTGAGATAGAAATTATGGATAAAATAAAACATTCGTGATAACGTGAAAAGCGTTTTGATGGACTCGCCATTGACACACGTTAAGAAGCGAAAATGTCTGCGTTATAAAAGTAAAATTTCCACAATCCATTGGTTTGGAGTTTGGAAACCTGCAGCTTCTTGCGTTTTGTAGCCCCCTGCTAACAAAAGTTCTAAAATGAAGTACCAATGTAATAACTTTTCAGCAAGTCGTCTTTTCAATTTCCTTAGACTAGGGGGATAGACGACATAATTTGGGAGGGCGTTCCAAGGCTGAGATACTCGAAGAGAAATCTCTACGGCATTCCAGCTGACTATACTGTATTGTCAGTTTCAGAGGGTGACCTCTTAGCTTTGTGTTCTGGATCAGTTCCAACCATGGGCGGCTAATGTGGTTTGGGTTCTCTTTATCTGGCAAACCATTATGAGATCCCCCCGCAAACGCCGATAGAGACTGCTGTACATTGCTAGGGACTTCAATTTAAGCTGATAGGGTAGATGGAATTTGCTCCTAAGGTTCTTGGTCGCCCTCCGTTAAGAAGTCTCGAGAGCAACGAGGAGCTGTTTCAGCCACTGCTGTCACGTTTGGATGGCTTAATCCACTTGCGGTCACATGTAATCGTTAAGCATGTGTGGGAAGATTGCAGTATCACACCGACCAAGGGCTCTACGAAGGACAGTATTGATTGCCGGTACTCGACGCCTTCACTGCTTGTTTTGAGCATCCGAGCTATTCCTGTACCAGTGCACCCAAAGCACGCTCCTGAGAGCCCTTCTGCAGGGTGTGGTCACCAAGCTTGTAAACGCTAAGCGGCAGTTGGATCTTGTTGCTCAGCTGTGTTACACTGAAATAGGTTCCGCGATGATCATTTGCAGATGCAATCCAGTCACCTTGGAGTAGATCCGTGATCATCCTTGGTGTTAATTTCCCGCCATATCTTGACGTCATCACCGAAAAGTGGAAACACGGAGGAGATACCTCTTGTCAAGTGGTTGCTAAACACCAGAAATAGGCGCGGCCTCAGTACCGAGCCCTGTGAGACACCACCTTCCACCTCAATCGGATTAGATAGTGATCACGTAACATGCACTAAAAGCGTACATTGGTGAAGAAAGTTGACAATCCAACCAGGAACAGGATCTCCGATTCCGTAGCTCTCTAGCCTGTGGAGTAGAATGCGGTGATCCAAGCGTACAAAAGCTTTGGAGAACTCCAGGTAGGAGACATCGACTCCGAACTCACCATCAGCCTCTTCCGTCCAACTACCTCATGCAATCAGCAGGTTAGTGGTGCATGACCGGTGTTGACGGAAGCCGTGCTGCTCCGGTTCCAAGATGTTGCATTTCTCTAGCTAGTCCATTAGAGCCTCAGCGACGACCGCTTCCATCAACTTTGCGAGCACAGAGAGGAGAGTTATTGGGCGATGACTTATATTCCCTTGAGTCATGGTGCCACACGTTAATGATGAACCTCACAGCTAAGAAATCGAGCATCATGTCTTACGGCTGTCCCACTCACGAAGGATCAATTAAAATAAACAATAAACATGTCCCTACACAGCTGTCCACATGTAATCTCAGAATTAGGTACTCAGGTACCTTCAATTTCTCCGAACAGGCCCAATGCCAAGTGGCAGGCGCCAGGAAAGCTGTGTTTAACATATCCAACAAAATCTATACATCTCGCTCTAGAGTTGAGCTTCTTGAGCTACTCACCCGCCCCATCTTGGGGTACTGTGGCATACTATACGGTGATATGAGAAAGCCAGACAGAATTGCTGTGAACCCGATGCAGAGGTTGGTACCTAAACATCTGCTTAGTAAGCATTGTAACGAACTTCAACCCAAACCAATCTGCATTCGACGATTCAAATATACTTTGTTGCTGCTTCTCAACCTGCTAGACAAAAGACCTATTCCGAGCTGCCTACACTCGAACTACAACATAGCGCAACTCAAGAACATAGCGACAAACATCATACACTGAATATACCGATAACTAGAAGAAACATGCGCCTAAATGTCTTCCCGTGAGATAGAGCTACCTGTGGAATAAACTACCAATAACACCAATGTGGCAACATTTAGACGCAAACTTTCCAGTTACCTTGACCCAACTACCATATTGACTATATTCAGATGGGAAGAATCCTTCGATGAGCTTTCCCAAGAGTGGCCACAAAGCATGCAAACGCTCATGTTTCCAAACCTTGGGTTTTGCTTCACTCATCTAATAAAATGCAATTACATCAGTAACAAGCCTTAATATTTAACCTCTGTATATCGCCCAAGCGAAAGCATGGTTTCTTTTATACCTAATTATTTGTGCTGCTACAGGCACAGACACTCGGATCAGGAGCACGTTACGTAGTATTATTATTATTGGTATTATTACTATTATTATTGTTTGGGGCAGTTGAAACACGTAGTCCCATCTTGCCGATGCTAACACATGGGATGGGCTAAGTTCATTGATGACGGGCGCATTTGTGGTCTTGCGTATATTGTAAGGTCAGTCAAGCGTCCAATTTCCTATGGCTCAAGTCAGTGGTGGGATGAATCAAGAGTTGGGCGTGCGCACTCGCTCAGCTCTGTCCGTTGGTAAGGTAAACAAGCGCGCTTTACTGCTTGGCAGCTCGATGGGTGTCCGCTTTGAATGGGCAGGGATCAGCTCGTCATGTTGAATGCTAACAAGATATACGGAGTGAATAACAGAGCACAAAGTTCCTGACAGCCATTCTGAGAAACACCGTATTGAAGCAGCCTTAGCGCCTTTGAAAAGCCTCTAGACCTTCGTGTAGAAGGATGTTACACGACTGTTTGGGCTCAAAGCGAAAAAGCAGTGTGAGTTTTTCTAAGCAGGGGAGCTATTTTAAACGGCTGGTGTTGCTGAAATCGTGAACGGTGAAGTATAATTCCGCGTAAGATGGTTCGGTGAATAGCGCTAGCAACTCCGATCCGAATGACCGTACGATGGATACTCTGAGAGAAAGCAGAGGTGAAAGCAAATCCGTAACAACTGGAGCGCGATAACTACGCGTCTGTCGGCTGACACGTTCAATCACCAATTTAGGTAACTTATGTGTGATTTTCATTGACGCATATCAGCAACACAAATGAGGACAGTCCAGCTGTGATGTGCGCAGTTTGAGCTGCTGCAGGGTGGCACTATTGCTGGGATGAGCTCAAGAGAGCTCTGCACAAGTTTCGCATAAATATGCAAGCTCCGCAAAAGCCATGAAGACTCGTGGCCATGTCCTAAGCCTGTATACATGTACCGGGAACAGAACACAAGAGCTGCAAACAACTTGAACTTCCATTGGCGATTCCTAGGAGAGATTCATTTATCGATCCTACATGCTATCGTTCGCAGCAGGCAAAAAGCCCTAAATTAAGCGCAGGTTGCAGCTTTATGCATGTGGTAATGGGGTAGCATTTTCCCACTTTAATCCGGCAGCAAGTTAGCGCTCGAATAGGCTACCCGACACGTTTCGGTAAAGGTAGCTGGCGTACTGCAGAGACAAATTGGTCGGTTCAGTGCTAATGCTAAATGTAGGTATTAACTGTGCTCAGAAAAATAGAGACTGTAGGAACTGTGCAAAAGCAGCCTATGGTAGACTGGGAGCTTACCAATTTTAAACATAATAACCACTGCAGCTGCGGCACGAACCGACAGGTTCAGTGTAGAAACTGGCTGCTGAGCATTTTACGTTGAAAGCAAAGCAGAGGATTCTGAAGCAATTTCAACAGTTTGCTTCCAGCATAAACGCATATACTTTACGGTCCACGCCGTGCCGTGCGGTTGCACCACTACAAACTCGCGACATGTTGTTGACTACTTCTCACCATCTCGTTGTTCATCCTTAAAACAACATTCTTTCCAATCGGATTTAGCCGCTATACAAAATGGATACTATTTTTCCCGATTCCTCTTAGCGCTTCAACAACTTATTCCCTTTCGTCAATTTTGACGGAGTGGTTATCAAAATGCACGAGCGGAATTACTTCATTTTCATGGCCCCGCCGGAATCTTTATTCTCACTCGGAAGTTTGCTGCAGGCTATACGCATAGCCTGAACTCATGCTCATCCAACCCTGTGTTTAATTGCTGCATCATTTATTGCAGCGTCCAGCTCACTGCTTCTTCGGATATCCAACCCCGCAACGCGCTCAACTTGGTGCTGTCCGCTGCATTCACCATCGATTGCACATCGATGAACAGCCTATTCCCGTGTTGCGTCACTGGCGTGCAGTGCGCCTTGCGGCAACCCGCCTACCCGGTTGAGAAAACGTGTTGTGTGACCCCGTGTGCATGTGCGTGTACTCGTGTGTGTGTGTGCGCGCATACAACGGCCCCACTCGAGCTCTGGGCCTAGACGGGGCTAGCAACGTAAGGCAAAACGAAGTTCAGTGCATGGCGCAACCTAGCGAGACGCATCTGAACAGCATTTGTAGCTGCGGAAAAACGGCTTATTTGGCGTTATTTGTTCTGGATACTGTAAATAATATCGTGCCAGATGGGCGCGATTAAATGCGAGGGACAAGAAATGGTTGAACAATAAAACAAGTTACTTTTGGTTCTGCACAAACTGCATAGTTGTCCCACGTGTTAGGTGTATGGCTGGCTTGACAAAGAAATACGATAACCTAGCGGCAATGATCGAGGAATCTAAACTTCGTAACTGCTACTCTTCGGATTCAATCTCAACCGGGCCCGTAGCCCAAGACTCCACAGCTAAACATAGTAGCGGAACCAGAGGTAAGGATATAGCCGTGAAGCTAAGTACACAGACAACTCATATCCGAAACCAATCAAACAAAGTAGCTCACCTTAATTCGACAGCTACCATCATGGCCCAAGCGATATTGTACGAGAACAACCCTGTGGGGCAAGCTATACCGGCACACGAGAACAAATACGCTACCGCTAAACGTATGGATACATACGCGTCTGTAGCAGCTGCTCTAGAACCAGCAGAAAATTTAATGAAAACCCTGCAGTCGTCACGCAGGACGCTAATGCCACATTTGTGCCCATCACTCCACCGCTAACTCAGATCCCAGTTATTCACAAGACGATTACTTCCAAACGAGCTCACGAGTCTCTGACGACCGTATGTTCCAGCGTTCCTAAATCCAATACGAAGTCCATAACAGCTAAGCTACTGGACGACAGAAACTAGTGGGGATTACATATGCCTGTCAACGGGCGCCCAAGCTAGACCGGCTGGCACGGCGCGCGTCCTACGACACCAAAACTCTAGCCAGTACGGGGAACCAGGGCTTCTACGATATGGAGGAGGTTTTTGTATCACTCACCCGCCTTGGAGCAAGCGTGAGAAAAGGAAACAAAACTCTGGTGGCTGCCACAAGCGAAACAAAGAAAAGTCGGTCTCTATTCATGGTGTACCGGTGACTCAAGCCTCTGATGATCGTGAAGCTCAAAGCCATGACTGGGACAAATGGAACTACCTACGTCAGGCGCCTTTACTCGAAAATGTGACCGGCAACTCAACCATAAGACTATAATCCCTATCAAAGTACAAAGGGTGTGGCCCCAATGTGGTGTACGTTTTATGCTAATCCAAACACATGGCGGAATGTGCGCTAATGCAACAAGTCGGCCCTACAGCGCTTGTCTTTACCAATGATGAACTTGTGATAGACACAGTAACAGTGAGCAGCCCGTTGAGGCGCAGGGATCATGCAACACTGCTATTTCGCTACGTCAGTTAAGTAGAACAGTTCAACAAGGACATCGACGAGGTCCGCATAGTATCACATTACATCATTTTATCCGACCTCATTAAGATAAGTTATTGGTCTTTTCGAGCGAAACGACCCGCGACTTCGCTTAGGAAAGTTTGCCAATCAGTTCAGCATTTTAGAAACCAATGTATTAAAAACTAAACTCCTTAGCACAAAGGTGGTAAAGCCTTTCTTGAGGTGTAAAGCGCGGAAAAGCTTGACGCTGAGAGATTCCCTTTGGAAAGCATACAAATCCGATCCAAATGCCAGAAATTGGAATGCTTATATAACTGAGCAAAACTACTGTGTCAGGCTGGTCTACGAAGACAAACTGAAAAATCAGCAAGGTTTATTAAATATGTTCTGCTCCAATCCTAAGCTACTCTACATGCATGTTAACAAACTTAGCAAAGTACCGCGAGGCATCCCTGCTGCAAACTCTACCTGTGGACAAGCGAGAACTGCCCAAGTAGCATCTAATGCTCTTAGACATCAGTTCGCATGTACTTTCCGGAATGCACCGCCAACTCTTACTTTCTTCACACAGATCACGTCACCACCAGGATTTTGCTACAGCTCGAGCACAGCGTCAGCTGTGACGAAGCGACTAAAACCACTATGCGAGTATAGTTCACCTGGTACGGAGCACATACGACCCAAATCACAGATGAGAGATGCCACTAGCTTAGCTGAATCGGTTTCTCCGTTGCTCCAATGCTGTCTTGTAGCGATGCAGGTCACAACTATGTGGAGACGTGGAATAGTCACCCATGTACAAGGGATACAATCGTGCAGTGCCCGCCAACTATCGTCAGATTACTCTTCTTCCTGTACTTGCTGAATTCCTAAAATCACTCGTCACAGAAGCGCACATGATGTAGTTTTAAAAATGGTGTTATATCATCGTGCAGAAGCGACATGGTTTCCGCCAAAACCGCTCGTGTAAGAAGAACCTTTCGTTAGCTCGTGTCAGCTGGACCGAATCTGTAGATGCTGGGGAAGGAGTTGATGCCGCTAACCTAAAGTTCTCAAAGGAATTTGATCGCCTAGATCACCACATTCTTGTTTACAAGCTTCGGAGGTATGGCATACATTAGCCTGTCCTGGGCTGGATACATGCAGTCCTACTCCAACGCTTCTCGAATATGCGAGTTCGTAGCGCTCTAACCTACCTGACAGAGTTTCAATGCAGCCTCCCTAAAAAGTCGGTACTAGGCTCACAACTATTCCTCATGTTTATGAACGACGTTGCGTGAGCGCTGATGTTGAACTTTCTACTCTTTCCTGACGATCACAAAGCCTGACGAACAATCAAGCTATCAGACGACCACATTACATTGCAAGGTGATCTTAACAGCTCTTACGGGAGGTCAGCTCAGAACAAACTTGAGTTTAACCCTGTAAATAGTAACATAATGAACAGACACCACCAGAGCAGCTACGAATACCGTATAGTAGAACACGTACTACCACGCTCTTCTCTTGAAAGTTATGTTAGGTTGCTCGTGCGGGATTATGATGCTCAAAGCAGGTTGACATGGCAGTGAAAAAAGCCAGCGAACACTTGGGCCTACTGCGGAAGACGTCTGGCCGGTTTGATCCTAATTTCTTTTCGCAAATGATCAACGTTGACGTGAGACCACGGTTTGAATACGCACCCTTGGGTAAAACTTGATCTCACTGCTCTTGAGAATCTCCAACGGACAGCGACAAAAGTGTTCAGGGATTGCTCCACCTCTTAGGAGCTGAGACTAAAGACTCTAGGGAATTAGTGAAAAATAGCTTCTTTTGCTAGGTGATCTCATATTGGTGTATCAGAAATTCGCAATGACCCTAAATACCCATGTCGGTCCTTATTGAAACTCAGCCATCACACAGCACTGAGAGGTCACCACTTGAAGTTGCTAACACTGCATAGCTGGTTGGAATGTTTTTTGGAATGTTTTTGTAATGTTTTCTCCATTCGTGTATCCCAGTGGTGGAACTTACTTCCGCATTTATCATCTTCGTTCCTACAGCAGCCAAGTTCAAAATCTAACTTGATGTATTAAACCATCTGCATTATATGATTTAATCTAAGATAATGGGACACGGGACCACGTGACGTAATTATTTGTACATGCGAAAATTGCGAGAAGTCCAGCGCTGTGAGTGTTTTTGATGCATCCATTTTGATCTCACTCCTTACTCACAGAAAACTGTTAAAGTGCTTTTTTATCCTTGATAAATCTGTTGTTCCACTCTTCCGTAGTGGCCATTAATAATCTATCTGGAAGCCTTGGTGTTCCTTTTCAGGCTATTTTCTCCACTTCGATTATTTCTGAAGCCCTTAATTTTCGCTTTTGGAAAGTGGTGTTCGTTGGCCTCTTGTCACCATCCATTAGCTGTTCAACCGAAACACCACGTGGAACTTCAAGGAAATGTACATTTGCAACTCACTTGAGGTGAACCTGTGTCACCTCCATGTATGTTACTGTTAATCAGTTCCTTACTCACAATTCGGCTCACTTGACCTGAGACAAAACCGTTGCACACTGTTAGTTTACTCAGCCTTCTCCTAGTAATTCACCTTCACCTTCTCAGTGGGTGAAACCAGATAGCAACCTGTGTCTAACAAAAAGGTTACAATGACCTACGCTTAACGAGATCACAGCACGGATGAAGTGGATTTGAGTACTTAAATTACTATGCTCGGAAAGCATTTCAATTAGCAACCGCTCTTGTGCATTGTAGCGTTCATCTGAACGGACGGTGTGTGCGTACTCAAGTATTTGATAGATCGATACCAGTTCTGGGGCCGCCTTAGCGGAGCTTATCCACTGTCTGCTACTGTGCTGTAGTTGAATGGCCGAAGTTACCATTGCCACATAGTAACTTTATTCCAAGCTTCACAGCTCAGCTACTGTTGGGCCTAAAGAAACTCCTGACATATACACATCTGTCCGATAGATGCTACTATGGGTTCGCCCCCTGTAGTCATGCTGTGGGCCATTTCGGGAACAGCGTAAAGCTCGAACGATATCAGTAATATCAAACAAGTTAAGACCTAAGCACAACACGTTGCAGTGTTAGTGTGTACTTTTCAAGACAAGTTACATGGGTAGAAAACTAACAAACAACAAGGCCGAATAAAATCTGATGCCTCAAAAATTGTGTGTCCCACTAGGCCTTGCTTCAATTCCGAGGTGGAGGGCTGTGCATCCCGTTAAGCATGACTGCCTGTAGCTACGAAATGCAAGTATTGTGCCAACTCCACAGGCGTTGTAGGCACGTCTAAACCAACCACCAATAGCTCACTTGAACTAAGTATTACATGGGTTTTAAGTATCTTCAAAACTGCTCCAGAACCTCGGAATTGTGTTGGAAGGAGTGGTGAGTTGGCAATGACTGCCGCCAAGGCACTCGGAAATTTAAGCCATCGGTTACTTCCACTGAATCAAAAATAAGTAAAGGAAACGAACCCGCTCATGCACAACCACCACTGACCGTATGCGGGCCATCGGGGCAGTCGACCACAATCCAAGCGGCACAAACGGTCATTTAGAGACCACAAAGTGTACGAACAGTAATCTGCGCCATTATTCGCGATTCTAGGTCGGATTTACCAAAGCGAAAGTAACTCGATGTCGTGAACCAGTAGGACTTCAGATGTGACATCCTAGGGTGTTGTAGACAAGCCTACCAACCTGATGCAGGGCGCCTGTCATCTAAACTCAATGTACTACAGGGAACCGAGGCTTCCCAAGATTATGCTGACTATGCCAGTAAAGCAGAAGCCGTACGGCTATCGATATCTGGTATACGGAAAAAGAGTCATTTTACGTCCTCGCCTTCCTGGATATTCGGCGGAGCGAACGCAAACAAGAGCAGCACGTCTTAGAAGAGCAAATGAAGGAGTTCATGGCCAGGACCATCCTCGTTCACATTGTTCCCAAGACTGAAGGATATGATGAGCGAGAGACGACTACCCACGACCAATAGCAGTGGTGTGACACTCACGCGATCCTGTTCTTGGAGAATGTCGTAGCGAAATCGATCACAAGACTGCCTGGATCACAAAGATACAAAGGATGCGACCCAAAAACAATGGATGGCTGGCTTCCGTTCACAAAACTGTGATTCGCAGCAGACTGCCTTGTGAACATGGACTAAAAGCAGCGTCCTCCTTCAAGCGAACAAACGGAAGCGGAGGTACTTCAAACCGCTTGCCAGCAGCGACTTAAACTACATTGAGCCAACTTCCGAAAGCATAAGTCATACACTAGGAATTAATCCGGGGATAAGTCACAGGACCACGGTCTGGCACAGCCTCCTTTGTCACTACTTCACCAAAAAAAACGTGTTTTGGCTGACTTTCCACTGTCGGCGCAACATCTCAGCCAAAACACATACGCTTTGCTTCAATGCTGCGATCGAAGAGAGTCCCATATATAAACACCAAAGTAAAAGTCATCCCGAACCAGATTGCTGGACTTCTGAAGTCCCTGTTCTCCGACTGATTCAAGTCCGAGAGACTTTCACATATGCGCACTAGTGCCCAAGTGATAAGTAGCAGAGTTGTTGAACTTTCACTAGTTCAGGTTGCGACCTCACTTCCAGTATTGAAATCTGGTTACATTCATACAGTAATACTCCTGAGTTGGAGCTGACAGGAAGGTCAGTCATCCTGGACCACCGACCCAGTACGGAAGCTGGCTTTCTCCCGTACTACAGCAACGAATTGCAGTGTGCGAAGGCGGAGGATGATAAAAACCCATGGCAGCTACTCACTCTAGTGTCGCCTCCGGTTAAGGCAGAATTATCAATGCATCTTGTTTTGTTTTTTTTATCGTTTTCCAGCATATATTTCAGAGATGGACCCCAGCTTGCTAGTCTCTCTGCGTAGGGTAGCATGCCTTAGGTACAACTATGCCTTAATGGCACTCGATTTCAGTGCACTTCTTAAATGGGTATCGGAGGCCTCTAGTGAACAATTCGAAATTGACACGTATGAATTTATCATGGATACTCTTCTGTCACATCGCCCGAGAGCTTCAGGTCAGCAAACAGACCGTCTATACTGAGACTTGTGCTCACGAACGATGTTCGTATGATCGACAAACTATGGGTGGAAATTCCATTAGGGCCCACTGATCACGTAATCATAGCAGTTGACTCTATTCCCTATGCAGAATAGCCAACAGAACACACGGACTTGCCTCACACTATCCCGGGCTCCCATATTCAAACGGAGCTTAGTACTTGTCGAACAGCGGTTCACTTGATGATAGTGCATGGACAGAGGTTGTTAAAAGAGTCAGTAACATGATCACAAGCGCATCAGAAATAAGACCACTACGTTCCAACAATCATGCTATAGTTCTCAAAAGCAGAACTCGGAAATGCATGGGATTAAGCGGTGCATGAAATCATGCCTACAAGGTCAAAGCCGATCCTTAAACCTGAGAATTGTCGTGACCCATTGCAACCATTGTGGCCCACTTGTTTGTAAGTACGCAGTTGCTCATCAGTAGCGCTCAGCTAAAATGTTTGAGGCGAATATGGTTGACGGCACCCGAGTCCGAATATGCTTGTCACTGTGGCCTCCATAGGACAGCTACAAGTCGCATGCGCCTACTCGGAGCCACTGGTGGCTTGTGCTGCATCACCCACAGTTCCGTCCACACCTCCAGTATCCAGTGTAAACTCGGGAAGCTTCTGGATGGGATCCAAGTTTCATCAAAGTGGCCGGCCCACAATGCTTCGATATGCGCACCATTAGTATTCCTGTCTACTTATATAGAGAATCATGCGTACCAGATGTACACAAGACGTTGGCTTAGCCGTAGATCGCTACACAGTGGAGGCCTGAAAAAACTCTGTGCCTAGCACCATCACAAGGACCATGCATACCGTCTCCCCAAGCCACATCCAAATGTCTCTTGGAGCCAAGGTAATGGAGGTGACGGTTTTTCGAAAGGTAGATGTCTTGTCCACATTCAAAACAAGTGCAGCCACACCCAGGATTTCAATTAAAAGCAAAGACCCGAAATGAAAGCAAATGAACACTCACACGTACAGATTAACTGCAGCAATGATGTAGCATATGTACCCCAGCAGCCGCATTGTTGTTCTGGGTTAATAAATGGAATCGAAGGAAGCGCCCTTATCAAGCGCTGCCCTGATTTTGATTACCTAATAACCCGACTCGTTTCCGCTTTCTTATCGCCCCATGTGCATTCGCTGGTTGCTTACCAGACCAGCTTGGCTGGGGCACTAGCGGCCAAATGTGCTACAGTACTCTGGACTTGACGTCGACGCGCCAGACGCCATTGGCGCCCATGGTTTTTGTAAAAAGTGTCCATTTTCCTCATGCGACAATAAATTTTCGTGTTCCTGAGCAATGGCCGTCTTGACATGCGAACGCCGTTGGTTCCGACCACCTGCCTATGCTTTAGAACACCTAACTTCAACATTGGTTGACGGCTTCCGGTTCAGGACTTGTCTGAATCCACATTAGTTCGTGCTAATCAAGCTGGTCATGTCATATTAACCTAGCTCCGGTTTTCTCGCTTCCATTTCGCTGGATGCAGTTGGCCATATAGCAAGCGCAGCGACATCCGCGACGGATCCATACGGCGTACATATCCCAGCCACCACAGGTGCCGCCGCAGAAGTATATAATGCACTAACTCTCGCCACATCGACGGAGCACGTCCGTATCAGTTGCTCTGTCACGCCAACCGATGCGCAGAATCCTAAGCAGGTATTTTCGTGGAAATCGCTCCAAATACCGCATGGCCTTCTGGTAAAGCGTCCACTTTTCGTAGCCGTAAAGAAGAACGTACAGAACCATCCACCTGAATACCGACAGCTTCGTCCCAATGGGAAGCTGGTGATACTTCCACATCAGATTTTCCAGCTAGCTGAATGCGACAGCCGCCTTCGACATGAAGATGCACAGCTCGCTAGTCTTCTGCTCGGTGGATCTTACACTGTCAAAGTAGCACAATATTGGTTCTGTCTCCAATACCTAACCAACAACGTGGATTTGCTTCAGGCGGCGGACTTTACTCCTGGTAAAGGCAGAAATTGCCAAACAGTCTCGCTAATGTTGATGGTGAGATCGAATTTGGTCACTGTCGAAACGAGAGTTGAAGTCATCTGCTGCGACCCATCCGCGCTGTGCGCAAGCAACCAGCAGTCGTCCGCAAACAGCAATATACGGATGGTTATCTCATGAACCAGCGTTCTCGCCCCGAAACGACGGATGTTTGGCAACTCACCATCAATACGGTACTCTACACGCACACCTTATCCACATGCACTACATGACCAGAACATCGTAGCTTTTATGTAAATAGTAAACAGGTCAGGTTCTAAACCATAGTGATGCTTCATACCAGAGACCACGTAAAAAGCTCTCTATGTTTGTCCATTGAACTGAACGCTAACTTGCATACCACTTTATAGGCATTGAAGTAAACTTACCAAATTACTTACATAACCAAACTTACCCAACACCAGTCACAGAGCATTGTGGTTCACCATGCCGAAGGCCTTTGTGAAGTCAACAAACAGCGAGTATGTTAGCTAATGTCGCTTTCGGCAAATCTCCTGCAACCGATGAGCCGCATACATCATATCTATGGTGCTGCGGCCCGAACGGAATCCGCAGTGCTCTTACTTCACGTTTGGCCCAATTGTAGAGGGGCCGCTTCCAAGAATGGCTCTGGGGAGCTCTTCGGAGCTAGCTGAGAGCGGATCGCGAAAGACGGCTAGCGACGAGCCTGGGCCCGGAACTACGGAGCGGGAATATGTGGACAGCGCAATAAACCAGACAAATACGCCGCTAGCGCGGCCCACAGGACCGAGGCCGAGCCGATTGACACAGTCCAGAACAAGCAAGTCGAGAGCTCTCGAACGACTCCTGGCCGATCCAAATCGGATACAGAGAAGTGGGGATCGAGGCGAAAACAGGAAGGCGGATCTTCCAAGTCAGAGCTCCCGAGGCGAAAGGACTGGCTCGTCTCTAACATCCGTACCTGTGTTGCTTTGTGGGACGGAAATCTAGTCGATATTCGATGGCGCGCGCGAGACCCTCATGTGCCCATTTTCGGTGTGCAATAAACGTCTACCCCCCTGTCTTGTCGTTCTCGCTACACTGGTGCCGTGACCAATCGTGATGGAGTTGACCCAGTTAGAGCAATTTGCGGCCGGTGACGTGGAGGCGTGGCTCGATGAGTTCGACGGAATAGCGGCTTGTGCGGGTGTGAGGGGGGATGCAAATTTGCTAATTGCTTTGGGCACACGGTTGAGTGGACGAGCCAAGGCGGTGTATCTGCTCACTCGAAAGGCCAAACCCGGTTGTTCGTTCGCTGAGATGAGGGCTGCCTTGTGTGCAGAATTTGGGAAGGATCTGGAGAGAGAACGAGCACTGCAACGATTTCACGCAGCCAGGTGGGACGAACAGGAGGATTTGGTGGTGTTTTTTCCAGCAGCTGGACAGACATCTAACGATTGGGCTCCCCGAGTTAGATTAAGCATGACTGCCTGTAGCTACGAAATGCAAGTATTGTGTCAACTCCACAGGCGTAGTAGGCACGCCTAAACCAACCACCAATAGCTCACTTGAACTAAGTATTACATGGGTTTTAAGTATCTTCAAAACTGCTCCAGAACCTCGGAATTGTGTTGGAAGGAGTGGTGAGTTGGCAATGACTGCCGCCAAGGCACTCGGAAATTTAAGCCATCGGTTACTTCCACTGAATCAAAAATAAGTAAAGGAAACGAACCCGCTCATGCACAACCACCACTGACCGTATGCGGGCCATCGGGGCAGTCGACCACACTCCAAGCGGCACAAACGGTCATTTAGAGACCACAAAGTGTACGAACAGTAATCTGCGCCATTATTCGCGATTCTAGGTCGGATTTACCAAAGCGAAAGTAAGTCGATGTCGTGAACCAGTAGGACTTCAGATGTGACATCCTAGGGTGTTGTAGACAAGCCTACCAACCTGATGCAGGGCGCCTGTCATCTAAACTCAATGTACTACAGGGAACCGAGGCTTCCCAAGATTATGCTGACTATGCCAGTAAAGCAGAAGCCGTACGGCTATCGATATCTGGTATACGGAAAACGAGTCATTTTACGTCCTCGCCTTCCTGGATATTCGGCGGAGCGAACGCAAACAAGAGCAGCACGTCTTAGAAGAGCAAATGAAGGAGTTCACGGCCAGGACCATCCTCGTTCACATTGTTCCCAAGACTGAAGGATATGATGAGCGAGAGACGACTACCCACGACCAATAGCAGTGGTGTGACACTCACGCGATCCTGTCCTTGGAGAATGTCGTAGCGAAATCGATCACAAGACTGCCTGGATCACAAAGATACAAAGGATGCGACCCAAAAACAATGGATGGCTGGCTTCCGTTCACAAAACTGTGATTCGCAGCAGACTGCCTTGTGAACATGGACTAAAAGCAGCGTCCTCCTTCAAGCGAACAAACGGAAGCGGAGGTACTTCAAACCGCTTGCCAGCAGCGACTTAAACTACATTGAGCCAACTTCCGAAAGCATAAGTCATACACTAGGAATTAATCTGGGGATAGGTCACAGGACCACGGTCTGGCACAGCCTCCTTTGTCACTACTTCACCAAAAAAACGAGTTTTGGCTGACTTTCCACTGTCGGCGCAACATCCCAGCCAAAACACATACGCTTTGCTTCACTGCTGCGATCGAAAAGAGTCCCATATATAAACACCAAAGTAAAAGTCATCCCGAACCAGATTGCTGGACTTCTGAAGTCCCTGTTCTCCGACTGATTCAAGTCCGAGAGACTTTCACATATGCGCACTAGTGCCCAAGTGATAAGTAGCAGAGTTGTTGAACTTTCACTAGTTCAGGTTGCGACCTCACTTCCAGTATTGAAATCTGGTTACATTCATACAGTAATACTCCTGAGTTGGAGCTGACAGGAAGGTCAGTCATCCTGGACCACCGACCCAGTACGGAAGCTGGCTTTCTCCCGTACTACAGCAACGAATTGCAGTGTGCGAAGGCGGAGGATGATAAAAACCCATGGCAGCTACTCACTCTAGTGTCGCCTCCGGTTAAGGCAGAATTATCAATGCATCGTGTTTTGTTTTTTTATCGTTTTCCAGCATATATTTCAGAGATGGACCCCAGCTTGCTAGTCTCTCCGCGTAGGGTAGCATGCCTTAGATACAACTATGCCTTAATGGCACTCGATTTCAGTGCACTTCTTAAATGGGTATCGGAGGCCTCTAGTGAACAATTCGAAATTGACACGTATGAATTTATCATGGATACTCTTCTGTCACATCGCCCGAGAGCTTCAGGTCAGCAAACAGACCGTCTATACTGAGACTTGTGCTCACGTACGATGTTCGTATGATCGACAAACTATGGGTGGAAACTCCATTAGGGCCCACTGATCATGTAATCATAGCAGTTGACTCTATTCCCTATGCAGAATAGCCAACAGAACACACGGACTTGCCTCACACTATCCCGGGCTCCCATATTCAAACGGAGCTTAGTACTTGTCGAACAGCGGTTCACTTGATGATAGTGCATGGACAGAGGTTGTTAAAAGAGTCAGTAACATGATCACAAGCGCATCAGAAATAAGACCACTACGTTCCAACAATCATGCTATAGTTCTCAAAAGCAGAACTCGGAAATGCATGAGATTAAGCGGTGCATGAAATCATGCCTACAAGGTCAAAGCCGATGCTTAAACCTGAGAATTGTCGTGACCCATTGCAACCATTGTGGCCCACTTGTTTGTAAGTACGCAGTTGCTCATCAGTAGCGCTCAGCTAAAATGTTTGAGGCGAATATGGTTGACGGCACCCGAGTCCGAATATGCTTGTCACTGTGGCATCCATAGGACAGCTACAAGTCGCCTGTGCCTACTCGGAGCCACTGGTGGCTTGTGCTGCATCACCCACAGTTCCGTCCACACCTCCAGTATCCAGTGTAAACTCGGGAAGCTTCTGGATGGGATCCAAGTTTCATCAAAGTGGCCGGCCCACAATGCTTCGATATGCGCACCATTAGTATTCCTGTCTACTTATATAGAGAATCATGCGTACCAGATGTACACAAGACGTTGGCTTAGCCGTAGATCGCTACACAGTGGAGGCCTGAAAAAACTCTGTGCCTAGCACCATCACAAGGACCATGCATACCGTCTCCCCAAGCCACGTCCAAATGTCTCTTGGAGCCAAGGTAATGGATGTGACGGTGTTTCGAAAGGTAGATGTCTTGTCCACATTCAAAACAAGTGCAGCCACACCCAGGATTTCAATTAAAAGCAAAGACCCGAAATGAAAGCAAATGAACACTCACACGTACAGATTAACTGCAGCAATGATGTAGCATATGTACCCCAGCAGCCGCATTGTTGTTCTGAGTTAATAAATGGAATCGAAGGAAGCGCCCTTATCAAGCGCTGCCCTGATTTTGATTACCTAATAACCCGACTCGTTTCCGCTTTCTTATCGCCCCATGTGCATTCGCTGGTTGCTTACCAGACCAGCTTGGCTGGGGCACTAGCGGCCAAATGTGCTACAGTACTCTGGACTTGACGTCGACGCGCCAGTCGCCATCGGCGCCCATGGTTTTTGTAAAAAGTGTCCATTTTCCTCATGCGACAATAAATTTTCGTGTTCCTGAGCAATGGCCGTCTTGACATGCGAACGCCGTTGGTTCCGACCACCTGCCTATGCTTTAGAACACCTAACTTCAACATTGGTTGACGGCTTCCGGTTCAGGACTTGTCTGAATCCACATTAGTTCGTGCTAATCAAGCTGGTCATGTCATATTAACCTAGCTCCGGTTTTCTCGCTTCCATTTCGCTGGATGCAGTTGGCCATATAGCAAGCGCAGCGACATCCGCGACGGATCCATACGGCGTACATATCCCAGCCACCACAGGTGCCGCCGCAGAAGTATATAATGCACTAACTCTCGCCACATCGACGGAGCACGTCCGTATCAGTTGCTCTGTCACGCCAACCGATGCGCAGAATCCTAAGCAGGTACTTTCGAGGAAATCGCTCCAAATACCGCATGGCCTTCTGGTAAAGCGTCCACTTTTCGTAGCCGTAAAGAAGAACGTACAGAACCATCCACCTGAATACCGACAGCTTCGTCCCAATGGGAAGCTGGTGATACTTCCACATCAGATTTTCCAGCTAGCTGAATGCGGCAGCCGCCTTCGACATGAAGATGCACAGCTCGCTAGTCTTCTGCTCGGCTGTCAAAGTAGCACAATATTGGTTCTGTCTCCAATACCTAACCAACAACGTGGATTTGCTTCAGGCGGCGGACTTTACTCCTGGTAAAGGCAGCAATTGCCAAACAGTCTCGCTAATGTTGATGGTGAGGTCGAATTTAGTCACTGTCGAAACGAGAGTTGAAGTCATCTGCTGCGACCCATCCGCGCTGTGCGCAAGCAACCAGCAGTCGTCCGCAAACAGCAATATACGGATGGTTATCACATGAACCAGCGTTCTCGCCCCGAAACGACGGATGTTTGGCAACTCACCATCAATACGGTACTCTACACGCACACCTTACCCACATGCACTACATGACCAGAACATCGTAGCTTTTATGTAAATAGTAAACAGGTCAGGTTCTAAACCATAGTGATGCTTCATACCAGAGACCACGTAAAAAGCTCTCTATGTTTGTCCATTGAACTGAACGCTAAATCGCATACCACTTTATAGGCATTGAATTAAACTTACCAACTTACTTACATAACCAAACTTACCCAACACCAGTCACAGAGCATTGTGGTTCACCATGCCGAAGGCCTTTGTGAAGTCAACAAACAGCGAGTATGTTAGCAAATGTCGCTTTCGGCAAATCTCCTGCAACCGATGAACCGCTTACATCATATCTCTGGTGCTGCGGCCCGAACGGAATCCGCAGTGCTCTTACTTCACGTTTGGCCCAATTGTAGAGGGGCCGCTTCCAAGAATGGCTCTGGGGAGCTCTTCGGAGCTAGCTGAGAGCGGATCGCGAAAGACGGCTAGCGACGAGCCTGGGCCCGGAACTACGGAGCGGGAATATGTGGACAGCGCAATAAACCAGACAAATACGCCGCTAGCGCAGCCCACAGGACCGAGGCCGAGCCGATTGACACAGCCCAGAACAAGCAAGTCGAGAGCTCTCGAACGACTCCTGGCCGATCCAAATCGGGTACAGAGAAGTGGGGATCGAGGCGAAAACAGGAAGGCGGATCTTCCAAGTCAGAGCTCCCGAGGCGAAAGGACTGGCTCGTCTCTAACATCCGTACCTGTGTTGCTTTGTGGGACGGAAATCTAGTCGATATTCGATGGCGCGCGCGAGACCCTCATGTGCCCATTTTCGGTGTGCAATAAACGTCTACCCCCCTGTCTTGTCGTTCTCGCTACACTGGTGCCGTGACCAATCGTGATGGAGTTGACCCAGTTAGAGCAATTTGCGGCCGGTGACGTGGAGGCGTGGCTCGATGAGTTCGACGGAATTGCGGCTTGCACGGGTGTGAGGGGGGATGCAAATTTGCTAATTGCTTTGGGCACACGGTTGAGTGGACGAGCCAAGGCGGTGTATCTGCTCACTCGAAAGGCCAAACCCGGTTGTTCGTTCGCTGAGATGAGGGCTGCCTTGTGTGCAGAATTTGGGAAGGATCTGGAGAGAGAACGAGCACTGCAACGATTTCACGCAGCCAGGTGGGACGAACAGGAGGATTTGGTGGTGTTTTTCCAGCAGCTGGACAGACATCTAACGATTGGGCTCCCCGAGTTAGAGGGCAACGCAAGAGAGCGCCTACTGAAACAGCAGTTTATCCGAAGTCTGCCCGGTCCACTCCATGATCAGGTGAAATTGGCGTCGCTGGTGGGAGACAGCAAAGCGTTGGATCTGGTGACGGTCGCCCAGAATTTGTCGGAACGAGTGACAGTGAGAAGCATCCAGCATGCTGAGTTGGAACAGAAAGTAAATCGCCTATCCGAAATGGTGGAGCAGCTGTTGTCGATAGAGTCTTCAAGCACCACTTCACAACGCAATGTACGGGTAATCCGGAACGGTCGCCGCTGTTTCCGATGCAACCAGAATGGTCATGTGGCGAGATTCTGCACCAACGTCAATGTGCCCCATTGTTTCTCTCTATCCATGCCGAGTCGGTGGCGAGTACCAGTCCTCCAGGTAACTATAGAAGGTGTGTCTGTCCGAGCCATAGTAGACACAGGAGCGGCAGTGTCAATTACGAAGAGGTTCAATGGGGTTCCAGTAAACCCATCTTCAATCACGATGCAGACGGTCGGCGGACATTCTTTGAAAGTGACGGGCACGCAGCGGTTACGAATCAGGATAGGAGAAACGCTCATCAGCCATGACATGTTCATCGTGGAGGAGACGACCGAAACCATCATCGGAACCGACATCCTGAAACGGCTCGGTGTCACAATTGACCTGAAAAACGATGTGGTGATCGTGGCTAACGAGACGATCGAGATAAACAAGGAGAGAACCGACCGGGTTGGTGCCCTCAAAGCCGTGCCTGATTGTCAGAACCGTGCAATACGCAACGTACTGAGCAGGTATGCCCACTTATTCACAGACGCGGAAGATGATTACGGATTTTGCAATTGGGTTGAACACCGAATACCGTTGATCCCAGGAGGACAATGCAAGCCAATCTTCAGACGAATTCCACAGAACACCCTGGTGGAGATACAGAAGCAGGTGACCGAGATGGAATCGAAAGGAATCATCAGGCGAACGCACAGCCCGTATTCATCACCCGTGCTATTGACGAAGAAGGCCGACGGAACCTATCGATTTTGCATCGATTTCAGAGAACTAAACAGGGTGACGGTGAAGGATGCATTCCCGATGCCTCAGATGGAAGAAATTTTCTCAAGCCTTCACAGTGCGAAGCAGATATCTCTGATTGATCTCCGCTCGGGATATTGGCAACTGCCGATCGCAGAAGAAGATCGCCACAAGACGGCTTTCAGTGTCAATGGCCAGCAGTATGAGTTTTTGAGAATGCCGTTTGGATTGTGCAACGCCCCGGCTACATTCAGGCGTTTGTTGCTGATGGTCCTCGCGAACCTGCAAGGCGTGGTTGTGTATGGTGATGACATCATCGTCTTCTCTGAGACGGAACAGGAACATGTGACCAGACTTGGAGCAGTACTGCAGAGGCTAGATGAAGCTGGTCTGAAACTCAGTCGTAAAAAGTCGCAGATTGCCCAAAAGTCAATTGTATGCTTGGGTCACATCGTGGGCAATGGTCAAGTCCATCCACTTCCGGAGAAACGCGAGACGATCAAGTGCTTCGCAAAACCAAAATCCAAGCGTCAGCTCCGTTCGTTCTTGGGAGTGGTGGCATATGATTCAAAGTTTGTGCCCCAGTTCGCAGAGAAGGTCAGCCCGTTGTTAAAGCTGCTTCGCAAGGACGTGCCCTTCGTGTGGACAGCTGAAGCGGATCAGGTCTTTGACCATCTAAAGGCATGCATAGCAGAAGCCCCGACATGTCTACGGCTACCCAATCCTGGTGAGAGGTTCACTGTGGCTGTCGACGCAAGCAACGTGGCCATCGGTGCGGTTTTGTCTCAACCGGCTGGGGTGGTGGAGTACGCGAGCAGAGTGCTGACGGGGGCGGAACAGAAGTATTCAACAACGGAGAAAGAATGCTTGGCCATCGTGTGGGCGTTAGAGAAGTGGAGAAATTACTTACTGGCGAATGAATTCCGGGTCGTCACTGACCACAAACCGCTCTCGTGGTTGATGACGGCGAAAGACCCGCGGGGACGGCTTGCGCGATGGGCCTACCGATTGCAGGAATTCAACTTCACCATTGAGCACGTGGATGGAACGCAGAATGTATTGCCAGATATGTTGTCACGCCCGTGTTTGGACGACATCATGCCAGACAATGCCATACCGGTGCGTGCGTTCGCGATGGGGGAGAGGAACCTGCTGGGAGATCAAAGGACAGATGAATTCGTGAATGTGTTGTGCTCTCACTTACGGGCTGGCACCAAACCGGAGGCCACATCGGAGGAGGTGGAGGAACTCCTCAAGATCTGGAACAGGTTGAAGGTCGAAAACGATAACGTGGTGGTGGCGATAGACGGACGGAAAGTGCCTTTTGTTCCACCAAATCAGCGAGAACGTGTGATGCGCATAACTCATGATGGCGCCCATATGGGATTCGAGCGGATCTTTGAATTGCTGCGGAGGCGAGTGTTTTGGCCAACCATGAGGAAGGACGTCGCGGCATACCTTCGGGAGTGCCCAAACTGCCAAACGAGTCGGGAGGTGGAGTCCCCGAGACCGCCGATGCGATCGATGGAGGTTGGTGAGCCACTTCAGTGTTGGGGACTGGACGTCTTTGGGCCCTTACCAGTGAGTCGAACAGGAAACAGATACATTCTAGTGATGATTGACCACTTCACTCGATGGGTGGAAGCCATACCAATCAAGGACCAAACAGGCGAGACAGTGTCGCAAGTATTCGAATTCAATGTGCCTGCAAGGTATGGGATCCCACAGTGTATCATCACGGACCAAGGGCCCTGCTTCGAGTCAAGAGCGTTTAAGTCAGTGTTGGACAAGTGGGGCATCCAGAGACGGCGAACTTCACCGTACCACCCACAAACCAACGGGATGACCGAGCGGTTCAACCGGACATTGAAGACGTGGATAAACTGCACGAAGTTGGCATGGGAAGATGCTTTGCCTCAGGTTCTGATCGCGTATCGGACCAGCATGCAATCAACCACCAAGGTCTCGCCATTCGAATTACTGTTCGGCAGAGAACCACGGATTGCGCTCGATACTTGCCTACCGAACCAGGGTGAGTGGAAACATCCAGCTGAGCATCAAGAGCGACTGCGATGGAAAGCTAGAAGCGAAACCAAAGCTCGACAAGCGCGGAATAAGCGAAATTACGACGCCAGGCATGAGACTCACAAGTGGAGGCCATTCAGGATTGGAGAACGGGTCAAGTTACGGAACAACGATCGGCCGGATCATGACGGGCCGGGCGCAAGCAAGTTCAGAGAACGCTGGAAAGGCCCCTACACCATTATCGACCAGAAAGCGGGCAACTTCTTAATCGACTGCGGAGGAATGAAACGTTGGGTGAATGCTGCTCTCTTGCGACCATGGTATGAGAGGAAGAAAGGTCCTGGAGGAGGGGCGGGTGTAGAGGGGCCGCTTCCAAGAATGGCTCTGGGGAGCTCTTCGGAGCTAGCTGAGAGCGGATCGCGAAAGACGGCTAGCGACGAGCCTGGGCCCGGAACTACGGAGCGGGAATATGTGGACAGCGCAATAAACCAGACAAATACGCCGCTAGCGCAGCCCACAGGACCGAGGCCGAGCCGATTGACACAGCCCAGAACAAGCAAGTCGAGAGCTCTCGAACGACTCCTGGCCGATCCAAATCGGATACAGAGAAGTGGGGATCGAGGCGAAAACAGGAAGGCGGATCTTCCAAGTCAGAGCTCCCGAGGCGAAAGGACTGGCTCGTCTCTAACATCCGTACCTGTGTTGCTTTGTGGGACGGAAATCTAGTCGATATTCGATGGCGCGCGCGAGACCCTCATGTGCCCATTTTCGGTGTGCAATAAACGTCTACCCCCCTGTCTTGTCGTTCTCGCTACACAATGACATGGTTAACCATGCGGCTAAACAGCCTTCGTGCTGTCGCCTTCCAAAAGCAAAGCAGCAAGTTGATGCCACATTAACTGTCAGCACATTGCTTGCTCCCATCGCCCGTTTGCAGTGGTAGCACAAGAGAATCATTCAACGCAGATGGAACCTCTTCTTCAAATCGCACTCGCCGCACCGAGTGGTACAACACATGCATCAAAGGGAGTCCACCGTGTTGCAACTCTTCGAGCATTATCCTGTCGACTCCGTTGCACGTGTCGTTTCGCAGATGGGTAAGTGTTCTCTGCGTATCCTGTAGTGTCGACTTCTCAGCAAGACACCTCTATATCTTGTTTTCAGTCCGTGCAACGTAAGCCGGTAAACGTCTGCACGCATGTTCAAGAGGCATTTGAATTGCTTCGAGAAACCCATATATTATTTCAGTCTGTGTGCAGACAGCACGCGAGATGCCATCCACCAGCGTCCTCATCGACTGCAGGGTGGGTTCATCCACCGCCTGTCTAGCATTCTGTCTGGTCCGTCTTCTCCGTCCACCATGCATTTTTGATGCGCTGGTTCGCTGGAGTCAGTCGCAGACGCATTTTGTGATCCTGTCTCCCTATCTCAGTCGCTTTTGCCTTTCACACGCGCAGCGTATGCTGCATTCTTCTCCGACAACAATGCGCCCATGGTTTCGCTTCACCGTCACGGGCCGCTGACTGAGGTGATAGAGTCGATATCGCCAATGTGGGTAGCCATCGGCTTCTCCAACGCAATCCTTTTCTCAACAGTACATAGGGAGGGAACGTTAAAGTTGCGCCGCTGATTGACGGTAAGCGAGCAACGCATACATTTACGAAAATATAGGTACCATTTGGTCCGCACCAACTTGTGATCAGTGCCACTATCAGCTCCACACAGTACACGCACAGTACACGCACTTCACTCATATCCCGCTAGCGTACGAAGACATTTGAGCAGGTGAGCGTGACACTCGCACACAATGCAAACCAGGTGTTCTTGATCATCAGGCCCTGAGTGGCGCAAATTGGGAGCGGTCGGTCACCGTTCCCATTGGCTGTGCCAATAGCATACGGACCGTTTACGTCGGTACACATCGCAACATCATGCACAATGCACGCGTTGAAATCGCGCTGCGGGAATAGCCGGTCACTCCTCGGCACAAACCGTAACACGGAGAATAACTGAGTGTAAAAGTAATCCCTCGTGTTATCAGGATAACACTTAGTGGAACCATAAGTGGCAATGAGAGATACACACTTACAACGTCGGAGGCGTAGGCAAGGCGTCATCAATTGTGGGCTGAAGTCAGTCGGCGTTGCCACCATCTAGCAAATTAGTCCGTCGGATAGTATAACTCCGACCCCACGTTCAGGTGATGCTGTGTTGGAATTTCCCACCAAGTAGAACATTTAGCCAACACTATCCTTGTGCAGCTTACTTGGTCAGCAGGCCGAGTCTCACTCAACGCGACAATATTAATGTAGGAACGACAGGGTGCCATAGCAACCAATGCAGTGCGTCCCTCAGGGTGTGTAGTTGTATTGCAGTCCAGTAATGTGCTAACGTTACAGCATCTGATGTTGGGCGCCTGGCAATAGCTGGTGTGTTTCCCTGGGGCTGAGGAAATGGGGGGTTAGGTGAAACGCGGACTGGGGATAATGTGCAAGGAAAGAATAATGAAGGGGAGCGTCTGTGGTAACTTGTTTTCGCTTATCCACCCCTCTGTAGGCAGCAGATAAGGAGACCCTTTCCACTTCCCTACCACTGCGCAACGGCTGTTGCAGCATGACATTTTCTGCAGTGTTGTACTAAATGGCTTGTATTTGGAGTAGATTACTGCCAGGGCGTCGTCATTTGAACAAAACGGCTCGGGTCCTCAGTCAAAGTCTCCGATAAAATGTACTCCAGAATTGAAGCGGGCTTTGCGCCATATATCGGCGAAAGGACTTAATCGAAGTGTCTTGGCTCTTCGCTAGAAGAATAGTGTAACCGAACTCCCACCCAGAGGTTATCACGAGGAGGCATCCAGCACGTGAATCCACGGGACAACATTGTAAGTAGCAGGTCGAAGATGTGTCAGGATCTCGCCATCAAAAGCGTCAGTGCGCCGTGGACTTTCCCGCTAATAACAAACCACGGTACAACCAAATCAACAGCCTTCATTAAATCAAGTATAGCATTCTGCTAGTTGATTTATCAGGCGGAAGGACAAAAAGGCGAGGCAAAGGCGGTCTATAGTGTGTAACTACAACAAACCTTGACATTTGGATGCGCAGTCTGGCTGTTTCACATACCATCATTCATGCTACGGACCGCAGAGGCTGCACACATAATCTTCATTCCCGCAATGGTGTTAAGGAGGTTGCTTTTACCTGGTCGTTCCTCGCCGAAGACCCACCTAAAGTCGTCTGGCTGGAATTCCTTATCAAATTCACTCAACTGGTTACAATTTCTTCAGAAATAAGGGTTTGCTTTGGGCTTTAAATAGTTTCTTTCGTAAGGAAAAGGACCCGAAACGGAATGTTAGTACGCAACGCAGCTTGGCGCGAGTATAGTTTAGCACCAACGCCAGATATTTGGGACAACTCCGTAGCCCACAATGACAACTGCACTCAACTGCTCAAAGCAGACAAAGTCGCGCATCGTCAGAACATGACGAAACTTGTAGTGCTAACCGCAAACTGCTCTAGAAAATCTCATTGGACTACAAAAGGTGAAGCAGGGAATTCCTCCACTCCGGATCGCTGATGATCCAAAGAGGACTTTTAAAGGAGCAGTAAACGTGATGCGGACGCAGTATGCTCTTACATTTCATAGGGTTATACCATCAGGAGAGCTTCTCACTTTTGTTGTGCATCCTCTATTACTCACGCAAATTTCTTTTACTACGGAAAGTATTTTGCAAAGGCAGACGTCTACGTGCAAAGACAGCTATCCGGGTGCCGATACCATTCGCCCAGAAGCACTGAGAGAGGTCGCAAGACAGCTGGCAGAAAATTTGGCTCAGGTCTTCCAGTGCTGCTTAGACCATAACCAGATACCTGCCAGGCGAAAACTTGATATAATAACTCAGATTCACAAAGACTTAAGCAGAACTGAACCCTCAGATACTGTTCAGGTTAATGGAATCTAGCGTTGCATATGCGCTGTTGTGGTATGGGGAAAATTGTAACATTAGTATTGCGGAGCCACACGGCTTCCGTAGACAGTGCCCATACACAATGAATTCATTAATTGTACGCAGCAGTTGAACCGAATTAGCTGACACTGGAGAGTACGTTGTTGTGATCGACCTGGATTTTTCTAAGGCATTCGATCGTTTAGATCCTCGGATTCGGTTTTCCAAGCTCCAATAATACGGCATAGGTGGCCCTCTCTTGAGCTGGATAAACAACTTTCGCCTTAAACGACAATTTGGGGTTAGAGTCCAAATCTCCTTATCTGACTTTATACAAGTCCAGTATTGTGTGCCGCAAGGCTCAGTCCTAGAGCCATGATTGTTTTTTGGTGTGTAATAATGATCTCGCACAGAAAATCGCTTCGACTTTCCTAAGGACACAACACTGACGACATCAAGATTTGGCGCAGGATTCTAGTGGATGCCGATCAGAATTTGACTTAGTGTGACTTTGGTATGGTACATCAGTGGTCAGTCAAAAAGATGCTGCATTTGAACTTGAACAAATGCAAGGGGTTCTTGTTTCGACATTAGAGTATCTATTCCTACAGACTAGGAACGCAAGTACGACAACCATTTTCCGTCAAGTGCCACCTTGGCACGCTGGTTAAGGATAACTTGGGTTGTTCCCGGCAATCTGAGAAAGCATGGAAAGCTGCTAACCTACACGTTGGGCTGATGCGACGAGCGTTAGGACAAATCGACATCTCTATTTTCCGATAGGTGATCAGTGCATATGTTCGCCATTCAAGTATGGCATCCACGGCTGGAACATGACCTCCGTGTACTGGACCCACCACAACGTCGGGTTTCGAAATACGTCACTGTAATGCGCCAGCTGCCATAGGAGCAGAAGCTGAAACATTTGGGAATATTCAGCGGACGGTATCGCTGAATACGAATTGATCTGGTCGTGGTATAAATTGATCCTGTACGATTCACATAATGTATGCCGTTCTTTACTAGAACTTAGCCGTCACACAAAGTAGAGGGGTCACCCTCTAAACCTGTCACAACAATACAGTTGTCTGCAATGACGTAAAAATCTCTTTTCTATTCGCGTGAGTCACCCGTGGAATGCTCCCCAAGAACTGGTCGTTTCTGCACCTACACTAGCCATATGTAAAAGTCGGTTGGACGACATACTCATTCATTTGCATTTGGTTACTTAGTACACTATCGCTCCATTCTACTACCGAGACATACCTTGACTTTATTGTTTGTCATCTATTGGAGCGATGAGACTATACTGTGCAGGGCTGCCGCATTAAAAACGATAAATCCATTCTTTTGACAGTAAAAGTACGAACTGCATTTTTACATTAACTTTGGTCGATAACCTGCCGGACCACTCAGCCGGGCTAGTAAAGCACTGCTTCTTAACCCGTTTAAAGTCGTTGTGTATTGATCAGCTACCTTGTTAAAAAGGGGACATTTCGACGACAGTAGGCACGTTACCCAGGCGAATGCTACGCGAAGGCCAATGGGCTTGAAGGCTAATCGGCGCCGTCAGAGTAAGTTGACCATGATTTAATGAGCTGGATGCAAAGTGAGGAACTGACTTATAGCGTTACGGGTCCAGAGCAATTACGGTATTTGGGAAAAGTCAAACGAACTGCCTGCGAAAAACTCTGCTCCTGAACGGACGGCGTGCGGTGCGATGTTGGCTGATCTACCGGGGGAGCGGAACAGATGGGCCCAGCCGGTGGAAAGCCAATCAGAGCGACAGTGCAACCTATCCTCATTTGCACAGGCCGGATGCACAACCCAGAATTGTTTTGGACTACTGTGCGCGAATTGCAACTTTGTTCGAACCGAGATAAGAGGGATCTAAGCAGGAGCGGATGAACAACAAGCGCCAGTCGATGGACCCAGGCAAATGGCTGGCAAAAGCAATGGAACAAAAGCACAATGAAGTTATCACGGATATAGAAACAAACGTCCAACAGTTTTCCGTAAGTAAAGAGGGATAGTAAAATAGCTGTGTCAAAAAAACGTGTAGCGGTGTACTTTCCGTAAATTTCACTTGTACACATTGTTTGGTTAGTTTGCCCAGTGTTCCAATAACTTAGCATAAATTATGTAATACAGATGATGCTATGCACCATCAAGTCGAATTTTTATTCGGTTAACGTAGGAGCAGATATAACAAATTGCGGAAGTGAATTGCGTAGCTGGGATACACAAAATGAGAAATAGTTCGGCAGTATTCCAACAGACTAGACTGCGCAACTGCATTGCAGTAAAGCAGTGTGCGCAGTTGTGCGCAGTACAAAATGCTACTTCGTCTCATAATGACAAATACTGGAATCGCTGCGCAGATTCCGTTTTGATTTTCGGATGCCTATCTCGACAGCAATAATCTTTCGCCTAGATGACATGTTGCGTAGGCGATTAGTACTGTGGATGCATTTGGGGGAGAAAGGATGCGCATTGCAAGGTGTCAACGTCTATCAGCAACCGCCATGTGTGCACATGATCTCAACATATCATGTCATATTGTAACTTGCTATTTATAGAACCTACACAAATATTCCCGTGCAATCCAGCGCACCGACAAGTTACGCAAGACATTAATTTCCTGTTGTTATTATCGTCGTTGTTGTTGTTGTCATCTTCGTCGTTATGGTTGTTGACGTTTGCTCAGATACGCGTACCTTTTGAATATTTTACCGAGACTGTTATGGGAGTAAGCTGCGTTCGCGCTCCGCCAATTCGGATGTTGCGCTGTGTTGAACTGTGCTGCGTGTCAGCCCTCAGGCCGACGTCACCTCCCGTGTTCAGCTCATCGGATCTACCGCTACTTCCATTAAAACAATTGCGCACTGAACTTACGACATCGCGAGCAATCACATAACCCGGCCCCCTAACAATGAACAGCACATCCTTCCCATCTTGAAAGTGGTCAGTTGCACATTCCCAAACTTCATTAATATCTTACCCCCCACGGCTTTTGTCGGAAGAGAGCTTTCAGGCCGTAAAGCACAAATGATACCTAACCATCCCCGCTTTCACATGAATTTAAAGGACGTTAACTTTTGAATTCCTGGACGCTAAAGTGTGCGACGCAGAATAGCTAACTGCATTACACCCGATTCTGCCGTTGACGCCGTGTGGTGTATACTACAAAGGCTGTTTCCCCATCCAGAAGGACGTTTGGACACTCGCCACAGTTCAGGACTGGAACTCACGGGATGTAGGAATCTGTGGATGACTACGCGGCAGACGTTTGGTTGTTGGCGTCAGGTGCATTCCCCACCCGTTAGGTAACCCCAGGTGACGAATTCGTGGTGGAGGCTCGTGGAAGGGATGGGCGATTTGTCCACTCGTCAACGATTTGCCTGCACACCCCCACAATTGCTCGAGGAAGCGACATCGAGAGCAAAGGAATACGCTACCGCCTATCGAATTCCATGTACAGCAACACCTGCGGCATATATACTAATTGCAGTAGCCTAACATCCGCATTTACCTTCGCCCCAGCAGACCAGCACTTAGAACTATTTGCAAAGCCGAACCAATCGTGTGCTGCTATTGCAACTAGTTCATCATTACGCGGCCACAACGCCGAATCATTTACCATCAGGCCGACCCAATATAAGCATTTTAATTTGATTGTGTCCCGTGTTGTTATTCTAATCCATCAATTTAATTGTTATCCTCAACCACTCCTGGGGGCCATTATCAACGGGATGCCAGTGTGTGCTTTGAACATCACCGAAGCTACATGCCTCTTGTTGCAGCCGATCTTTCGTTCGGGTCTTAGTCACGTCAATACTCAACAATGTTAACAGCGCTGAACTAGTGGCCGAGGCAACAGCCGTCGTAGCTGTGGTCATAAGCAACCGCATACTATGCAGCACAGTGGTGTTCTCCTTCCTCACACTGGTTTTGGCACGCAGCACAATGCAGTATGTTCCCAGCGATCGATCGATCGATCTAACGAACTGACAGCTATTGAGTTTAAACGTGAAAACTGGTTTCTCGCTAGTGGCACAGATAAATAATATGTTCAAGTTTGACGAATTTGTCTAAAACTAAAAGGTGTGGGTTTTAACTAGACAAGTTTCCGCGTGTACATTTCTTGGTGTAGGCGTTGTTCGTATGCGCTTTCATCATGGTATGTAGGTATCTAGCACGTGCCCAATAAACATTTGGCAGAGTGCCACAACCCATGGGTAACAATAAAAAAGGAGGAAGAAGAGTCAAAAGGATGCAACGTCCCATATGTTGTGTGGACAGAGAGCTTCCCGGTTGCCCAGACTGAGGAAGAGGGCTGACTTAAGAGGTCCCGCCCCGAGCCTTTGGTCTTAGAGATCTGACCCGCAAGGCAGCTGAACGATTCACGAAGACCGTTGACAGCCAGGTGGCTCGTTCGCCTTCTTTGTGTTGGAAGCAGTCCACAGAGAAGTCGGTGGCCAGCAAGGTTATTCATCCGCCCTCCGTTAGGTACTCACCGTTTTTGTGCAAGGTAGATAAGTACTTCTAAGTAGGTTGTTAGCGCGTCGAAAATAATGACTTCCATGAACTTTGAAAGCATCGATAGAAAGGTTACAGTACAGTAGTTGGCAGAATCGGAACGACTACCTCACTCGTGAATTGGGGTTATCGTCCCGTGTTTCCACATTTTGAGCATATGTATTTCTTCAAAATACCGTCGGAAAAACCCAACCAAAAGCTAGACTAAGTTCCCTTCTACCGCCCCATTTGACTTCAGTTGAGTAGTATCAATTCCACTAGAGCTGTGCTTACGCATAGTTAAAAGTTCTTTCAGGAGCTTGTCTGCCGTGAAGGACATATGAGTGAGTTATGGGGTGAGATAACACTTCGTGTTGGTATAAGTGGCAAGTAAACACATCAAATGGTTAGAACAGATTGCAGTCGCATTGCAGTCGCGCATTAACGGAGCTAACAGCGTATCGACAGATAGCTTGTGGTTTTGTGACATATGTTCAGATAGTCCGATAATTAAGATTGTTCAAGAACTTAAGATAAGGTGTGAAGCATTGGCTGTTACGTCTGCAGACCAAAAGGAACTGATCGCGGCATTGGGAGGGAAAATCTCAGAACTCGAGTTGCAGATTAGTGCATTACGTAGCCCGAATCCCCGACCTGTTAAAAGGCAAAAGCTCTCTAGCAACAGTGCTATCCAGTCCAGCGAAAGGCAAACACCGTTAGTGAAAAACAGCGGCGAAAACAGGCCGCTTGAACGGTACCCCAAGTCGCACGTAATGCGCCAAAGCATGCAGAGTTACGCACAAATTGCACGATCACCTCCGTCAGTAGCTGGGCAACAACAATTGACCCCTACAGATAGTGCAACTAACGGCGTTGCACGTAAAAATTCTTGCTGTAGCCTTGGCCTATCATCTAAGGAAGACAAGCCAGACACCCCCACTCGACAAACCTACGCTCACTAGGAACTGCAGAACAAACAATTACTACGCAACCAAAAGACGATGACAGTAATATGTTCAAACGTCCCAGAACCCACTAGCGAATCGCCAAAAGGTAGACAAGCCGAGGAGAAAAACCGGTGGGCTGAAATAACCTGCGCACTCGGATTGGAAGTTCTCCCAACTAGTCTTACACGCCTTTCATGAAATCCATCATCTCCACACTTAGGGGAACCTCGGTTACTGCGAGTAACGTTTGGCAACACGTGTGACTTGGAAGATGTTCTCTTAGCAAGTCACATGCTAAGGAACTCTTCTGTCAGTGCTCGCATTTTTCCTGAGAGACCATGAGCAGAAAGGCAGAAGCGTAAATCCAACCCTAGTTCGTCACGTCAAAATGAGATGAAGAAAGTGGTATTGGTTCATGGTGTGCCAGAATTGAAGCATGACGATACCAGTAAATGACAGAAGCACGACATGGAAGAATGGCGGTACATGGCAGAACTATACGACATGAAGAATGTCGTGGCTTTTGACGTCACCCGTCTAATTGCTTCCACAAACTACCAAGGTAGCGGGCCACGAATTTTGAAAGTTACCTTGGTTGCGCCCGAAATGGCAATCCAAGCATGGCATGACAACATGAAACTTGGGCCTCCAGAAGTACGGTTAAGACCATTCCTTCAATTAGTACAGACCTCAGATACAGATGAGCCAGCCTCAATTGTACCTACCTCAAACCAGCCAACTGTGCAAACAACCGCTTCAAAAAACTGCAGCAGACCGGCACTATTTGTGCCGGTCACTCACAGCGAACCGAGCTCCTGATGCGTCAACAAATACAATGCTGCTACACCAACACTCAGGGGTTGTACTCTAAGCTCTCGGAGCTGCGCCACCGACATGAAACAACAACCTGGAATCTAATAGCAGTCACTGCAACTTGGCTGTCAAACGACATACTTGATCCAGAGATTGAACTCAGTGAGATGTCAGTCATTCGAAATGATCGGCCATCTCGCGGTGGCGGTGTTGCTCTCTACTATCGAGATTTTTTGAAATGTGAGGCACTTACCGAAAATTCCCTTGTTATTCCCGACGCACTATTTTGCCGACTGCGCCTAGCAGGTCGAGATGTTGGTTCACAGAAGAAGAGTGATGCTTGCCTCTTAGCAGTTATTTATAGACCTCCGAACTCATCAGCAGACAGCGATAACATTCTGTTAAACGCCCTCCGCTATGCTGTTTCACAAAAGTACTCTCACTATCTTATAATGGGGGACTTTAATGTTCCTTCAATAGCATCAGCGTCCCCTAATGGGCCATCATTTAAATCGAAACTCCTCGAATTCATGGATATGGCAGTTTTGTATAACCATGTGCATCGACCAACCAGACATCGCGGTTCAAACAAGCCATCACTCCTGGACTTAATCCTGACTAATGAAGAGTTGATGGTTGAGTCAGTAGCATACGATCCTCCACTGGGCCGTAGCGACCATTCAGTCCTAACATTTGGTTATGTATGTTATGCCAGTATTGTTTCTAAAGAAAGAGAGACTCAACGCACTATTACGGACTATCATAAGCTGCGCAGCTTAGCAGCAACCGTTGACTGGGACCTACAGACGCGCAGCGCAGCGAATGACGCGTGGAATGAATTGAAAGACAAACTTAACTGGGTAATACAATCAGCATCGAAGGTTGTACCATTACGAGCATCGCGCCGGACCAATACGTGGATCCGGAGCAGAACACGTAAATGGATCAACAGAAGAGATGAAATCTGGAGGCAACCTTTGCTAAGCCCATGTGATATCACATGGCAGGATTACAAAGTCATCAGAAACTACTGCACGTCACTCATTAGAGTCGATAAGTACGAATGGCAGGAGAATATGGTGCTGAAATTTAGGAGTAACACCAAACTGCTATACAGGTATGTGAATGGCAAAAGAAAGGTTAAGCCCGGAATACCACCACTCAGGACGGCCAGTGGCCTAACAACTACTGCTGTGGATGCCGCGAACGCTCTACTCTTGCAGTTTGGCTCGGTAGCTACAAATACCATAGAACCTTCGCCCTATCAACTCCCAACAAATGTCGTTGGCTTATCCAGCGTCACCTTTACTCCAGCAGCCGTTGCAAGCAAACTACAGTCTCTCCGGGAGTACAGTGCCCCTAGAATCGACATGATCTGCCTAAAAGTACTAAAAACCCTTGCTCCCACCATAGCGGCACCACTTGCAACCTTTTTCCAGGGTCTGCTTAACACCTATACACTCCCATCTGAGTGGAAAAATGGAATTATCACTCCAATATATAAAGGAGGTAAGCGCTCGGATCCTGCTAACTACCGACCTATTACTCTCCTTCCTGTTTTATCAAAAGTGATGGAATCGGTAATCGCAGATGGACTGACGCGATACTTTAAAAGTCAACAGATAATTTCTAATGCCCAACATGGTTTCCGACGCAGACGATCTTATCTCACCAATTTGCTGATTACTCGGGACTTATGGACCAGGGCGGCTGATGAAGGAGTGCCCATAGATGTGATATACCTGGATTTTTCTAAAGCATTCGACAGGGTCAATCACTTCTTTCTCCTCCAAAAGCTTGCTGCCTACGGTATCAACGGTTCCCTGATCACCTGGTTGGAAGACTACTTACACGACAGAGCAATCCAGGTAAGAATAGCCGACACCTATTCTGAAAGCCTTTACGTCTCCAGTGATGTACCACAAGGATCCGTCCTCAGCCCGCTCCTATTTTTAGTCTACATTAATGACCTTCCAGCAGACATTCTATCTCCAATGCAAATATTTGCAGACGATGCTAAAATATGGAGAGCTATTCGCTCAGCATCCGACCGTGTCTACCTCCAGGAAGATCTGACCCGGATTAACGAATGGGCAGAAAAGAACCAGCTCCCACTGAACCCTGCAAAGTGCCACCTGCTGACGGTGCACAACAGCTTCGTCAACACATACCTTTTGGGGCAACACATTATGCAACACGTGACTAGTGAACGCGACTTAGGTATAATCGTGCAAGAGAGTCTTGGAAATTCGCTCCAATGTTCGAAAGCCGCAAGTGTGGCGAACTTGAACTTGAGACTTTTGAGGCGAGCTCACTGCACTTTTGAGCGACAGGTAGTACCATTGTTGATTAACTCCTACATTCGTCCTCATATTGAATATGCAATTCAGGCCTGGTGTCCATGGTTAAAACGAGACATCCGCCTCTTGGAACAGCCCCAAAGAAGAGCCACAAACGCAACGCGTGGACTATCCGGTATAAGTTACGAAATGCGTCTTCGTGTACTCGGTGTGTTCTCAATAGAATACCGACGGCTTCGCGGAGATCTTACTCTCACATACCGGAAACTAACCGAAAGCGAACATCCATGTACATCACTGTTGACTCTAGCCCCATACAAACAAAACCGAGGCAACCACTTGAAACTAATGACGCAACACTTTCGTTTGAATTGTAGAAATTATTTTTTCTCACTTAGAATCTGTTCTCACTGGAATGCATTACCAAACTATGTGGTGAACGTACCAGACATGACGACATTCGAAAGACTTTTAGATTTTCATCTTAGTGATAAACGATACACGACACTTTGTTAAAGTACAATGATTTAACCACTGATACTTTACGTTCCACGTTGGAACATTTTGCTTTTAATTTTCTTTTGCATATCCATCCTGTGGATCTTGTAAAGTTATGCTTTTTATCCCATCATACACCATTGAACCATTGAACCAGTCGCATAACATTCACCGTATCCTTCGTGGTCAATGTCAGCCACTCCGCCGTTTGAAGAGGATGAATTCACTGTTTCACCTTAAGCAGGCTGTTTAGGTGTTGCTACGGCGGCTTGTGTTATGAGACCATATGTATCTTCATTTTATCCTCTCGAAAAAGTTGAGTACCGTGGCTATGTTAAAGAACAATGGCCATCCCTGCCTCCGTGCTCGAAGAGATCCTATTAATCTGCCGGGCCCAAATCCACACCAGTTTACATGTGCGTGTCCTGCTGCGTACAAGCAGCCCCACGCTTCTCTAGTGGACTGCATTAGTTTTCATACATCAGCAACCAGTGTGCTAAAACGACCGGCAAACTGTTACCTTGCGCTAGCCCGTGCCTCGTCTGCAAGAAAGGTTCAGCTTGTTGTCTCACCAAGTCCAGCTAGTGAGTTGTTGAGTACAGTAGTTGTGCGGTAATGTTCACGGGACATGCTACATAAAAGGTGTATCGGACGAATAAGACTACATGAGCACCACGCCTCGGACAGACAGCGAGGATTATTCCCATTATCATGAGTTCTTCGTTGATAAATATTCATTCCAGTTTATCACTCTGGTTTGGTTGCTGATGTGGTCATGAAACGGAAAACTGGAGACAAGCTCTTATAGATCCGCCTTGGACTGTTCTCCAGGAGCAGTTCTGGATTCCGGATCGTGAATGTTTAAATCACCAGTACTAAAAACGTGGCTGCACTACTTTTTTTATCCTCTGATCCAGTACGGCTGCGAGATGTAAGTCCATCCCTAGTGTAGAGGAAGGAGGGCGGCAAACGACTGTCACCAAGCAGACGTCATTTTCCTTTAAACGTAGGCAACACCAAAGGAAATTCTTTGCGGTCTTGACCGGATCCTCTGTAGGCTCACATAGGATGTCATTGCAGAAGTACTGAGCTACCGCGTGAACTAAGTTCACTTACTGCTTACTGGCTGGGCTCACCCGTGTCAGTAAGTGCCCACTAAGGCCAAACTAACTATTCATCCGACTGAGTTAACTTGTGCAAAGTGTTGTGTTTTAGGCTAGGCATAATACATTTTTGCGTACCGCTGTAACTGACGTATTCTACTGTCTTACGCTGCTAGCCAGCCACTGTGTTACTGAGAGTTGTAGTTTCATGCGTGCCGACCCGTAACATTCGGGACGGAGATCACACTTGGAATCCTTTGCTACGAGCCAGTTGACTCAACCTGAACCAGTTCGAAAAGGTACTTCTTGCAAGCACACTTTAGCGCTTTGGACACGCTGGAAGAGAATCGTCTGCGATAACTTGAACTGTTTTAAGTTACAAACTCTCATGCTTATCTTACCAAAACCCAAGCTGTCAAACTCCTCAGACATCTTGGAGCAGAAGATCAAAGCCAGTTTGATACAGTGCGTTCGTACGGAAACAAACCTTTTTCGGCCAGTCTTGACGCAATCGATTATCTTTGAGGGCCTCGGCAACTTGTCTTGACGGCACGCTTGAGTCTTTCCCAGTTACGACAGGGAGAGGAAGGTGTTAGTGAATTCACTAGCCGTATACAACAATTCCTCCCCGACTGCCAGTATAGAGTTATTTCACCCACGAAGTTCCAAGAGACAATGACCATCCAGTGTCCGTTGGACGGTATCCAGGACAATAAGGCCAGGGGACGTCCAGTTTCGGAAGCCGAGAACAAAAGTTCTTGGGAGACAACATGAGCGCTGGTCAGACAACGGGACAACGGGACAACGTGGTGAAACAATTGGGTCCTTCTCGGAACGATACTTTTCCCTACGCAGTTCATACCATCAAATCGCGACATCCATCAACCGGCAAACGTACGTGTACTTGCTACCGATGCGCCGAATGGCATGAAAACGCTGTTGCCTGTAAACACAAGCAATCCATCTCTCACAATTGCAGCATAACTGGACATCTTACACGCTCATGCCATTCGACCATTCTCTAACAATCGATGTTCCGGTCTACAAAAACAGCTGTTCGAATTGTGAAAGACTCTGAGTGGTCAACACGGTATTTAAGTTCGCACACTACCACATCGGGTTATGGGGATGCCTCCATATACTGTGGATTTGGGCATAGAAGACCGACCAGTGCGCTTGGAAATCGACACCGTGGCGTCAGTCGTCTTGATCAACAGGCGAACATTACCTGACCTAGTTCTGACAATGACTCAGTCTACGTTACGTTCTTACTTGAAAGAAGCACCCGATGTATTGGGAGTGTGTAATGTGAAGGTAACTCGTGGAAGCTATATGCTAACTCTTCCCGTGTCGTAGTTATCACCGACGGCCCAAAGCTGTTTGGAAGAAATTGGTTTAAATACATGCCTGAGATACTTCATACTGTCAAAAAGGTAGACCGCAGTCCGTCTTTGCCCACGCTTCTGAAGGTTTGTTCTACTGTTTTTGATCTCAACCTGCCCGGGAAATTGCGTGGTTTCAAAGCGTGTTGCAACATCTGGCCAGGCACATAGCCAAAAACTTTTCAAAGTACTAAGCTTGCCTTTTGCAATCCGTCCGAAGGTTAAGTAGGAGCTGGATCGTCTTTAAAAGGATTGTGTAATCTCGCCTGTGCGCCACTCATCCCGGGACGCACCGATCGTTTCGGTATAAAAACCAGATGGCACGATTCGCATTTGCGGTAACTAGAAACTAAGAGCCAATCAGGCAATGAGTAGGAAACACTACACCATTCCCCGAATAGAGGACCACTATGCAACCTTGATGGGTGGACGAAAGTTCTCCAAACTTGATCAAGGGCAGACTTATTCTCAAGTAGAGCTTCGTGAATCTGTTAAGGAAGTCACTACTATCAATACTCATATGGGGTTGTTTCGCTAAAACCGGTTACCGTTCGGAATACACCCCTCACCGGCAATCTTTTAGAGGATGATAGACAATTTAGTGAAAGGCATACCTAAAGTGTGTGCTCACTTGTATGATATCTTGGTTACTGCTAGGACACAAAATGAACATCTGGCGGCACTCACTACTGTCATGGAGAGCCTCAAAGCCAGCGGACTTAAACTCTAATAATCAAAATGTGTCTTTTTCTCCCAAAGTGTTGAGTACCTGGAGTTTTGTTTGGACAAGCATGGGCTACATCCGTTGCGGGAGCAAATTCAACCTATTTTGGACTCACTGACACCGCGTAACAACCCCGAAAAGCAATCAGCTCCAGGGATGGCGACACATTACAGTCATTTTTGCCCAACTTAGCGACTACTCTGGCTCTATTGTATGCAGTGTTACGTAAGAACACCCGGTGGTTGTGATCACCAGAACAACACAATGCTTACGTTGCTGTCAAGCTGGCTATAAGTAGGGCTAATTTTCTGGTACACTTTGATCCGAAGAGGCCGATTACTCTCTGGTGTGGTGCATCGCTCACATGGCTCGGAGCAGTGGCATGGCATGGGTGCGGTCCGGACGGCATGTAAGTACCGTCGATTATTCGATACCAAATATAAAGAGAAAGACATTCGGTTAAGGTGTGGGTGGAAAGCTTTAATGTTACTTTGTATGAGCAATAACACAATCGCACCATGTGCCATATCTGTGTGAATGTTCTTCCCAGCCATCTCCTTATTTGTCCCATTCTGGTCACTTTCACCACATTTAATTCACTGTCCCATACGACCATCTATTTCATTGAAAACTAAGGTGCACTTTACCCTAAGCCGATTGTGTGGCTTTCACGCGCCTATTCTGCCCTCATACAGGAGGAAAATTTTGCCGCCGCCCCGGGTGGTAAATGTAGTTGCTACGCCACTGGGTCGGAGTCGTGCAGTCTCAGAAAATTGAAGACATGACCGAACGACCCATGGCTCTTGTTACCAGAAGCTTGGCACCAGCAGAGAGGAACTACATCGAGCTATACAACGAAACCTTGGTGGTTATCTTTTGAGTCAAGAAATTTCACCAATACCTGTGGGGAAGAAGGTTTGAAATTGTTACAGAGCACAAACATTTAGTAACCTTGATCGGCGAGACAAAGGACATGAACCAGATGGTGTCCCCTCTTCTGCAGCGTTTGGGCTTCCTGCTTTCGGTCTACAAGTACAAAATCTTGTATGTTCCTGGAAAAGCAAATGGAGTCGCCGATGCTCTAGGCCGATTACCGTTGAGTCAGCTATCCAATTGCGTTTTGAAGCTTGCTGAGTTGGTTCATTTGTTACAGCATTTAGATGGAAACCCAGTGCTAAGCGCAGATATCCGCCAAGAAACCGAACGAGGCACACTGCTTACCAAAGTCTAGCGTCTAATATCCCAGGGATGGCCTGAGAAGTGTGGTCCTCATCTGCTACCATACTTTACTCGTGCTCCGAACTTAAACTTAAAGATGGATGCCTTTTCTAGGGATGCAGAGTGAGCATAGCACCCCCGGTCGCAACCAAATGTTTTACGACACTTACACAAAACTCACCCGGGAATCACTAGGATGGAGAGACGTGCTCGATCTTATGTGTGGTGACCCTATTGACAGAGATATAGTGGAGTAAATCCGACACTACGACGCCTTTCAAAGCACACAGAGAAGCGCCCTTCCGGTACCACTCAGCCCATGGAAACGGACCAGTAAACCATGGGTGCGTTTACATGCTGACTTCTTTGGTGCGTTCAACGGAAAGATTTTTCTCCTTTTGATCGACCCATACTCGAAATGGATCAAAGCTTTTCCGCTAACACGAGCCAAGACAGAGACTACAGTCTCATACATTTGAACGCGCTTTAAAACCTTCGGTGGACCACATGCGCTGATGACAGTCAATGGGTCCGTGGTTACTAGCCAAGGATATCAGCAGTTTCTGCACAACGACAGTATACGGAATGTGAAGTCAGCCCCTTACCACCCAGCATCTAATGGACTATCTGAAATAGAGGTACAAACGGTCAAGAATGGGTTACGAAGACAACCGCTGGCTCCATTGCGAACAAAGACCAATTTGAAACAAACATTTCCCTTTATGATTCCAAACATAAAAATCAGAAAACATCGATAGTGAGATGACGCCGTCATTTCGTGCATGCTTATCAATCACAAAAACATGCAAATGTGGAACGTAAACGATGCTCATAGATAACAAAGCGTTCGGACTACCACGGTCGGCTTAGAGCCAATGTCAGCTGTCTTCGAATACACAGCGATGGTCGTTCGTGATCGATAATGTTAGCCTCCAATAGCTTAAGGATTTGAGGTCGCTGATCGCGCATTAGGAATGTGATTGAGTCCTCAGGATTGACTTAGTGTTCAGTAGTCATCAAGTGCATGGTGACTGCTGAGGTAGCTCGGTATCGCGAGTTACTTGATGCCGTCATCAGCGATCCCATGCGGCTGCGTAACCATCTTGGGATGTGTTCATTGATTCTGAGGCCTAAGCTTCGGTCAGTACGCCCGACGTAGCTGTCTCCATACCTACAGGTATAGATAGTGTGACATGTACTGCTTTGTCATTGGTGTCTTAATCGAACACATTAGCATAGGTCCAGTCGAGATTCCGCCGTGTTGCATGCGCTTTTCAATGAGGCGCTTATGTGTTTCTCGGTGACCTTCATCACATTCTCACCTTTGAAAGGTAGCTCAATGAAAATCGGCTTTTATGGACTGTTAGATAACGATCTTGTTTGTTTGTTTTACGGTTGAGCACAGTAAACTTTAGCGGATAACCGTTGGATTACAGCGATTATGCGTCTTGCGTTACGAGCCGAACACTGCGTGTTAGTGTGAGCTATAACTTCACACAGGCCGAGCTGTAACACCACCCCTCCAACTTTGCTGGGTCGGTCTTTCCGATCAACGGACCTGGTTGGCAGTGCGATCTCGGTGTTATTTATGTCGTGGCGTAACACTATTTCCCTAATAGCTATCAGGTCACAGGTCTTTGATCTCCGAAGGAGTTGCAGTTCGGAACGTTAACTAACTAAGGCGGGCATTAGCAGAGATACAGGAAAGCTTCTTGGATATCAGAACTCCTTGACTAGGAATATATGAAGAAGGTGGATTCGTACCGTCCGATGAGGGGCCGGCACCTAATCGCTTTTCAGGGGATTTGCCACATCTCGATGTGAATGCAATCTGTTTTTGGTCTCACCTGCACATACGGTATGCATTCATCGGTAGCTTCCTCAATGGCCATGGATCTGAGCACACCATTTTCTGGACCGCTGTTGTTGGTATGCTGAGTCGCGGGTGGTGTCGTTTTCGTTAGGACAGCGACTGACTGCGATTCGTTAATTGCTGTTTTTAATCCTTTTCTGAGGATAGTGTGCCGCTGTCTCCTTCCTGCTACGTATTTACCGCCACCAATTTTACTGAACCACAAGTTTTAGTAGCCAATGGCCTTTATGACAAGGTGAAACTGGTAGCATGGAAATCGACTAACCTATGGTGCTACCAGGAAAGTGATCTTCACAAATGTGCCGTTGCTTTTCCAGGCCATGAGCATGCGCCTGATCATCTCAAGATGAAGGTAGCTGATACATACAATGAACGAAGATGATTGTTCTGCAATTGCCTCAATGGTATTCGTTTGAATAATTTGTTCCATTGTCATTCGCTCCATTAAACATCCGGATGAACGTGTATTCCACCGTCTTCCGTCCGGAGACGACATACCGAGAAAAGCACAACCTCGACATCATTTGTGGATCCCAGTGTACCCAGTACAAGTCGGGATTGGCTGTACTACACCAGGTTTGGATGTATAGGGATGCGTATTAAGTTAGTCTGTTTAGCCCGAAGACCGATTCGACCACAAATGAAATTCCACTGGTTTAGCGCGCCCTGGTTTTTACCCCTTAGAAACGGGACTCATGTACGTTGTTGAATCGAGGTTTAACCTGGTCATCAGCGAATTTGTGGGAGGGATATCAGTTAGGTGAAAATTGCGACGTCACCACATTTACAATTGGTTCTTGACACTCGCTGCATGTGTGCTGGGTATATATGTCCGAGCCGCAAATTAAATAAATCAAGCAGCAACTGTTTTATAAGTGGATTGGCCTTGAGGAAAGTTCTGTTTCTAATTGAGATCGCTTGACAAGTCCAGCAGGCTGACTAACTACGCAGTAGGAATACAAAAGTACAAAATCGAGGACGAAAGGAGAAATTCAGGTCGTACGTGGCGCACCAAGCTATTACTTGAACACTGGAGTCCAGATCTGGCACAATAATGGGCAAGTTGGTAAATGATCGAAACCGTAAGTACAAGCCGCATCAAAAGCTCAAGACTTTGTTGCATTAAGTAAATGTTAAACAGGGCAGGAGCTAAGACACAGCCTTGCTTCACACCAGTGGCAACTGCAAAGTCATCCGAGGTCTCTCCACTCAGCTGCACCCTCACCCGCATACCACTGTGCAGACATTCAATTAAACTTACAAACTTACGCGGGCAACCAAACTTACACAACACCAGCCATAATGTCTCGCGGTTTATCGTATCAAATGCCTTGCTGAAATACACAACAAGCGAGTACAACGGCTGGTGTCGTTCTCTGCACTTCTCCTGCGACTGATGAGGCGCAAACACCAAAACTATAGTGCTGCAACCCGAACGGAATCCACATTGCTCTTCCGCCACGTTAGGTTCCACAACCTGACTCACGAGGCGATTGAGCAGGATTCGGGCAATCACCTTGCCCACACAACTCAGCAAGTTGATGCCACGATAATTCGTGCAACATTGCTTACTACCTTTGCCGTTGTACAGTGGTAGCACAAAAGCATCCTTCAGCTCAGCAGGCACCTCCTCCTCAATCCACACGCGTTGCACCAAGTGGTGCAGCGCAGTCCACAACGCGGGTCCACCGTGTTTCAATACTTCAGATGGGATCCCGTCGGCTCCGGCACATTTGCCGTTTCGCAGCTGAGCAAGTGCTCTCTGCGTCTCATCCAGTCTCGGCGTGTCCGCCAGACTCGCCTTCACATCGTGCTGCTTCAGGCCGTTCAATGTAGGGTAGTCGATCTCTGGACGGTTATTCAAAGGATAGTCAAAGTTATTTCGCCAGATCTGAATTATGTCTGTAGTCTGTGTGCAGGTAGCGCCTGAACTACCATCGATCAGTGTCCTCAGCGGCTCCAATCTCGGTCCAAACACCACCTTCAAGGAGTCAAAGAATTTCTTGTGTTGGCGGCATTCGGCGTAGCATTCCATCTGCTTTGCCATCTCCTTTAATGCGACGCAGCTCTCTGGTCAGTCGCCTTCGAATTTTGTGAAACTGACTATTCTTCCCTAAGTTACTGGGGTCTGCCACATGTGCAGCAAGTGCTGCATTCTTCTCACACACCAATGCGCCAATCGTCGCATTGTTGTCATCAAACCAATCAGGCCGCTTACTGTTAGCGCACCAGATGGTCTCCTCGGCAGCAGCTGTCACCTGATCGCGAATGTGGTGCCACAGGTCGCCCACTAAGGCTATGCAGTCCACATAACACAGGCATGCAGCCATCGCCTTCTCCAGCTCAATACGTTTCGACATAGTATCGAGGGAGAGAATGTTAAATTTACGCCGAGTCAAGGTGGGATTGCAATACATAGACTTACGAAAATATATGTACAGTTTGATCCGCATCAATTTGTGCTCAGTGCCACACTCAGCTCCACGCAGTAGACGTGTCAAGCGTACTTCACGCATATCACGCTGATGTACGAGGACATAGTCGAGCAGGTGAGTGTGACCACTCCGTGGGTGCGTCCAAGTTGTCATATCACTCGCATTCAGTGCAAATCGAGTGTTCTTGCTTTTCAGCCCCTGGGTGGCACACAGTGAGATTAGCCTGTCACCGTTCGCATTCGCTGAACCAATGCCATGCGGAGCGATAACCTCTTTCCTCACAGAGGCATCACGCCCAACGCGCGTGTTGAAATCACCCAGCAGGACTCGGCGGTCGCTCCTCGGCACAAAGAGTATCACGGAGGATAGCTGAGTGTAGAATTGATCACGCGTGTCATCAGGCTAACACATGGTAATGGTCATCGTAAGGTGCAACCCGGAATTCCAGCACTGATCACAACTGAGTGGTGCACGCGATCAGCAAATGAAGCAGCCAAACTCTTAAGGTTCCAGTACTCACACATTCCAGAGAGCAACGGGCCCAACGGTTATCTCTGTTTCTATTGTTCCACCATCAGCTTTATCAAATGTTACTTTTACTGTAGGAAGCGAGACAAAGAAACCGTCGTCCCTGCGTATCCACTGCTCTCCTCTTCTCGATAACATTCGACCGAAGGCTTTACAGGCAGTAGCCAGTGATCTGGCGGAAACTCTGGTTATATTCTATCAGTACTGTATGGCGGTGAACCATATTTTAACAATATGGAAGCATGGGGTAATCACTACTATTACTAAGGGGGTTAGCCGCACTGACGCAACCAACTACCGTCCGATAACGCTGCTCCCTGTGCTTTCCAATGTTATGAAGTCTATCATCGCTGATGCATTCATGCAGTATATGAAAAATCACATGATGCTTGCATCAGAGTAACATGGCTTCCGACAAAAACACTCAACCACTACGAACCTGTTAATTACACGCAATAGCTAGACTGAAGCAGTTGATTGTGGATCATAATTTGATGTCGTTTGATCGCTTAGCCCACCGAATTCTCCTCCATAAACTTCAGCTCTATGGCGTTGGTGAACCACTGCTGCGTTGGATAAGCAATTTCCTGCACGAAAATCGGTTGGAAGTGAGAGTATTAGAACCCTTGTTGGACGCAATTGAGGTGGAGTGCTGCGTACCACAAGGCTCGGTCCTCGAGCTTCGTCTATTCTTGATTTTCATAAACGATCTGACTAGAAAATTACTTCCGATTTACTACTCTTTGCGGATGCCATCAAGTTATGACTAGTTATCACAGAACTGATCGACCGCGAAAAGCTCCAACCTGACCTCAACACGATTTCAACCTGGTTAGTTTCGAATACCCTACCGTCCAAGGCAGAAAAATTTCAAGTAGATCACTTGCGTCATTGGCATGACCACGTGTATAGGCTTGGGTCACATGTATTGCAAACAAATTCCCCAGAATTCGCCATTGGTGTGCTCATTCAAAGTGAACTTCACTGTTCAAAGCAGTCAGGCGCAGCTGTGAAGAGCCCACCAGCACGTGGGCTTGCTACGGAGAGCATTCGGAATATTCGACCCATCCATCTTCCCCATGATGTACACTTTTTACGTGCGCCCTTACGTTGAATACGTCATCCAAGCTTTGCAATCTTGGTTGAAGCGCGATTTAAGAGTAATAGAGAAACCACAACACAGAGCCACAAAAAATGTCAAGGGCCCACGCAATCTGTCCTACAATCAAAGGCTGAAATCACTGGGAGTTTTCAGTGGCCGCTACCGAAGGCTGCGCAGCCATCTCATATTAGTCTACCAAATATTGAGTGACCCTAATCACGTATGCTGTCACTCGTTGAAACTCAGCCATAACACCAATCTCAGAGATAACCCTCTGAAATTGTGTGCACACTATAGCCGCCTGGACTACTGACGGAATTATTTTTCTCTTTGGGTTTGCAGACTCTGGAACTCTCTCGCAAACTTCGTTGTTTCCTCCTGCACCTTGGATATGTTAAAAAATCGATTGGATCTTGTCTTTGGCCCCCATCACTTCGTTGTCGAAACTGTGGAAGTTTGGAATATATTAATTATCCCTCCAAACCGGATTAGCGTATGACACAAACCTGAGGATGTGGGACAGAATTGAGTATTCTCCTTTTACCTACTTACATTTCTCACGGAGTACAACAACTAGAACCGTCCCCATTTTGTCACCTCGTTCGTATTCAATTCCCAATTACACCACTATTAATCAGCATCGTATCTGTTAGATAAACGCTCAAACAGATAACTCACCTATCTTTTGATAATTGTAGTTTTACCCTTACCAACCTGCGGGACATATCAAACAACTGCTTTTTTACTCGACATAAATCATTGTTCATTTTTCATTGCAAGTAACTATCGGACTGCTCACCCTTCTGGATAGATGTACCTGCGTCATAATGGGTTATAATTCCAAAGTTGTTAGTTAGACAGTGGCTCAGTACATCGGTTCGTAGTCACTTTTGTTGTTGCTTCCGGTCGGTCTAAGAATTCAGCCGACATTGTCTAACAGTTTCACTTCATCCAGCCAGTAGATGGTGGTTTTATTTACAGACTTTTAATTCTACAGAAGAGTAGTAGGGGGAGTTGCATGGTATAGGTAGAAATTCGTTACATCTAGACTCAATGAGACAGCCGCCACACTCCCGGAAATGCACTGTACGCGCGTTTCGTCCTTTCGGGAATCATCAGCAGTGCGCATTCCATCGGACCATTGGTAGGGCTCGAACCCCCATCTCGACTGTTGCCAGTCCGTGGTTGCGACCACTGAGCTACGGGGAACGGCAACGACCATCGTGAATAAGTTACTAGATGTGATATAGCGCGGCTCACTATCCGTGCATCGTCCACTATGCTAAGCTAGTTTTTATCTATATCAAACAGTTTACCGTTTAATCATTAGCTCTCTAACCCACAAAATGCCTTACAGATCCGTCACATTGCTGATGATCGGAGGGTTAACAAGCATGATTAAGCAGCTGAACAGGCAACGAATGGTTCTCGCATAGACTAAGCCTCACGGGGTCCCTCAATAGAACAGTGGAACCATGGTTTGTAACGGGAAAGAAAACAGGCGTAACAGGTTCCGTAGGACGGCAGTAGAACAAAACGCGATTGAATAATTGCATAAGTGGACCAAATAAAATAGCATGGGCAAAGCGACAGAGTAATTGCGTTAAGAAGAACGGTTATGAAAATAGGATAGTGCAGGCAAAAGCAAATAAAATAATAGTGCTGGTTAATACTCATAGCAATTAACAAGCAGATTGTTCACCCGTCTGCACAAATGTACGTGCATCACAATGGGTTACAATTCCAAAGTGGCTAGTTAGCTAGAATAAAGCCAGAATATCCGTTCATGTAACAAAGTGTAGAGCGTTCGATTCGATATCCAATCGTTTTTAAGAGGGGCTAGGGTGGGGGCGCGGACAACTGATTTTGGAAGAGCGTTCCAGGGTTGACTAACCCGCAGAGTGAAATAACTTCGTCCACAATCTGGACGACTGTATTTTTGACTCAGTTTCAGGCTTTTGCCGCTGAGGTTTGTGTTCGGGCTGGGTTTTAAAAGGTGGCAGCATACGTAACTGGGGTCGCTCCATATTCGGTATACTGATATGAGGTTTCCACGTAGTCGTCGGTAAGTTTCACTGAAAACTCTGAGTGTCTTCAGTCCTAGCTGATACGGAAAGTCGTGCAATCCATTGACAAATTCCGCTGCTCGACGTTGGGGATTTTTGAGTGCTGCAACACCACGGTTTAGACAAGCATGCCAAGCCTGGATTCCGTATTCCACTTTGGGATGCACGTACGCGTTCAGCATCAGAGAGAAGATGGATGAATCCAAACTCCCGAATGCCCTACGCAAGATACCAAAATACCGATTGCGTTTTTCTGATGCGGCCTCTGATTGTATGGAGCATCCGCGATGTTCCTGTACCAGCACACCGAAACCACGCTCCTGAGGGCATGCCTGCCGATCGTATGTCCCTAGTTTCTAGATGTAGGCATGTCGATGGTGGATTATGTCACGCCGTGCAAGTGGAATAGTGTATCATCAACGCGTTTTGTGGAACCTGTTGGTGTTGGGGTTAAACTGACGTGTGTTGGATGGGCGTTCCAAGTTCAGTATACCCAAAAGAAAAAAGTTTTGTCGGCCATCAGGTCGATTGTAGTGCATAACAATTTTGAGTTAGTAGCCTCTCAGGTTAGTTTAGTGGCTGAGTTGCAAGAAGTCCAGACAGTCTTGATTTGAATTTGTCCGTATTAGGCAAACCATGATGAGGTCTCCTCGTTGACACTGATATTCACCGCTGTACAGTCCCAGAGCAAGCAGTCTGTATTGGTAGGTGACGCGAAACAATGACCTAACGAATTTGCTTGATCTACGTTTTAGAGCTATACGTGTATAATCATCATGTTTGTACCAGGGAAATCAGGTTTGGATCGCGTACTCCACATAGGACCTCTTGTAGGTGTAATGCATTTTTGGAAAGATAGAGGGCACAATATTCCAGAAAGGCCTTCGCAAAAGTCCTAGTTGCTGACTTGATCTTTTCGATTCATTTTAGCCTGTTTCGAGCAGCCAGAGTCATCCTGCACGATTACCACGAGGTCACTTTTCAGGGAAGCGCGTGCAACCGCTGGCCCCAAATCGATGTTCGTGGAAACGCTGATGGCGTATGCCAACAACTTAGCATTTCGCCACGTTGAAAGGGAGCCGATGTTCAGACGGCCATGGATAGGCCCTGTGGGATATTACGGCACTGCCGCGTGATCATTCAATGTCTTGACGTCACACCAGCTCATAACATCGTCTGCGAATAGTACGAAGTCCGACTGGAACAAACAGTTAAGAACATTGGTGAAGGCTAAGAACAAACGTGAATCCAGTATCGATCCTTGTGGTATTACACACACTGGACTTCAATTTGCTCGAAACTGGAGCTTCGCACTCTCACATCCAACTGACGCTGAATGAGCAAGTTGCTTATCCAACCCGGCATTGGACCACCGATTCAATAGCTTCAAAGCATATGAAAGAAAATGCGATGGTTCAGACCATCGAACGCTTTTGAGTAGTTCCGGTTTACTAAGACGAGTCTCACGCTAGACCTACTGATTCCGTCCAGCTTGCTCTGGCTAGCAACAAGTTTGGAACGCAGGATTGATTACGGCAGCATTCGTGTTGCTTTGGCACAATGATATCGCTGCTCTCAAGGTATCCCATGAAAGCTTCTGCAACAAAGCTTTCTACTACTGTGCACAGCGCTGGGAGGAGCCTGACTGCACCGTTGTTCGAAGTCTCTGCACGGTTCCCGCTTTTGTAAATATGAGTGTATATTCCATATTTCTACTTGGGCTGAGCCCGCATATCATCATGATTCTTGAAGAACCCGAGCTAACGGTTCGACGATATTAAAGGCAGTTTCTTTAATGCCTTCCGTCTCAAGTCGTCCACGCTAGTGGAGCTGTGCACGCACAAATGTAGTAGACTTTAAATGAAATTTTCTGGCGTGGATGATAAGTTAACCGCGTGGGCGGTGAGGAACTGTGTCGAAAACGGGTGGGATGACGATTCGTTTTGGAAGGCACGGACGAAGTGTTGCCGAACCGTACTGGCCGCTTCTTGGGAAGTTAGCGCTGGACCATCTGCTGCACACAGAACTTGGATTCCGCGTTGCAAACTCTGGCGCTTGTTGACGTTCCTGTACAGCACTCTAGGATTAGCCCCGAATTCCATCGCCAAGGCTTTTGGTACTGAAGTGTGTCGTCACGGACCAACTTGACACAGTGGTTTCGTCTAGTTATGGAGGCACCCAGGTCTTTCACACTTAGACAATCTTTCTAGGCACGCCATGCTGAACCCATCATTGCCATTTTCGGGTCTCGCTCCTCAGGAAGGAATTCGCTTATTTCTGGTGAAACACTTTGGCTTCCGATGCATTTATCACTAGCATGGTGAACTGGGTGACAAAATTCCTCCAGGTGATATCGGGCAGCTAATCTGCCGGGAAGGACCAGTTGGTTTCTTGAACGAGGTTGTACAGGATCTCGTAATGGATAACCAGGTGGGCTTCCTCGTTGTTTTCACAGATGTATGCAGTGCAGCAGATGTAACGGAAGAGAAGCGTCACATGATTGTTACAACCAAGCGGGGTATATATGGTTACTGTGTCGACCATTAGTTCCTCCTTGCTGAGCACAAGGTCTAAAACAGATGGTTCATCATCCAATCTGAATCGCTTGGGAGTGGTGCGATTGCATAGTGGTACATCGGCGAGTACCCCTTGCAATTCAGCCTTAACTTGTTCGCTGAGCACTGCTGGGGCTTCGATTGTGTGAAGGCTGGATTCCTCTGACAGAATCACCAGACTGTGTGGTCGTGCCGGGATTCGCTACATCGCAGATGCTAGGCCGTGACCCATTTCCAAGTTGGACATAAGTGGCCCGTAAACTAATGCCAGTAACCACCCATCAAGATAAGAGCACTGGGACAGGGCAAGCTTCGGATTTCGGCCGTTCCAGCATTCTAAATATTGCCGTTACTGTACTTGCATGGAAAGGGCTGGCCGTTTTCCTTGGTTTCCAGGTAATGATAGGAGGATTTAGCTAAGATTCAAGCCCTGTCATGGGCGCGTCTAGTGAGGCAATTTTGCATTCCGTACTTATAATAGTACAAAGTCGGCCGCCGTACAGAACCAAAATGGGCCTGACAAACTGTTGCACTGCTTTACTTCGTTTTACTCACCTTCTGACGTATTTTGTATGGTAAAAACTGGCTCACAATTGAAGCTTACCTTGCTGTGTAGTTTCCGCTCATAGTGATAGAATGCGACGGTTAAGTGCCATATGGAAAGTTAAGAGATTCCGCTGTTGAATTAGTCTGAAATCCGGGGTTAGTGTTTAATGCAGCGCAAACATGTACGCCTGAATAAAAAGGAAAAGTTGCCGAAGTTGGTGAAGGACAGAGGCCAGCAGTGCCAAAATTATTCCCGAGAGATTGCTTCCAGTAGATTGAGCTGGTCAAGCCGATACGAAAAGTAAAAACCCAGTGACATGCGATGAGATGCCACGGAATATACCAGAACAATCCGAGTCCACGAAATGATGCGACCATCAGGCATGTACTCAGGCAGTTCTTTAACGTCCTCAGCTGGAGAGCGGTCGTAAAATTAGAGCTTACGCTTGCAAAAACCTCTCAGGAGCAAGACCTTTTGATACTAGTTCAGAACAGTCTCAACTGCTTCAAATGGTCTGTAAAGGAGGCGGAAATCAGCAACATACATGCTGGTACTTTGCACATAGCAGTTCCGCAAATGCTACGTGTCTCCAAGTGAATACTGAATACTGAATTATAGAGCAAGTAGAAATGAATTCTGTACAACTCTTTCGAAATATGGTGAAAAACGTTATAGAAATCGTCAGCCGTGAATATCTTTCTCTTTCTCATGTAACATGTAAAATATCCGACTCACGCTATTGCACGACTCACAAATGTGACATGTCTTCGTAAATGTGTCATCGTTCTCTGAATCGAGTAGTGGTAAAATATAGATCTAACAATCTTCTGAGTTGCTGCACAGATGTTGCCTCCATCACATGTTAAGGCAAACTGTTCCAAATTTCTACTACTCTCCGTTCGAAGCACACTAGGTGGGGAACACGCTTCACATCCAGCACGACAAGTTTGTATCTGTGTTCGCGTGTGCTGCATGGCCCTTGTAAGCGCAGCATTGGCCTTAACGTGGGGAAGTCACCGAGATGCAGAATACGTAGGTCGTAATGAGGTCGACTCGCACCCGACAGTAAGACAAGGTGTAGAGTCCTAGTTTCTCGCACCGGCCTTCATACCCCCAAGCCGCGTAACTTCGAGGTGAGCCTGGTAACAAGGTGTTGAAGCCGTTCGATCTCTTGTGCCTCGCCCGGGTAATCGGAAAGTAGGCGGGCCAACTGTACTCTACCATTAGTTTAATGATGGAAGAGAAGAGTCGAGTGGCAACCTCTTCAAACCATGTGCCGAAGCTACGTTTGAACGCCCAAAACATGCGCAGTCCGTTGCGATCTAGCATGTTCGTGTTGTCCACAGGCTTCAAATTGTAGCGCGAGAGTACACCTAGATCATTCACGGAGGGTGTGGGATATAGCGGTTGGCCGTCAATGGTGTATGTTCGTCCGTCAGCACCCTTCCCTAGGCACACAAATACAGACTTGGCTGGGTTAACCGGGAGATGAACTGCTGCATACAGTGTGGATAGACGGTTGATGTCTTGCTGAAGTAGGCTACAATCGTCGGGAGCGTCAATTTCTCTCCAAATCTTCATGTCGTCTGCAAACAGGGCACGCGGAGACCGGAGGAGCTGAGTTAGACTGCTGATGTGGACCAGGAACAGAGTTGGCCCCAGCACAGTGCTTTGAGGCACGCCACTTGTAGGGACACCAGTCAGTTAGATGGTCGTCGACCTGTACCCTCCACTTTCGTCTAACGAGAAAATCACGGATCCACAGGTGCAGTGAGCCACCGACACCACACATCTTGGGTTTGTGAAGGAGGACCTCATGGCTGACCTTGTCGAAAGCTTTAATGAAGTCGATGAATATCACTTCGACAGACTTCCTCTTGCTTATTGCCTTCAACCACTGATATCTCGTCACAAACAAGTTTACAATGCATGATCATGTGCATGACCTTACATAAAACCGTGCTATGCGGGCGTCAGGACCTCTTCTGACTGTAGCAACTGCAGTAATCCCTTCTTCACGTTTTCTCAGCAACCTTTGCCAAAATAGTTGTCAGACAAATTGGCCTGTAGTTGTCTACTTTGCTATGGTCGCCGCATTTCGGAATAGGCTTCACCACCGAACATTTCCAGTCAACTGGCAACGAACCTTCGGACAGCGACCTGTTGAAAAGCTCAGTCAAGACCGGAGAGATGATGGTCGAAAGTTACATGAGAATAAGTGGGTGAAGCCCGTCAGGTCCGGCAGGTTTGGTGTTGTCAAGGTTGGCGAGTATTTGACATACCTCTTCAACGCCGCAATCCAGACTGTCGAGTTCGGTAAAAGCGGTACAAGTCAAACTCGGAACAGACACCTGGTCATTCGCAAATACAGAGGCGAAGTGCGTGACGAAAGCAAACGCACGATCCGTGCTGCAGGTTAGGAGCTGTCCATCCGGGCCATCCAACACTGGCACATCCCCTGCAGGCTTCAGGCGTCGCTTCAGGTAAGCAAAGATTCTCTTTCGGGCGGTCTTCGCGGCGATTGCTTGCTGCGCTTCGAAATGTCGGTGCTTATTCGTTTTTGCACGGTAGCACAGGTTCCGCTGACATTTAAACCCTTTTGTAATCATTGGCAGAGCCAGAGAGGAGGAATTTGTCCCACAGTCTGCGCCGCCTCCGTGCCGGATTTCCATACCCCTTGGCAAACCAATGGGGCTTAATCGGTCCAACCTTCCGACATTTCAATGGCACAAATTGGGAACACCATGGCGACAATCTCGCTTTTATAAATATCCAACAGTCTGCCACACATGCAGCTTGTGACAGAGACCGATCCAGTTGCCTCGCGGCTCGAGCTAGACCATCGAAGCCCGTTTTCCAATAGTTTGCAGCTGGTTCCAGCGGATGTGAATACGGCAAAGGTAATTCCATATCAGATATGAGCACTGAGTGATCGCTTGTAGCTAGGGCTCCAGGATCCGGAAGTCACGCATTTGTGGGTTAGGAGAATGTCATCGGGTAGTAAAAATCGGTCTAGCTTGTTCGCACTGTTTGGAATGGTACCATACGAAATGTGCAAATGTGTCCCAACAACAGTTACGGGAGCGAAATAGCTCTCAAGATGCATTTTGGTTCCGTACTGCGTGTTCCACCATTCCCCTCGTTAAGTGCTTGCTTATCCTAGCTGAGAAATGCGACCGGTTAATCGCAGAAGCAGAGCAGAGGATAAACAATGAGATTACTTCAATGGGAGCGAGTATGGACCACAGAAGCGTAGCGGCTGCGAAGCAACGGAATGCTGAACAAATCGCTTCGCCTGCACCGCAATCAGCCATGTCTCCATCTCCGTTGTCTTCTCCAACTTTGGTAGAACGCCGGGCGAAAACAGACTGTACCTACGTGAATCAAGCAGTACTCACAGCAAAGAAAATCAGGCACCATTCAAAACGTCTGGTTAAGCAAATTCCAATAGACCTGACATCTAGTATTAACAAGGATGGAGCAGCCAAACACCAACCCTTGGTACCTGTAGCTCAAATATCTCTTGTCGAGACTAAGCCTCCCAGAACGTCGGTTACATATGCAGAGATTGCTGCAAGGGTCCACCGAGAGGCCGCCGTTGCGTCCTCTTCCATTGTAAACACCGTTAACGCAAATGGAGAGAAAAACAGCAAACAATCACTTGTCAACAAGTCACGACAAATGAGTACCATACCTTGTAGATCGACGAAAATGGGATCCAACAACAGTGCCCGGACTGTTGTATGCTCAAATGTCCCTGAATCTACCGCCACCACATTGCGGGATAAGTTATCAGACGACCAAGACCAATGGAACTCATTGTGTATGCAGATGAGTATCAAAGCCAAGCCCATAAACTTGTTACGAATTACTCGTCATCCGAACTCGCCACACTATGGTGAACCCAGACTTATTCGAGTAACTCTAGAATCCTCCACCGACGTGGAAAATGTTTTGCTCTCCGCAAGCACGCTAAAACACGAATCATGTGCGATACGTATCTATCCTGATGTCCCTTGGAGCGCGCGACAATCAAAAGGCAACACCGAAGAGGGGCACAGCAAGCAAGACCGCCTAAACACAGTCTTCATACATGGCGTGCCAGAACATCCTTCTAACCATGTTCAAGATACCGGAAAGCACGATTTAGAACAGTGGCGGTTCATTCGTGAAACACTTTCTTTGGATGATGTTGTGGCACTATCGCTCACCAGGATACCCCTCTCATCGAATTATAGAGGATGCGGCCCTAGAATCCTAAAACTTGTGGTTCAGTCAGAGCAACAAGCAAAGGATGTTTTGGATCGATGGCGGAGAAATCGGAAACATCTTCCTTCCGAAATTCGGTTAAAGGTCGCAAACAATTCGCACAGCTCAAGTATTAAAGCAACTGAAGCAGTAAGCATCCTGACGAATGTACAGAAGTGTAACTTGACTGCTGCTTTAATTGACTCTGAAGTAGGTCTAAACAAAGGCTGGGACGCACCTTGGCCGAATCAAGTTGCAAACGAGGTATCATTGACCCATCAAAAAAACGAATAACTGCCGACCTCCCATCGGTCGGCATTCTCCCTCACTTGACAGCTTCACCTCTCTGCGGGCTCCTAGAGACCGAGAAACTGGCCTGCTTGTATACAAATGCTCAGGGACTTTCTAACAAACTGGCTGAACTGAAAGATCGCCAAGCTTCCGGCTGGTATGATGTAATTGGTATCACCAAGACATGGTTGCACACGGGAATGACGGACGCTGAAGTGTCGCTACCCGGCATGTCGCTGATCCGGAACGACAGGCTCACAAAAGGAGGAGGGGTAATCCTGTACTACCGAAACGACTTACAGTGCGAAGCCGTGGAGGATTCAGATTCGCAGTTCCCCGACTCTCTTTGGTGCCGGTTGCAGTTAAAAGGCAGGGACGCTTGCCTTATTATCCTGGTGTACCGCGCCCCTAACTCAACACCCGAAACTGACTACCACCTAGCGGCTGCTTTAAGGTGCAGTTTACAACAAAAGTACACTCACATTCTTATCGTAGGTGATTTCCACGTACATTGTTTAGAAACTCCCGCCACGATCGGAGATCAATTCAAAGCCGATCTACAAGATCTAGTAACTACTGTGCCTCTTTACAATCACATCACTTTGCCCACTCGGTTCAGAACTGGTAACAGGCCATCTGTGCTGGATCTTGTGCTTACCAACGAGGAGCATATGATTGATGCGTTGGTTTTAGACTGCCCGTTGGGTCGTAGTGATCACGCAGTCAACAGTTTCAACTTCGTCTGCTATGCAGAATATTGGAATGATAACGATGATACTGTGCGAACCATCACAAGGTACGACCGACTCGCCCAGCTAGTCAGCGCCACAACATGGTCTTTCCTCGAAGAAGAACCCCCGGAAGTCGCCTGGCTCGAGTTCTTCAAAACATTCAGTCAGCTGATTGCACAGGCTTCAGAGATAAAAGCTTGCAATAAGTGCAAATCAGTTTCTTTCGTTAGGAGCAGAACCCGAAAATGGATGACAGTACGCAACGCAGCATGGCGAGTGTACAGAGAAGCTCCAGCACCAGAAAATTGGGACAACTACGTAGCCCAACGTAACCACTGCACTCAACTGTTAAGAGAAGACAAAGCCGCCTATCAGCAGAACATCGCAAAAACCTTCAGTGCTAACCACAAACTGCTGTACAAGCACGTTAATAGCCTACGAAAGTTGTGGCAAGGATTTCCTCCACTCAAGACGGCTAAGGGCCCAACAAGAAAGTCTATGGAAGCAGCAAACGCGCTGCAGATGCAATACGCCCCCACGTTTCAAAGGGTCTTGCCACCAAGCGATCTACCAAGCTTTGTATTCTGCTCACCAGGACTAACCCACATCACTTTTACCGCAGATGCTGGATTGCAAAAGCTGACTTCTCTACGCAAACACAGCTCGCCGGGTGTCGACGCCATTCGTCCTGAGGCATTGGGAGTAGCAGCAAACCAACTGGCAGGACATTTAGCTCAGTTTTTTCAGCGCTGCTTAGACCGGAACCAAGTTCCCGCCATGTGGAAGCTTGGAATAATAAGCCCGATTCACAAAGGTGGAAGCAGATCTGATCCCTCCAGCTACCGCCCAGTAACCCTCCTTCCTATACTCTCCAAGGTCATGGAATCCATAGTTGCCGATGCACTGGTGTGCTATCTGGAAAACTGCAACCTCATCACTCCTGAACAGCACGGTTTCCGTCGACAGCGGTCATGTACAACTAATTTACTCATTGCACGCAGTAGTTGGACCGAGGCAGCCGACGCTGGAGAAGGTGTTGATGTGATCTACCTGGATTTTTCCAAGGCTTTCGATCGTCTAGACCATCGGATACTACTATCCAAGCTGCAGCATTACGGGATCGGCGACCCTATTTTAAGCTGGATCACCAACTTTCTATTTCAAAGGCAATTAGTGGTTAGAGTTCGGAGCTCTTTATCGTACCCCATACAAGTCGAGTGTGGTGTGCCGCAAGGCTCGGTTCTAGGTCCACGTTTGTTTCTGGTGTTTATTAATGACCTTGCACAGGGAATCGCTTCAAACTTCCTAATGTTTGCCGACGATATCAAGATCTGGCGCAGGATCCAGACGAACGCCGACCAACTTGTGCTCCAACGTGACTTAGATACAGTGTATCAATGGTCGATCCAAAACTTATTGCATTTCAACGTCAGTAAACGCAAGGTGCTTTCCATCCGACATCAGAGCAGCTACTCATACCGACTCGGAACGGATGTACTGCAACAATCAACTCTCGAACGGGACTTGGGTGTCCTGGTTCAAGATGACTTGGGTTGCTCCAGGCAATCCGAAAAGGCCTCGAAGACCGGGAACCAACACGTCGGGCTGTTGAGGCGGGCGTTTGGACAAATAAACAACTCCATATTTCGACAAATGCTCAGTGGGTATGTTCGCCCCCATGTCGAATATGTAATTCAAGCCTGGCATCCATGGCTGAAACACGACCTTAATGCACTGGAGCAGCCTCAACGCCGGGCATCTAAGAACGTAATTGAAATGCGCAATCTGTCCTACCAGGAGAGGCTGCGACGACTAGGATTGTTCAGTGGAAGCTATCGCAGGCTACGAGGCGACCTGATTTTGGCATACTTGATTCTGCGAGACCCACATCATGTGTGCCGCCCTTTCCTGCAACTCAGCAGCAATACAAACCTGAGGGGCCACTCATTAAAACTCGCAGAACAATACAGTCGTCTGGAGTGCCGCAGAAATTTCTTTTCCATCCGTGTCTGTCACCCGTGGAATGCTCTCCCAGAATCGGTCGTCTCTGCACCGACACTAACAATATTTAAAAGACGGTTGGACGATGCACTCATCCACTTACACTTTGTTACTTAACACTATGTCTCCATCCTACACCTGGAATTATTTGTTGTTAACTGTGAGTGTTGTGAATCTAAGTGGATCGCAGGACTGCAGCGAAGCAAACGATAAGTCCTTATTTTCGTATTTAAAGGGTTAACTATTTTACTATCCTTTTCATCATAATTGTTATGTTGATATCCCCACCAACTATCCAACGGGGCTTGTAAAGCAACGCTTCTTAACCCGTATAAATTCATTGTTCATTGTTCATTGTTGTTCGTAGCTCGGTAACCTCAGGTCGAGACAGAACGGGGTTGAGCGTGGTGTCATACGTGTTGGCTGGCATATGTGTTGCAACGCACCAGTTTCAAGTAACAAATCCACGAACTTTGCTTTAACCTCACTATGTCCAGGCATCAACTGCACACCACATATCGTTTACCTCCGCAGCTGTACAGAAGAGGCTGATGTCTCTGCGCGAGTTCAGCTCCTCGGATGCGGACGGTATTCGACCGAAGGCGTTGAAAGTTGCTGCCATGAGTGTGGCAGGACCATTAGCAATTTTCTTTCAACGATGTCTGAACGAGATGCACGTCCCCACTATGTAGAAGCACGGAATCATCACGCCTATCTACAAAAGTGGCAGTCGTGCTGATCCAGAAAATTAGTGCCCGATAACACTCCTTCCTGTGATCTCCAAGGTTATGGAGTCCATTGTAGCTGAGGCTTTAATGGGGTACCTGGAGAACAACAAAATTCTCGTTCCGAAATAGCATGGCTTTCGCCAATATCACTCCTGTACAACTAATCACTTGATTGCTCGTGCAAACTGGACGGAATCTGTGGACGCTGGTGTTGGAATCGACACGGCCTACTTGGATTTCTCAAAGGCATTCGACCGCATAGACCATCGCATTATCCTCCACAAACTCCAGAAATATGGAATCGGCGATCCTGTTCTGGGATGGATAGGAGACTTTCTCGTTCAACGTCAACTGAATGTAAGGGCCCGAAGCAACCTATCAGAATCCATCGAAGTTCAGTGCGGCGTACCTCAAGGCTCGGTACTTGGACCCCGCCTGTTCCTGGTCTTCATAAATGATCTCGCGAGTGTGCTGTCTTCTAACTGCTTGCTATTTGCTGATGACCTAAAGGTATGGCGCACTATAGCTGCAGTGGAGGATCACACAGTGTTACAAGAGGACCTGGACAAAGCGTACACATGGTCCATCGAGAACATGCTGCATTTCAACGTCTCCAAGTGCAAGGTTCTCAGGCACAAGAGTTTGCACTGCTACCGCCTAGGATCACAAATTCTGCAGCGGGCTTCTCACAAGTGCGATCTCAGCGTGATAGTTCAAGATAACCTCGGTTGTTCGAGGCAGACTGAAAAGGCAGCTAAGAAAGCTAACCAGTACCTCGGCCTTCTTCGCAGAGCCTTCGGGAAGTTTGACCCTTCGATCTTTCCAAAAATGCTTAGCACGTACGTGAGGCCGTACGCGGAATACGCTATCCAAGCGTGGCAACCCTGGCTCAAGCACCATCTCACCGCGCTCGATACTGCACAACGTAGGGCAACGAAGAGCGTCAGAGGTTTGACCAGCCTCCCCTACCCACTCAGGCTGAAGACCCTTAAAATCTACAGTGGACGTTATCGGCGTCTAAGGGGCGATCTCATAATGGTGTACCTGATCCTGATTAACCCCAATCACCCATGCCATTCCCTTCTAATACTCAGTCAATACACCTCGCTAAGAGGTCACCAGTTTAAGTTAGTCACGCAGTACAGCCGCCTAGAATGTCGGCGAAACTATTTTTCCCTTCGAGTGTCACAGCCTTGGAACGCTCTCCCCGAACATGTAATTGATGCGCCCACCCTATCCCTTTTCGAAAAACGCCTTGACGATACCCTGTCACATTTACACTACGTGCTATAGCTCATGACCACCAGTTGCTGGCACTAATGCCCAACAGACAGGGGATAGTGCCATAACCCTACTCGAGAGCGAGTCACTCCAAACGCCTTGCACGAAATTTGATAAACGATACTACTGTAGACACTGGGTTTCTGTATCCTGTCGACCCAAGATAGTTGCACACGAGTAAGCGTTGTCCTTGTTATCTTTTGTATTTTTCTCGCCTATTATGTGATCAATAACCCCTCCCCTGTTGCTTTGTGTGCGTACATTCTCGTTTCGAACCCCCTTTATACGAAAATGCAGTTACATCTGTAAGCGCCCGAACTGACAACATTATCCCTTCGCTATCTTTTTTGTCACGCTATCCACCCTACGGGACATGTCAAGCACCTGCTTTTTTACCCGTCATAAATCATTGTTCATTGTTCATCAGGCCATCGTATTCGAGGACAGTTAAAATCGCCCATAAGTAGAAAATATGGACGACTCATGTGGCTTCGGAGATGGGGCAGCCAATCCAAACAACGACTCAGGGGGCTGCGATATCATGCGCCCACAAGTAGTTCTTTGCGCCTGATGTGGATGGAGCACCACAGTAGCTCACACAAATCATGGTCACTTCGGTAGGTGCTCGCAAATCTCCTAACAGGGAAGACCGGATGTAAAGCAAGAGACCACCCAGGGCATTCGTTAGTCTATCGCATCGGGAGCACATGTAACCGTTGCGTTAAAGTTCTTGGGTGTATAACTCTTCATGCAGCCATGTCACTGCCAGTTCCACTACGTCTGGCCGCTCAGACACAACGAAACAACAAAGCTCATCGCGCTTATTCATAATACTGCGAACGTTTGTGAAGGCTACTCCCAGGCCGCAACAGGAGTTGCCGGGTGTGCTTGAGGTGTGAGTAGCCTGTTTATCCTGATTCGCAGATTGTTGGAAACCACCCGAAAATTTGCAATACGAAGATTTGTTTCCCCCTCACCAGTAAGTCTTTTCAGCCCAATGATGGCAGACTTGATCCGATCCCTGTCTACTTGGCCCAGGTCTGGATAAACATGGATCTTCAAAACTTTCAACCTACTTAGGTGGGACATGATCAGTCTTGGACTGGCTTCGTCCACAAAAGTGATTCTCATAGGCCGACTTTGTTGATCACCTTGCTTTCCAAGACGGATAATTTGCCTCACTTTTACTGAGTCCTCACCAGCGTCAAGGAGTCTGTCAATTAGACTTTGTAAAACTCGGCATCGTGATCGTAGCGCACATGGGGTGATAGATCACTGGACTCGGCGCGTGGAGGATCATGAGGTTATAACGCCTCTGTTGGGACGAGGTTGACCTTGTAGGGCGAAGTATATTACCAGCCGTACGTGGTTTACCTAACTGTTGACTTACAGAAGTTAAACGCCCAACATCCCTTCCTAATTTCGTTCTTTGTTCTTTCCACTGGTCTTCAGCACTCAGACTTCCACCTGCTGGGACAGCAGTGCCCGTTGGACACAGCAAAGGTAAACAATGTATGCCAGGTGAAACTGGGCTTCTCACAACGGTTGGCCTTCGTGCCGGTGAGTTTGCACAGGTAGAGGAGGAAGACTGAGCTGAAACCTGAAGGCTCTTCGGGCTAGGTTGTTGGGCCAAGCACACGGAGCTGTTCGCAACGGAATGATGAAGCCTACACGTCGGCTTTAATCTTCCTGGCTGTCTCTTGTTTCGGCAATTTTCACCTAAAGCTTGAACGAGATCGTGTTGGATTTCACGAAGACGATGAAAATGCTCAACTGATAGTTCAACACATGAAATGTGGTATTTAACTTGGCACAAACCACACGTGCGAGCACTTGCACGGTATGCGACTATCTTGGAACAAGTACTACAGGGTGACTGCTTCGGCATTGTGAAACATCCGAAAACAAGATGGCGGCCAACAGTCGGAGAAAATGGCGATAGCAAAATATCCGAAACCAAGCGATGAAAACATAAGTATTTCTGGTCTGAAGGTTCAGGATCAGAAATGAAACTGAATTGCATCTAAATATTCACGAAATGCTTCCAGTGAACCAAGAAACCCAACACAAAGTGATGTTGCCAACACAGCCAAAAATAACCGACCGGAGGCCGCTATTCGCAGTGTGGAGTGTGCAGTCCAGATGTGGCATCCCTGCCAGAAGAATCGATCCTATTGTAAGGACGATTAAAACAAGAAGGAATAATGTAAAACCGGTCAACAAGTAAATTGTACATGAAAGACAAGAGTTACCTTTTTGGGCGTTACAGACTTTCCCCCTAACCCTTTCTCCCTTCAAGTGCACCAGGCATGGAAAGCCCTTCCCACATAGATCGCTTCTGCCTCCAATTTAAGGATACCGCATCTTACCGAATATAATCCCATCCATGGATAGACCGACTGTATAAGTTTTCAATATCGAACTTGTCCAAACTCACAAGTTCCCATAGTAGCCAGCACTCAAACAAGTCAGCGAAAATGGAAACGAAATTGTTTCTCCACGGTTGTATAGTCATCAGTATCGGCTCTCACTTGAATATGTGCAAACCAAACCTGATTTACTATCGGTCACTTGCGGTAACCGTAATGTATAATGTATGCATAATGTATAATAACATAATGTATAACCGCGCTTTGCTTCGCTGTCGAACATGGCGCGAACGCGACGTCACGTGGTCCAGCTGGAGTGGGGAAATGTAGCTTCGTTTCGTGCAATTTTCCAAAACCGTTGAAACTGAAAATTTTTCAGAAAATTGGTGCGCCAATGCTTCTGACGTTAAATTTAAAGTTTTTTCCATAATATATTGCAGTGTTTGTTTCTGTATATTTCTGTATGTTTCTCGTACTGCCAACCTTCACGAACGACCAGTGTGCAATACAACGAAAACGTTTGTCACAAAAATAACGTGTCTAATTTTTGGGCACGCTACTGTGTAGACACCGCACCAAAAAATGAGGCACTTCAAAGCTTCATCTGGAATACCGTCCGTCAATGGCGGGTGGTGGTAAGGAGAGATTTTAGCACTCTATAAGATAAATACTATCTTTTATATACAATCTCATTGCTGACCAATTTTACATTATCCTTTCTGGTCCTAATCTCCCTCACGGTAAGGCCATGTTGACCTATATTTGGCGCGAACCTCGAGTGCTCTGTAAGTTACCACGCTAACGATTCCTCCTATTTCGCTTCATCCATCCACGTCTTTTTGTAGCCCATCGAATTTAGTCCGCTGTGTCCGACTTCAACTGCCTTCTGCTATCCATGCTGGATTACGCATACCGTCTCGAACTAGCATTTACTAGTCTTATGAGATAGGGACAGTGGCGTGCAGCGAATTCTTGGGTGGATTTTACATGTGAGCTTTCTCGCATTGGGCATAACCTTTTTAGAATGCAAACCCCTATACAAAAAGGAACATTTGTCCAAAAAGTTCGGGTTATATTCGGTAATATACGGTATTAATAAACGTCTCGACGCCTCATCGCGCCATTTACATTCCTCCATATAACGCGTTTGTCTGGAGGCTGTGGGGTGCTACTCATACGCTAATCGCATGAGGTGACACATCAGGGGCCTGGCGAGTACGGAAGTAGGGAGGACAGTTAGAACGTCTGGACCCGAAGTGTTTTGACAGAAGCTACGAAGTACGAAAGGCAGATAAACAGAAGCCCACTGCAGTATTGCAGGGTGACTAATCGGGAAGCAACTGATCGGTGCGTATAATCAGTGAAATAAATTGACCATCGGATGATATAAATAAGAATAAAATCCAATGTCACAAAATATTGAATGCGTGAATGATTCCTGTTCACTACAAGGCTACACGCCATAAAGTAACGTGTTCTCAATTTTTGCCGGGTAGACGTAATGTGTCTACCACCAATCCACATTTTGTTTTTTTCATCTAAACCATCTGTGCCCTGTGTGGCACTCAGGAATCAAAAATGGAGTCAGGGTCTATCAAAAATTTATTCTCAGAACAAATTTATTCTATATACCGTATGAATTACAATCATTCACGAGGTGGCGCGCTTCTACCTTCTACGCTTCCTTGGACAGTCTTCTAGCTTTTTGCTGATGAGACGCACGATTGCCACTGAAGACGGAAAAGACATGTTAGTGGAAACAGCAAACGTTTACAAAATTTGAAAACGGACCGGACGTTTGACTTGTTTACCGCGTCCGTCGGTTGCCTGGGGTTGAGACGGGGTAGTTTGAAGGTCAAGGGGAACAAAACATTTTGGAGTATCCAGCGCTCGGGAAGTCCCCATAGCTGCGGTTGCTTGTATGATAGAATTAGGATGTGTTGCAAGGGCTTCTTCAAAGAAAGCCACTTTGAGGCGGTCAATGGACACCGTTGTTCGGTGACCATTCTTGTCTAAAGTGAAATGTTTCGGAGTTTGTTACAGGACTCTGAAAGGGCCAGTGTAGGGAGGCCGGAGAGGGCGTCTCACTGCTTCAGTGCGGAGTGAGAAGTGAGTGTAGGTAGAGAGTCCACTGTGAGTTTGCATATCTCTGGTCCGCTCATGGGGAGGAATCGGGCGTGGTGAACGCATGCTTTGAGCTAGAGAGGACGCAAACTTACTCAGAGGCATACCCGAGCTGCAGGGAGCGAAACGAAGTCACTTGGCAGCTTTAGCGTTGTGCCATAAACCAGCTCTGCTGGTGCACACTACAAATCAGCTTTGATGCTGCTGCGAATGCCTAAGAGCCTGAGCGAAATGCTCCAGTCTTGGTCACAATAGGCGCAGAACAAGGCTTTAGCTGTCTATGAAACAGTTCGGCTAAACCGTTGGCTGCTGAGTGATACGCCGTGGTATGAGTGCGGCGACAGTCAAAAAGTTGCAGAACGTATCGAACTGTGAAGGTTCGAAAGGCGGTCCGCGGTCACTTGCGATGGTGGACGGGTATCAGTAGTGCTAGACCCACCGATCTAAGTAAGCACGGATAACAGTCTCAGCTGTGCACTCTGTTACGGGAATGGCTTCTGGCCATCTGGTGAAGCGGTCGACACATGTAAGAATGCAAACGAATCCGCGTCAATGAGGCAAGGGACCTACTAGGTCTAAGCGTACATACAAGTAGCGAGTGTCCGGGGCGGGAAACGAGCCAAGTGGACTGAGGATGTGATGATGTATTTGGTAACTCAAGGTCATCCCCACACACGCGTGACGTGCGTGCCCTGGTTCATTTGAATTATTCCCCTCTATTCTCCCTCCATATTCTCGCAGCGTTGTCATTGTACGCTTATTAGAACCGGATGTACCAACCCTACACCGTGCTCAATTATACGTTGAAATATCTTCTACCATTAGAGTTTCGGTCATCACTAACCGTTTTCACTGACATCCGTGATTAAGCGCAAGCGGATAACTCAATCACATTGAGCCGATTGCCTTTCTGTGTGACACCAATCGATACAATATTCTCGAGGCACGCCGAAAAATCTAAGCTTATTCCGATCCAGCGCTGCTAAACACAGCTGTGAAAGAATTTGTGATCTCCCAATCTCTGTTCAGCGCTGTGTTCAGATTCAGTTGGCAGGTTCCAGTCACTCGCCATTCCTTGTGACCTTGTCAGCCAGTGTGCCTGCATAACTTATCCCACGAATCCCGCGAGCACGCCGACCGCACATTTGACCTTGCAACCACAACGCTCGCCTGACCGATGTGCTCCGCTCTCAAAGCTGGAAAAGTACAGAACGCTAGCCAACCCACTGGGTCAGGTAACGACACCAAATTGAATGGCAGAAATGCGGAACCGAAAAGGCTCCAAACGAAAGGCATTTGCAGGTTAGGAGAATGTCATCGAATAGTTAAAATCCGTCTGGATTGCTTGCACTGTTTGGAATGGTATCATACGAAATGTGCAAATGTGTCCCAACAACAGGTACGAGAGCGAACTAGCTCCCAAGATGCACTTTGGTTCTGTACTGCGCGCTCCACTATCCTACTCGTTAAGTGCTTGCTTATCCTAGCTCAGCAGTGCGACCGGTTAACCACAGTAGCCGATCAGAAGATAAACGATAAGATTATTTCAATGGAAGCGAGTATGCACCACGGAAGCATAACGGCTTCTAAGCAACGGAATGCTGCACAAATCGTTTCCCCTAAACCGCAATCAACCACGTATCCATCTCCGTCGTCTTTTTCAACTTTGGTAGAGAGAAAACAGACCGGTAGGGAGAAAACAGACCGTAACTACGAGAGTCAGACAGTACTCACGACAACGAAAACCAGGCACCACTCGAAACGCCTGGTTAAACAAATTCCACCAAACCTGACATCTAGCATTGACAAGGATGAAGGAGCCGAACACCAACCCTCGGTACCTGTAGCTCAAATGTCTCTTGTCGAGACAAAGCCCCCCGGAACATCCGTTACATATGCACAGATTGCTGCGTAGGTCCACTGGGAGGCCGCCATTGCGGCCTCTTCTGTCGTAAACACCGTTAACGCGAATAGAGGGACAAACAACAAACAATCAACACTTGTCAGTACGTCAGGACAGACAGGTACCATACCATGTAGATGAACGAAAAAAGGATCCAACCCTAGTGCCCGGACTGTTGTATGCTCAAATGTCCCTGAATCTATCGCCATCACATTGCGGGATGAGTTGTCGGATGACCAAGACCAATGGAACTCATTGTGCGTGCAAATGATTGTCAAAGCCAAGCACATGAACTTAGTACGAATTACTCGTCATCCGAACTCGCCACACTATGGCGAACCCTGATTATTTGAGTACCACTAGAATCCTCCACCGATGTAGAAAATCTTTTGCTCTCCGTAAGCGCGCTAAAACACGGATCCTATGGGATACGCATTTATCCTGATGTCCCTTGGAGCGCGCGACAATCAAAAGGCAACACCGAAGAGGGGCACAGCAAGCAAGACCGCCTAAACACAATCTTCATACATGGCGTGCCAGAACATCCTTCTAACGATGTTCAAGAGACCGGAAAGCACCGATTTAGAATAGTGGCGGTTCATTCGTGAAACACTTTCTTTAAACAATATTGTAGTGCTATCGCTCACCAGGATACCTCTCTCACCAAATTATAGAGGATGCGGCCCTAGAATCCTAAAATTTGTGGTTCAATCAGAACAACAACTAAAGAATGTTTTGGATGAATGATAGAAATATCGGAAGCGGCTTCCTGCTAAACTTCGGTTAAAGGTTACAGAAGCTTTGCACAGCTCAACTATTAAAGCAACTGAAGCAGCAAGCATACCGACAAATGTACCGAAGCGTAACTTGAGTGCTGACGTACGTATATACGAAGATTGGGATGCACATTGGCGGAATCAACTTTCAGACGAGGTATCATTATTCCATCAAAAAACGAGTAACTGCCGAACTCTCATCGGTCGGCATTCTCTCACACTTCACCCCTGCACTCCTCTGTGAGCTTCTAGAGACCGAGAAACTGGCCTGCTTTTATACAAACGCTCAAGGTCTTTTTAATAAACTGACCGAACTGAAAGATCGCCAAACCTCCGGGTCATATGATGTCATTGGTGTCACCGAGACGTAGTTGCACACGCGAATGACGGACGCTGAAGTTTCGCTACCAGACATGTCGCTGATCCGGAATGACTAGCTCACAAAAGGAGGAAGGGTAATTCTGTATTATCGAAGCGACTTACAGTGTGAAGCCATGGAGGATTCAGACTCGCAGTTCTCCGACTCTCTTTGGTCCAACTTGCGGTTAAAAGGCCGGGACGCTTGCCTTATTGTCCTGGTGTACCGCCCCCTTAAATCTACACTCGAAAATGACTACCACCTAGCGGCTGCTTTAAGATGCAATTACAAGGAAAGTACACTCACATACTTATCATGGGTGATGTCAACGTACATTATGTAGAAACTCCTGCCATGATGGGAGAATAATTTAAAGCCGCTCTGCAAGATCTCGTTATCACTGTTCCTCTTCAAAATCGTATCACTTTGCCCACTCGGTTCATATCGGGTAACGGGCCATTTGTGCTGGATCTTGTGCTTACCAACGAGGAGCATATGATTGATGTGTTGGTTTTAGACTGCCCGTTGGGTCGCAGTGATCACGCAGTGATCAGCTTCAACTTCGTCTGCTTTTCAGAATATAGGAATGAGAACGATGAGACTGTGCGAACCATCACAACCTACGATCGATTAGCCCACATCGTCAGCGCCATAACTTGGTCGTTGTTTTGACGAGGAACCCCCGGAAGTCGTCTGGATCGAGTTCGTCAAAATATTCAGTCAGCTGATTGCAGAGGCTTCAGAGATAAAAGTTTCGAGGTGCTTAGTGATAGATGATGACAGAATCCGGTTCATTCTGGTTCATTCTGTCATCATCTATCAATAAGCACCTCGTGACAACTGGTCACAATGTGAACCCCAAGACTGCGTTCAATGAGATAAAAGTTTGCTATAAATGTAAATCACTTTCTTACGTTAGGAGCAGAACTCGAAAATGGATGACAGTACGCAACGCATCATGACGATTGTACAGAGAAGCTCCAGCACAAGAAACTTGGGACAACTACGGAGTCCAACGTAACCACTGCACTCAAGTGCTAAGGGAAGACAAAGCCGCCTGTCAGCAGAACATCGCAAAAGCCTTCAGTGCTAACCACGAACTGCTGTACAAGCACGTCAATACCCTAAGAAAGTTGAGATAAGGATTTTCTCCACTCAGGACGGCTGATGGCTCAACAGGAACGACTGTGAAAGCAGCAAAGGATCCGCGGATCCAATATGCTCCCACATTTCAAAGGGTTTTGCCACTAAGCGATCTACCAATCTTTGTATTCTCCTCTCCAGCACCCACCCACGTCACTTTTACCACGGAGGCTGTATTGCAAAAGCTCACGTCTCTATGCAAAAACAGCTCGCCGGGTGTCGACACAATTCGTCCAGAGGCACTGGAAGCAGCAGCAAGCCAACTGGCAGGACATTTAGCTCAGTTTTTCCAGCGCTGCCTAGACTATAATCAAGTTCCCGCTATGTGGAAGCTTGGAATAACAAGCCCGATTCACAAAGGTGGAAGCAGAACTGATCCCTCCAAATACCGCCCAGTATCCCTTCTTCCTATACTCTCCAAGCTTATGGAATCCGCAGTTGCCTATGCACTGGTGTGCTATCTGGAAAACTGTAGCATCAGCAAGACTGAGTATCATGGTTTACGTCGACAGCCATTATGCACAACAAATTTACCAATCGCACGCACTGGTTGGACAGAGGCAGCGGAAGCTGGAGAAGGAGATGATATGATCTATTTGGATTTTTTCAAGGTTTTCGATCGTCTAGACCATCGGATACTACTCTCCAAGCTCCAGCATTACGGGATCGGCGACCCTCTTCTAAGCTGTATTGCCAACTTTCTACTTCAACGGCAATTAGTGGTCAGAGTTGGGAGCCCTTTATCGGACCTCATACAAGTCGAGTGTGGCGTACCGCAAGGCTCAATTCTAGGTCCGTGTTTGCTTTTGGTGTTTATTAATGATCTTGCACAAGGAATCGCTTCAAAAGCCCTATTGTCAAGATTTGGCACAGGAGCCAGGTGAAGGCCGAGCAGCATCTGCTTCAGAGTGACCAGAATACGGCGTAACAATGGTCAACCAAAAACTTACTGCATTGCAATGTCAGTAAATGCAAGGCACTTTCCACTCGACCTCAGAGCAGCTATTCATGCCGGCTCAAAACAAATATACTACAACAATCAACTTTCGCATGTGACTTGGGTGTCCTGGTTCAAGATGACTTGGGTTGCTCCAGGCAAATCGGAAAAGGCCTCCAAGACTGGGAACCAACACGTCCGGCTATTGCCACAGGCGTTGGAAAAATAAACAGCTCCATATTTCAACAAATCTTCAGTGGGTATGTTCGCCTTCATGTCGAATATGTAATTCAAGCCTGGCATCCATGGCTGAAACACGACCTTAATGCACCGAAGCAGCCACAACGCCGGGCATCTAAGAACGTAATTGGAATGCGCAATCTTTCCTACCAAGAGAGGCTGAAACGACTGGGACTGTTCAGCGGAAGCTATCGCAGGCTACGAGGCGACCTGATTTTGGCATACTTGATTCTGCGAGACCCACATCATGTGTGCCACCCTTTACTGTTACTCAGCAGCAATACAAACATGAGGGGTCACTCATTAAAACTCGCAGAACAATACAGTCGTCTGGATTGCCGCAGAAATTTCTTTTCCATTCGTGTCTGTCACCCGTGGAATGCTCTCCCAGAATCGGTCGTCTCTGCACCGACACTAACAGTATTTAAAAGACGGTTGGACGAAGCACTCATCCACTTACACTTTGTCACTTAGCACTACGTTTCCTTCCTACACCTGGAGTTTACCATGGAATTATTTGATGTTAACTGCGGGTGCTGTGAATACAAGCGGATTGCAGAACTACGACGGAGCAAACGATAAGTTCTTATTTTCATATTTAAAGTACGAAGTGTTTTACTATCATTATTATCATTATTGGTATGTCGATATCCTCACCGACTGTCTAACGGAACTAGTAACGTAACGCTTCTTAACCCGTATAAATTCACTGTACCTTCTATTGAAGACAACCACGAGCCCAGGTACGAACATCTTTATTTACGTGCGGCCAAACGAAAAGTTCGGTGGCCAGTTTCAACGATGCACAGATACAAGGATGTGATAGTGAGTGGAGTGAGTCGAAGACTGTGGGTCTGAAGGAGACGGGCACGAAGGGTCTGGGACAGCCTGTGAAGTGTCACAGAAGATGCTTCTTTCCGTGGTTTGGAGAGGAACAGTTTAGACGTGAAGCGAGCTGGACTGTGGAGTGCGTTGTATGTCTTCGCCCTGAACCTTAGCCGATGCTATGGCGGCAAGGTTGACGGTAGGCCTACACTGAAGAGTGAGCTTGACGTGCGAGATAGACTCGGCGCCGGGATTGTCGAGACCTGAGACATGATGTATGACAGCAGTGAACTGCGTGACAAAGTCTAGATGTCTTGTTTTCCGGGGTGCAAATTTGTCGCAAGCAGAGTTGAAGGCGATGTGTGAATTATGGTCAGTATAGACCATGAAAGCTCGGCCTTCGCGTGTGTACAGGAAGTGACGAATGGCTAGGTAAATAGCGAGCAGTTCTCTGCCAAACATGTTGTAGTGGGATTCCGCTGACTGTAAGCATTTGGAGAAGAATATATGAGGTTGCCATTGCGGGCCAACGTGTTGTTGGAGAACGGCTCCTACCGATACGGTTGAGGCATCAGTCGTGATAAAAAGGAGTGAAGTCGCTTCTGAATGAGTGAGGAAAACTATGTTGGAGATAGCATCCTTGAGCTCGGCGAAGGTTGTCTGTGCTGTGAATGGGAAAGCGAATTTAGGTTCATTCTCTCTGAGTAGCTTAGTTAGAGGCTGCTTGAGCTGAACGCAGCGGGGGATGAAGATTCGGTAGTAGTTGACTAGACCACAAAATCGACATAGTTGCTTAAATGAAGTCGAGGCTGGGAAATGTCTGATGGATTGGACCTTGTCCGCAAGGACCTAGAAACAAGATGATGAGACGAGGTGACCTACGAATTCTACCGTGGACTGGCCAAGTTCGCACTTACTCGGATTGACGGTGACGCCGTGTTGGCTCAACCGCTGGAAGAGGAACTGAAGTTGAACTAGATGCTCTTTGTCAGGCGAACTGGCCACTAAAATATCCTCGAGTTAGGAATAAGCGAAGTTTAGTCCACGAGTAACATCGTGGATAAAGCGTCGGAAATTTTGTGCGGCATTTCACAACCCAAAAAAGCATTCCTAAAAATTCAAACAAACCGAAAGGACTGCTGACGGCTATATTAGGAATGTCCTTTTCTTCTGCAACTATCTGGTGATAGGCTCGAACAAAATCGATCTTTCTGAAGATCGTCTTACCTGTGAGGCATGTGGTAATGTCCTGTATGTGTGGCATGGATACCTTTCGGGGACCGTAAGTTTGTTTAGGACCCGGTGGTCACCGCAATGGCGCCAGTCTCCATAGAGAGGCCAAGATCTTCGGAAGGGCGGATTATTCCAAGTTCGAGCATTTGCTCAATCTCCTCCCTAGCTACCTTAAGTTTCTCGGGTGATAGTCAGCGTGGACGGCATGAGACGGGTAGGCTATTCGTCCGTATGTGGTGCTTCAGTTAAGATGATACAGGCAAGACTGCGTCCATTGGCTGCACGAGCTTGGAGTACTGGGAGAAAACGTTAGCGTAGTCTGACAGAGTCTGGGAAAACGGGTAGACCGCGGTGATAAATGCGATATCGATGGTGATGCCACATACACTGATTTTCGTTGCAGCGTCGACTATCGTTTGGCCTTTCGCATCGAGCAAGAACTCGAAATGCCTGAGAAACTCAATGCCGATGATGGTAAAGGGGACTGCAGCGATGGTGAATACCCAGCGGAACGTGCGCCGAAAACCTAGCTCCAGGGTGAACGACCGATGACCGTAGGTGGCTATTAGTGTGCTATTAGTGGCATTTAGGCTTGTCGACAAAGAAGCAGCTGGTTCATCTAGCATAAGGGGGATGATGCTGACTTTCTCCCCGATATCAACTAAGAACTGGGTTTCGGCATCATAATCCCTTATGTAGATGAGACGAGTTTCCGCTTTGCCGACACCGTTAGTTGCCATTACGGACCTGCTTTGCGGCGAAGAAACTACATGTTTGCTCGCACCTACGGGCTTTGTTATCAAAACGTGAGTGGTAAAAGCAAAAGCCTAAGTTGTTACGCTTCGTACGATGGGGTGATGAGTTAGAGCTGATGCTGTACTTACGGTCTAGGGAGTTTCTCGACTTGACGTTATAGTGACGCTATTTGTGTTGATAAAGCCTCCATTGCCGACGGCTCACTGATGACGGATGTCGCTGGGGCTGCGACGGTGCTAAGTCGAGTGAGTGTCCTAGATTCGTTCGTTGACTGATGTAGTTCGATAACATAGTCTGCTAGTTCTGCTTCAGCTGCGAGAGACAAGACGCTTGCTACAGTGAGGATGGTCTGTGTGTTTTCCGGAAGACGTTGCATCCACATTTCGCGGAGAATCCCCGCGTCCATGCTGGCTGTGCCTAGGAGCTGTTGCGTCTGTCGGAACAAGACTGAAGGCATTCTGTCCCCTAGTTACAGCTCCCTAAACAGTTGCTGCAATCGAACTTTGTCAGAGGGCGTAGTTCGCCGGATGATTGCCTGCTTTAAAGTCTCCTTTCGTATCAGGAGGAGGGCAAGCTATGATGTCTCTCACCTTAGAGGATACACTTTGCGGAAGCCGAGACAAAAGTCGGTGATATTTTGCACAATCATAAGAAATGCTACAATTGGAAAAGTGGATTCCAGATGTGAAAACCAGAATAACCGATCATTCTTCCAAAATGGTGGGGAGGCTACCTCTACGGCACTAACCATATATGTTATTCGTTTATCGTCTGAAGTTTTCATTGTTAGAAAGTAATACGTATAAAAGGCAGATGAGAAAGCAAAACGATAGCGAGTAATGGATCAAAGATTCACTGGAACGAGCTAACCAGAAGGAAAATTCAGAATGACGGACAGTGTGTTCTGGACCGGGGTCCCCAATTGTCAGGCGGCGCCTGGGATACCAGTCGGTAATCAGTGACACGTTAGAGACGTGTCAACTACGTGACAGTATAGAACTTGCGGGCAAATGAATCCAACGTTTATTGTGCATGCTCCAAATGTAGAAAGCGAAGCAAGAAGAGCGAGAGACGGTGTAGCACGGTACTCGCCAAAGCAGTTTGTGTAAATAGAAATGTCGTCAGTCAAACAAGTGGATGTTTTGAAGTTTAAAACAAAATACTGAAGGCAAAATACTGAAGGCGTATGCTTTCAGGTGCACTACACTCTCATAGAAGACTGGATGGCATTCATTTTGTAGTCGCCGCAAATTCGCACATATCCATCCGGTTTGGCCACCGGTACGATTGGCGTACCCCAGTTAGAAAATTGCACAGGTATTATGGTTCCCTGAGTTTGCAAGCGTTGTAATTCTTTTGCAATCTTAAGCCTTACATCATATGGTAGTGTTCGGGCCTTGATGAAGTTGGACTGGGCACTTTCGTTCAATCTTCTTGAGCTTGAAAGTTTATCAGTTTCGCCAACTATTTCGAAAAACTGATGCATTTTGGTTCAGAATTTCCCCCAGTCCAAGTACTTTATTAACTTTTGTAGAACCTTCAACCTATCAGGGAATGCGTCTATCCAGTCCCTCCCAAATAGATTTGGTCGATCTTCCGATATAACGTAGACATGAAGTTTGTGTGTCTCAGTGTCATATTGTGCCTGAACAAAGCATTTACCGAGAACACAAAGCAGCTCTCCTGCGTACATCCGAAGGCTGGAAGTGCATGATGACAGATGGGGTAGGCGCTTCACAGCGTTCGCCTTAATTATTGTTACCGATGCTACCGTATCTATCTCCATCAATACCTTCTACCCTTGGAGGTAGAGCTCCACAGTGAATGGCACGGAACGTAGATTGGACAGAGTATTCAACCATACCGAATCTAATTCTGGTTCGTTGGCTTCATCACCTTTAACTGCTTTGACTGCTTTTGTTAGTGGTTTATGCGGTTCCGGATGTAGCTTGCCCGACTTACATACACGCGCAAAATGACCTAGCTTCGCACAACTTCGGCATACTGTTTTCTGGTGTCCACATTGTGATACGCATCCGCCTTGATCACCACACCGGTAACATATAAACAGTTTTAAGTCCATGGACGTCTTTCTTGGCTGTGACGTTCTTTTCACCAACTTTACACTTTCAGATGGAGCCGGCGGAGTGAATGCGGAGAGTTGGTGTTTTAGATTCTCTTTGACGAGCTATTGAACAAGCCGTTTCCCAATTAAGCGTACTGTCATCCTGTGAGAGAGGTTTTTCTCGAGTACTCTGAACTGATATGCCAGCTATCAGATAAGGAAGCAATATTGCTTCTTCGAATTTCGACGGATCAGCTTCATACTATTTGCAGTCAAGGGTAGTCTGGTATATACAAGCGATGAACCCAGTCACACTCACTTCCTGGTTCTCGCAGAGTTTGGAATAATGGTACCTGGCTGTAAACACGCTATGTCGGACACCCCAGAGAGCACTAAACTTATCCAAGGCACTGGTTACGGTTACGCAGACGTTGTCAATCCGTAGGGCGTCGCATTATCGCTGGCCTTCATCACCCAGGAACTGTTGTTGTAGTTTGATCTTGTGTCTTTCTGTAAGCGAGACTAACCAACTCAAGACAGCAAGTAATTCCAGGTAATCAGAAAAGGTTTTCCACCATCTATTCCAACTGGGTCATAGATGCTTTTTTGTAATACATAACCAGAACTGCGTGGGTACATTCCCAATGGACACGGTAATAGCCGTCGCCAAATGATGCGTATGGGTCCCGGGAAGTAATACACGAGAACGAATGTTCTATAGGGCTCAGAACCAATGGTATCGAGAGCAAGTCTGAACAGGGCATCGCGGCATGCATGCAGTGGCGACACGATAAGCTTGGTGTGTGTGTGTGTGTGTGTGCGTGTGTGTGTGTGTGCTTGCATGTGTTTATGTGTCTTGTTCCTCCAACGGAGTGGATTAGGGCCTGACCTTCAGTGCACACGTGACACATAGCTGCGCTGAACTGATTGTGCTTGTGTAAGGTTGTTTCAACAGACAACTCCGTAAGTCGTTGCAGCCAGTCTTGTATTAATGTTCCCGGTACGCCCGAAAATAGCTTTACATAGCCTGTACAACTCTTCTCTATAGAGAATTCTTCCGTCAACCATCAAGACTTCCAACATACTTCTATGTCAAGCTAGGGCAGTCAAAAATTCGCTTCTTTGCGCACGATTCAAGTGAAATAGGACACAAGCACACACTAGTTGTGAAAATATTAAGCTTGGACTGTAGTTTTTAGTATGGAATCCAAATAGTTCAACACGAGCGCGTCTGGTCGCACACTCTAGGAAAAATCAACCTCGCGTATAACCGCCCCTTGACTCGAGGCTCATTAGGTTGTATCTCATAGAAGACAACTTAGACATTTCACCTCACTCTGCATGAAAGCCTTACTGCTTGTGTGAAAGAGAAGGCGCTTTTTTCTTTGAGTGTACCAATTATATCATAATAAACCGCATTAGCAGTTTACAGAACCCTATTGAACATTATACCACGACAGCCTTAATATCATCCGTCATTATCATGCTACTGAGTTATTGCGAAGATAGCAATTTTAGTGTTGCAGCTCGCAAAATGCAACGTTTGACGAAATCTGTCGGAACAAAGGATATAGCCTGTATGGGCTCCGCGAAGCGACTTAATTTGCCAGTAGGGTATGGTGAAACCCGGAGTTTTAGGATAGTAGCACACTTCGGGAGACCGTGTATCAATTTCCCTAAAATACTTCCTATAAGCGGTTAGCCGGAACCCGACTATATGAGTAGATACAGACCGTCGGTATGGGAAGGTTTTGCGTCGAAAGCGGAACACCGCCCAGTAAATGCAGCAAGCGGTTGTTCACAAGGCTTCTAAAATGGTACCTTTCGATCGGCACTGAATGTATTCCAAAATATCAGAACATCTAGTCTGTTCATTCAATCTTCAACATTCTTCTGACCTGACAGTATAGTGGAAGTACCTATAGGAGTTTAAGAATGATGTGGGGTTGCGCGAAAATCATGGCTGGCTTATTCCTGCGGCGAGATATGTAGCCAGTCTTCCGATCAAACTAGCCAGTTCGTTGTGCCTCCGTTTTAATCGTCGGCCAAAAACCTGACAGATCCCGTCGGCCGGAGTAATCGAACCGATCAGCTACCGTCTATGGGTATCCCACATCTTCACTGTCAAGAAGCTATACGGAAAGATTCACTTAGGTGAAGACTATTCGACCATTCTGGATGCCGCGTTAAAAGTCCACAAGTATCCTCTACTCCTTCGTGAACACCTGTATGCAAGTTTGGAAGGGGGAAGTGTTTTACCAAAACTGACTTGACCGATGCTTAGCTCCATTTTCAAATGTTGAAGAATAATATGAGACGCTACCGATAAAAACTAGCGAAGGACTACCATAGCATACACGCCCACCATCTGGTATTAAATCGGCTCCAGCAACTTTTCTGCTGTCCATGGATACCAAGCTACAGGGGATATCACATACCGCGTCATGCCCAATCAATCTCATCCTCACGGGATGTAACTCGTGAGAATTAGGCTAGTGAACAAAACATGTTTAGTTTATTATTTCTATGCTTGACAGAATAAAGGATCCCGTCTGAGAATGTGCATGTGTGGGTTCACTAATACGGACATTAAACACCCTGGTTTACCACTGATCACAGCGAACTATGACCCGGTCCGTCAACCACCAAAGCAGTCAAGGGTATGCTCCAGCTAAGGACCTAACGGCTTTAAGATGTATCCTTGGTCTATTGCGTTACAATGGCAAGGACATGCTATCGTTAAAAGACCTCTGCTGAGCATTGAACCATCTGCTGCGGAAGAATCTTTCGTGTTTCTAGATCAACGAATGTCAGGAAAGTTTCGGTAGAATCAAGTAGTTGTTAAGTTCAGAAGTGTGACCAAAAGATACCAGTTATCCGATGCATCCAGTGACACAATTGGTGCAACCACCTGGCACATTTTGCAGACGAGGAGGCTGTAGCCATTGTATTTGCAGTAAGACATTTTACTAGAATGCCGCATCGCCGTCACTTCACTCTACTAACGGACCATAAACTGCTTGTTGCTTCCGGTTCAATGAAAGGTATGCCGATTAAACAGCCAATCGTCTACAAAGATGCGCGACGACATTGTCCATGTACGATTTCAACCTCAAATATCCATCGACAAGCTGTCAGAGGCCTAGCAGCTATAACAACTATTTTACTAACACCAGTAGCCAGAAAACACTGTTGTCATTGACATTGTCATCAAAACGGATGTCAACTGTGCATTATCAGAATCCGTGAGTTAGCTTCTAACATCCTTCAGTTTGTTTAGAGATTCCTTATTACGGGACCTGTCGCAGTCTTAGGTGGGCGTGTCTCGCCATGCACAGTGGCCCCGAAGAAATTCAAATGCACAGCCAGAAGAGTTTTTACAGAGATGATACGTATTATGTGCAATCCAGGGCTTTGCCCGGTTTTGTGAACGTCTCATAACTCCAGCTAAACTCAAAACCAAAATCCGACTGCAGTTTCATGCCGGACACCTAGTCTGCAACAGATCGAAGTTATTTGTGCTGAACGTTGTGTGACTATAGAACTGAGACGTTAAGAGGTTCGTGTTACAAATGTGCTCTAACAGCGAAGTCACTGCGGAAATATGAACTATTATCCTGACCGACGTCCACGAAACCGTTGTCAAGGATTCAACTTGATTTTTTAGGGCAATCAAAAGACCAAACTTCTTACTCACTATCGACTCGTACGACAAGTGACCCCAGATTTCCCAGTTAACAGGTGGTAGGCTGAAAATCACCGGCAAAATCTCTCCCACTATAAAAGCCTCGAACAAAAGTTATTTGTTAGGAACGATTGACAGACGACCCCGATAGAAATCGGCTAATGGAAGATCGATGAACAATGAGCAGTGAATTTATACGGGTTAAGAAACAATGCTTTACATGTCTCGTTGGGTGATTTTCCAGGGTTACTCAAAAAAGGCAGTGGGTTAGTTACGTCTGAAAGAGGGACTTATCATTTGTTTCGCTGTAGTCCTGCGATTCGTGTAGTTTCACGCCACCAAATTGTAACAGCAAATAAATCCAAGGGATGTTCCAGGAGTGGGATGGAGATGTAATACTTGGTAACAAAGTGTAGGTTAGTAGGTGAGTCATCCAAACGTCCTTTAAATATGCGTTGTGCTAATGCAGAAATGACAGATTCTGCGTCGCTTTCTTGGACTGACGTAAATGTTGAATGCAGTTGTAGTATATCCGAACGATATTCCACAACAGCAGTGTGTAAGTACTGAAGCAGAAAAGCTGAGAGTGAGCACCGTTTGTTCACGTTTGGTTGACGTAGACAGCTCTGATTATACAGCACAATCTACTTGGATAAGCGAATCATCCAGATGTCTTTTGAATGCCGTTAGCTGGGGGAAGAAACGATGTATGTGGGAAGAGCGTTCCAGTGTTGGCACACACGAAGGGAAAAAGAAATTCCGGCGGCTTTCCAACCGGTTGTATTGGGTGGTCAGCTTTATCTAGTGTCCTCTGAGTGTGCTATTGCGATTCAGCTTTAATAGGTGACGACAAGAATGGCTTGGATTCCTCAGGATCATATAAGTCATTATCAGGTCTCCACGCAGGCGTTGATATTGTCCACTGTAGACCCCGAGGGTTTTTAGCCCCAATCGGTAAGGGAGATGAAACAGGCCCCTTTACGTTCTTGATCGCCCTTCGTTGTGGCAGTTCAACAGCGGTAAGGTCTTGCTTTTGCCATGGCTGCCAGACGTGGATGGCGTACTCAGAATGAGGCCAAATGTAGGCGTTGAGCATTTGAGAAAATATGAAAGGATCAAAGCGTCCGAATGCCCTCCACAAAAGCCAATGTGTTAGTTAGCTTTTTGGAGGCTTTCTCGGCCTGACGGGAACAGCCCAGATCTTCCTGCGCTATCACGCCTAGATCGCATTCCGTTGCAGGGCGGTGCAACATTCAATCACCTATGCAAATATTCGCCGACGATGCTAAGATGTGACGAGCTATTCAGTCAACATCTGACCCTGTCTATCTGCAGGATGACCTGAACCGGATTCACGAATGGGCAGTAAACAACCAACTACCCCTGAACCCCGAAAAGTGTCACCTGTTGTCGCTGCGCAGTAACTGCAGCAACACATATCACCTGGGGCAGCGCGTTATAAAACGGGTGAGCAACCAAAGAGACTTAGGGGTCATCGTGCAAGAAGGTCTGGGTAATTCGCTCCAATGTTCAAAGGAAGCTAACATAGCGAACTTAAACTTGAGGCTTTTGAGGCGAGCGCTCGGTACCTTCGAGCGGCAACTCGTGCCATTATTGATTAACGCCTACATTCGTCCCCACCTCGAGTATGCGGTGCAGGCATGGCGTCCGTGGTGAAAACGGGACATTCGTCTCCTGGAGCAACCACAAAGAAGAGCCACTAAGGCAACACGTGGTCTATCGGGCCTGAGTTATGAACTGCGCCTTCGTTCGATCGGTCTGTACTCCTTAGAATACCGACGACTTCGCGGTGATCTGATCCTCACTTACCGGATACTAAGAGAAGAGGACCATCCATGTAAGTCGCTGTTAACATCATCTGCCGACAAACGATGCCGAGGCCATGCACTAAAACTTGTGACTCAATATTCCCGTTTAGATTGTAGAAAGTTTTTTACTCTCTTAGTGTCTGTCCGCACTGGAACGCACTGCCATCGCATGTGGTGAACGCACCAAACATCGAGACATTCGAAAGACTATTGGACTTGCACTTACATGATACACATTATATAACGGTATAACAAACTGCAGTGTCTAACTTACTGATATTTTTGTGTCACACCTGAAACTTTTGTTTTCTTCCATTTGCCATCCTGTGGGTCTTGTAAAGTTATTGCTTTTTATCCCACCATACACTATTGAACTATATTGAACTATTGAACTAATGATTCCCCAATCTGTATTCGCAAGTGACTTTATGGCGCATGCTTAACACCTAGCACTTCGTAGCATTGAAGTGAAGCAGGTTCTGATTCGACCATTCGTAGACCTTGTCAAGACCATTCTGAAGTGCTGCATTGTCGCTGGTTATTCTAATGGCTCGCCATGTCTTGAGATCATCATCAAAAAGTAAGGAGTTGGAGGTGACTACTGTGGCGAGCTGGTTTATGTAAATCAGGAAGCGTCCTGGACCAATTACTGAGCCCTGGGACACTCCGCACTTAAAGTCGATTGGGTCAGAGATGACGCCGCGAACTCTTACATTCACACTTGGTTGAAGCAAGGAGTTACCTATCCAACCAAGGATTGAGTCACCAATTCTACAACATTGCAGCTTGGGAAGGGGGATACGGTGGTTCAGAAGGTCAAAAGCTTTTGAGAAGTCCAAATATACTGCAACAATACCTACGCCGCTGTCGACGGTCTCAGTCCAACTGGATCTAGCAAGTAGCAAGTTTGAAATGCAAGATCGGTTCTCGCGAAATCCATGTTGTTCCTGTGCTATGATATTGTGTTCTTCCAAGTAGTTCATGAGCGCTTCGGCAACAATCGCTTCTATGAATTTGGTGGGTACCGGAAGTAGTGTTATTGGGCGATAGTTGGCCAGATCTGTACGACTTCCCACCTTATGGATGGGAGTGACGATTCCCTGCTTTTACATTGTTGGCAGCCGCATCTCATTGAAGCATTGTTGGAAGAATTTGGAGAGTGAGTCAGCCAGGTTTACTGCAGCCAATTTAAATGCCTTTGAACGAATGTTATCAACTCCGAAGGATGGAATGCCCGTTCAGGGCAAATAACCTTTTCGTCATATCCGCAGTTGTAAACGCGCTTTGGCTAAGTCCTGGGGGCGGTACAATTTGCGGGAACAGTGTGTGCGGCGATGTCGTGCTCTGGAAGTTCGGGACGAATTGTTGACATGGGGCGTTGGCCGACTCGGTCGCGGTTTGTGCGAGTCCACATAACGTGTGTAAGGCAAGAATTCCTCGCTGCACTTTGCGAACCTTGTTAACATCTCTGTAGAGAGAGTTTGGGGTTTGAAAGCAATTTCTCAGCTAGATTCTGTTGGTTCTGTAGTTTATTTTCACGTACCAGTTTTACGCTGTGATTCATTTGGATAGTGTAGGCTTCTCCTGTTTCGGCACTCGGTGACTCCTTGTATCTTCGCCAGAGTAAATTCCTCGTGACGACACACTTCCGTGTCCTGCTAAGTATTAATGATTTTATTGTCTTCACTCGCGAAAGTCTTTTTCTAGAAGCACTAGTTACTAACGTGTTGAATTGGTGAGCAAATTTAGACCAGGCGACATCGCGGGGTCGTTCTGATGGAAATGTCCGGTTTGTAGCATGTATAACTTTGATTAGAGCGCCGTAATTCGTAATGAGCTGACATTCCTCTGTGTTTTCTGGGGAATACTCTGCATAATAGATGTAATTGTACAAGTGTGTTGTATGATCGCTACGGTCCAAAGGACTCTGTATCGATACCCTTCGTTGGTGAATACGAGATCCAAGACACCCGATTTGAGTCGGTGCATTTAGCGGCATACCACCTGCGGACTGAAAACAGTGGAATACGTATATTACCCGATGTTCCATGGAGCGAACGCCAGCAGGACAAAAATAATTCAAACGACCACCACACGGAGAGTGGCAAAGCATTACTTTGATTCATGGCGTGCCCGAGCTACCGACAACCAGCAACAAAGAGGCCAACACTCATGACTTGGAAGGATGGTGTTACATCCGGGAAGTTACCTGTACAGGTTACGTCATACTCCAGTCGATTACACGGTTAACCGTGTTGCCAAACTACCAGGCAGTGACCTGAGGATACTGAAACTAACGGCGTAATCATAACAGAAGGCCGTGAACATAATCCGTAGCTGGCAGTTACTACGCAACACACTCCCTTCGGAACTACTGTAGCGAGAACGACACGACAGGGGGGTAGAAGTTTATTGCACACCGAAAATGCGCACAACAGGGTCTCAAGCGCGCCATCGAATATCGACTAAATTTCCGTCCCACCACGCAACAAAGGTACGGATGTTAGAGACGAGCCAGTCCTTTCGCCTCGATCTCCACTTCACTATACCCGATTTGGATCGGCCAGGAGTCGTTCGAGAGCTCTCGACTTGCTTGTTCTGGGCTGTGTCAATCGGCTCGGCCTCGGTCCTGTGGGCTGCGCTAGCGGCGTATATGTCTGATTTATTGCTCTGTCCACATATTCCCGCTCCGTAGTTCCGGGCCCAGGCTCGTCGCTAGCCGTCCTTCTCGATCCGCTCTCAGCTAGCTCCGAAGAGCTCCCCCGAGGCATTCTTGGAAGCGGCCCCTCTACAATAGGACATAAGACTGTAGTTAGAGAGCCGCAGCCACTCGCTGTTCTCGCGGCAATTTCACCACCCGCAACTCAATATAACCACAACAGCGATTCATAAACCTGTGCACTAATACCCGTAGGTATTGCGAAAGCTGCCGATAGACTACCTACCGCAGGTGCAAGTGAGACCAAAACAGGTTGCCTTCCTATCGAGACTTCGTAATTCACCCAAGAAACGATTAAGTGCCGATCCCTCATCGGTCGGCACAAACCCATATCATTCATGTGCTCCTAGTCAACAGCTTTTGAAATCCGAGAAACTTTCCTGTATGTACACCGACGCCCAAGGCTTGATGAATAAACTTTTCGAAATGCGTTGCGTTAGGGATCAAAATCCTGCGACCTCGTCGCTCTAACGGAGGCATGGTTATGCCGACATAAGTGACATAGAGATCGGACTGCCAAGCAAAAGTCAATTGTTCGGCACGACAGAACCAGAAAAGTTAGTGGGGTGGCTCCGTACTTCCTCAGTGACCAATGTGAGCTCATAGCGGATCCGGTCAGCACGGTACAGGATTCCCTTTGGTGTCGTCTACCTTTAAAAGGGGACGACACTTGCTTAGTGGCAGTCAGTTACGGCCCTCCTTCCACAACCGAGAAACAGTACTATTTGGCCTCTGCACTAAGGCGGGCGATGAACACAAGTTACAGTCACATTCGCATTACCGGCGATTCCAATGTCCACACTCTGAAATCCCAAGCAGCTCACGGAGAACAGTTTAAGGCAGATTTACAGGAGTTTTTCCGGTTACCGCTGTATGGCCACATCAACACTCCCACCCGATTCCGAGAAAGATAAGCCTTCGATAGTGGATAAGATATACGCCATCGAAGAACTGGTGGTCGAGAGAGTGATTGTTGACATCGCGTTGTGTAGAATCTATCATGCAGTCCTACTCTTCGGATATATTACTTATGCAGTATATACCGTGGAAATTGCAGACGCAACGAAAAGCATTATACGCTACGACCTATGAGCTCAATTTCGTGAGACAAGCAATTGGAGCTTTCTGGCAGGCGTGGCACCGGCTAGTGTAAGAGAACATTTCGTCAGCCAGTTTAATTCCCTGGATGCCGAAACCTCAACGAACGAGACCTTCCGCCCAAGAAACGTGGTCTCGTTTCTGCGAAGCAGGACATGCAAGTATATAGCGGTGAGTAACTCAGCCGGGCATCTCTACAAACTCTCCCCGAGCACCGAGAACCGGATGACCAATGTGACCCAACATAACCACTGTACTCAGTTTGTTCTCGAGGATAGAATAACGTGCTTGCAGAAGTTGGCAATGTGTATGGTCTCAAATCACAAACTTCTTCAACAACACATCAACAATCTACGTATAGTGAAACGGGGAGTTCTTCCTCTGCAAACAGAGGACGGACCCACGTGAACAACGTAGGAAGCGGCGAATACCCTGCGTCTACAATATGCTGCAACATTACAGTGGGATCACTGGCTATGACAATGGTTTTTACCCTTAAAACTCACTCACATATCCTTCACAGCAGAAGCTGTACTATATAAGCTGTTGAATATGCACAAGCACAGCTCCCCTGGAGTTGATTGCATACACCCCAAATCGCTAGCGGAAGTAGCAGAGAGTTCAGCCGAGCCTTTGGCTCAATTCTCCCAACACCGTTTTGACGAAATGTACGTGCTCGATAGGTAAAAACACGGGATATTTACGATAATTCACAAGAGAGGTATTGGTTACAATCCAGCCAACTACCGTCCCATAATCTTACCACCGGTTCTTCCTAAATTCACGGAAGTTATTATTTCTTACGCGCTAACGGCCTACATGAAAGAATTTAACTACCTGGCACTGAAACAACATGGCTTCCGGCGAAATCGATCGCGCACTATAAATCGGTTATTAGCACGATCCAGCTGGACTGAGGCAAGAGACTCTGGCACTCTCTGCTCGATTTACCAAAGGCTTTCTACCGGTTAGACCATAATATTCCGCTCTTCAAACTCCAGAACGTTGCTATTAGTGACCCTCTCCTAGGAGGGAGCAGTGGGTTTCTTCTAAGCCGGCGCCTGGAAGTACGTGTCCGTGAATCGCTGTCAGATCCCATCTGAGTTGAAAGCGGAGTACCACAAGGATCCGTACTAGGACCGAGATTATTTTTTACACTATTAAGAAGATCACACGCCTCCTAACTTCGAACTGCCTTCTTTATGCCAACGACATCCAGGTGTGGTGAGCGATCAATAAAGCAGGTGAGATAACAGTACTTCAAGCTGAATTGGATAGGGTATAAGCGTAATCAATTCAGAAGCTACTTCGATTCAATGTAGACAGATGTAGCTTGCTGCACATGCGGAACAAGTTGGTGCACTTCTAAACACTCGACAACCAGAAGCTTCAAAAATCTTTGGCAAAAAGTATCTAAGTGTTTTGGTCCAGATAGACTTCAGATGTTCGAATCAGGATGAACTGGCACCAAGAAGGAACCTCCAACACGTGAGTCTTCTGAAGCGTGCATTCGGACAATTCGACCCTTCGATTTTTCCACAATTTCTCGGCTCATACGTACGTTCACATGTGGAATACGCACTACAGGTCTGGCAACCATGACTAAGGACAGATCTCACCGCCTTGGACATACCCCAACGCCGGGCAACCAAAATGTCAGGGGTCTGCATAATTTGCCGGATGAACGAAGGCTACAATTGCTCCTGATATTCAGTGGACAGTATCGGCGATTGCACGGGGACCTCATCCTGACTTACCAGATTTTGCGTGATCTCAACCACACTTGTCGCTACTTGCTAGAGCTCAGTCACAACAGCAATTTGAGAGGCCTCCACCTCGAAATGGCAGAGAAACACAATCGTTTGGAATGCCGTCGGAATTTCTTTTCCGTACGCGTTTGCCTTACGTGAAAAACCCTACCGAAATCTGTCATGTGTGCTCCCATGCTGGCATGGTTCAAAGTCTGAGTTGACCCTGCACTCATTTCGCTGCATCATCTTACGTGACCCATTACCCATGAATAAACACAAGTGTCTGTAAGAGATTTCACTGGCGGTCAAATCACAGAGTTCGTTCCACGTACTTCCCCTTCTGTATGTGTACACGAGGAGACACACATTTTACCTAGATCACATTTGCCTTTATTCTTCATGTTTTTACTTTGGATTTACTGTCTTTACTATCTATACTTTATTGCGTTCATTGATACATACCCAATTTTGTTAACAGCTTTGATATATTGTGAATTTTCACCATAACCATCCTATGTGACCTGTTGAGCGTTAGCTTTGTGCGCGTATAATGACGTTACATCGATCACGCGATACTGCAATGTGTTATCGGCATTGATTCATCATATTGACAGAGACACGGTTTACGTACGATACATCTTTATCTTGCTTTAATACTGACCAATAAAACAATTTTTCTGTGTCGAATCGCGGTACCTGGCGGTGATTGCGTGATTTAACTATCCGACAAATTCAAAGCATAACTGCTAAGAACTCCTCATAAACGCATCAAACTTGGCACCCTAGTTATACGTGTTGCTTAAAAATATTTCGATAATGTTTTATATATTTGCTCCCCTTCTCATTGCAGGGCGGGTGTCCTAAAAAGCCTAGTGCCATTGTTTGCTTGTTTTGTAGAACTACCCGTTAACTATATGGTACTTGGTGGGGTCTTTAACATACTTGATGTTGAATGGACGGCGTATGTAACCCTAACTGAATATTCGAGCCTAATATCCTTTTGACCTATAATTGAATTGAAACAACCTGTCAATTCTCTCACCAGGGTGACCAGACCCTTTATTTGTTCCTAAAACTAGTCTAGTCCAGAGGCTCTGCCATAAACCTAGACAAATGCCCTGGCAGTGATCACACGATGGTCCAACTCGGCTTCGAAACTCCATACTCTTACCATACCATGACTCATACTGCAGTCATTTATAGACCATAAAATTCTCTGTACTTAGTATCTTATTGCACTCTCATGCGATCACTATGTTGGACGATTTCTTCCTGATGTATGGTGCCCAGGTGGCTGCCGATGAGCTCTACAAATTTCGAAATGTATCGCAACGTTAGCGGTCCTATCAGGTGGCAGCGTATTTTTTGTAAGGCACTGTTGAAAAGACGTATTTCGCGGCTCGCCTAAGCATAGTATTTTACTACAAGCCTTTACTTGCAAAACCTTTAAAAGACAGGCTGTGTCCGATCACTCGATCAATGCTTGTTCATTTTTACTCGTGCTCTTGTGTGCATGATCCGCGGGTGCTACTAGGAGGCGTGTATGTCGTAGGATTCGTGAACATATCCCGACGTGGTTTTACAAAGTCGAAGCGAGGTCTAGTAACAGCTCCATCTTGACCCACCTACTAGAGTGTGGTCACGTAGGGACGGTAAAGGATTTCAGTGTCCTGTAAGCTATCCCTGAACGTTTCTCGCGCGGATTCCGGAAGCAGCTCCTGTCTATTGCGGAAGCTATCAACATCCGCCACCTCTAACCAGAATTGTGCGTACAAAAACAGTTTTACGTCCTTTACTTCTACCGTGGCCTGCAACTTCTGTTATGATTTTCTCCTGTACATAATTTGGCACTCTCAAGAACCCCGTGATGCATTGATTTGTTTATGTTGGACTTAATCATTCTGATCCATATGCAGACCACTCCGGTACATTTGGAACTTTGTCATCATCATGTAATGTTAGGGTCTGATGAGAATTACCGAAAAGAATTTTTTACTCAGATTATGCCTCCCTTGATTTCTTCTAATAAATGGAAATCTATTTACACCTCGATATACTTACCCACAAACGCAAGCGGTTTCACAGATGTTATTCGAAAAGGAAAGACTTCTCTCTAGCGTTGCAGCCACTTGGCCGAATAGGCGCATTTCTGATGAAAAGTACCCCCTCACAAACCCTAATAAAAACCAGGAAAACAGAAAAGAAGACAGGGAAACCCCTACATTCCGATTTTTGGTAACCGAATAACAAGTGATCCAACTCATACAAGCGACGCTTTCAACAGCTAGTTTTGTTCCACCTTTAACACTACTTTCAAGCCTCCTGTGCAGATCCTCCATCCGCTGACTTCTGACAAGCCCTACATGGTAGAATTTGGCCTTCATGACAATAAGCGTCATATTAGCTCCACTAAACTATTGTGCTAGGCTGGATCCGACATCCTACCGCCAACCTTGATAACAATCGGAGGCCCTGATATTTACAAACTACTTTTGAATCGTCATTGTTTATTCGTGGAAGCCGATATGGTGCCAGCACAATAGAAGTACGCCGTAGTCACACCTCGTTACCAATCGGGTTCTGTGTCCGAAACGCTCTACTGACGTCCAGTCAGCCATACTGATATCCTCTCCAAAACCATGGGATACCACATAAAGTTCAAAAGCTGTTGACTTTTTGATGACTCGAAATCTTAGCAACGCCTCACAACACAGCTTCCTAAGCTAGCGATCCAACATCACCTATTTGTTCGACTTCCTTAATTTTCGAAGTAGTTCGAATGAATGCGATTCATCAGCTATAGTTCTCCCCTTGACATATAAAGGCATTAGGTCGTTCCGCGCACACCTACTTCTTATCCAGACGAACTGCATCTAACACAAGTAACCATCTGCATTCGTTATTCGATTCTTAGTTCGTGAACAGAACTTAGGTTCTTCCGGTTCAGAATGAAGCAATCCTTCCCAAGCCAGTCGCTAGTAGCGTGATACAAGTAGTGTCCTGTTTTCATTATCATGTCTACTAGATTTGAATGACATTTTTGACGTTTTCTCTCTGGCTAAACTGTTCTATTTGCTGTTGACATAAAGAGTAATTAAACAGGTAAACCTGCTGCTGTCAGTGATATTCTTTGCGTATTCCAGCGTGATTTACATACGTTTGATTCATGGTGTTCCAAGTGGAAGATATAGTCCTCCGTTGACCAATGCCATATAGTATCTTACGAATGTGAAACTACAACTTATTCGCTTACTATTAACGGAAAATCACAGTCTCATTGCCTTATAATCCGCAACCTAGGGATAAACTACTTAAACCCCCTTAACTCCGCTGAGCACGCTGGACATACTTCAGCTCAAGCTTGTCGTATCATCCGGGTTTATGTCCAAAACAACCATATCGAAAGAGACAGTTAACGCCCTTTACAAAATGCAATTACGTTCATTATTAGATGATGGCTGTCTAATCTACTGCAGTTCCATAGTGGGTGATGGTACAGCATTGGAGCGAATGTCACGGTTGTGTACTAAACGTCTCCTCATTCATCAAAGTTAGTAACACAACCGAAAGTACCGGAAAGGTATCGCACCAGAAACAACATCAACAACAACAACAACAACAACAATAAAGTAATGGGGAATAAAACAAGAGCGAAACAATCGGATAACATTTTCCCTAGCCAATACTCTGTATTACGGGGCACATTTTGTCAGCGATAAAGCTTCGAAAGACTATACATTGATTTCATAATGTTGAAGCAGCCATTGTGATAGTGTGAGCATATATGATATGTGTATCTTCTTAATAAAGCGGAGGAAGACATATGATCTGGATACTCAGCTTTCTTTTTTGACGCCCAACTCGATTAAGCACCTCACGAATAGCAGTGGCAATAACTTGTTTTGTTCCGTTAATTAGAATTTTGTGCGCAACCTTACATTTACCTTTACCAAGGCGGAAATTCGTCGTAGAGGCTCGTTTTTGCATTTGTTCTGCACCACTAAGTATCTTATATTCTTTCCTAAAGGCCACAACTCAGGTACGCGCTGCATTTTTCCGTACTGTCAGAAATTCACTTTGAAATCAATCTCCCAGGTTTTCGATTGGGTGCACCTGCTGGAACCACATGAAAAACTTCTAGGAGCTGCCAGTGTATAAACACTTCTAACACTTAATTGTCCTCTGCGATTGTTAGACAACACTGATTCTGACCACCGTCGGACTGCACCTAATTCTAGAGAGGCAAATACCATTTTTTCATTGTTGTTCCATTCTTTTTCTATATTGTGCTTTTCTTTCCATTGTTGGCCACAACTGGCCCGATCTCCTGAGGTGATGTATTGAAGCTTCCAAGCTAAGTACCAACACCCACGCAAGGCGAGCTGCCACAGAATTACTGGCGAGGAAGTAACTTGCCGAATTCACGAGAGTCAGATGTCTGGACGAGCTGAATGGTTGGAGTGCCTATTCTCTGTACGTATATCAGCAGTCCCCTAAGATCGGCGGGCATGAAGAGGTTAGTTACGTTCGACCATCGGTGCCTTCGCATTTTGGCTCACATCTGGTGGGAACACCGCGTGAGTAACGAGCGTGTTCGACGCATTGTTTACGGCCCAGGGAAAGGAGCTGAACCGCTCAGCACCGTTATTTCCGATGACTGGGCCACGTGTTACGCATGCCAGCCAACCGACTCCTTCGACGTGCGTTGTTTACTCACCGGGGATGTGGGTGAAAGAAGAGGAGAGGTGGCCAGGCAATGACCTGGTCCAGGGAAATGAAGTCCCTCACTTCGGAGCTAGCCTCGTTTGGAGCATCACGGCTCCCTGGTTGGGGTCCAAAAGACGGTGAACACGTTTGGTTGGACACACTTGCTGATATGGCAAGGAGCCGACCTCAATGGCGTTCCTGCTGTGAGTTACTTTGTCCCTCCTCATCCCTTTTAGCCTCCCCCTCCATCTACGATCTCATTTCGTAGGGCAAAACATAATATTTTTCTTTTTGCTTAGTAGCTAGCTGGTAGCTTACCAGAACGATGCCTATCCGTTGCTGGTAGCTCAGCTGGCATGCAACTGTTGTATCTATCTTTCCTTTGTGTACTGTATTATATGTATGTATGTATTTTCTTCATATATTGCGGCACAATTGCGGAGGTGTTTTCCTACATCTAGCTGACGTGTATAGTGATGATAGCAGCAGTCCCAAAAGTGAATTAATACGGTGTTGGCTTAGTTGCTTTTTAACAATCTGGACAGACTGACAGATGAGGCGTGCAAGTGCAGATGGAAACTTTTGAGGGACTACGTCACATGGAGGCCGGCCCCCATGTGACGGTTCCACGGAAAGAGGTATTATTTCATCTAACTGATTATTTCATCTAACTGGATGTGTACTCCGATATCGGCTTTAAGAACAACCTTAAATTCTTCGAACAATTTTCAATCGTGTCTTATCCTGTTGTACAAAATGAGCGGACAAACCGGTTCGTCTGTCTCACAGTGTCAAAAAATACATTATGTATTCGTTTAAATAGGACATAAAGCCTCAGAATATTACGAATTCATGACCAAGACCATTGAACCGCGAGCGATGGCAACGACTGACGTGATCAGGCCAGTAAATGCTATACAGTCTGCTTCGCTCTCCACTTATTTGAACACTAATGCCATACCAAGACAAAGAGGCATCCAAACCCCGGGTCGCTTATGATAGTCCCACAACGGTCACATGGAATGTGCACGGTTGACAAGTCTCTAAAGGATTAAAGGGCGCAGGGTGCATTTACGAATTTGCGTCAAAAGTATGATTGGATCAGGTAGTGTGGAATTCAGCTTATATCACCTGCCTCCTCTTGACTTTTGCCCCTCATCAACTATAAACATTCGCTTAGTTATCTCGAAGGATTACATTATTTATTTCGAGCTAGTTGGCCTCTCAATGTGTACAGTGGTCAGAATTCATCAAGTGGGCTGTATCTCGATTTATCGAGATGCATTCAAGGCCCAATTATAACGACCAATTTCACATGAAACGCCTCCGGTTGCATTTCTCTACCTGCTAGATTCTCCATCCAAAAACAATAACTAACGTTAACCCCTTTTCCTCAGGGATTCCTGTCCTTTTTTGACTGCACTTATATCTCATTTTCCATTGTTATTCGCATTGTGGTGACGCGAGTAAATCACTGTAAATGAAGCTGTTTCGCATGCCGATGTATACTATAGTGTGACAACTGAACGGACTCACCCACATTAGGTGACAGAGCTTATGTCTACTCCAAGCAGCCGAATGACGCTAAAGTTTTGTCAGTTCTGGAGGCAATGAGACATCATTTAAGCGGCCGATGGTGGGGTGTACAGCGTCGCCATACCACAGTATCGCCGAACGGACCCGGGATATTTTCCGTACGCGTTATACACACTGAGTGATTCCTAGTTTCTGGTCACTGGTGTCCCTAAAGCGTTTTTTATCTCCGTCAAGACCAATTATTGGCACTCCTGATGTTCCCTACTTTTGGTCAACCAACAGACACTGCTGAAGTAGTCGGAAGTTAAACGACTTACATTGGTTATTTGGCCGCCCTTGCAAGTCCATGGAATACCAGCCTTCCGTTACGCGATTTGTTAAAAGCATCACTTGACGAATGAATTTTCTGGGCAGCTAAGCGGAGAGATAGCAAGACGGTATGGAGAAACTGACCGAATGAACTGTCCGTGTGGGTGTGTTTCATTCTTGGATGGAAGCTTCATGCTGCATCACATCAGTATTTGCACACCCAATCCGATAGTATGGATAACTGAAACGAGAGCCACTGTAACATTCCACATGTTAATCCTTGTTTTCAGACAGTGTGTCTTTGTGAGTCACCTTCAGGCTAGCTGTATAGTTGTCTGTAATTTGCCTCCTTTCTACTTACTTCTAAGTATTAACACAATGAATCTGTAACTACCACAATGCGGTTCGAAAAAGCAGTTGTGTTACTCAGTTGAGTGGAGCAACTCACTCGAAATAGGTCCGCCAAATGGGTTTAGTTCTTCCGTTTACTGTCTTCGAAATACGACCACTGCGTTCAAGGATCATGGTTGGCTGGAGTATGTAGGAACGAAAACTCTTGGCTCAGGCAGTGGCGCAATTAACACCACGGAATTTTTGGAAGCCAGTGCACTCGGCTTCCAACCGTTACTGCGCAACGTATCCGCCTCTGGAACTACACCAGCCAACCGCACGGATTCATCAGGAACCGGCAGAACAGTTAGCTAAATAGACAAGAATTTCTATGGGCGTTTGTCTGGGAAATGAAGGGAAAAGCGGTCCGGTAAACCTCTGTTGTACACCATGTGGTTCTCTCAGCCTCTCTGAAGTGACGAATCATGAATGGTGAACCAAAATACAGAACCAGCTAGACAAATGAGTTTGAGGCACACGCGCAGCTCTGAACGTGGATGAGAGATGTAGAAATGTTCTCTGAGGCCTTTGAAGATTTCTTGTTTGCAGACTGATTAATACCGCCTAACATTTAGGCATGCCGCCTGTAGCGCCCAAAAAGATAACCCTTATCTTTCATGTACCATTTACTTGTTGACCGATTGTACATTATTCCTTCTTGTTTTAATCGTCTTTACAACCTGCTCAACACTCGATAGCCTTGTAAGTTCCGCGCTCACGTGTTCACCCTCTTCTCGCTTCATCCGTCCGCTTCTAATTGTAGCCCATCGAATACAGTCCGCTGGGTCCGACTCCGATTGCCTTCTGATATCCGCGCTTAATTTCGCGCACCGTCTTGGACTAGTATTAACTAGACCGACATGCCCCACGGATCGTGCACCCAAGAGATGTAACAAGAATATCGATACTTGCAAGCCGATTGAACAGTGACTTTATACGCTGTTGCCGCACAACCGTCCGTTACCGGAAATGTGGTCCGGACAAACGGAACTTACGGGTTTCTCGACTTCATTAAGTCATACCGCGACCCAGTGGACCTAATTGCTTCCTAATGAGAAGGTAGTAGTTAACCTACCCGCCTGGAGCAATTCACCGCATACTCAACTCTGGGTAACTGATACAGAATAAAATACGGAGGCAACCAAATTCCTGCGTGGGTCCTAGTGTGGTGGACATGTTGTTTGTTCGGGAAGCATATTATAGAGGAATGGATGGACGGACGCTATATTCGCACAACCAATCCATCGATGGAGAGTGAAAAGACAAGCAAAAACAAAAGGAGGTATATGTTTATTGCTGAAACGTACAGGCTCTCTAGGCTAAAATGTGCACCCAACGAAAGGGAGAGGAAATAATGGATGTTCCGGCAGCGTAGGAGGTTGACTCCAGAGGTCGAGTTCCGGAAGTGAGAGTATATGAACAAAAGTGGTGAGCAAGCGATAGACCCACAGTGTAACTTCTCTGGATCAGGATGAAACTATAAGTTGGTAAGGTTTTACACATCATACTGGGAAATCTACTGGTGGCTAAATTATAGTGACATGGAGATGCCCCTGTTTGTCAGTGTTAATTATGCCAAAATGTTCTAAAATTATACTATGTTTATTTATTAGAGAATTAGTGGTTTGCTCCTTTGAATCTTTTTCACGTTTGGTTGAGTCGCAAACAAAACTCTCACACCCGCTCTGCGACCAACCGGACACGAGTTGCGCCTCTTCTTGCATTAAGCACCCATTTATATCTTCCCTATCTAGCTGTCCACCGGTGCATCGTTTCTAGCTTTAGTTAGTTTAAACGATCTTTCACGCATCTTACTTCTTTTTTCAGTTGAAGCTGTACAGTCAGGAACAAGGTCTGGACATTGAAGCGCTAATATGCCCTTTACTATCGAACCTGTATAGGGAAGGCTTCGAGAACAAGGCGTTAACAAACACCATTAACCCCGAAAGTTTGGTGGCGCCGTGTAGGACACACTTGTAGTAGTTAAACGGAATAAGAAGGACGAGTTACTTGATCACTTAAACTTCATTGATGAGAGGAGACTGTTTACTATTGAGTTGGAATCTTGTAGCGGTACAAAACCATTTATTGACTGCCTAGGTCACAGGAATTGGGGAAAGTTATAGACGACCACATATAGAAAGCCAACCGATACTGACGGCGTACTCCATTACACTTCGGGTCATCCGAAACAGGATAGCCTCGGTGCCATTCCACAGGGTGCAAAATTTGTGCACGATAAAGGAGGACAAAAAAGCCGCGAGGAAAATTGCAATGGGCAAACGATTAGGAAGTAGTTACCCACGGAGGCTAGTCTAACACCAGGTACATAAAGTGCTAAACCGACAGTCAAGGCCTCAACGGCGTGGATAGGGACGGAAGGAATTCCATGCAATGAAGGTACTTCGGAGGGTACTAAACAAAGGAACTATAAGGTCGAGGTCAAAAGCTACCTTTATCGCTGGTGCACGTGAGGGACCTGCTTTCCAATGATAGGACAACTAACTGTAAGGACTGTACACATGTGTACATAGGCCAAACAGCGAGAGTTAGGCACATGTATGTTGGAGCACAGGAGGCGCATTGCCACACCACCGACAAAGGAGTTTGAGTACCAGGCAGTATTAACTCGGCCGTGGCTTTACATGCATTAGACACGGGTTACCAGATCGAGTTGGATAACTTAGAGGTCATTAGGAGAGGTATGTGATCAACACCCCAGCTGTTGGTGGCTGAGGCGTGGGAAATCATTAAATTGGACAGCAGGGGGTAGAACTCTAAGGCGTGGCGAGCGATTGTAAACCTGCCAACCTGACGTGCGACGGTGCATGGATTAGATTGCAAAGCGCAACTCGACTTCCATTGTCACCATTATGGGCATATGCGTCAATGCCGCCAAGCACAAAAGAAACACCTGGACTATTCCCACTGTGAATGTATCACTGAGATAACATCACGAACTGTGACTATAATGACACATTGATTCAAATCTCAGGTAACGCGGTTATCATCCCTGCTTGCTATACAAGGCCACCAATTGCATACTGATTCACCTGGTCTGACGAAGCTCAAGAGAAACGCTACCAAGCAATTATAGCAACCAAATTTCTCTGAACTCATGACTACTCGACCGGTTCCAAGTATCTTTCAAGAATTTGAGGCCTTTCAATAAACCTTTTCTAGCCTATTTTGGTGTCTTCGCCAGCTCGTTTTTGGTTCGCCGTTTAGCTGTGAATCTGATATATGATGTACTACCGACGCGCTATAAGCTGAAAGGTCAGTTTACTTGGACCTCGTATCCAGCAAAGGCAACGGGGGTGGACAATCGCATTTGCCAATTGCTCATTATCCGTTTTGGCTATTGGACGCATTGCAGACAGCGCTGCATAAATTCCGGACCACTCACTGTGGCACGAAGTTATATGTCCAACTTAAGCCGTCCCTGCAGTTTTAACTGTCTCCAAAATAAGCACATTAACCGTTCGCTCAGGTGGGGCAGAACGCTACTGTCGATGCCAAGGGGCAATACTGGTAAGACCAGTCGTAGGAACGGAAGATGTCCGCATAATCCAGCTTTACCTCGGCCGACTGCAGAAACCAAGCCGACATTGCCACTACAGACGTCCTTGAAAGGCCAACATGTCGCATCTTTCACTCTCATTCTTGATTGGTTTAAATGGTGGTGATTTCAGCCAATCGCAAGGAACCAGGTCAATCCTCGTCCCGTGTCGAAATGGGCGGTCCAGGCACCGACGTGTTCGATGATCGTAACCAGACAGGCACATTAATCTCCTGACTTGTCACACGCACGCGGCCTGAAGCAAAGGCCAATAGAGGACACCGACCAATCAGCCGAGCAGACTCGGATGTGTCTAGCCTTATCAACAGCGCGACAGGTCTGCAAGCATGTTCGTCAGCATAGCGCGACCTGAGCGATTTTCTGCCATCGACGCGTATATCCAGCCGCGAGCTCACCCGTCCAGTCGCAGCTGTTATCCATGATGTGGCGGATCGGATGTACACGTGCGTCATCAAACTGACCATCTGAAGAGTCGTGCGCGAGATTCCACGACTGCTTACCATACACAGAAACAGTGGCCCCGTCTGTCTTGCATTGATGCTGCAGTCAAAATATTGATAGGAGGAACACCATCCACGCTCGACCGTCCACTATGCCGTCGGCGAGTGTTGCTAATTTCGAAAACGAGGATCTTCTCAGTTCCAGGCTTTTGTCTTTCATGGCAAACAACGACACAGTGTCCATAGGATACGATGGCAGCGGCTACAACAACGGAACTAAGTTCGTGCCTTCCACCGGTTTCGGATCTCCTGGTGGTTCCTTCGAGAACTCGGACGCCGTGGGGTCCCACAACTTGCGGTCACCCCTGCATCGCAATGGCTCCACCCCTGCAATGATTAGTTTGCAAGATCGGGTGATTAATGGCTCCACTAGCGATGCGTTCTTTCCATCTCATTCAACCGGTTTTATCTCTGGATCATGTACTCCGCCGCCCACTGTCCACCCGGTTTCAAGTGTTTCGACCAATTTTCTACCAATTCGCAATCAACATGGGGCGCCTCCCTATTCCGCACTCACCTCCCCGTGCCTCGGTAGTAAGTTGAATCCTGGCTCCGGTGTAACACAGCTCCTGAGTTACAGCAACAGCGTTGCTCCAAATGAGTGCCATAGCCTCCAGAACTCACCTTTTTACAATCACTATCCAATAAACGGGATGCAGGCACAGCTTCATCGACAACTGGGGGGCATTTCACCCAATCCCATAGGAACTCTTTTACCAAACGGTGTAGGCGGCTTGGGCCCAGCACAAAACAGAACAGGCCTATATCAGGATGGTAACTTTTCACTTAGCGGCAACTTACGATCCCTCAACCTTGGCAACTCTAACTCGAATTGTCCGCAGCGTGAACTCTTTCCCACATCGCACCAGTCCGGGGCACAGAGTATTTTTGGCTCCGGTTTGCTCATACAAGATCGGCTTCACTACTACTCTTTGGCCCAAAAGCAGGGTTATATTGTAGGCGCTGAACTTGAACGCGTGAAGGAGAACTCATGTCGATCGACCAGTCAGTCCTATGGCAGGATAGCTGCACATTTTCGTCATCGATATGGTGAAACCGAAGCAAAAACTAAAGCCGCGTACTTACAAATTGGTGTCCGTGTTCCCAGTAAGGACCATGTCTCAGAAATCGTCGGAAAAGGGGGTAAGTTTCTTTTCCGCCGTTAATTTTGGCACCCAGTTGAGTCCAAAGGTCGCCAACATAGCAGGAACTACATAGGTTTCTTCAAGTAGTCTCACCTATTCACTACATGTTCGGTGTCATCTACGTTATTGCAGTTCAGTGCATTTAGTAACTTGTCTTATTTAATTACATCCAATTTTTTCGATCCACTTTCTTTCGTCGGGGTGATTAGTTGGCGTTTTTTGTCGAATTTTAATCTACTGTTTGCATTCCTCGCTTCATCTAATGCGGTCGTCATGTGATGCACCTGCTTTGCAATCTCAGTACTGGGGAAAGCTAATATACAAGTTGCTGCCATCAGTCTTATATTACTGAAAAGTTATTCCGTGCATCAGTTGACCATCAAAGCTGACAACTCGATGCACATAACAAGTGATACTGACGTCGCATGGCCTATGCTCAAGCGAGCATATTTGGTGTATTCTTTAGTATTTACTACCGTGCAGTTGTCGATAACCCGGCTGTCACGATCTGTGTAGCTCTCGCATCCATCATTTTCGCCCTGCCGCCTGCTCGGATTTTCATTGGGCCTCTTGGTATACCTGTGTAGTCTTTAGAGGTTGGTGATCTTTTTCATTTATATATACAAGACTCTCACCTCGACTGGTATAGTTCATACACCCCATACCTTATTGGACGAAGCTAATTAAGCGTGCATCGGCTTATACAAATAGAATGGCCGTGTCTGTCTGATCACCGGCGAGTACCGTTCCCGATAATGTATCACAAGGTACGAAAGTGACAGGACGAATGCGTATTGTTAATATGTACACCGGTCCTGTGTACTGGCTAAAAAGCGACATCGTCACGACGCATGTCTGGGCACTGTGCGATAGGGCGGCTTTGTGAATCCAATTCTGCCAGCACAGTCGGACTGTCAAGAGTCCGTCGACAGTCCGAGAAGGACTGTCAGCGGACTGTCGTGAATCTCTGACCCGTTTGTTGCAGTACCAAACTTTAAATACGATATATATCTGCACGTGATAGTGTGGACCATGCTCCGAGGGGATTGACTCGTTTCTGAAACGAATATATAATTTTTCGCTGAGTTAATCCATTTCTGTGTGTCTCCACGACCTAATGTGTGTTAGTTTCGTTCACCTGCTGCCACCAAGGTAGCAGGTGGGGCTAAGATAATAAGAAACATAGGGCAATGCGCATTGCTCTATATTTTCTGTTATAGCCCCACATGGGGAAACAAAGGTGCGCTACAAAACCTTTCCCCACAGTCCTTTGACAGTCTGTATCATTTTCAATTGGACTTATTTCGGACTCGGTGGACTGTCGTGCCGGCAGGAAGTATGTGCAAATAATTGCACTACATTGCGTTAATTCACTTGTAATCTTGAAATCATGGGCGATCCTGTTGCGTTAGTTGCTTTTTAGTTTGATTACATTGATCAAGTGGCGTGCGCGCTTTCATCCATTAGATTATTGGCCGTTGAGATGCATTCTTAGCAGTCATCGCTACTTCTCAGTGCCGGATTATGCACGGACAGCTTGATATGGAACATCTAAGATGGCAGCAAATTGTGGTTTGCTGACTGTGGGCGTTTCATACTCTTGCCATCATCCGGTGGCCTATTACCGCTTGTATTTCAGCACAAAAGCTGTGGAATTTCCTACCTACAGCTCACGTGTAGCATGATTGTGATGGCTCATTAGTATGAGCTGTGTGTTTCACAATCCATAGGTCCTTGGTTCGAATCTGTCTAACTACAGGGGGCCCACAGTATCCCTAGCCAGCGCGTGACCAGTGATGATCGCGTGGCATCAGAATATGCTGGTATGACGTGCCGGCGTACTTCTGAGGTTTGGTACGTTGTGGAGGCTGTTCGTACCAGGGACCGCCAATATTTATCAGTCGAGTTGTGCTCACTTCTCTTCGGCATCACTATATTTTGTTGTAGACGCATATGCTTATTACATTTTTTGACGCAGCCGACTGACTTCGATGTGGTTTTAGGCACCAAGTAACAGACCTGACACTGCATCCATTTAGGTTTAAAATAAATAGTACGTGTGTGAGGAGATGGATACCCTGCTCATGGCTCTCCGGGCGCCTGCGAAATTATCCTTGAACCTAATGCTTTTATCGGGAATCAAACTGTTCTACATGTACTTTAACTTAAATCATCAGGGCGCTCCTTGGAATTGTTGCCTGCATCTATAGCATCGCAATGACACTTCCGAACGCACATTCACGCCTGCACACTATAGCATCTTAGCTGTCCCTCCAAACTTACTCTTCTCTGAAACCAAATGCCGTTTGGTAACCCGCCTGCCTGTCTAAGTCCATCTGTATCGTTTTTGATAGCCTTGTACGACGGAGCTCGCTATTGTTGTCATTAAATGTTTAACTGGTTGGATTGAATCGTCATCCAGTCCATTACGTTTCACTCATGCATCATTCGCTGTGCTCGCTCAAGCTTCACAATAGCACCTCGAGACCGCGAGGCGAGCATGTTACTTGATCGAGGACCGAATATTTGCTGGGAGATTCGTGATTTAGATTGCAAATAGTACCAAGCCCAGAGCAGATTATAATACGGGAATACCAACCCTGACAAAGGTGCGTACTCTCGCATACAGTTATCAGAAGTCAAACGAAGTCGTACACTGCGGGCTATATTCAAAGAGCTATTAGAAAACGGAGACAGATGAAACGAGATAGCGGCCACCGTGAGCAGACGAGGGTCAGGAGAGATGGACAAGGCAGTATAATAAGAACGGATACTGTACAGTTGATCAGTAATCAAATCGTACTCAAAAGTAATCTTTTGGGACGCTACATAGATCCTTGCTTGAAGGATGGACAGAAGAAGCCTTTGATATCGAGAATGAAGTGCCTCGAGGTTCGTAAAGCAAAATCCTGCCGAATAAAGGGCAAATCTTCGTGTCCAGTAACGGCTCATCGGATATATGGGTTCACTTGACTGTTTATATTTCACTGTTTACCCAATTGCAAGACGGGGTTCATCATGGCGAGCCGTTGGAGTGGGCTAGTCTGACTGCAAAAAACTGGCCAGTCCAGGAACTGGGCTGATTAGACCACAACCTCCGCTGGTGCCAGACGGTGCGCTTGGTAATAATCTCGCCCTGCCGTGCTTTGCCGAAGCAACCCTTATCCCACGAAGGGCGTCCGGCATTCGCGTTTCATTCCTTGTTGACTGTGGCGATCCTCGAAGGCGTCGCTCGTGAGTGCTAGTTGATCATGGGGAGAAGGGGGAGGTTTGGGTCATGCGGGGGCGAAAATGGAAACGCCAATGTGCGAACTGACAAATTGCTTGCGTTTATCATTGTTTAGCTTTTTGCGTTTTTTTCTTTTTTCAAGGTTTTCCTGACATTTAAATTTTTTGTTATCAAAAACGTACAAAAATTGGGCAAGTATATACGATATTTACCAACCTTAGCTACGCTGTACATGTTCTGAAAAGCGAACAGGCTTACAGACCTTCGAATCACGGCTTTTGGTTGTAGGGGGCGTCAGGTGGATTATTACGTCGGGACATTTATATCCTGTGAATCGGGAGCGGTATATGATTGAAATGTCAGGCGGTTAGCTGCAGTGGCATGAAGCATTGCGAGACGATGAAGGCAATGTGGCCTCTTCCATGAAGACTGGCTTTAGTAGGAGTGACAGCTTCTTATACACCAACGCGGTCGGTTTTAATCGTTTTGCTCGTACAGCTTGCTACTCGCCGATGTACGGAGACAGCAGAGGCTGTCGAACACCGTCTACGCGGATCGGTACGTGTGAACAGGTAATTTTTCGGGCAAGTACACTGTTGTCTTCTGCTACCGAGGAGCAGGCTGGCACAACTCACGTATCTTTTGAGCCTATCAGTCACTATTACTTCTGTATTCGAAAGAGGAAGTGGACGATACTGATGCTATTAACTGTCCGGGCAAACGCAGCGTGCAACCGTGGCCTAGATGCGCCCATGTTGCGTCGAAATATCTTACTAATGTTCTTCTAAGCCTGGGGACAAGGGAAAGTGTTTCGCACCATGAAGAGTGCATGCGCCCGTAGCGCTGCCTTCAGCTAGCGATGAAATCGCTCAACCGTGCAGTTAACGGTCTTATGATACTCCGTTTTCAAAACGTAGAGACGGTTTGAACCTTTGGGCAAGGTAGCATGTCGAGCAAGGTGATACATGACGCCGGTGGCACGATCTATCTATGGGCAGCAGCAGTACGCAGATATGCCGTACCGACGCTTCGCCGCCACGCAACTGCCACCAGTCGCGCGTGACCTAAGGATACTGCGAGGGTCGCCCGGTTCCCTGCGCAGGATCACACTCCCGACCTCCGGGTTGCAAGGCAGACGCCTTGTTCTTTCGGGCACTGGCTGGCATGAACTCGTTAGGCAAGTTGTCAGGCGGATAGTTATCTGTAAACTATCGGCTGTTTTCTGGCAGTCATTCAGTGAACCTGGGGATCATGTAAAACAACGCATCACCTAGAAAGCGGACCAGTTTACCATGCTTACGTTTGGATGAGCGCTTGAAGTCATTTCTACACAGGCACTGGTAAACAAAGAAAACCAGCGTAGGTTTCATTTGAGGTACGCCAGCTTTGTACACTGTGCCATTATCTCTTAGGGTCGATATTCCTTCTTATCCATAGATGATTGAAAATGCTCCGAGGATTTGCTTACATACGGCGTAACCTCTTTAGTTGTGTAACCAACAGAGGCGATGTAACTGCTTAGCTAAGTGAACTATTTTTCCGTTTCGATTGGGCGTTCGATGACAAGTGGAACCGGTCCCTTGTCGAACCAGTCTTACACCAGCACCTTGTATTTCGGTGCAAGGGACCTGATGAAATAGTTCACTGCTATCTCACTTCATCCTGGAGGCTACGTTTGACCGAAGAAAAGCTACGTCATCCGCGCACTCCATCGTTCAATTGTCTTAGCTTCCACTACAAATGAAACTGAAGGAACAAAATCCAAAATGCTACTATTAACATCAATTTATTAGGAAACAACTTGAAAGTTCCCATTTAGAATTCCAAAACACGAACACAGCTGAACAGTTGTTTTCGATGATTCCCCTTCAGACCATCACAATCATCTAAATTTATTGCAAAGTATTTTAAAGAAAAACAATCCGGTACGAATCTAGACCGCGGCAAAGAGTTCTTTATAAGATTACCTTTCAAAGATGCCGCTACCGAGCACCTAATCAACAGTCTTTCGACGGCAGTCAACCCGGCATTCCCAGCAGCCAAGCTAAAGTGCACATTGTCTACTGAATCACTCGTTTGTTCAAGCAATAAGAATATGTTGCCATTACTGACTTCCTCGATGGTTATTTATCAGTTTGAGTGCGCCTGCAGTGCATCCTATATCGGTCGAACGGCAAAGATCTAGTCCAAACGCGTGGAGGAGCATCTCCCACACAGGTTGCGTCAAGGTTGCGCTGGGGCCATTAGCAGCGCCGTTTTGGCTCATACTCTTGACACATGGCACCAACTTGATCTAAAGGCTGCCTACAGGATAATTTACAGGGTCCCTCAGCATAAATCCCGAGGTCTGCGCCTCCGTACACTCGCGACAGCTGAAGCGATTTGCATCCGGTTGTTTCAACCTTCTTTGTGCTTGCAAAAGAAGTTGATCCATGTTCTTTAGGTTTGTAGTGTCCAGGAGATTCCCCCGTTGGACTGTGTAACTTATGCTAAAATATTCTAAAAATATGGTTTTCTTATGCATTAGGGTATTAAGCCGTATATATATATATATATATATATATATATATATATATATAGAAAATGTGTCTTTTGAATCATGCCAAAAGAAAAGATAATAAGCGTGCGAAAGAAAAGGCAGTTCTTATTTGGGGGTTTTACTCTCACCGTTTAGCATTTTTCTTATACTGGAGCTTTACAAACAGAAAACGGTATAACAGCACTTGCACCGCTGATGTCTGTTACGTGTCATCACACTTAGCGTTTGTGACCGCAGGAATTCCGATTCACGTGGTCCGCAATCTTGGAAGCGCACTGATCTGACTGAAGCTAAATTAGGGCTGCTGTTTTGTTACCCGTTTTCCACGTCGTTGCTTGTCCATCACATCACTTTGGTTCCCGGAAAGCGCAAATAACGGTCTCCGGGGCAGATGAAGTTTGGCATCCACAGCACGTGGCCGAGCCAACACATTCGTTTTCGGAGAGCAACGTTTTGAAGGCTGGGACTGTTTGCTCCAATCTATCGTTTACGAACCTCCGTATCGTTTATGCGATGTTGCCACCACACAAGAGCGATCCTTCGCAAACAACGGTTTTCAAACCTAGCAGTCGTGTCATGTCTTCCTAGAGATCAGGCCAGGTCTCACAACCGTCTAGAAAGACCGTACGCACGGAAGCATTGTACACTTTGCTCTTGAGCTTGTGACTGATATCGCGATGACGCCATAGTTGTCTCAGTTTGATGAAAAAAATGCGAGCTTTTTAATGCGCTTTTCCGAGGAAGTTACTGGGATTCAGCTTTTAGTTCTACAGCGGACGCTGCGGCAGCTGGACAAACCCGCGGACTGCATGGCGTTTTGCAAGCCTAACCAGTACCGGTCAGCATCCAAGAATGAGGATGGGGCAATGTTTTCACGAAGCCTCTGTTGATACCCTATTGGCACTGCAGGATCTTCCAATTTGCAAATGTTCAGTCGGGTTTGTTTGGCCCTTGGGGAGCCACCGAAGCGCATACAAACTCTCACGTACACCGGTACACGATTGGCTTCCACACAAGTTGACAGGTATGATCGGCAATCCTGTATGCTTCCACACCACCTTCGAATTGTGGCTATATGGTCAATTTGCGACCAACGCTAGGTTGATGATGTACGACGCCAGGTGGCATAATGGCGCCTGAGGTGATGAGAGCTGGTACTGGAGAGGTAAAGTTGGTGATCGCCACATTGACTGGACTTTCTCCATTGTCAGAGCGAGCATCATCATATCCATGTGGTCTCCCATGATGGCGTTCAATCGCAAACAGCCATCCAATGCGTGAGTTGATATCTGCTCTAATGATGATGTCCGTTTTAGGTGCCCTTAGGAGCAGATCATAAAGACTTTGATAGGACTAGTCCTTGACTGCATCCGAGCTGCAGTAAGTGAGGGGCATCGATAGAGATCACAAAAAGAGCATGCTTATCGGCTCGATGTTTACTAACTTGCAGAAGTCACAGAGCCTAATGGCACAGAGACGACTGTTGATTGGAATCCAACCCCGGCCACGGCTCTTGCACCTGTTTGCCCAGAAGCTGCAGATTCAGCGTCACCAGAAAGGTGGAAATGAAAACAGGTGTGTGGGGGTGGATTGGTGACAGTGGCTGGTAGGCTGTGTTGTAATCCTGAAACCGTGTCTCAGTCAGGCAGCAGACATCAATTGCAAGGGTTTTCAAAGTGCGTGCCTGTCCCGCTTGTTGTCCGATCTACAATAGAGTGCGCATTTTTAGTGTTACTAGCTTGAACTGAGTTCCAGATTGCAGAAGCGATGATGGAATACTTTGTGGTTGGTGGTTCCCCGTGAAGCACTGTGTGGCTGAGTTGGCGGATGTTGATGGGACGAATTCACCGGTGGAGACAGTTATTCACCACCTAGAACACTGCCGCTGAACCATTCGCTGGAACGGGGGAAAACCCGAACCACATTGTTGGCACCAGGAGGAGGTTGTTCGGCAGACCAAACGCATGCATATATATATATATGTACATATATATATATATATATATATATATATATATATATATATATAATATTGGCAGTGCGACAACACATATATAAGAATAGACGCTTTGCTGATCTAACGACTAAGGTGCATCAGCTGAAAGATAAAAGAGTTTATTATGATGTAGTATGTCAGAGGGCAAGTGATTACGTACGACAACTTATTTGGTAGGAACGCACGGTGGATGCAGCAGCCCTCCACTTGCTACCCTCATTTTTATGCCAGCCAACCGCCTACGTTTTGTATGCCATCACTGCATCTGGTTTAAGGCATTCACGGCATGGATTGTCAATGTCCTGGCAAAATGGGGCGAAGCAATTGACATCGAACTGGGGATTGCCCTCTTATAGATAAGGCTGTTGTGATCAACCACGTCGCTGGTTACGTAGGTCATTTAACATAACGCATTTGTGTATCTATTGCCACTCGCACTCCCTGTGATACCTTTTAGCAGTTGAGCATTTTCTCTTCTCTAGCCTCTTTCCTGCCCTATATATTTAACATTTCTCCATTTTGCCTTTAAAATCACGGCCGAACGCGTCGTATAAACGGAATCTACTTCACTTAGGTTCTCAGATCATATTTGAACAGTCATACTAGATCAAGTTACTGCTCTGTGAAATTTTTTTGACTCGAGCGGTGCATCGCTATTTGGCTCTCTTGGGATTGGTGCTTGTTGTCCACTCACTGACCTATTGTTTGAAATGGTATACACTATGGATGAATACAAGACCGTGACTGAGAGTCGACCAGTTCCTTGACTTTACCCTGCTTTTAACCCGAAGAGATAAGGCACTAATAGTGTACCAGTATCTTGTACGGATTCAGTTGCTAACATTTACCTAGGAGATGAGATATAACAATGGTTCACAAGCCTAGCAAGTGCTGTGGCTAGAATCCGATACGTAAATTTTGCAAGCAAGAAAGCGATCCAATACCTCACAGACCCCTCGCGTTGCGATCACCACTTGCCTGGAGTTAGTTATTCTAGTTGGGACCTCGAATGTGCAGAAAACTCTATAATATTGCTACACGTGCGACCAAACCTTACAGATCACAGAAGTTAACGACGAAATCTCTCTTCCTGATATGATTATTTAACCTAATTTCAGGGATGATGTTCATCGGTACTGACACGCGTTACTCACAGACCTCAAGGGCATTGCCTTATGTTCACGTTTACTTGTATCCATTTCAATCTCCGACGTCTCTGACATAGAATTTACGTAGTCCTGTTGACGAAGCACCATGCGAATTCAACTGAGTCACGTGACTGCATCTGCCAATGCCACGTGGTTGACAACGACAGACTGTTGTTGCCTCTTGTGAATTAAGTCTTATTACGCCAACCCGTCAATTCGTGACAAAAACACCGTACTCATATTCCGGTGGCGGTACATTTCTAACTCCACTGATCGCAACACAATTGCTCTTGTTCCTTCTCCGTACTGTTAATCAAGTGGTACAAATGCATGCACATACTGTCGCGTTCATTTTGTCAATACATTATTTAAGGTGTCTCAACAGTCCACGACTTTGCGTACACGCTTCTCTTGCGGGTCGCTCTGCTGTTCAGCACATTGTTCCACATGTAGGCACTCAAATTTTAATGCAGGCAAGGTATCAACAGTACGCCGGTACGGCGTACCGGCGCTTCGCTGCCGGCGCAAACACCACTGGTTGTACGTAAGCTAGGATAGTGCGAGCATCGCTCTACCCCCACACAGGCTCGAACCCGCGCCGTCTGATTACAAGACAACGTGGTAACCCTTAGGATACGGGTCGACAAAATGGCATCAGCACAGTCGGTGTTCATGAGATCGTTCCCGAGGGTCGAGATCTTTTTTCTTTGTTCATGTTTGATTGCTGTAAAGAAGTACCGGAAGTTGTCATTGTGCACTGGAGCCAAGTGGCCAGATGACGTTTCTTTCATGCACGATAACACTGTTGAGTGCGATTTACACTCGTATTTTGTACATGGTATGCAGCACATAAAATATATCTTTGTTGGTTAGTGGTCTGCTCCTGAGATAGCAGGTCTACATGTTTGGCAGCACTTCATCAATCTTGGTCCTTGAGAAACACTCTCCACTACTTGCAAGAGACGACAAGGACACTCAATATTATCTATGTCGATGATGAGTTAAAATTTAATTACCGTAGAAACGAATAGCACCACTAAGTTACGGTTCCTCTTCGCACTGAGCAGACTTCGTGAGCGCCCACCGACTACAGGACTGAACTGTCCGCTTCACGAACTATGCTTCTGATTACAATGAATCTTTAGGCGTCCATCTACTTTTTACCTGCGCGGATTCAGCGTGACTCGCACTATTCTTCTTCTAATGGTCATCGGAATGCATTATTACAATACTTGCTACGGGCTCCGTGTCGGCTGGTGGACGAGCGTTGTAAATAACAAGCCAATTTCTTCATCCGTACTAGTTACCCATGTGATTATTTGACGCATAACGAAGAAGTTGAGCACACACAGTTTGTCACTTCCTTCTACACCACATGCGCTGGTACACCTGCCCAGGTAGTAAACTTTTAAACGACTTTAGTTGATCTCAACCAAGTGTTAGTGCGTGGAGTTGTTCTTGCCAATCTTGAGGAAAAGCCTTGTGTTTAGAGATTGCAAACTACTATCCGGAACGAGTGACAACCAGTGCTAATCTGTCCAGCGCTGGTTGCCAGGTCTGTGAGCTATCACAGATCAGGGTGATAAATCGACATACTCCAAATCGAAGAGTCGATCATCTGGGAATAACCACGCCTGTCGTTTCCTATGAATACCGTTTCCATGACTTCATCAGTGGCGAAATTAATAAGGTAAAGCGACAGCGGGCATTATTATATCACGTCACTGGATGGCGGCGGCAGCTTGATCGATATACGCGCGTAAAGTGCCCTGATAGCGTTTAGGTAACCCTCTGGCACATTTCTTAGGCAAAGCCCCAACAAACGCATCGATCCACTGGGTCGAAGGCTTCTTTGATGTCGAAAAACACGACTGTGGTACGTCGCCGGTATAAGTGATGGTGCTCCAATAACTAGCGCAAAGTGACGATGTGATCAATTCGATTTCAACGAAACCCAGCCTGCTCTTCACGAATCTGACTTTCACGCGTGGCAGTTAGTATGTGAAAAAGGGAAGAGGCAAGCAACTTAGAGTCATTTGAAATCGGACTGACTCCTCTCTGGTTGCTGCATTCCGAACGTGAGCCATACTTGAAGATCGGGACAATAACGAACAGCTGTATTCGGTTGGGATGATTTCCTGTTCCCACATTTTTACTAATAGATAGTGTATATCATCCATAGGAGCAGATCATCTGATCTCACGTCCGGCTTCTGCAAGAGATGGATGATCTAAAGGGACTATCCAGGAAACAAGCTGATCTTTGGCCGACAAGCGAGCTAGTAACTGGCCGAAGCAATTACTTTACGAAGTGCTTGATCCAACGCTCTAAGCGTTTTGGCAAGCTGTACATTGGTTGTTCACTAACCCCATCTCCTGCCGCCCGTTTCTTGTATGAGCTCAGCGGCTGTTTTCGTTTCCGATGCACGACGAGACCACCAGGTTTCGTCCACTTTTCAGGTGAACACAAGCGTGCCCAGAGATGTTTCGAGGTTCGTGTTCACTCCCAACCGGAAGGGATCAGCGGGCATCGAGGAGTTTTAGAGACTGCATTGGGACCCACTACCCAGATTGGCAGTCTGATTTCCCACATGAAGACACTTGCGGCTAACGTGGTCTGACGGACACCCAATCAGGGACCTTCGACTGTGTTCAGTGAGCACTTACTCAGGAGAAGATTTAGTTCTTGTTTAGCAACCGATCAAACGTAAACCTTATGAACTGAAAAATCAGTCGCTGGTCCCCAATGAGTACGATTCCCTGAATTCGCTCTGCTGTCTTGCGAGTAGGCTATTCAGCCATGGGTTAAGGGTGATGTTCTTCAAAAACAACACCCTACCTCGGCTTGCGCGACCGCGTGAAACTTTGCTCTCTGACGAAACTGGATTTTTGTGACATGTTCGGTTTTCTTTTTACGACAGCTGTACGTTTTTTGATTTCCATGATTTTTAGTGGGTCTATCTCTGTTCATAGATTACTGCACACACATACACACACTGGTTGTTGAGCACCGGTTATCCAACATCTGCTTTATAGTTTCGATTCTGCTAGAACCGCGTTAGCTGCAGGCTCCCAAGCGCTTGCTGCTTACAGCATTCAACATTCGTTCTTGCAGTTGAGTGCAGAATTGGAAGTAGTAATCAAAGTTATCTCTGGTGTCTAAGTATTCCACAATGCTTCCTCACTTTGGAGTGCAGTCTGGAATTTGACGTTCAAGATCCAAAAGCTTTTATTTTTAATGTTTTCGTTTGACCATGCATCCCAAGAAAAATCGCTCCGAATCGTCCGTGTAGAGTGAACCATACCGGCAACTAACTGACTAACGATTACCTTGATGATGTTGTTGCTTCATCTTCTGTTTCACATGTTAGTCTTAAGAATGAGCATAGCTATATTTCACATTGTTCATCCGCACTCCCGAACTTAGCTGCGCTTATGTAATGGGAGCTACTATCGAGGTCGGCGGCGGAAGCACCAAGGCGGCTACTAGAAGTTGTATTAGAAATGGCCGATCTTTTGACTTGATTTAGAACAAGGTAAAGTCAACTGTGATGGTGCGTTAGTGTCTTGGTGTATTTCACCGTAAAGGATTCAGCGCACAACGACAATTGACTAAGAGCCCCGACCGGCTGCACCCGAAATGTAAAATGACAGATCGTTATTAAATAACTTATCGCCACAGTAGAGTACATCTACATCTGCCAACGGTTGAGTAGTTGGATGTCAGCCTTGCTACTTCTTGGAAATCTGCTAAGCAGTTTGGACACATTTTCGAAGGCCGAATGTTTACCTGTGCAGTGGGACTTACTTGGGGTATTATTGCTGTGGTCGCGCCTAAGAGGCCATCAGCAGGCTCGGATGCCTGCGTACTTTGATACGCATTTTAGACCACCGACCTTGCCAGTTAGGAAGCAAGTATGCGCCCCATACTGAGGCTGATGTTGCATTCATGTTGCTCCTTCACCGCATTTGGGCTACACCAACTTACATTTAAACTAGGTCTTTTTTAAGCTGGATAAATTTCTTTCTACTTTATTTGGTTTGTTCTGCCTACCTGACTAATCTTCTATTAACTTGTACTCGTTGCTTTCGCTTACTGTGTTTATCTTCGTTAACTTTATCGCGTTTGTGGCATTTTTGAATAACTTCTGGACTTTTTTTAATTATCGCAGATCCGTTGCTAACCAACTTACTTCATATACTAATTTAGCGAAGGGTTATCTCTGTATAACCGTATGCTTTAACAGATATATTTTATTTGATAATGTCATTTCAAGTGATTGGCTGTTGCTTAATATCCCCGGTGTGGCTGCGCTTGATGTGCGTGTTAACATAGTGCCAACCTGTCTATTACTCACTACCTCGTCCATACTGGCTCCAGGAGACAGTTGGTCGTTGCTAAAGTTCACGGGGTGCACGATCCTTGTGGTGGTGCTAGGGTCGAAGAGTGGTTCCACGCACTCAGTGTGGAGCGGTCTGCGGTCCAACCACCGCCTTGTGTGGGCTTGATTCCCCAAATACAGCGTGCTTGTGTTTGTCTGTGAAGTAGTGTGGGCCGGCTCTGTTGATGAAACGTTGCTCCCATCCGCATGCCTCCCGGTTTTATTCCTTCGGGTTTACGCTGGATATGGGGTGAGTGGTTGGAGCTGTGGTTGGTGCAGCGCAAGTCACCCATGCTCCCTCTGTAGGCGCAGGCGTCCTGTGGCTGGCCACAGTGACAGTCAAATCCGAATCCGGATGCCGCCAACTATGCGCTTACCGCGTTGTCGCGGGCCGTCGCTGAAAATCACCCGCGAATCAGTACCAAATTGCACGGTCGGAGTTGGCGCACGTACTCCAAATCGAACGACAGTTTTAGAGACAATTCCTCGAACGATAAATGCTCGCGATGTGATCAATTTGCTTCCATCCTTGGTTCGACGTCCTCCGGCGTCGCTGTGTTGGACGTTAGTGCTCACGAGGAATAGACGAGCATCTTCACACAAATACAGCAACCACTCACCGTTTTTATTGCGGGCACCTACAACGTATTGGCCACCCAGATGGAGCTCATCATTAGGCACTTTCTCAACTTGAACATTCCGATTACCAGCCAGCACTACCTTATTTTTACTTCTGTAACAAAGGCACTCGTTCAGTTAGTGGTATAGGTCATCTTGCGCTCAGCTAGTGTTGCAGTTTGTGTGGATGTATTCAGCGATGACAATTGGACATTTGCTGCTGTTACGCGATTTCGACGCCTTGAATGAAGCAGCCAACCTGACGGTACACATCCGGCCTTTGATTGGGGTTCAGTTCATTAAAGCAGCCTCATCTCGGGGGCTCAGGCAATGCGCACACCGTCTTGACTGACATTTGAAGCTGTGTTAGCTCCAGATAGATGCAGTGAGAAAGCGCTGCCAGTGTCACATGAAAGAGGTTTTAATGTGGATACAGAACCCGAGTCTTTCAGGTAGGCTTCCGATAAACGGCAAATATCGATTAACAGAGCCTTAAATGTTGGGGCAACTTCTTCCTGTTTACTGATCTGCAACGAAGTACGCAGTTTAAAGCATGCCAGTTCTAACGAGGGTAATGGTTCCCATTAGCAACTACAGAACTGAAGTTGTCCTCCTAATTGGTTATGAACTTGTCGACAAGACTAGGCGGCGCCATGCGATTGTGTATGAGTCGGAACTATAAGACGAGCTATTTCTAAAGAAAAATGGTGATAACCGAGAATTGGGGGTTGAAAAGAAATGCAATAAAAGGGAATTCGGAACGTAAATGATAGGGATGGATGGTCTTAGAGGGGAATAAGGAAACGGGATTGCCTGCGTATTAACTTCCTCACTGCTATCCAGCTCTCGATACGGCAGATAAGACACTATTGGTTGTACTCTACGACGGCTGGAGCACCAAATCATACGAGAAGTTAAGCATTCTTTTGTGTGGGCGGAATGCTGTCAGGTTACCCAGGCATAGACAGGAGGGTGATAAAGATCTTCAACCGCAACTTTTGCTTCAAGAAGTCAACTGCATGGCAGCGAGAGTTTCGCAGTGGGCCACATGAAGTTCATTTTAAAGTATAAGGAGCCACCCTCACTTCAGCTTCTAGACTGAAGGGCCGGAAGATCGAGTGTGTCTGGCCTTTAACCATTAACTAATCTATACCTTTTCTTAGCGGATTGAATCCATAGCGTGTGCAAATTCATCCTTAAGGAAATCACATTCCTCTATAGATCTTTTAAGATGGTTCATAACGCTTCCATGTTGAATCCAACGAGTGCAAACACTCCTAAAAATTACTTGCTTTTCTTTGAGTGACCAGTCTCAAATTAGCGGATATTATAGCAGATGAACACATAGAATGGGATAATATTATTTTATTTGGATTTGGTCAGTTAATGGACCGTAACATTTAGGGGTGTTGCTGTCCCATGAACTCAACTTGAAAGCGTTATGGGCCATCTTGAAAGATCTGTGGAGAAACATCTCCTTAAAGAGGAATTTAAAAGTGCTATACATTCATTTGATTGGGAAATGATTGGATCTGAAGGTGCAAGAAGCACCAGCTGTATAGTTAAGTGGGTCATCAAGACGCGCAAACTATTGCGTCACGTTAAGGTTCATTTTTTGCGATGAAATGATCCTACTAATGAAGAGTAAGAAGCTGAAAGGAGTAGGTCAAAACTGTATCCTTAATGCCCAAGTAAAACAGTTCGTATGCTCCTTATTAGCAATACACGGTCACAAATCGTTGGTTGGTACTTGCGCCATCGTCGCAATAGCTTCCTTACAGCCTCTGTCACGTCGTGCTCTACCTTAGTCCAGGTAGCTCTGTTGGCACAGGTAGACGACTAGCTGTCTTATTTGACGTTTTCGGTCACTTCTATTGTATAAAGCAAACAGTAAAACAAATATCAGAGTATGTCTAAACATCCGCTGATGCATCGTCCACGTCACCGGCCTTAGTCTATAAGTCGTTTCTTGTTAGTAAACTGTGGACCAAGTCATCGCGAGTGCCCGATAGGCTGCCGTTGAGTGACCTATTTGTCTGTCTCTGGCCTTCCCACTGAGACACATATCAATCACTCAACGAATTTTTGGTGTAGCCTTGTATATTCAGCACTACATTATAAGGCTATGAAAATCGATTTTTTTCGACCGTGAACGGTATTTGCAACCGGAGAAAGTGCGTTAGCCAAAATCGGTCCGAAATGTACCTCATTGGGACAGCCATGGAAACATAAATTGATCACTCACAGCGCTTCAGCGGTCACTCCATCGTTCACCAATCGGCCAGTCACGCTGAGCGGGAGCTCAAGACTACTATGTTTTACACATAAAAACAGACTCGTATGTAACAGCAATTGCGCCACTGATGCTTGTTGTGAGTTATACCCTGTAAGATCTTGAGCCAATCATTGGGGATATCAAAATCACACCATTACATTACATGTGTTTCACTGCCATGCAACAGCAAGCGGCCACACATGGGATCGGATGTTACTGAGGCACCAAAACTCATGCAGTAATTAGAATTCAACCACCTGTCACGGTTACAGGCCAGATGCCCTACTATTTGCATGGTCCCGAGCTGTGCACAGGACAATTTTCTTGAAACAGCCTGTATGGTAAGCCAAATTACCCGTTGCTTCGCACTGCTACGAAGTCTCTGGATATCCTCCTTTGTCTCATGGCATGCAACGTCAGGTAAGCAAAATCGCTCCTATCGATAATCAGTGAGGGGGACTGATTTGCAATTACTCTAACTGAAGCGGTTTTTTCGGCGCTATTGACTGATCCAACTAACTACTATGAAGGCGACCTCGTAGAACTCGCCTGCACACTTCACCACCTCTGCCACACAGAGACCATTCAGCACGAGCAATAATACGCAGGCAACCGTGTTCAGAGGCGCCTTGTAGGAATTCGAGGAGGCTGAACGTGACCTTATTCCCCTTATACACTTGTTTACTGACTAAGACTATCGCTATCTGATCTAAAAGATGTCATGGATTCATAAATTGGATTCTGGTTATCGAAATAAGTGAATACACTTTTACGAATTTTATGCTTGATACCTCGTGACTTAGTTTCACAGGTGATGGCGCAAAGCGCATGCAAAGATATAGGGCGACTTTGATGAAGTTCGTTCAGGTTTGACTATGCCTCCTCGTCGTTGTCTAACTGCGAATCGATGTCGTCCGCATAATGTGGCTCGGCAGCCTGTTCCCGAGCAGCACGTCAGTGCCACATATGTACGATCTGTCATAAAATCTGAGTATATTGCGGAGAAATTCAGAAGATTGCCAGCTCTGGTAAAAGCCACTTGTTATCAGAAATGTTTATTACAATGAGTGGGCAACTGCAAAGGCGCTTTTTCCTGATTACCCTATGTCAATTAATCCACCCCCAAACGCTCCCATCCGGGAAAATAAATCACCGCTACTTAGCCTCTGTAAACTTTTTCCCGCTTTTTTGCCCCACTATTAATTGGCCGCTTTGGATCTTAGCCTACCATATCATCCTCAGTCATCTACAATACACGTTAGCTAAGGGTGAGTGACAGACAGCTAATGTGCCGCATTACACCAAGGTAAGCTACAGAAAAGTTACGGTACAAAAAATTCAGAAACTGGTAATATAATGTTAAATATAATGTTATGTAATTCGTGCGAGACCGGAATTCGAGGGAGAATCTAAAAGGGAGGGGATAGACAAAGAAGCTCACAACACCAACGCCACTCGGGCCGGCTCTTTGCCATTTCAGCAAGTGTATCCAACCGAACGTGTTCATCGTCCTTTGGACCCCAGCCAGGCGGTTGGCATGCACCAACCGATGCCAACTTCGAAGTGAAGGTTTTGATTCCTCCCTACCAAGTCATCGCTTGGCCTCCCTCCTCCTCTTCCAATCGCACGCCTGGCGCGCAAACAATGTACTTCGTAGAAGTCGGCGTGCTGGCATGCGCAACACGTGGCCCAGCCATCAGAGTCCGGTGCGTGATATAATGGTGCTGAGTGGTTCAATAGCTCTTCCTGCACCAAATATTCGAAGCCGAACATGCTCATGGCTCACGCCGTGCTCCCACCAGACATGAGCTAAGCTGCAAAGGCAGCGATGGTCGAACGTGACTAGCCTCTTTACGTCTGTCGACCTAATGGGCCAGGATTCACACCTGTGCAGGAGGGTTGAACTGACGGCTGCATTATAAACTGTCTTTCAGGGCAAGAGTGATGTCGCGTCTGTGCCACGGGTGGCGGAGATTGGCAAAAGTACCTCGAGCTTTTGTTATACGGTTCGTAAGCTCATCATCGATCACACGGGCGCTAATATAGCTGCCCAGGTACTTGAATTCCTGAACGACTTCTAGCAGATCACCACCAAGCGTTAGCGCAGGGGTGAGTCTCTGCAAATCTTGGAGAAGTCCTTTTCATCTCAGTGGAGCAAAGCATAGCCCAAAGTGATTGACAGCCAGTGCTATTAGGTCCAGTGCTGCTTAGCACCTTTGTGAGCTCTCACACATTAGGGCAATATCGTCCGCATAATCCAAGTCAAGAAGTCGTTCCAGGAAGTAGCTCCACGCCTTCTAGGTCGTGTTTATCAAACACTGTTTCCATGACTTCCTCAATAGCGAAGTTAAAGAGGAATGGTAACAGCGGGCAAGCTTGTTTCACACCGCTGGAGATATTGAAGGGCGGCGACAGTTTTCCATAAACCCTCACTCTGCCCGAACTATGCCCGTACGGCGCTTTGATAATGTTTACCTATTTATCGGGCACCTTTTCTCAGCAGCGCGTCCCAAAGGGCATATTGATCGGCTGGATCGAAGGCACCTTTTATGTCGAGAAACGCGACAACGGTGGGTCACCAATAAACATGGTGGTGCTCTAAAAATTGACGCAAAGTGAAAATGTGGTCGATACAGCCTCGATCTCGGCGAAACCCGACTTACCCTTCGCGGATCTGGCCTTCACCAGCGCCAGTCTGTCTTTGGAGAAAGATGGAGGTAACCAATTTAGAGGCATTTGAGATCAGACTAATCCCTCTGTGATTACCGCATTCCGAACGGGAGCCTTCCTTGAAAATTGCAACTAAGACGGAGCGGCTCCAGTCTGTCGGAACGGTTCCCTGCTCCCAAAGTTCCACTAAATCATTTGCGAAAGCAGGTCTCCCGGATTTGAAGAGGGGAAATCTATTTGCCCCTGCGGCCTTATGCAATTCCGGAAGTCTGATCTCACCTTCAACTTCTGCGCGTGACGCGGATCTAAGGAGGCGGCCCATGGAAAAGGGCACTCAATGCCCGAAAAAGAAAGCGATAACTCGGATTGCTTAAACTGCCTTTCAGTGTTCGGCCCAACGCTCCATGCGTTTTGATAAGCTGTGCATCGGCTGCCCCCTATCGTTGCGTATGGTCTCGCTAACACCACGTCTCCTGCTGCCTATTTCCCTTGTCAAATGGATTAACGATGATTACCAACGGTAGCGAGTTTCCATCTCCGGGACACGATGAGACCACCAAACTTCGCGGTCTCTCTTCAGGCTAGCACGCAATTTTGCCCTGTGATTTTTGTGTATCTCATTGTATTCGCTTCCAGCCGGAATACGTCGGCAATCATCCATAAGTTCTAGAAACTGTGTAGAGACCTAGTGTCTTGCTTGGCAATTTGATCTGCCAAATGCAGATACGCTTGCTGATAATAACCTTTGACGAATATGCAACCAGTGATTTTCGGCGGTGTTCAGTGGATGCTTACTTAACCCTTCATATCAGCGTACTTTGATACGCATTCAGAACACTTTCCTTCGCTAGTTGATTAGTGTCAATACGCTCAGAGCGATATTGCGGACGTCCGCCGAAACGCACCCTAAGGTTGGCACACACAAGAGTGTGATCGGAGTCCACCCTGGTGCTCCATATCGAGCGACAGTTTTGGACACAGCCTCTTCAGCGGTAATTTATCGCGATGTGATCGCTTTGCGTGGAATGGTGGTCCGAGGTTGGTAGGCCACAAATCACTCTTCTGCGGGTGCTGTGTCGAAAGTTTGTGCTCGCGAGAAAAAGGTGATCATCTTCACACAGGTGTAGCGATCGCCCACCGTTATCGTTACGGGAGCCTACACCATGTTGGCCGCCCAGATGAAGCGAATCAGAGGACAATTTTCCGACTTTGGCGTTTAGCTCACCAGCCAACACCACAGTATCCAGGTTTCTTCTATTACGAAGGAGATAGTTAACTTGGTGATAGAAATCTCCTTTCACTGAATCAGTGCTACCGTTTGTGGGCACCTAAGTCGCAATGACAAATAGGCATTGTTTGTCCCCGTACAACTTCAAAGCCTGGAACGAGCCAGCCAATCTAACGCGCACATCCGGCTGTTGACTGGGATCCAGTTGATCAGGATAGCTTCAGACTGAGGACTCAAAACAGTGCTGACCTTAGCTTGACCTGCATTTCAAGCTGCGTTTTCAGCAGACAGGTGCAATGAGAATGTGCCGCCAATGTCGCATGTGGGGGATCGCAGAGTAAGCACTGAGGTCGAATCTTGCAGGCTGGTTTCCGATAAACAGCAAATATCGGTCGCCAGGGTCTCGAGTGTTCGGGCTAGTGCTGCCTGTGGACCAATCTGTAGCAAAGTGCGCACGTTGAGGAATGCCAGTCTTAGCGAGACACGAGGACTCCAAAGGGAAACGGATGAACTGACGTTGTCCGCTTGGTTGAACATGGACTAGTCAACAGGACTGGAGCGGCGCCCTTCGATTGTGTGTGAGTTGAAACTAAAAGACAATCGACTATTGAAGCAAGGTGGGGGGGATAAAAGGGAAGTTGGAGCTTGACGTTAAGAATGAAAACGCGCAAGTGGGGGAATACGAAAACAAGAAGGGTTGAGCAGTAGCATTCAAACCCCTATCCACTTTTGCTCGATGCAGCAGATAAGGCGCCGTTTATTACCCTCGGCGACGACCAGAGCATCAAAATATTTTTAGAGGGAAAAGTCATGGTGTATTGCGTGAACAAGATACTGTCAGGTTGCCTAGGCCTAAACAGGAGAACGATTAAGGTTCACAACCAAAGCCCTTTGTTCACAAATCTTACCCTAAGGCAACGGAGTTTTGGCACTGGACTACAAACAGCCCGTTTTAGGGAGTAAGGAGCCACCCTCACTCCAACGCCCAACCTGGAAGGCCAGGAAACTGAATTTGTCTGGCCTCTAACCATTGACCTATCTGGCATGAGTGGTTCTGAAGATGCAAAAGTCCCACCCAGCATAACTCAATGGCTCACTGAGGCACGCAAACCATCGCACCACATTGACGTTTAGTCTCATCGCAATGGTAGCCTACCATATGCGGCATGGTGAACAAATCACACTAGGGAGGCTAGTCAGAAAGCATTCGAACGACATGTTTTAGCCAGCACGGGCAGTTTGGATTCAACAGACATGCGGCGCCAGATTGTCTTACCAAACATTAACCGGCGGACTTCAAAACTAGTCACACGATAATTTCACCAACTGTCGGTGATACTTTACAGACCTCGGTAATCACAAACAGCCTTTACTTGCTTCTTTAAATTGCTATCCCCCTTAGGCTTTTTCTTCAGGTTGGGCGGCAACTTCTATGTATCTACAAACATCCTCATGCCACATAAGTCTGTGCTTAGAAGTCCAACAAACTCCGCCTCTGCTTCCTTTTCATCTGAACTCGGGATACCATTGATGGTCTTTCTTCATTATTTGGCCACGGGATGCAAAGGCTTCATCCTACCATATTGGCGTCACGCCGTCAGTTTGGTTCCTTCTTTTGACTTCTTGCATCTGGTTGTTAGTTTTCACTCCATTCTGATTAACGCACCTCGTTTCCATTTTTTCCCATTATTTTTTAATTCAACCACCAATCCTACCGCTGTTGTTTACCGTAATTCTTGCTATTTGCGTTGTGGAAATTGGATCCATCGCCCTTCGATGTTTGTATTGTAGTTGCTTAACAGCTGAACTGAACAGATCTACAGTGCGGTCATTACAGGTTGTCTCTGACACTAGGGTTCACCACATCTGTTGAGTGGCTTCGTGCTACCCGCTTAAAGATAGTTGTTAATATCCAGTAGAGTGCGAACCCGCCTAAGCTCGCATACGTAACTGTCTCTGGTTGTGAATATTACGCAATGACAACGGCGATCATCTGCTACAACTGTGTGCGGAGCACCAGTTGTTTCTTAGTAGCACTGTTTGTAGACACAGTGGGCGCCGAAGCGCCACTTTTCATCCTCCTGTAGCTGGCCAACGATGGACCCAGATTGGCCACATAACCATAGTTGCAGAACCACTAGCCACTTTATGACCCCTTGACCCTAACTAACTAGGAACTCGGGGCGGTTGATTAATTCACTTGTCTTGGCAGCTGCATCAGCAATGATGGGCGCATAAAAACTGACGTCAGCTCACGTATTACAAAGGCCAGAGCTGTCTTCTTGAACCTGCGGCATCTTTGGCGATAGAGAGGGGTTTCCCTCCGTCTGAATGCCGTGTATACAAGGTCACGATGAGGGCCGTTCTGCTCTATGGCCCCTTCGGTCCGAAGATCGGAGGCGCCTTCAAGTCTTTGATCATCGTTGTCTGCGAAGCATTGCTGTTGTCAGATGGCACCAGCGTGTCCACAACGATGATTTGCGTAGGTGAGTACTAGGTAGTGCTAATCATGCTAATTCCCTAGAACAACAGATAGCACTGAATAAGTTGTGTTGTCTCGGGCACGTGCTACGCATGCCTGGTCAGCGCTTACCCAGGAGGACCTTGTTTAGTTTTCCAGGTGTAGGGTGACGCAAGGCTCGAGATAGACAGAAGTTGACTTGGCTGCGGGAAATGAACTTACTGACGACCAAACTGGGTGCCGTTGGTCCGTCTCGTCATCCGGGCTGGAGTCCACGTGACTCGCCTTGCGCTTGGCTCGAGACTTCACAGAGCATGGCTCGCAGTAGACACCAGTGGCGCGTCTGCTACCGTCTCCTAATCGGATTGCCTGTTTAAAGTATGTTTGGTGCTGAGTTATCTGCGGGGTAATGGCTGATTATGACGCGTGGCAGTGAAAGCCGCAAGGAAGCTGTTTCGCCGATGCCGCCTTATGTTTGTACGATAGGCAGCTGTTTGTGACGGTATGTTGTCTACACAAGATGTAGGCGCCTTGACTCTGAACGTTTGCTTAGGGCATGAAGGTTTTCAGATAAGTCCACCTTCTCTCTTTCCCATTATTCTTTGTTCCGAGGGCCGTTGTGTTTGTATGGCAGCGAAGGATCAGTTCAAATGTCTGATGTACTGCTGTTGTTGCTTGATTGATTGTCGTGAATATTACACGGCTGCATGTGGCAGACCCCAAGCAGTTTCTGTATGAGTTCCGAGACCATTTCCGAGCTAGATCCGAGACAGGAGTTCCGGGTTGGACTAATTTAAGAATTGTCAATTTCTCCTGCTGACTTGTGAGTCACGCTCTACTGAGGAGTGGGCATCCGGAGAGCGTCATCTGTCCGCATGACACTACTATCGGTGATCTTTTTCCTTCTGTTCCTCATCCTTTACCATTCTGTTCTCACCATATTAACTAATGTCGGGTTACGACCCATCTGTGGCGTTGACGCTAAAGTTCCCATCGCCTCTGAGATCCGACACGAACTGGTGCTACTGAGGCTAAGCAATGTTCTTTTCCGAGCGATTTTCCACCATCACTTCTGAACGACGGTAGTGCTCTATTGATGACTGGACTAGTCACTCTTGACGCTATTCGGCTCATGGTAGAAGTCCTATCTGACTGGCAGTTGCCAATAGCCAGTATCATCCTTGAAATAGACCAAAGGACCTTCTGGTAACAATCCAAACTGATGTCTTCGCAATGTAAGTCTCAAGCTCAACGGCAAGGTGTACATTGCCTCTGTCTTTGCGGTCCTCTTGCGCGCATGAGACCTGGCCTATTCGTTCGGAAGACATGAAACGGTTGTCAGTTTTTAGCAACCGTTGTTTGCGTAAGATTGCTCGTGTGTGGTGGCAGCATTACGTAAGCAACGCGGAAGTCCGAGACTGAGTGTTCGAAGCAAACAACCCATGCCTCCGGAACGTTATTCTCCGACATCACATGCGTTTGTTCGGCCACGTAGTACGCATACCAGCCTATCGCTTTCCGATCGAGCTATATTTGCGCTCCCCGGAAGCGATCTGAAATAGTGTCGCAGTGAGCAAGCAATGACGTGGAGAAGGTGCATTAAAAAGCGAACCTCAAACTTAGCATCCGTTGGACCGGTCCGCCTTCCAAGCTGAGGAACACGCGACTCGGACTTCCAGTGGTTGGACATGCTAGACATTATGACGCGCAACAGACATCATTGGAGACAGTAATGTACAACCGCATCATTTGTTAATGCCTTAACGAATATATATATATATATATATATATATATATATATATATATATATATATATATTTCAGGTGTGGGCCATGAGCTATGCCATTAGGGGCCACTACACAAGCGACGACGGGTCCTACAAAGAATTACGGCGAGCCGGCGCAGCGTTTGTAGGCACGCTGAATTCGATTTACTAACCGCGTGCTTGCATGCTAAGTCTCTATTTCAGGTGGTGGGTTTACAGTTTTTACCTTAATGCTTTTCTTTCTCATATGAATATCTCCCTGTACTATATTTCATTAACTTGCACACATCGCCTAAGCCAATTGTATTCGATTTCCATAACATTTTTGCGTTGTGGCATTCCGTGAACTATACTTTCTGACCTCGTGCACTTAGCTAGGATTTGTTTGTAATCAACTTATTACATATGCTCATCAAATTAAGGCTTATATCACCGTTTCCTTATGCATTAATCGAGTTTTTCTCTTTTTCTTTCTCTCTTTCAAGTGTTTGGCTGTTGTTTGATATCCCCGGTGTGGATGTGCTTGATGTGCATGTTGACAAGGTGCCTACCTGTCTATTACCCACTACCTCGTCCATACTGGCTCCAGGAGGTAGTTGGTCGTTGCTGGAGGGGACAGGGTGCACGGTCCTTGTGGCCGTGTTAGGATCAAAGAATGGTTTCATGCAGTCAGTGTGGAGCGGACTACGGTCCAGCCACAGCCTTGTGTGCACTTGATTCCCAAATACAGTGTGCTTCTGTTTGCCTGTGAAGGAGTGTGGGCCGGCTCCGTTGATGAAACGTGGTTCCCATCCTCATGCCTCCCGGTCTTATTCCTTCGGGTTTACACTGGATATGGGTATATGGTTGGAGCTGTGGTTGGTGCAGCGCAAGCCATCCATGGTCCCTCTGTAGGCGCAGGCGTCCTGTGACTTGCCACAGTGCTAGGCAAATCCGAAACCGGATGCCGCCAACCATATATATATATATATATATATATATATATATATATATATATATATATATATATATATATATATATATATATATATATATATATATATATATATATATATAAACCCTAAAATAAAGAGGCTCACAGTGGCATGTGTGCGATTAAAAATCCTTTTCTCCTGCTATTGTATTTCGTTTCCCTTTTTGCCATGGCTCCAGTGGCACATTGTCTGTAGCCAGATTGTGAATATGTATACTTACATATGGATTGGCGGCATTCGTGTCCGCATATGGCTTTCACTGTTTCCTCCACGAGGACAGCCACAGCTTACGAAGGGACCGTGGGTGGCTTGCGCTACCACACACAGTTTTAGCTACACACCCCATATCCGGTGTAAACCCGAAGGAATAAGACCTGGAGGCATGCGGACAAGAGCCAGGTTTCATCTTTGGGGCCAGCCCACACTCCAACAAGTGGAACAGTAGCACTTTTACCTAAGTGGGAAGTCATGCGTACCAGATATACACAAGGCGGGGGCTGGGTCATGTTCCGCTCCACACTGGTTGCATGGAACGACACTTTGAGCTTAGCACGGCGACGAGGACCGTGCACCCCGTCCCCTTCAGCAACGACCTGCTGCCTCCTGGAGCCAGTATAGACGAGGTGTTGAGTAATAGACAGGTAGACACCTTGTCAACATTCAGATCAAGCGCAACCACTCCGGGGATATCAAACAACCAACACAGAATTTGAAGGAAAATAAACGCGCAATTTTTGACACGGAATGTGCAGCAGCATAGCAGAAGTAAGCAAATCAAATATAGTGGATTGCTTCTTATCCAGATTAGGGAAGTGTAGTTTCAGTCTTGGCAAGTCACCGTACTAGAAATAACTTGAGAAGGTAGCAAACTTAACATATGTCACAGAGAACCAAAGAGTAGTGGGAAACACGCGGAGTAGTCGTGAAACATAACTGAGCTAGATAAGCCCAATAAGTGGTAAGTTAGATGTGGATCTTACATCTTAGACTGGTATTGTACAGATAATGAAAGGCCCCAAGTCAGTAGTTCATCACTGTCCTGTGAAACTGTACACAATCGAATTGCATTGACGGTAGAACACCACTGACATACAATGGATGACAAAGGTAGAGCAAGCTACTTTTTGAAGTTATCAAGGAAATGATGCATTTAAGTTAACTGATGCAAACCACACCATTGATTTTCATAAGCTTTGTTAATTTAAATTCGGCGGATGAAAAGCGGGAACTAGTGTTGCGCTCACTCTTATGGCTAGCACGTGGTCCAGAAAATCAAACATCCACATCCTCATGCTAATCCCTAGTCAGTTATTTGCTAAGACTGCTCACTTTCTACGGATGCTTTGGAGCGATTTCTCTTGAGATGCATGGTCCAAGTGGTCACCCAAAGCGTTGCAGAGGTTTTGAGTACTTGGATTCGAAAGATAGTTGTTGATTACTTCGCCCACATCTTCACTTTAACACTAGGAAGCGATGTTATGTGTTTCAAGTGACTAAGTACTCTCTTTAGGTGAATCGAATACCAGTGCGTAGATCGGACCGGTAGTGTTGATGCAGCGAGGTCACAGCTTGTTTCCGCTGTCGGTGAATCACGACTGATAACTTGCCTGGATCTCAGTGTGTGTGCGTGATAGGAGGAGTACAGTGGCACTTGACCGGGCTACATCGACATCATTGCATCACGAAATAAATCATGGTGTCACACGAAGTGAAGTGTACTATAATCTATCTGCTAAATTGAACTGTAACGGCATGCGAACAGATTTTATGGCAATTTCTAATTTGATCGAGCCCCAGTTAGTAAATCGTGCCTATGCAATATGCACAAGTGCTTCTAAATGACTCCCACTTAGTCGTTCAACGTTGTGACGCCGCTGCCCGCTGCGATTAGCGATATCAATTGACGTCCACAAAGTCCCGGCTTCGTGTTACAGTTCTGCAGCGTTGCGAGCGGGCTAATCCAACCTCCATCTAAATATGAAACAGGACATGAAACATCACCATCATCATGCTGATCGCTAGTCAGTTACTTGCCTTAACTGCTCACTTTCCACAGATGTTCCGGAGTGATTTCTCTTGTGATGTATGATCTAACATGGTCATCCAGAGCGATGAAGCGTTGTTGAGTACTTGGACCCAAAAGATCATTCTTGATTACTGTGCCCAGGTCTCCACTTCAGCACGAGGAGGCGCTGTCTTCCAATTAATTTAAAAAGTCTAGGGACGACAGATAATTATTCGGTGGTACGCCCTTCAAAGCCAGGGACCGCCACAAACCAGGACCAATAGTTAACTAAAAGTAGACTGTCGAGATCAGGAAGATAATCAGCGTGTGTGTGTGCTTAAGTATGGTCAGTTCATCCTATGATCTGTCTTACTGGAGGACCAGTGAGTCGCCGCAACGTAGCACGCAGCATAGTTAGAAGGTTCTTTTGTTTGTAATATATCTGATAAGAATATTAAAACAAAACATCAGTTGTACACCGATACACCGTACTGATGCTTCGATGCCACGCAACCACCACCATTCGTGCATGGGCTAAGGAAACTGCGAAATGAATCCGGTCCCCTATGCATGCTCGAACCCTCGACCTTAGGGTCACAAGGCAGGATTGTGATCCTTTCAACTACGGACTGGCTATGATACACTGAACTCCTGCGGTGGTCGGTTGTATGATCGTGCCTTCGGTAAGTATGATATCTCACTTGCGCATTCATCAGAGTAATTTTTGGTGCACGTAACCTTCCGGCCTAATACTCGTTTGCTACTTTTCCGACTAATACTCGAATTCAACCCTTACGTGTTACCTTACGTAGCCGATGAAGATGGAGGTCAGTAGCTTTTCCACTCATTGTGTGAAGTTGCTATCCCTGTAGTTCGCTTGAATGTTACAACTCCTTTCTTTGAGTATTGTTACTGCAATTGATTCGCGTTAGTTGTTCTAACATGTGTGTGCAGACTACCTCACCAGCTTTAAACAGCAAAGTTACCAAGTAATCCGCAGTGGCGGCACAGGGACTTTTAAGTACACGGGACTTAGTTGCAAATCTTTTTTCATAACAACAACTGTATCATGAGTCTTGTTGCGATGAATGGTCCCTATGACAGAGTGGAAAGGTTTGCAATAAATTGTTTCGTCTAATAGGCTGCTTCTGACATGCTCTAGCCTGCTCGTTTCTTTCATGTGGGATCCGTGTGATTTTCTTAAAGAGTCATATATATATATATATATATATATATATATATATAACGCTTGTCCAAAAAGCATTTAGCAGTGCCACAACACATGTGTAAAAATAGCAAAAAGAAGAGAGTGAGTCTGAGGCATGGAAGCTAAGTTCCATGTGTTGTGTGGGTATTGAGCTTCACGGTTGCCCAGGCCGAGGAAGAGGGTTGACTTAAGGGACCGCACCCCGAGCCTTTGGTCTAAAGACCTGACCCATAAGGCAGCGGGGTGATTCACGAAGACCGTTGACAGCCAAGTGGCTCATTCGCCTTCTTTGTGTTCGGAAGACGTCCACAGAGAAGCCGGTGGCCAGCGAGGTTGTTCATCTGTCCTGTGTTAGATACTATCCCCAGTTACTGGAATGAGTGGTCAGTGACTCTATAGCCGGTCACATTGGCTTTGACACAGCGCCGTACGAACACTTGTGGTATTTAATGGAGGACCAGGTGACCAGCCCAGAACTCCCCACGCTCTGAGACGCTGCCGCTGATTGTCCGCGAATGCAAAGCAAACGAGACTTATTCGCAGTCACCTACACAAGGAAGGCATTCCCCGATCCGCAACCTGGGGACGTGCCGGTAGTGTACAGCTCCGCCAGCGGTCCACTTAGTTCTACCGCCAACTCATGCAGAAGCTTCGGGTGTATTGAATCAGGTCCAGCTGCTTTAGAAGGGCTCAGTCATTGCAGCAGCCTAAGGACTTGCGTTTCCACCACAGTAAATTCACCTAAATAAAAACAAACAGGTACTCTGGGGGACAAATTCAACGCTAGTCAACGCGGCCTCACGTACAAAAGCCCCTGCATACTGCTCACCAAGTACGCGAACCTTGTTTGATTCCGCACACGCATGAGTTCTATCGGTCCGCATCAAAGTTGAAATTAACGAATTGGAACCACAGCGTCTTTTCACATACGCGAAAAACTTCGGATTTTCCGAAGCTCCATCAGCCAATTCCTTTTCGTACAACAGCCGAGGTTTCCTTAAGTGTTGTTTACACCTATTTCTAACCTCGCGGTACCTATCATAGGTGCTAGTTGATGGAGCCGCACGGTAGGTACTCCAGCACCTATAACGCTTCTGGAGCAGGTACTTGCCAGTGGTAACTATGCACGGCGGCCGTGCTCGTGTATCCTTTCGCCTCGCAAGCGGGATTTAGGAAGTAGACACTTCCGTGAGATAAGACTTAAATTTATCCCAGGCCGTCTAAACCGTATCGGCCACCGAGATTTCGCAACGCAACCCAGAAGCCTTGATACGCATTGCCTGATATTCAGCATGCCATATGTTTGGGTACGGCTCAGCGATGCTCTGGTGACGTCTGGTCAGAGTACACCTGACTGATAAACAGACATGATCACTGGCACCTAAGGGAGAGCTGTAAGTGATGTCACCTACGAAGTCTAGTGACTTGGCAAAAATTTTATCCAAAATAGACGGTACTTGGCCATTTCATTTCACTTTATTTGGTTTGTTCTGCCTACCCGAGTAATCTTCTATTAACTGGCCACGTTGCTTACACTAATTGCGCCTATCTTCGGTAACTTTGTTGCGTTTGTAGCATTTTTAAATAACTTGTGGATATTTTTTCCTTATCGTGGATTCGTTGCCAACCAACTTACTTCATATGCTAATTTAGCGAAGAGTTATGCAACCGTATCTGTATGCATTATTGGATTTGTTTTATTTCATCTTGTCGTTTCAAGTGATTGGCTGTTGCTTGATATACCCGGTGTGACTGCGCTTGATGTGCATGTTGACAAAGTGCCTATCTGTCAATTACCCACTAGCTCGCCCATGCTGGCTCCAGGAGACAGTTGGTCGTTGCTGGAGGGGACGGGGTGCACGGTCCTTGTGTCCGTGCTAGGCTCGAAGATCGGTTTCGTGCACTCAGTATGGAGCGGTCTGCTGTCCAACCACCGCATTGTGTGCGTTTGGATCCCAAATACAGCGTGCTTGTGTTTGTCTGTGAAGTAGTGTGGGCCGGCTCCGAGGATGAGACGTGGCTCCGATCCGCATGCCTCCCGGTCTTATTCCTTCGGGTTTACACTGGATATGGGGTGTATGGATGGAGCTGTGTGTGGTGCAGCGCAAGTCACCCATGGTCCCTGTGTAGACGCAGACGTCCTGTGTCTGGCCACATTTACATGCAAATCCGAATCCGGATGCCGCCAACCAAATATATATATATATATATATATATATATATATATATGCAGCACCGCCATTTACAACACAATTGGCTGGCTGCCACAACACATAGGAGAGCAAAAATAGATTGAAAGGTAAAACAACTGTTAGGGTAGAAGAGTCTCACAGCAACTACGCCATTGTGTACGGTCCGTAGCCGTATGCACTAGCCTTTGCAACTAGATGTGTTCGGGGTCCTTCGGTCCCCAACCCGGAAATCGCGAATGCCCAACAACAGCCAGCTTCAACGTTTGCGCCTTAATGCATTGGATCCAAGTTTTACACTGGCCTTGTCGTCGCTTCCATCCCACGCCTTCGCTCGCAAATAGGGCTCATCGTGGTAGACGCTGGATAGGTATGCGGAACACATGTCAAAGCCAGCGAAGCCTCCGCAGTGAAACGATCTTCTCAATCGGTCGGCGTAGTTTGTCAGATTTGAAGACTCGCTGACGGACTTCCTCATTACTGCTGTGATGCTACCATCGAACAACAGCAATGCTTCGTAGAGAGCGGTGATCGATGACACCTAGCCAATGAGCATCGCTTTTGCGAACGGGCCAAGTCTCACAGCCGTACGGCAGAATCTCTCATACTGCAGCATTGTAGAATCGTCCCTTGAGAGCGAGGCTGAGGTCACGACAAAGCCACAGGTGACGAAGGTTAGCGAAATCAACTATAGCCTTGGAGACACGCAGGGAGATCTCATCTGTCAAATCGCCAATACGAAGACAACTCCCAAGATAAATGAATTTGTCGATCACTTCCAATGAATGTCGCGAAAGGGTGAGAGGAGGAGATGCAGTTGGCCAGTCCTGTAACAGGACCTTCCATTTGGAAGGGGCACAGATCAACCCAAATTGGGAGGCGGACATCTCCAGTCTAAGTAGCACATGCTGGGCGGCCTGGGAGAATTCACAAATCACGGCGATGTCATCGGCGTACTCTAAGTCTCGAAGGCGGTCACCAAGGAGCAGTTTCACACCACAGGACTCAGAGTTTTCCTGGATAGTATCCAGGATCTCGTCCATGGCGAAGTCGAAGAAGAATGGAGAGGCTGGGCAAGCCTGTCTAACACTGCTAGTGATTCTGAAAGGGGGCGAAATGTCTCCATATACTCGCACGCGGCCCGACGGTTGATGATAACTGGCACAGAGAATGTTGATGTACTTCTCAGGTACTCCCCACTTCAGTAAACAGTTGCAAAGAGCCACTCTGTCAACAGAGTCAAACGCGGCTCGATTGTCCAAGGATGTGACTATAGTTGGTCGACTGAACGTATGGCGATGTTCAAGCAACTGGCGGATCGTAAAGATGTGATCGACGCAACTGCGACCCGGACGAAATCCAGCTTACTGTTCACGCAGGTGCTGTTCTCGTAAGCAACTGAGCTTCCGCAAGAGTAGAGCAGCGATCAGTTTGGATGTGACACAAAGGAGTTTGATGGCACAATGGTTGGAGTGAGCGGTCCGGTCTCCTTTTTAGTGAACAGGTCCAACATCTGCTAAATTCTAGTCGGATGTGATGTTTTCGGTAGTCCAAGTCTGATGGAAGTGAGATGTCGGTTCGCGAGTGGTAGCAGTATCCCTATGTTTGAAGAGGGCAGCAGGATGTTCATCTGGGCCAGGTGACTTGTGGCGCTTTAGTAGGTGAAACTCCAGTACTTCATACTGACTCTTCACTGCCGCGTAGCCTGACTGGGATGCTGTGAGGTTGTCCGTAACTACACGGGCTCGGACTTGCTCAGTTTTCCACTAGCTAATTCTCTGTGTCATTTCTTCATTTGTGCTGTGATCCTATTAACTTCACTCACTGATGATTGGAGTCTAGGATTGGTTTTGACTTCTCTCGAGTGACATCCATAAATTTGGTCAGTTATGGGACGACTTTTTGAGTTTTCATTACCTTTTGACACTCCTCCACGGGGTTTGGTGGTCAACTCTTTAACCTCTTATTTTGGGCTACTTCCTACTGTTAGGTGTCTTCGCATTTATGTACTGACATCGAGGTCTCCCCTTGTTGGCATTAAGTGATGCTGGTAACTCAGTCGACTATTGTCATCACGTGTATCCCTTTAGTGACACCGTCTCAATCTCTCCATGCTCATCGCTAGGCTTTTAGTCGAAGTGTTTTACGCCGTCTTCCATGGGCTTTTATTTTAGTCTAGGGGCTCTACATGGACGTCTTCGTGATAGACTTAGGAGTTAGTCTAAGTTCACTTTTTTCGGCTGAACTCATCTTGTGTTGTGCATGCAGATCAGTCTACTTTATGCTTACTTTATTGGCCATTGGCTACTTTTGTTGCTGGACATCTGACCATCTCTATGGTTTACATCAACCTGTTGATACACCATCACACCTCGGCCCGTGTCATCAAATCCTACGTTAGTATGACGATAGGGATCGACGACAGTGCAAGCCAACCCAAGTAACGGAAAGTTCAGCATTTGTTTGAATGTTAAATGAAGGTTGTTCGACTGAGGAATTTACGCATTGTGTTGATCGATCGGCTAGAGTGATGCCACCGATCCGCTTGTTCATTCTTCTCAGGCGACGTCTTTACTCCTCTAAGTGGTCCATTGCAAGAGGCTCATCCGAATGTCTGACTTACTTAGACTCTCCATGTCGATCCACTCGGTTGACATATGATAACACGTTGGTCATATTGCTTATTGAGGCCATATTCGTTTCTTGATTACCGCTATGCACGAATTTTGGTTTGATTGATGAACATGACGTCCTTTTACAATAAGGCCCCTCCGCATTGGTCATCCTGGGTCATATTTCCATTATGATCCAGGAAATCTGCTTTTGTTCTTTTCCGCTGTCCTCCGTTTGCGATTCTATTTCGCTTCATCTTTCCGTTTCAACGACCTATTAGCTAAACCAGCCTAGGTCAACACTCATGAGAGGTAACCTACAGCCAGTCCGTGCCCTGGCTGGACGCCACCTGCTGATCTGAACACTAACTACGTTTTAAGGTTTGTTTGTCGCCTCATTTCGGATGTGTAGGTTGCTAATATCTTCTCTTCAGTTTTCGGTCACAGAAAGCAGACTTGGTGGATCTCTCACACTTCTTCACCATTCGAGCTCTATTATTTTTTAGAACATATTTCTGAATCCTCTGTTCTTCCAAACCTGCTTTGTTCTCTGGTTCACTTTGCGCTGGGAATTTCGCTGCTCGTGGCACCCGTCGCTACTTCATCGGGCTTTCCTTCCAAATGATTTCGCTTCTTCTGCTTCACGTCAGACCACCGTCATCGTTATTTCAAATAAAGACTACTTCTTTCTAAGGTTTAATCGCAGCTGTATGGGTAATCCGAGTATATCATCTACCCACACCCACCGATTGCAGCCCGGAGACTGAGAAGGACGAATTCTATTAGCAACTCCGTTTCCGACTTCGAAGGGTCATAAGTACGTATACAGTGTCCTTCATGGGCAGTCTGAGCACCTATTCGCCGCCTGTCAAAATCATGACGTCACCTCGGAGACTGTTTCTTGCTCAACGTTTGCTGTAGTGGCGAAGGTTGCAGCTGCTTCCTTCAGCTCTGTGCTGATCAGAACCTCTACAACAGCAGCGCAGCTTTTTCCTACAGTCATTCACACCGAGTTACATAGTGGCCGACGACGAAAGGCTACCCTGGGCTCAGATTGATCATGATCTCGTGCGTGTCTTATTCACACTAGCTTTTCCAGTGGTCCTAAAGTGCTCCACTTCGAAAGTGCTTGCTTGTCTATTGTATTCGCAGTTCGTAAAACATTAACTTAGTTGCAGCATCAGCTGTCACTGACGACAGAGGCATGCTAACCTCATGGGGACTAAAACCGTCTCTAATGCGCCTTACAAAAACGACAATAGCACTACGCCTCTGCGCCGTACTAACGCTTCGCTGCCGCGTAACCACTACGGCCACGCGTTGGCGAAGGATAGTGCGAGGGCTGCCCGCTTCCTGTTCGTAGGCACAAACTGGTGACCTCAGAAGTACAAGACAAACATATGATCCTTTCGGCTACCGACCGGTAGTGCAGTTCAGTTCCTTAGATCAACTATAAGCCGAGCATCGAAATGCGGTGGATTCAGTAGCCACTACTCGCATCGCAAGAACAACAATAAATAATAACGGCAAGTTAATGGAGTTGAATACAAATAGTGTAACGAAATTAGAAGCAAGGACGAGGTGCTTTAGACTAATCAAAATAGAACGGGAATTAACAACTAGCTGCAGGAAACCGAATACAGGAACGCCGCTGACTACGTGGCTGTGCCATGTCTGATAGAGTCTCCAACCACTGTTGTGGACCATCCCGGGGTCCCCATCCACGAATACAGCATGCACCAGTCCGACTAAGTCTCAGTCAGTGTATTCAGTTTTTTATCCTCCCACATGGACTGGCCACCTTACGGTTTCGCCCAACATAATGCGGCTACGGCATATAATGCACGCCGAGGAGGCCGATCAAAGGATATAAGGAGAACGTGGCTTAGCCAATGTAAACCATTAAGAATCGGCACACTCGAGTGAGGCTTTTTGCCAACAACCAACTGGCGAACGTCAGCATTACTCACTCGGTGTTCACGCCAGACTTGAGCACTACATCGCAGCCACCGATGGTCAAACACGGCCAAGCATTTAATGTCCTCACTGCGAAATGGCCAGGTCTCTGGTCCATACAGTGACACCGGCCTTATCGTAGCGTTGTGCACTGTACCTTTCCCTGACCGGCTGATATTCCACCGTCCGCATGGATAGTTGAGCCTCTGAAAAACCTCGCTAATACGCGAAGTAATTTCCTCATTGACAATACTAGTAATAACATATTCCCTAGTATACACGAGACCGTCAGAGCTAATGACAATTACCAAGGTAAGTGAACCGATCCATCACTTTCAGTGGCTGTTCGCTGATAACTAGAACCGGTGGTGGCGTATCGGCCCACTCCTGCACTAGCAGTTTACACTTTGAAGCCTTTAGTGCAACGCACCGGTCTACGCAGTAGTGTTTGCTTGAGCACTGTGTGCGATCTAAGGGGAGCAATGTTGTTCACATTCCCCAGATTTTTCATTTGGCCGCCTGGCAGAATTTCCACTCCACTAGGATGGTGGATAGGTATCTGAGGTTTCGGTTAACAACATTAGTTTCTATCAGGACATCAGTTTCAATGTGCTCCTAATATCGAAACTGCCTGACCAGGAGCCTCACTATTGGCTGTAACTTTTGTGGCTACCTTGGGTCTGTGAGACGGAGAAGGCCAGCGCCACTTCGTCTTACAATTCCCAAAAGCCCTTTGAAGGTCCTAGTGACTGAGGGATGACAGCTGATTAAGTCTCAACCACCACGACTCGGACGATGTGCCGAGTACTTTAAAGACCAATTCAGCCGGTTTGATGAATTAGAATAACTAATAGCCTTGTCTGAGTCCGCCTGCAATCTCGAGGTAACAATTCACACTATCCATGGGGTCGGACATTTGCTATTGTTGTTGAAGCGGGACAAGACACCTGACCCAGACGACCTCTCATCATCGTTGCTGTAGGATAGTCGCGACCCACTAGTGAGCGTACTTTTATATTCGACACTGGCGCAAAGAGCACATACCTCCGACTGAGGGTTGTCAGTCGTCATTCTCACCTTTAAAATGGGCCAAAGTGCATCTTGCGTAATTCATTGTGTTATTAATCTGCACTCATTTGCCTCCCAACGGCTGACACGTATCACGCTAAGGTGGTTCGCTGATCCTCGAGAGAGGCAACTTGCTAGAATCCGGCTCACAGTCTGTGTG